>VDFB02000015.1:179142345-179320858 GCA_007258455.2 Sequoia sempervirens
CAATCTTGGGAAAAACTCCACAAAGAATTTATTGCATACTCTATAGTATATTTTTGGTACATTTATGATATTTAATTTCAAACTTTTATGTATGTACTTTAGTGTAGCATATCACCTAGGGTCATCAACTTGTTAAAGTGGGGAAATTGTAACGTAGAAAATCATATACCCTCATATTTGTCCCCTAGAATGATTTAAGATTCACTTGGCCCTTGTCTTAGCCATTTTTGTCACCAAATTGTCAAATTTCTACATCATAGTCATACTCTACTTGATATCACACTAGCATCCCATGAATTTCAAAAAAATAAAATATTTTTGCTTAGCTACCTATTATCGCCATTGGTAATGCTAACCAATCCAAAAATTCCCTTCTATATCAAATTGTAACTATTGGGCTTTCACTGCTTCACATATTCAAAATAGATTTTAAATTTTATTCTAAGTTTCACATACAAGCTCTCTTTATTGCTAGTTATTGTTGTGACAAAGACTCCATTGCTACAACTATAGAAGCTCCATTTCTTTTACTCATTGGAAGGGTTGAGGCTATTGCTATTTTGGGGGAAGATTCAACACTCTTCCTCTCTATTTTATACATCTTCAATCTAGTAATATCATTCAAGTTCCATCTTACCTTTTTCATATTACTAATTGCATATTTCTCCATTATTTTATCAAACACTTCTTGGCAATTCTTTGGTGATTTCTCACCTCTTTTATTTCATAAATTTTTACACACTAGGGTGTTTGTCCCTATAGACCAGGGATTAAATAAATAGATTTTATCTATTTTATTATTATTCATAGTTTATACACACTTAGGCTAAGAGCACCCACTATTCTTATTATTTCTACATCTTGGTTGCTTATGGAGGTCAAAAATCCAAAATAGGGGCTTGACCACTTATGGTAAGTTCCAATACAACCCCAAGAATTCTCTTCTTTCTCTAGCTAATAGGTATGTGGGGTAAAATGATCAACCACATAGATGCTTGCATAGTTTTTCCCTATTCTCTATTATTTTTGTTCTCATTTAAATATAAATATTTAGCTTTATTTCTTAATTTATTATTATATCTTGTTACCTAGACTATTGTTGTGTAGTTGAGTTGGAAAACTTGAGTGAAAATATAATTTTACCATAGTTCTTAACCATCACGTTTCATATGGATGATAGTGCATTATATAGACATCCATGCATCACACAGGTGTCATGACCAGTGACCTTTAGATTCTGGTTCCAGGTTCCACTTTCATGTCATTTTCTATTATGTCATTAATTTTCTAAATTTATATTATAATTTCATAATTTCGGTATATTCCTATATTTTGCATGTTTTAGTTTAAAATACATTTTTTTTGTTTTTAAAAAATAACACCTAAAATAATATGGAATATTTTCTTTTCAAAATAGAAACAATAGAAAAGCACTTCATTCTTAAACAATATATCTATCGTAGTGTAGTATATGGAGAATATTTATTTTGTGAAACTAACAGACTTTCTAAACTTAAATTTATTTTCCATATATTACACCTATCCTCTTCCATAACGTGTATGTCATGGTCTCCTCAGATACATTCAAGAGGATGAAATATGTAAGGTACAACCAAATGGTTCCCCATGCCTTGTCTAACTTTAAACAAACTTTATCAAACATTCCCTATGGATTTATAGAGTGCATATGTGGAGCATGACATGGGATGTGTGTTTGCATGGTTACCCATTATGCTTGGACACATGAGAATACATTGGAGGAGCATGAAATTTCAAAAGTATTCATGGAAACTCTATAAGTGTATTGTAATGTTCTATTGTTAAATATTATATTGAGTTTGGGTGCTTTTTGAGGCTATATTTTTCCCTTGTGAGGGTTTCTCTAGGGTATATATCATGTAATCTTGTGGTTTATCTTTGATATTTGCATTATGGTTATTTTGTAAGCTTGTATGCATGTTTTTCTCCAATAGGGTTATGTAGGAAATGGTTTGATTAACTTGGTAATTTCATAATAGGTGATAGTAGAGCTATGGTTGTGGATGGGGGAGTTGAGAGCTCCCTAGTTTTGTTTAACCCTTGTTTGGGTATATCTAGTGCAAATTTTAAGCCATGCCAATGTTGGAGATATTTTAGATATTTTAATGTAGAAAGTGTGTTGTGTAGGTGTGACAACATAGGCACAATAAAGCTTGTCAGTCCTTGACTGACCAATAGGATTTTGGCTCCCAATCCTAGCCCCAATCGGATTGAATAGAGCCAAGCCCCCATGGGATTAAAAATTTATAAATTAAAAAAATAAATTATAATTAATTCTTATTTGATATTTGTTATTGACTACTAGATCAAATGTTATCACTACCAACTTGTTACTAGCAAGTCACCTGGTCTCCACCTAATGACATCAACTTGATGCCATCCATACATATTGTATGAACATGGATTTTTTTGGACCCTTTTTATCCCTTAGAGAGTTTTTTTTTCATAGGGAATAACTCACATATAATATCATATTTTTGACTTCCCATAGTTGTCAAAAAACTCTCTTCAAGCATTACACACTAGTATAGATTTAGTAAAATCAAATTTAGCTATTTTTGTTAGAATTTGGTACTTGAAGCTGACATTGCTCCAAAATGGTTAACATTCCATATCTTGAGCATACAAAATCATATTTTATATTTTAAATAATTGATGGAGAGCATTTTTAGTGTACTAAATAGTGGATCAAGCAATTTTCTACTTGGATAAGTAGAGAGAGGTTTGAGTACTTGTAGGAGCCTAATACTTGATGTGTGATTATGTGAGAATATAGAAAAAAATGTGGGTAAAAACTTGTGGGAGTGCATTTTTTTATGTGACCAATATGATGATATAGTACTGTAGAGCCATAAAAATGCATGATTCTTATGGAATAAGAACCACCATTTCAGCCCACATCAATAGAGCTA
This sequence comes from Sequoia sempervirens, assembly GCA_007258455.2. Lineage (NCBI taxonomy): Eukaryota > Viridiplantae > Streptophyta > Pinopsida > Cupressales > Cupressaceae > Sequoia > Sequoia sempervirens. The sequence goes on from VDFB02000015.1 coordinate 179,145,297, forward strand.
TTCTAATTAAAAGCAAAACCAGAAATGTAAATATAAACTACAAAAACAAAATAATGCTTTTAAAATAAATCAATCTCCATTGTCTCCCTATCACCAAGATCTTTGTTTATGCATTTGCTCTCAGATTTTTATGAGCACAAAATGCAATAAAGAGGCTATGGTGAATGAGAAATGCAAGCAAGATGCAAAGATCATATGAGTATGTAAATTTGTGAGCAAAATTTGTGAGAGGGAAAATGAGAGGGAATCCCACTTTAAATAGGAGTTCTTTGAGGATGGAGAGGGGTTGAAGATGAAATGTGGGATAAAAGATGTGAGAGAAGTAAATGCCATTATCCCACATTGATGGGTTAAATGTTATGCATGAGAGTGAAAGTGATAAAGGGATATTAGATTAAAATGAACCTAAATGATTAAATATGAATAGAATGTTTTAAAGATGCTTTACTAAAATGTGATATTTCATGAACGATTTATGCAAATTATATGACTAATATGCAAGTTATGATAATTAGTTTATTATGAAATAATAATAAATGACTATGATAATTGATTTATTAATGGAGATGAATATGAAACAATTATGGATGATAATGATAATTGATTTAATATGGAAATGATGTTTATGAATTATTATGCAAATGGATTATGAATGATTATGATTTATTATGCAAACGGGTATGAATGATCGTGCAAATGGACATGAACGTTAATGCAATTGATATTGAACGAGCATGAGATGGTTCAATGATTTGATGAAATGCATGAATAGAAGAAATTATTTGATGAATTGATTAAGTAAATAATAATATCTATTTAATCAATAGATGAATATCATTACAATTATGAGGACAAATTTGAGTGTCTACATTTTTCCCCTCTTTGAGACAATGCAGCTTGTCACGTTGTTTCAAAGAAAAAGATTGATCAACTGATACATGCCCCAAAGATATCTTGGTAAGGATTATGATAAGAATGATATGCCCCCTCGAGAGATTGATCGCACAGATTGTAAGAAGATTAATCTCTTGATAGATGTCTAGAAAGTGATTAGATACCTGATATTGCGCAAGTGATAAAGTAGTGATGTACATTTTGATGAAAATGCATCGTTGATGGGCGTAACTGAACAATTGATGGAAATGATCAGTATAGCCAGGTTGATGAGCTGATGAAGTTGATTGAGCTGATTAAGCTGATTGAGATAATTAAGTTAATTGAGAATTATGCTTATGCAAGACAAGGTGTTGCAATGATGGATTGACTAATGAAGGGGACATAAAATTTTGAGAAGCAAGTTGATTGATTTGAGATTTGATTCAAGAGACATATATCAATTGTATAAAGTAATCAATTGATTTCTCTGCGACAAGAAAGATGAAGAAAATGAAATGCAAGATGGAAGAGAATGAAGGTGATGAAGCCTCTTGTGCCTTTTAAGTGCTTTTATCATCATTGAGCTTATTATGTCACAAAATAGTATAAGCGTCTAGATAACATGAACATCTAGACGACTTGAATACTGTTTGCATTTTTTATTTAGTAATGAAGTATAAGCATCTAGGTATAAGAACCTTAGATGACCTGAATACTTATTGCATGGAAGACACTATTAGACAAGGAATGCTCTCATCCACATTAGACTTGTAGGTCCTTGATGGTTTTAGACAACCATGTCCTAAGACGAGTCATCCTGTGAATAAGAAACAATCCACAAACAGCAAACAAATGAACATGCCCCATCCTTGCCGCTCTAGTCAAAGACATCCTGGAGAAGCTAAAAGGCATGTCACCAAAGATAAAATCATAAAACAATCAAAGATAAACAAACAAACATGGATCATGCTTCGATATAGAACCGATTCTTGGTATGGTTTTATGCGGTTGGTTGGATTTGTAAGATGGGTTGGATTCTTGTTATAGTTTATTCGATGTTATAATGTTTGCTTGATTGTCAACACTTGCATGTTTTGATTTTGTTGAAGTTCAAAGCTGTGTGGTGATCTGAAAGTGTCACTGTTTTTTGGAATTTTTATTTTTTTGGGATTTTTGGAATATTTATGATTTTTTTGGATTTCTTCCGGACATTTTATGATTTTTTTTGATTATTTCAGACATTTTAGGATTTTTTTGATTATTTCAGACATTTTATGATTTTTGGATTATTTCAGACACATTTTATGATTTTTGGGATTATTTCAGGACATTTTAGGGTTTTTTTTGGAGTTTTTTCAAGATATTTTATGATTTTTTTTATTTTTTCAAGCTTTAAAGATGGAGTGAAATGAAATGTGATATGACTGATTGAAGGAACTAGATGCCCCACACTAGAGGTTGTGCAACCATGGATAAATAATAGATCAAAATTAAAGATTCACTGCAAAACATGTCACACAAGCAACATATCCTTTGTCAAAAGATGATAATGGTTCATTGATTGGATGCTAGGAATGATCGATTCCATAAGGCATGATGATGATAAGTACTTAGGATCACTGATTCCTCTAAGTATGATAAGATTGATGATTGTTTATGATTGATTAACAAAAAATATGAGGATTGGATAATGTTTTACAACTAGGCTTAAATATGATTTTCATGATAAGATTCAAGGTTGCAAAGGGACATGATGACCAACATTGGAGGTAATTTAATCATGCATAAATGATAAGGATGTGAACTAAGATGGAATGGTAACACATAAGGATATGAAAGGGAATCCAAAGCATGCGTTTGTAATTTTGCCCCTAATCTCATCAAGAACAAAGGAAGGAAATGAGACGTGGATTTTGATAAGCTAGGAGATATGGAATGGAAGAATGAAAAGATAAGGATAATGAATAGGATGATCAAGATCGATAAGATATGGACACAATGCCTAAGTATTTTTCTCCTATTCCTCATCAAGACCAAGGAAGGGAAGAAAGGATGCATTAAGATAGAATGGTGGAATATGGATACGGTGAAGGATAAGATATACGATGTTCAAGAAGATCCTTAACCTTGTCAAGATCAAAGGTGGAAAGGTAAAGGATGAACGTAAAGAGGATCATGAATATGCATGATAAGAGGGATTAAACTTGCCCCCAAGTGTAAAGTGTGAGAGGAATATGGAAGATAGGATATGGATAGGGATAAATGAATATGGAAGATAATATATGCATGATAGGGAGATGGAGGAAGGACTCAAGCATCAAGTTTCACGACTATATCCATCGAATGTGTGCTCTGATAAACCATGGAAAGGAGGATTAGACTCATAAACGTATGTATTTTAATGGTATGATGGAAGAAACTAAGGACTTATGCAAAGGTTTGGATTAAAGGAGGATAATGGGGGATGAATGTTGGATAATGGATAGGAGGTTGGAAGGATTGTTGATGGATAGATGGAAAGGATGGAAAGGATGGAAAGATCAACATTGGAACACACCTTGAAGGGTGGTGGAGTGATGGAGGAAAAATGAATTTGGAAGGTGATAGATTTTTAGATGGACGATAGGAGGAAGCTTTTGGATTAGCAAATTTGGATGCCAATTTAGATTTTATTGCTTCTACGAGACTTTTAGGAATCCACATAGCTTTTGACTTTGATTTTTGATTCATGGGCCTTTTTGGCCTTTGAGATTCTTCTTTTAGCTTTATGGGCCTTTGTGGCCTTTGAGATTCTTCTTTTAGCTTTATGGGCCTTTATGGCCATTGAAATTTTTCTTCTTGATTTATAGGCCTTTGTGGCCTTTGAATTTTTTGCTTTTGACTTGATGGGCCTTTATGGAATTTTGGATTTTTCTTTTGACTTGATGGGCCTTTGTGGCCTTTTGGATTTTTATTTTGACTTGGGATCAAATTTTCTTTTATTTTTGCATGGCTCTTCAAGGAGACATGTTGATCCTTTGATACACGTGGATTTTGATATGGAAGCTTTTGACATTTGGCACCCAAATTGCTTCCAAGAGAAATGGGATGGGTGGATGGAGATGAATGATATGGAGGTCTTATGCATGGGTTAATGTAGGTAGAATTTTGAGAGGGAATCAAGGATGTGTGCCTTTGTTGTTCTCGATGAATAGGAGATGGAGGGATGTAGGGTCCCAATATGGACGGAAGGGTTAACAAACTAGGGTTTGGATGATAAGGACCAAGGATAGATGGAAGGTTTGATGGACTAGGATAAGGACCTAGGATAGATGGAAGGTTTGATGGACTAGGATAAGGACCTAGGCTCGATGGAAGGTTTGATGGACTAGGATATTTAGGTTTATTTTGATGGAATCTGGACTTATGATGGATACCAATGTTTTGAGCATGAGGTGTATAACCAAGGCCATGATAATATGTGTTTTCTTGGATATAAAGCAGTTCTAGGATACCTTGTTCATGAAGAGCTAATCCTTTGCCTTTGTAGTTCATACTTTGACACATTCGTTTGCCAACAGGATATATATTGTTTATGAAACAAGATGGAAGTCCATCATGAGGTGGTTGTGATATGGAAGGAATAACAAGATCTTCGAGTAAACCACCTTGGATAAAAGTGAGGGAACCCATTTGATAGGCAAGGGGCTCATGGATAGCTTGAATAGGGGTGATAGACTCTTGTGGAGGATTGTGATCATGAGGGGAATTAGGATGGGTGATAGGATCTTGACATGGGGATGAGGGGGTACTTTGATCTTGACTTGGAAAAGGATCATGAGGTGTAGGAGATGGATTAGCTTGCTCTTTATTAGGTATGGAATCATCATGAAGTGGTATGAAAGGCATATCTTGATCATGAGAATGATGGACATCATCATGGAATGAAAGGGTATCCTTGAATGGAGGTTTATCTTGATCTTGATGAGGAAGGGAATCTTGATATTTTGTGGAAAGCATATATTGATCATTGGATATGATGGAATCATGAGATGGTATGGATTCATTAGATGAGGTGGAAGGAGGACTTGGAAGGATACATTTTTCTTGAGATGGAAGGGAATCATCTTGGATGAAACAAAAAGAGATAAGGGGATCATCATGAGGTTCTTGAGAGATGGGATCTTGGTCAAAGATTGGAAGGGGTTGCAGAATTTTGGTATCATTGGATGGAGTGGAAAGAATGCTTTGATCTTGATGTGCAAGGGAGTCTATGCTAGCATGCTTTGGACTAATAGATTGAAATGACTCATTGGATGGAGATGGTATGATGAGAGAGGATGGTTGGATGAAATCGTTAACTTGGGTGGAAGACTCATGAGGTTTATTTTGAATTATGGGAGATGAAGATAGATGCATGACATGGTAGGATTGCTCAAGATTATTTGTGTTTGAGGAAATAGATTTAGGTTTCTCATTTAGCCTTTGCAGAAAGTCATGGATATTGAACTTGGATGATGTAGTTTTGGGTAAGGATAAAGGCTTATGAGATGATTGCATCACTTCATTCAAATGTTGGGATTCAAGTTTTTTTTCAAGCTCTTTCAAAATGATGGTCAAGATATTCAATCCTTTGGTTTCGTTCATAGGTCAAGGGTGAATATGGAGGATAGCAGTTAGACATGTTTGGTTGATGGTTTTGGAAATGTTTTGAGGTGTTGCAAGTTACTAGGTGTGATGTTTGTTTGAGGTCAATTGTTTGTGTTCAGAATTGCGAATGTGGTGAATACTGTTTAAAAATCTAGAAAACACTTGACAAGCACGATGTTTTGGTGAATACAAACGCACATGAGACAAGCAAAATCCTAATAGGCCAAGGGTTTGTATACTTGATATAGCCCACCAATATACCCCGGATTGGTGCTAAACACCTTTCCTTCTCAAGAGCGGATAGCTTAGAAGTTTGGTGGCATTGGCTCCCCTCCACGGCTCATTAACGTCATTCGAGCTCACCAACTTCGGATTCTTGGGTAGTCACTTCCCAAGAACTGCTATCTCTACCCAAGGGAGTCAGTAGTGAGTATCTTCGGGCATGATACTATACCCTACACTATACCAAGCAACGACTGAAAATGGTTGGCTTCTAAAACATAAGGTGTTTAGTTAGGGCATCCGTTCGAGTGGCCACACATGGGGCGAAAGATTAATCACCAATAAGGTGGCACTCCAACCTGAAGAGGTTACACTCAACAGGGTTTATGGGAGTACTACTCCGTCCGTGTGACACATCCGCACTCGTGGTACTTGAACTTTCCTCAAGCACCCATTTTATATCCCGGTTGGAAGTGGCTTGGCTTTAGCCTATTACCGGTCGAATCGTCCCTTAAGGTGAGTACTTTTTCCCTTAAGGCAGGCCCATTTCTAGAAATAATAACCGTTTCTCTTACACCCAGGATTGCTCGAAAGTGTAAGGGGAGAGGATACTTCGATTATTAAGTCGTGAAGGTGACAAAAAAATAAGGTGGGTCTAGTTTTCTGATCACCTAGTTTTCACAAGGTAAGAGCATAATCACCTACCACCTTCAAGCACAGTCAAACAGAATCAAGCACATGTTCATTGACCCCCTAGTTGAGCCTATGTGGAAGAAGACAATTGTTCATTTTTAATGCACCAATTGAAGTGTTTTATAATCTAAAATACAATTGGTTTCAAAATCATGTCTTCGACAAACGTCCTGCATCAAAATCTCATTAGTAGTTTCATGCCTCCTTTCTTTGACAAGCGTATGTTTTGATTTTTAATTATTTGCCAAATGAACTTAGCAAAAGAAACCAAATTAAAAAAAATTAGTCACAAAACCCAAACTTAACCAAAATGAAAACTAACATAAATTTAAAGAAAAATAATCTAGGAAAAAAAAGTTAATCTAAGATAAAAAAGCTAATTTAAAATTAAAAGTTAATCTAAATTCAAAATCTAAAGTTAGAGATTAAAAAGTAATCTAGATTCAAAGTTAATCCAAATTTAAAACTTATCTAAGTTAGACACTAATTAAAAACTAATCTAATTTAAAAGTTAGTGCAAATTAAAAACTTAAAAAAAAGTTATTCTAATTAATCAGAATTAAAAGCTATTCTAAATTAAAATTAATCTAAAACTAAAAGCCAATATTAAAAATTACTCTAGATTAGAACTAATCTAAGAATTAAAAACTAACTTAAATCTAAATCTCTAATCTAAATTCTAAATTAACTCTAAACTAAGAATCTAATTTAGAAAGTCAAAATCTAAAAAATCAAAAATAAACTAAGAATCCAAGTAAAATCTAAATTAATGATTTTTCATGATTTAAAAATCTAAGCTAAATTAAAAAGCTAAACAAAATAAAAATTAAATTTAAAAGCTACATTAAGAAAGAAAGAAAAACTGTAAAAAGCAAAATCTAATCTAAATTAAATTAGTAACTAAAATCTAAACTAAATTAAAAAAAAATCTAACTAAATAAGAGATTAGAGACTGAATTAAATCTAAATTAAAAGGCTAAGAATCTAAATTAAATAGTAAATCTAAAAATTAAAAAATCTAAATTAAATTAGAAACTAAATTAAAAATTAGTCTAAGTTAATTAAAACTAATCTAAATTAATCTAAGCCTTAAAATTAATCCAGTTCTAAAAATTAATCTAAACTAGATTAAATTAAATTAAATCTGAAATAAATCTATATTAAATCTACATTCTAAAATAAAACTAAATTTAAAAAGATCAAAATTAAAAAAAGCAAAATCTAATTTAGAAAAAGCTATTAAAGGTTAAAAGCTAAAAACAAAAGCTAAATCTAATTTAAAAATTAAAAGCTAACTCTACATTAAAAGTTAAAAGCTAAAAACTAAAATCTAATTTAAAAGTTGAAAACTAAAAATCTAATTTAAATGTTAAAACTAAAAACTGGATCCTACAAGTGATACATTTTTAAATTATTCCAATGATTTTTTATTTTTTTTGTTTCAATGTAACTTGCTGCAAAGAAAATTGATATGATATTTTTCCTTTCAACTACAAAATGAGACAATGTACATCATATCAGATCTGAGTTGTTGATCCTGCAAAATATATTTCATATATGTGAAGAAATCAATATTGTAGATGTGAAGAAATCAATGCTTTGCAAAATGTAGATCATATAAAATGCAAAGAAATTGATGCAAAATATAGATCATATCAGATTTGTCTTTCCATTTTTCTGCAGATCAATGTGCATGCAAAATGTGAAAATATTCATCCAAGCGTTCACATCGGGTTCACCAATTTGTAGAGCCATAAAAATGTATGATTCTATGGAGTAAGAACCACTATTTCAGCCCACATCAATAGAGCTATTCTAATTAAAAGCAAAACCAGAAATACAAATCTAAACTACAAAAACAAAATAATGCTTTTAAAAGAAATAAATCTCCATTGTCTCCCTATCACCAAGATCTTTGTTTATGCATTTGCTCTCAGATTTTTATGAGCACAAAATGCAATAAAGAGGCTATGGTGAATGAGAAATGCAAGCAAGATGCAAAGATCATATGAGTATGTAAATTTGTGAGCAAAATTTGTGAGACCAAATGAGAGGGAAATCCCCTTTTAAATAGGAGTTCTTTGAGGATGGAGAGGGGTTGAAGATGAAATGTGGGATAAAAGATGTGAGAGAAGTAAATGCCATTATCCCACATTGTTGGGTTAAATGTTGTGCATGAGAATGAAAGTGATAAAAGGGATATTAGATTAAAATGTACCTAAATGATTAAATATGAATAAAATGATTTAAAGATGCTTTACTAAAATGCAATATTTCATGAACGATTTATGCAAATGATATGATTAATATGCAAGTTATGATAATTAGTTTATTATGAAATAATAATCAATGACTATGATAATTGATTTATTAATGGAGATGAATATGAAACAATTATGGATGATAATGATAATTAATTTAATATGGAAATGATTATGAATTATTATGCGAATTGATTATGAATGATTATGATTTATTATGCAAACGGGTATGAACAATAGTGCACATGGACATGAACGTTAATGCAACGGATATTGAACAAGCATGAGATGGTTCAATGATTTGATGAAATGCATGAATAGAAGAAAGTATTGAATGAATTGATTAAGTAAATAATAATATCTATTTAATCAATAGACGAATATCGTTACGATTGTGAGGACAAATTTGAGTGTCTACAAGTACTATCAAATTTAATGCTTCCTAATACAAGTTTATAGATATTTTTAGAGTGTTGACTTTGATGGAGACAAGTACATAGGTTGTCTTTTGGTTTGAGGACATGGTTGATACATGTGTGATATTTAGTGTCTTAGTTCAATGAGAATTAAGTACAAATATAATAATGGTGATGATTATGGCATCATGGATATTCATGTATGTTTGAGTATTGTCACAACATGATCATGTATGCAATTAATAGGATTGGGTTATGGTATTGGATTGATTCATGCTTATAGGTGATGGTGTGGTTTATATTTAGGAGGATTTTACTATAGTCTAGATGTTGTTTGGTTTCTTGACTATGGTTACTCATTTGTGTATTTATGGAAAATTAGATCTAGAGTTGATTTAGTGTTTAATTCATGAGAGGTCTATATATTATCTTCTTAGTTATCTTAGTTTGCAAGTTATTGATGTTACAATGAGTTTACATGTTGCATTAGTTTGGGATCTACAAGTTATAAAATTTTGTGGGTTGTCCACCCATTGGTTGTAGTAATGACTCAAATTTACACAAAACAACCACTAATAGGTCTCTATTAAACCATTTTTAGAATAATAAAATTATAACCATGCACTAACTTCATATCCATATGCATCAAGAACAAAAAGGAGATCTTGAACTAGTAAACAACTTAAACAATCTTAAAAATATAATGGCACTTCCCTTCTTATACTTGATGTTCAAATGGAACTTCTATAGATAACAAGAGCATTTATAATGTTTCCCTTTGTATAATGTGTGTTGAGTTTGTAAGAAACTAATAAACTTATGATCTTTCTAAGACATAAAACTTCAAATGCTTGCATGCATAAACAATAACATAAATCTTGTGATCATATGTTGGTTAGTTCCTTATGGTTGCAATGAATGTCTCATTGTGGTAATAAATTTGGTGACCATGTTGAGTGAATAAAGTTTGTATTTTTATTCTTCAAATGATTTCTATTGTGCAACTAACTAGATGAATTTTTCTTGAGTGCTACCTTTAGTAACTTAGTTCAAAAACAAAGTCCCATGAGAACAAATAAGTACAAATACCTTTTAGAATTTTCTAATCCCAAGAATTTATAGAGCTCTATGAGATTCTTTGGTTGAGGTCATTCTCAGATGACTTGAATCTTGGACAGATCCACATGCACTCTTGTTCATCTATAATGTATCCCAGTTATTATAACTCCCTCTTGGAAAATGAATATTTCCTCATGTTTGCATATAACTTACGTTTCAAAAAAAATCAAGTGCTTCTCTATATGGCATATATTTCCATCCCATATTTTTAAAAAAATTAAGATGCCATCAATGAACTACAAAAAATGTAGTTGTGAATGGCCTAAAAATTTTATTCATCATTTGCATGAATGTAGCTAGAGTGTTGGTTAAGATGAAATATATGACTAACCATTTAAGTAAACCTTCTCTTTTCTTGATTATTTTTCTTCCAAACACATGTAGCTTCAACGATTATCTAGCAATACCTACTTAAGAATGATTTTGGAAAATAAATTTGCACCATGGAGTTGCTCAAGCAAATCATCAATCCTTGGAAGAGGGTAATGATTTTTTACTATTATCTTGGTGAGATCTTTGAAATTGATGCACAACCTCTGTGTGTCATCCATCTTCTATGCAAGCATAATTGGGTTGTCATAAGGCAATGAGTTGGGCCTAATATTTCCTTTATCCACAAGTTCATGGATCTTCCACTTGATTTCTTCATCCTGTAGAAATGATCTATGATATAATGAAGCATTAGGAGGAGGTAGTCCCAAAATAAAATTAAAGGTATGCCTTACCACACATTGTGTAGGCTCTCCCTTTAGTGGTTGAAAGATGTCCTTGTATTCTTCTAACTTGTGGTTCAACTTTGAGGTCTATATTCTTGCTACTAGAGGAACTATGATATGTTTTGACACCACAAGGATGTTCTTACATTCAATTCTCACCATCAAAAGCACAAACTTCTTGCTAGAATTGACTAGCTTCTTACACTGTTTGACACTAATGAGTGATAACTTTGGAACTACTTCTAGTATGTGGTATCTCTTATCACCAACATCTATTATAATACTTCTTGGATTTGCTTCACAGACTACATGTTGATTGTAAAGGTATAATTTCCTAAGAAAAACATTGCATACCTATAATAGAGTGACAACACAAAGGATTGAATCTTGTAAAGGCATGATGGTGTACACCAGTTGACACTGCTAAATGATGTGTTTCTTAGAGGCCACTCTAAACCATTCGATAGTGTATGGTTGTGGATGAGGCATCCTTGATAAGTTCAATCCTGAAACTACTTTAATATAAATCATGTTGACATCTATTGCCAATGGTGAAGTGGTTGATCATTAATCCATATTTGAGGATGGAACAATATATACGCTCCCTCTATGTCTACAAGGGAAGTAGAGGTGTTTACATAACCCACCATATATTCGACAAACTGTCATGCTCTTTGTAAGGAGCAAAGAGTAATTCATTTCTATCATGTCCAATGGTGAAAAATTGTGTATGTATTATTGTAAAAAATTACAAACGGTAACAGCTTCGTTTCTCTATAAAAGAAAACACAAGGCGATGGGTTCTCACTATGGTTTTGACAAACTTTAAGGATGTTGAGTTGTTGCATTTAAGTAATGTTGAGTTCAATAATGCTCCTACACTTTGCCGAGGTTGCCTATGTAAAGTCCCCAACTCAAATCAAAATGATTAGCAGTAGATTTGTTGTCTTTTCCTTGGTTTACCGGCCAAGAGGAAGAGGACATAGAGCATCATTAGATAAGAAATGAAGTCTTTGGCTTGTTTTAAATATGCACGTCTTTTGATACAACTTAAGTAAACTTAATTTATTTTAAGAGAACTTAAGTTATTTTAAGTTGGACACGTCTTTTTAGACAACTTAAAGTGATGCCTAGCCATGGGACTTAAATTGACCCCTTTTTTATGTACTTAAGTGACATCTTAAAAACATGTGATAAATTGTCTAAGGGGGTCAACCAGCTTCTAGAAGCTGATAAGAACAGATTTTAGGGTTTTATTGTGAACCCTTGGATTAAAGAGATTAAAATGGAGGGTGGAGATTAAATAATATTATTAAGAGTCATTATATAACACCCTAAAGGCTCATTTTGAGGCATTATGTGATTAAGTTTATTGTTTATTGTTGTTGCAACTTGGCTTGAGGATTGAAACTCTTAAGTATACCTGATTTTGATGAAACATACAGACTCTCCCTAGTTAGAAGAGTGTGTTTTGATGGAAGAACTCTCGTTTGTGAAACCCTAGCATATTGTTTATTGTGGCCTGCAAAATTTTATCAGGTTTGGAAGCCAAAATTGAGGAAGATACCGATGTTGAATACTCAGATCTAGGAACATTCACTGTTGCAAATCATTCATTCCTAAGTTTCCTGTGGACAGTTGTTAAAGAGCATCAATTTCAGACTTATTGTTGGTCATTTTGGGAGCCCAGCGTCACTTTTGGAGGGTCGGCTAGGATTAGAAAATATTCTAACCCAAATTTGGAACATTTTGGTATGAAATCTGCACATTTACTTTATGAAATGTCTGATATTTAATTCTGAAAATTTCTGGGCAATTATCAGGGTTTAAATTGTCACTTTTCTGAGATATGAGTTTGATTGAAACTACTTTAATGCAAATAAATTTCAGATACATGCCCTAATTCGTAAAGGTTTTTGTTGTTAGATTTGTGCCCTAGTTTTCAAAGATTATTATTTCCTTTTAGCATCCTAATTGGGGATATTACAGCCTAAAATCAATAAAACTTATATATGCAATATTTTTTGTTGATATTACAGCCTAAAATCAGTAAAACTTATATATGCAATATTTTTTGTTGAAGTAATGTCTACAAAACAACTGCGATGTTTTTGTTTCAATACACTGCCTTGTTGGAACTTTTATTGCCCCTCTTATTTGACTTCTCTAAATTCATGTCAAACTTCTGTCCTCAATTTGCAAACCAATCGAATTCAACAATTAAATAATTAGGCCATTAAAGTAAAGATGTACACAATCACACTACATTTCCATGTACATTTGAAATCTACCCACAAAGTAAATTCAATATGCACTGTGGCAAGCAGTTATCTTGTTCTAATATCCATGTCACACCACAATTGTTATTGGTATATGTCCCAAGGAAGTTGATCCAAATATGTTGCAATTGGCTTAGGCGTACAAGCTTTTAATGGTATGACAATTTCCCAAGGTAAAATGGATGTGAAACCTTCAGTTTTCTGCAAACTAAGGAGAGTAAACAGGATTTGAACTGTTAGTACATTTGCAACTAACTTCACGGTTGAGGTCACACTATTTTAAAGTCGTCCTCATTAAACCTTTCCAAACTGTCTCTAGAATATAGAGTAAGGCTTATAACCAACCATATGCAATTAATAGATACAACCTTAATACACTTGAAAGAAAGGGTAAATCATTCCTTTTGTGGAATCCAAACAACAATATAGATGACATTAAAATACAGATGAAATTGTGAGTCTAACCTGAATCCCTTTCCAGCTAAAATAAAAAGCTACAATACAGATCCATACAGTCGAGATTAAAGTATAAACTGAATACCTTTAGAGCCTTCATATAAAGTTTACATTTGCAAGTGGCAGTTACATTTACACAACTAGAGAATCCATACAAGCTATGTTAGTTAACCAAGCAAGCTATATGCCTTAACCAATGCAATCTGAGATTCGTAGCAAATGCTTGTACTAAACCTACGACATTGGGAGGAAAACTGATATTCCCTTCAACACCTACAAAGTTGGGATAAAAATGTGCATTTCCCTTCAACAAGCTACTTAATTATTGCTTATCATTGTTAACTTATTTTTCTTAGTATTACAAAAAATTCCTGTAGCTGAACAGCACAAAAGCTGAGCATTACTCGCCCTTAAAGACATCAGATTACTAGCCCTTGTCAAATGCTAACCTAATCAATAAATTGGCAATGTTGTTCGAATCTAGTTTTTAGTCTTAGCTAGTGTGTATCTAATTTATCTTCATCTAAATTGTATAGCAAATAGATGTTTGAACTTTAGCGTCATCTATGCAGCAAAACCAGGTATAAAGCATGTATCCATACAATCTAAATTAAAACCACAAATAAGGTCAACGCCAGACAACTAAGAATTTATAAATAATATGCAGGTTCTATAGCACAGACTCTGAAGGTCATCTTCACATGTGCAAACTTAACTACAAAAGCACTGCAAACTCTACAAACATTTGAGATAGCACTGGCTTCTTAACAAAGCAATTAAGTAGAAATTGAAAAAACGTAGTATAGACCACATCTCAATTTCCATTCATAATTTATCCCACATTTCTTTATATAGGGTAAGGCCTGCAAAATTATGCAAAGCCATCATAGCAGTCATATATCATCCTGTCACAACACCAGAAGCAATGTCATAGTTCCCACCAAATGAATATGTCCACAAACGACAACCCAAACCCCAGATTCTGATCCAATAATAGTACATTCCCTTGTGTAACAGTCATGGTTAGCAAACAATCAATGCTTCGAACATGATTTGACAGATACGATCTTTGTCGTGTAGGCTTTGTAATAATGATGTAATTAGGTTATACATCACTAATTACATCGTGATTAGACACTATGGAATCAATACTACTGTACTAAAGCATGCGTGCAAGTAGACTGAAAGGACTTCAACATTGCAGTGATGGCTCTGAAAATGGCCAGCATAATCCCTACCAGTTACAAGGGTGTACCTGAAGTTATTTTACATGCTGTTAAGTTGGGCCAAATACTTGTGCAAAGACTCCTCATCCATGAGGGTGTTAAAATTTTGAGAATGCTAGAGCACATTTCACCAGTCCAATATCTCAAGACAGGGCAAAACCCAAAATCTGAAGCCCGACAAAATATTTTGCCACAACTGGCACCACAGGGAAGAACACTGTAGTTTGCTTCTTTTATGTTTTAAAAAAGATCAGATACCCCCACTGCCTGAATGTTGCAGTCATACAATACAAGCAGTTGCAATCTGGCAAGTCCCGCTGCCCGAAATTGGTGAAAGCCTCATTCAGGACCACAGGCACCCTAAGAAGGCTGAACACAAAGACCAGTTGCTATTCCTTCAAGACATTGCATATAAATACCATTCTACCGATGCCTCTGATTCTGAGGACCTTGCTGCTGCGCCTGCTGCTGTTGAGCCTGCTGGTTTAGTGGATGAGCATACTGAGTAAATGGCTGTGAATACAGATTAAGTGGCCCCTGAAAATATGGAAAAGATGAAAATCTTGCTAAGTTCTGAATTTTTGTTGTTTATTTAGTATCATACAACAGTTAATAAATAAAGAATGCCAACTACGACTTGAAATCAATGGCTTCTCACCTGTGACTGAAGTGGTCCAGCCAAGCCAAAGTGAGACTGTGAAGACTCATCCTGTGTGCGATCATTAAAACCTACCTGAGTAAAGAGGCCCTGAGAACCATGTGGCATATAGTCCTGTACAAGACGATTTCAAAATTAGAACTTCAACAAAACTCAGCATTTTGTTTTACATATTTGAAAGTAGATGAACATTGTAAATCATGACAGATGGAACAGTCCACAGCTTAATCAAAGAGTTGCTTAGAGCAAGAAATGCATGCAAACTAAAAATAGGATAATTGTGAGATATAGCAAGTGGCGCAGAAAGTGCATGGACATTGACAATCATTATAAAGGAATAATCCAAGGCTTAATCAAATAGAACGCATCCAAACTGATAATGGAATTACCATGATATATATCAAGCAGCATCATAAGGCAAAAATAAATCATATATATAAGTAAACAATATATAAAGGCAAGGTTGGATTCTCTCAGTACCACATCTGACATGTTTATTATGGGCATATGATAGAAAAACCAGTTATCTTCTTTCTTGAATGTGAAAGCCAGGACAAACATTAAAAAATGCCACATTACTTTCATTAGTTCCCACTTCCCAATTGTCATGCTCCTATAAGATCACTTTAATCCTCTAGCATTTGCAGAAAAGTTCAAAAAACATAGTTACCAGGTTCGAAAAATCCAAAGATTCAAAAACCATAGTTACCAGGTTCAAAAACCATAGTTATCAGGTTAGAAAAACTTGATTCGTTCAGGAGCTCCAAAAACTTTGGAAATCCAGAATCTTCAAAAGATTCAGTAAAAATTTTATAGGAATTGAAAAGTCCAGACTGAATTGGATAAGTCTGGCCGGTACAAAAATCTGGATCCCCATTTGGATTTGATAACTATGTCAAAAACCCACCATTTGACACCTAAACAAGCAGTGCCAATTGACATCAAACACAACATGATGTGAATACAACATACTCCGCACCAGGACATATGCCATAATTCAATTACCTATTTATTATTTAACAGTCATTTTAACCTGAAGAGGGTGGTGGGGAAGGAACTTGAGCAATCTTCAAATTGGAGGAGTAAATGACAATAGTTTGTAAGCCTATTGTGCAACTACCTATAGAATTTCCATTTTCTATGCCATTAATTATAAAACATTAGGTGCCCTTATAAATCTAAATAGATGGTATTTGATTTTTCATGTCAATCAAATAATATCTCTTCCTTGGAATGAATGCCTAATAATACAGCTATCTGCTAAAAACCAAACCACGCAGCAGACAGGCAACCCACGGAAAGTACGCACTAGCTTCTAAATTACACCTCAACTGAGTCCCCTAACACACAAAATACTTCTAAACATCTTTAAGATGTTATATAAACAAACAACAGTGCCTGACCATTCATCCTCCTTCAGGCATGGAAATCATAAAAACTTAAAAAAGCTAAAAAAGAGAAGTCTGCAGATGCAAAAAAACACAGATTGAAATCTAAACCAGCAGATCAAGATAATGACTCGCCTGAGAAATGAAGTCATTCCCGGTATTTGATACTGAGTACCCACTTTGAGAATTCTGATTCAAAAAGTCTCCAGGGAAGGCACCTTGAGTGTTTTGAGTGACATACTCAACTCCATATCCACCTTGTGATGCCTATAAAAACAAATATACAGTAAGATGGCAGTTCGGAAAAGATCATTCAATTACAAGCCTGTAAATTCAGAAAATATTACCCAGGTAAAATCTAATAGCGATCACCTGAGTATTGAAGTCTGCTACATTGTAAGCCACATGAGATCCTTGACTCTTGAAATCTTCCCCAAGAAAATCCTGTACAAAAGTCCTTCACATCAATTTTATAATTTTCAATTTGGCAATATACAACACAGAAAAATCTCTACTTGTTCTGTTACAAATTACTTGTTGTAATCATCAGTTTAAGCCAGGATACATATGCTCAAATGGTACCTGAGACATTTCCCCAAGAGAAAAGCCATCTCGTAAGCTTTGACTCAATCCTTGATTCGGCAACTATAGTTAACACATTAATACAAACATCAGTCAATTTTAAAAAAATCATCTCCAAGAATTTTCTACAATCATTTCCTGCATATCAGATGAAAGCCAGCATAGTTTACATGATTACCTGAGTCAATAATCCAGTTTGAGACAGCGGACCTCCAACTAGAGTCTGGCTTGCTGGATTTTCAAGACCAGGAAAGTTGAAACCAGATCCTATACTTCCAATTGGTTGACGTGATCCTTGATGTGGTAAATGCCCCCCAATGGGACCACCTGCACTTCCACGCCCTGCACCAAATCCTCTGTTACCTGTCTGTGGCCCTTGAGGAACACCTATTGCTCCATGGACACCACCTCGTGAAGGAATTGCATAAGGTGAACCAAGTGGTGCTCCAGGGTATGGTGGAACAGGAACCCGTGGAAAAGGAAAGCCTGCTGGGTGCACACCAGATTTGTGATTGCCATTGGGTAGCTGTCCAAATGGCATGAATGAATTGCCTGCATAGCATAAGCATGTGCTTGGATATAAAGATTCAAATATTTGCAAATTTATGCGGTTTACAGGAACTGATAAATCTTTCTACTAGCCACTTCCTCCCATACAAATAGCATAGCCAGGCCCATCTTCTAATTTATCCAGAAACAATCACCTTCAGAAAATACTAGAATCACTTATATAACAACCTGCATCTATCTTTAAACTGTTACCTCTTGCGCGAGCATTCCTTTTATCATTCCCTACCCCAACAGCAAAGTTATCAGGAACATTAGTAGGCCCACCCCCAGGGAAAATTCTTCGGTCATTGTAAATCTGTCATTCATGATAACAAGATCAGAACCAAGATTTCAAATTTTCAAATAGTATTTATTATATTTACATAACACAATCATATCACAAACATTTAAGTGGGGCTCAACTTTAAATAAACCTAACATCACTGTACTGAAAGATATATTTATCCTCATCAGCATGCTTTTAATGCAGTCAAATCGCTAAAAAACAAAAAAAAAACTAGATTGAAAAGTATTTCTATTTATCATACAAATTATAAGTAATGGAATCACACCCTGAAAGAAAAGTATAACAAACATAGCCACGTCAGACCCAAAGTCTAAGAGAAGAGTTAAAGCAACTATAATAAATTAATAACAATTAAAACTATAGGAATGGGTGAATTAACAGAAAGTCTGATCATATCAACTTTCCGTAATATCAGTGATCAATAGTAAACACCTTTTACCTTCTTTGGTTTCTGAAACTGTACCATGCTCTGCTTTAGATTGTTCAGTGGCCCTTCTACTAAGCACTCATATTCCTATAAAGAAACATAAATAACAGCACAGAACTTCAGTAACTCGTATGTAAATACCAGACAATGATTTCAGATCACACAAAAATGGCAATACCTTATAATGAGAGAGTAAACCGTTCCAAAGTGGTTGCTTGCTTAAAACCTTAGGATTCCCCAAAACAACAATACCATAGCGAGCTCGTGTAAGTGCAACATTCAGCCTTCGGGGATCATTCAAAAATCCAATACCCTAAAGCAACATGCAAAACAATCAAACTCCATAGTCCATAGACATTCCACCAAATACATTCAAATCACTGAGTCTGGTACCTCCTAAAAAGAGAAAATAATAATATTCCCTAGAAAATGTAATCAATCCATCAGCCACAAGAAATAGATTTTTTTATAAAATTAGGTTGCAGTTTTCTCCTCCAGAATATCTAAAGGATATAAACCTTCGTACCTGATGCTCATTACTCCTTACGCAAGACAATATTATATAATCTTTTTCACGGCCCTGAAATGAATCTACACTTGCAACCTACAAAGAAAGCTATAAAAAGTCAACACTCAGAAGAGCATATACTGGTTATAAATGGAAAATGTAGAAGACAACCATTACCTCAATTTCCTTATAAAGCTGTTGACGCAATGCACCATGCCTGGCCATGTGATTAACAATGTAGGCACGCTGTCCTTCATATGGTGTGATTACCCCAATCTATTAGAAGTAAAGACATGAAGATAATGCAGTAAGTACAGAATATATAAAAAAGCTTTGCAAACCAAAAATAAATCATACTCAAATTTTCTTTTTGACAAAAGCAAATAATACCTGTCCAGGAATTACACCACTTCTCAAAAAAGTTGTTACAATCTTCTCCACATTTGCAGATTCAGTTCTATTAAGATAAGATGTGCCACTTGCACTTATCTCTTCTTGCCCCATCTGAAACAAGGAATATAAACTTTGAATTCTGAAAAAAAGATGTTGTCAAAACAGGAATAGTAATCTATTGAATTCATAATGCATGAACATAAGAAACTAATATTACATAAATTTAGTTGCCAACCTGCACATAAAAGAACATGGGTCTATTTGGCACTGGCCATGGAAAATCAATTCCAGTTAGTTGTCTCTCAATTACAGTTACACCATTCTGTAGTGTGCCTTCATAGAAGTTGTTTGAAGGGAATTCGGATAAAGATGGATGCATACGATATTGAACCTGCAAAGGATGTTAAATCAACTCATAAATGCTTTTCAAATACATCTCTCTTTATTAAAAAAGAGATGCACGGCAATCACATGCGAACCTAACAAACACTAGATGTTCCTTATTTTTATCAGAATACAATATTGTTAACAAATAAAATTCAAATGATTCAAGTTCATGTCCAAATGGCAGTTTTAAATTCTAAGAAGCTGCTGCAACCTTACACCTCATGATGGAAAGGAACAATGAATTTTCTGTAGATGCTAGAACAAAATCAACAAGAAGCATGCTAAGTAAAATGAACTTGGTTTGCAAGCTATAGAATTTTAGAATACAAGTGTTGAAATTGAGGGACTTAACAAGTAAAAAATAATCTTCGTGCAATTTCAAATTAAGTTACATACAATAAACTTTGAACATTAGATCAGACTATAAAACTCTTTTGTATTGTACTACACAAGCAAAAACAACAGGTGCTAGTTAATATGATCTTCATTTCAAACATAACAGAACACAAACAATAATCTAACCTCTAATCTGAAAGGCTTAACACCCAAGAGTACAAGTCGCTCAAACAAAGACTGTGCAAGGCCAGCACGAGCTGCCTTCTTGCACATTATCACAGGACCAAGTTGGCAGTGATCCCCAACTAGTACCACCTAAATTTGAAATAAAAAAAGGAAATATTAGTACTGTACAACCTATATTGAACAAGGAAAACAATTATTGTTAAATCAAACCATATGCAATTAAAGAACTGTTCATAATCAATATTCTAATTCAAATAAATGCAGGAGAATAAGAATCATATAAATAATATACACATTGTAACTCTGGGCATATTACCTGCTTTGCTCCAAGAACTAATGGAATTAAGCACTCAGGTTCAGTGGCCTGTGTGGACTCATCAATGAGGACCTGTAGAAATAGCAAACTTTCTGTTAGAGCATCTGTTGTACGAACGCAGAGAATTTGAAACTTGATAAATGAAAATCAGTGGTGTTGAACAACCTGACGAAACCTGAAATTTGATAGCCGTGGGTCACCAGCACCAACACATGTAGAGCAAATGACATCGGCACTCTGAGCTATCTCTCTCTCTGTTGCTCTCTTAAGTGCCTTATACTTCTTTTCATCAGCACTTGATAGCTCCCCTATTACAATAGTTAGAAAGTAAGTAAATTATGCAACCTTAAGAAACAGTGTACAAAGATACTTTTCGAAAAGCATCCATATTGAAAAGTGAAATTAGACTATACTCGTAACCACAAGAATGCAATCTCGTTATCCCCACATTTTGAGGACATCTCTGCACATTCCCAATGAGGAAGACAGCAAGAGATGTGCAGGGAATCTACCCCTCATTCCCAAATAACTCACAAATATCTAATTAATAAGCACAATTCAAAATCAGTCATAAACTAAATTTTCACAAAGTGCTATTTTTTTGCCTCTATACCATATGTTGGAACTTACACTAACTACTGCTAATAAGCTCAAGTCTAACAGTATAGCATATAAAAACACCATATATAAATTTATAACCTGGAAAATAGAGCTTGGAGCATGGTAAACCTTCCTTTGAGTATATTGTGTTGTATTTGATATTAGTATCATACAAAAATGGCATGGTATATATAAACAAAATTGTTTATCAGCTGCCACTATAACTAAGAAAAAGAACTAACTAGACCCTATAGCATCAGCAGTGCATTTTTTTAATTCAAAGTACATAAGATGTATCCAAATGAAATGTCCCAATTCATTTGCAGGACATACCTACTACAATAATATTTTTCTATTTATGTCGTAATGGCCATCTTGTCGTTGCTTTTTCTAACTCAATGATTGTTTCTTTTAGAAACATCGTCTCTTGTAATCTATATAAGGAACTCTCGTTCCTCTTGATTAATACACAACAACATCGATTCTGTAACATGTTATCAGAGCACAGGGAAATAATTTTTCAAAAAATTTATAATTTCTTTTCGAAATTATTTTGTTTCAAATTTTTCGAAATAATTTCAATGAAAATTTTCCTTCTCTAAAACTGAAATAATTCGTGTGTTCTTATTGCTCACGTTTTTTTGATTCGGGTTTTTGCTTTCAACCTAGCTCGTACCTGAAAACCCTTGCTTTCTGGGCGTCTAATCACTCGTGTTCAGTTTTAGAAGAGGTCGTGATTTTTTTCTTGTACCTGCATGACTGATTTGTGGTCATAATTGACCCTCGTTCAAACGCGACGGCATCTGCTTGTGAGGTCTCTGCAACTTGCGACTCCATTATCATGTTGCGTCGGCCTCCTCCATGGGTTTTTAAACTTGTATTTTTTCTTCCTGCGCGCGTATACCTACGACTGTCTATTTCCCATGTTCGTGGTTTTTGTAGAGCTGCGCGGTTTTTAGAGGACGTGATTTCTGAACTTGTCTTGGCCGCACGACCTTCTTCTGGCATTTTTCGTGCGACCTTCTAAACTTCTGGCTCGCATTTTTGCCTGATTTATACACGCATTTTCTCGAAACAAGTTCTTTGTCTAGTGTTCTTTTGGGCGACGACGGATTTGATGGGTCGATTTGTCTGAGCTCGTGATTTCTCATTTCGTGATTTGCTCTACAAAATCCACAATCTTTGTTCCCTTTCCGGTGGCTGTGTTGTTTTTTCAGAAAATTTTCTGCAAATTTTGGAGCTTTTATGGCGGCTAGGGTTTCTGCCAATTTCATCTAGGGTTTTGACGCTCCAATTCAAGGTGGAATTTTTTTTCGATTGCAGATTCCTTGTGGGTTTTTTGAGACCTTTCTAGGTTGCCTTCCAATTTTTCTGGGTGCATCATTTTCCATGCCTCGAATTTTGTGCCAGCAGATTTCTTCTGTTCTTTGGCAGCTAGGGTTCCAAACCCTCTGTTCTTTCCAGCCGACAATCGATGTTCTTGGTTTTTAAATATTTTTTGTCCCGTAAAAGAAAAAAAAAAAATGTCTTCTGGGTTCCGAGAGGGTTTATAATTTTGTCCTCAAAAATTAAGAGTTTTTCTCCTACATACCCTTGTCAGGGTTTCTGTCATTCGGGAGGGCTCTCTGGTTTTTACCATTTTTACTGAAAAAACGATGATTTGTAATCTTGGGTTTGGCAATTTTTTCCTCAAAAATCGTGGTTTGGTGCAGTCAGTTTTTTGGTCGCAGTTGGAGCGAGCATCTGCATATCTGGCTTCTTGCAGTCTGTTCTGGGGCATCATGTCCATCTGCAGAAGATTGAAGGGTTTGCCGATTTTTCCTCAAAATCATAGCAGCTGTTCTCGGTATGTCTCTGGTTACAGGGGGGGACAATTTTCCAACTTCAGGTTGGATTGTTGGTGTTGTTATTTCCAAAAGTTTTGCAATTTCTAAGAGGGTTGGTGGTAGACTCATCTCAAGTGGCAGAGTCAGTGGCAGGCTCTTGTCTTTTGTTGCAGCAACGTTTAGAGAAGAAGGGGTTACCCTTCTCTATTCTCTCTGGGTAGTTAGAATGATGACCATTAAGGGAGGGTATTAGAATAATATTTTTCTATTTATGTCGTAATGGTCATCTTGTCGTTGCTTTTTCTAACTTAACGATTGTTTCTTTTAGAAACATCGTCTCTTGTAATCTATCTAAGGAACTCTCCTTCCTCTTGATTAATACACAACAACATCGATTCTATAACAATACCCTCCTACGAGAGATCATGGAGTCTCCAAAACTCTCTGATACATATACTAAACAAATAGTACACAAAAATACAGAGATATACAGCACTCTTATGATAGAGTATTGGAGCTAACACCCATCTGCAATTTAAGTTCAAAAGCAACCCATAGCTTATTAAAACCCTTGAATATCAATCTTTACCGACTTAAATTACTAGGCAATCTTTGCTGTAGATTATAAGCATTCCTATTACACTATGGACATAATAATCAAATTTCTCATTAACTGTTGCTATACTCTAAAATAAATACATGTCCAATACTATAACATCAGAAGTACATCATCTAATAGAAAACTATGTTTATAAAGAACATATCAATAGATTAATCAGCTCAATGCTGCTGTGCTTGGGGTTCATGTTTTGGGATTTAGCATACAGGTTATAAAATTAAATTAACGTCACCTTAATTTCTTAAACACAATTCATCAATTCTATATGATAGCATCTATTATGTATTTCAAAAATATCATAAACTTTAGTGAAGAAACTCTTTTGGGTCCCAACAAAGTCATACACCTACTTGGCATAATGGGCATCCTTTAGGAACTTCTGTTTGACCTATTTTACTTTTGAGTTTGCATTTTTCATTTTTTTATATCATGGTTAAAAGAAACTTAGAAATGGAATTTTTTGTTTTGTGAACATAATTTTATGAAAAAAGAACCCCATTTTAATGCTGCATAGTAAATTGAACAAGGATCTTATGTGCTAAGCCACAAGGTTTGTGTTCATGTTCATCTTCAATGAGGATAAAATTTGAAAAAAGTTCATCAGAATTTTTTTTAAATTATTGCTTTTATTTTCAAAATACGAAATAAATGCATGAGATTGTGAAAATGAATGCCAAATGATATTGTCTAAAGCATGGAAGCAGCTATCGCATAAATACCATGATATCTCAAAAAAATTGGATCTTACTGTTGACCAATATTTTTATGGAAAATATCCTGATGTTTTTGAAAAAATCATAGATGACCTCTTTCCCAATATTATCTGATATTTTTGCTTTAAAGGCTGTAAATTACAATTTTTTTTGCTTACCTACACTTTATTCTGCTCTGATTTTTTTCTAAAACAAAACACTGGTTTTTCAGAGTTTCCCCAGCACCAAATGATTTTGATACCTTTAGAATGGCCAAGGTATTTGATGAAGAGCAACTGAACAATTGGAGCTTCAACATCAGTAACTAAATTGTATTTTTTTATGAGATTATTTTGTGCCAATTTGCTCTTTGTAAACTTTACAACTTGTGAATAGGAAGAATCTTTGTTTGGAAGGAGATATAGCCATAATTCCATTTGACTCTCTTAAACTTGAGTACAGATTCTGATATGTTCAGAGGGAGAAAGAATATGTAAGATATTTCAGTACCCTGCACATTTCTTAGCAAAGTGTTATGATGGTGGCAATATATGATGTTCTAAGCACTATAGAAACCAGATTTTTGTTGTAAGCACTAGTTTTGGATATAGAGATGGTGGTGTGTTTGGTCTTCATGAACCATAGCACGAAGATTAAGTAAAAAATTTAACAGATCCCTTTTTTACTGGCTTCACATCAGATTTGGAGTATCAAGGCCCGTGCAGCACTAGAACCAACTTACTCCAAGCTGCCTATGAGGATCAGCCCCTTCTTAAAGGTTCCAGACTATGCTTTATCCAACCGAGTCCTCTGCAACTAAAGGGTTAGTCGTGCAGCGTAACTTTCACACAATAATATAGGTACTCAAACAAACACAATGACTTGACTCAGAATGTAGGGTGAATAGAGAAGCTTTATTGATCTCAATGGCCCCAAGCCCAATTACAATAAACAACCTCAATGTTGATACTAGTCTACCTGAGTCCTCCAAGAACTAACATCCACCTGAGTCCACAGACACTCTTCAAGATGCAGCCACACAATGACCTCGCCCCAGTTGAGCATACCTCTTCACGAATCTTCTAAACCCTGAAACTCCTTGAGTAACTTTGATGTTCACGCACTTCCAGTTGGGGTGCCTCATTCTCCCAATCAAGCTACAAGGCGGCTTACCCAGTCCACAACCCAGGCCTCTTCTTTGAGACACAAGTTGAATCCACTGATCACACTACACATGCCACACTGTTGTTGTTGAATGCTGATCGTCTTTTTGAACCTCTTCAGATGGATACGGTATGGTCCTTCACCTGGGGGAATTTGAATACAATGTTGAACAAGTGGTTGCTTTTAGCATTTAGGATACATCAGATTTGGAGTATCAAGGCCCTTGTATTGAATTATTTAGCAGCAATGCTCCCCAATGATGCGTCCCCTACCTTGGTACCCCGCCTTGTACCTGAAATGTTTAGGGGACAGGGGACGCCTTGGAAACATCCCCCTCCTGTCCCCGATCAGTGCAAAAAAAGGGGGACCTCCCTGAAACGCCCCAAAAAAGGTAGGAGACGGAAGGGGACGGCTATGGCCCAACAACATTTCAATTTATTTTTTGCAAGAAAACATGGATGGAGGCGGGCCCTCAAGGACACCCCCTCGCCGTCACCCCCACCCCTTTAAACAAAACCTAAACCTATTTCACTTATCAAAACAACCAAAAAGAAAAAAAAACATTCTCATTTTGACATTTGCAAACTTGAAATGAAGAGCAGCAAGTGAAAGAGGAGAGAACAGCAATTGAAAAAGGAGACTAGGGCATCAAATCTACTCCATTAGAGGTTCAAATGCATGAAAGAAGTAGACCTAGAAGTAGAACTCATATAAGTATGGCAGCCACTGGGGGTTCCTCAGGGAGTGGGAGTGTAGCAAGACCAACAACTTCAAACCCATTTGAATGTCCTTCTGAAGTCCTCAAAACCTATGCAAAAGGCCCATTTAACTTGGAGCCATATATTTTCTATGATTTTGTAATTTTAGAGTTGAAACATGGAGCTTTTGGGCATTTTGTTATAATCAGTGAACCCCAGGGACGCGTCCCCCCCCCTTATTAGGCCCTAGTGTCTCTAGAACGGGGACGTCTCGGAGACATGGGGACGGCGTTCCCACATCTCCGGCGGCGCCACCGTTTTTTGGCTCGCCGCCGGAGACGCGGAGACGCCTGGGTGTCTTCGAGACGTCGAGGGAGACGCCTGGGCGTCCCTCAAGCCTCTCCCGCGGCGGACAGCCAAAAGGTCATTTAAAACAAAAATTTAGTTAATTTTTTTTATATTATATTGGTTCTATTCGAACCCTAAGGGCATGTGGGGCCCATCAAAACTCTTACATGCCTTCAAAAGGCCCTCCCATCTTCATTTTTATTCACATTTGCATTTCTACTTGTTTGCTACAGCAAGAAGAAGAAGAGTGAAGGCTGAGGAAAGAGTGATTGGAGGAGTGAAAGGAGTGATTGCAAGTGAAAAAGGAGTGTCAAGGAGCAAGAAGAAGAAGAGGAGGAAGATTCTTCACCTTGTTGAAGAGATTTTTCAAGCAAAAGGTAGGGTTTTTAACTGATTTTTTGTTTTATTTTCTGATTTTCAATGTTTTTTCATTTCTTGTTGTTTCATTTTTTAATTTTTCTTATTTCATTTCTTGTTGTTCCATTTTCTAAATTAATTTAGAATCTTAGATTTTGTTTTGCAATTTAAAATTTGTTGAAAAATTTAAAATATAGAGTTTTATTTTTTTAATTTTAAAGTAGGGCATAGGCTGAAACTATGTGTTTATTGAATTTTTTTTCATTTTGTGAAATGCAGTGTCAAAATGAGCTCCCATAGTCATGAAATGAGTGAGGATGAGATGGAAACTGATTCTCATAGTGCAAGCCAATCAGAATATGAACCTGAGCATGAGGATGAGCACAATGAGGGGGGTGAGCATGGGTCAAATCCAGAAGGGCAAACTAGTTCCATAGCTAGTGCACCAGTTTCTACTGATTGCCCTTCCCAGCTTTTGGCAAAGTGGGCTAGGGGTCCTTATGATCCCAAATCTCCTCTCAAACAGTTTGCAACAAGAATAACAGCCCCAACGTCATCAACTGGTGGTACGAGGAAATGGAAATGCAACATTTGTGGTGATGATTGGTTTGGGAGCATCACCAGAGTTAATGCACACTTCCTCTTTTGGCCAGGAAAGGGTGTGGGAGCATGTGATTTTTTGAAGAAAGCTAAAAATTTGAAATACAGAATTGAGTTCAACAAGCTTTGGGGTGTTCCAGATGACGTGGCAATTCCAATGCCTACTACCTTGTCTGGTAGGCAACATATTCAGACTATTCAGCAGATTCAGGAGCAGCAAATGCAGAGGCAGCCACATATTTCTACTCCTACATTGCATCAGAGAGCAGGAACATTGTCAGGGTCAGCCTCAGGACCGTCATCCACTTATAGCACTATGGCTGAATCACAACAGGGCAAGGGGAAACGCAAGATGCAAAGTCAGCCTAACCCCATAGCTGATTTATTTAATGTGCACCTGAGGGATCAGATAGATGATTCCATTGGCAGGTTCTTTTTTGCCAATGGAATCCCATTCCATGTAGCTCGATCTCCTTATTATAAGGAGATGATTTCGATGGTGGCGAAGGGAGGACCATCATATGTGCCACCAGGTGAGCACAAATTGAGGACCACGATCTTGGATAACAACTATGCCAAGATCAATTCATTGATGGAGACGATGAGGGCATGTTGGGAGGAGTCTGGATGTAGCATAGTTATGGATGGGTGGACGGACATTAGGCATCGTCCACTCATCAATGTCATAGTTACATGCTCAGAGGGCCCATTCTTTCTCAGGGCGGTTGATTGTTCAGGGCATCGAAAAGATGCTGATTTTCAGTTTGAGATCCTTCGGGCAGCTATTGAGGAGATTGGGCCACAAAATGTGGTCCAAGTAGTGACAGATGCAGCACATGTGTGCAGAGCTGCAGGGAGGCTTATTGAGGTAGCATACAGACACATTTGGTGGACTCCATGTTGTGTGCATGCCATGAACAATGCACTCAAGGACATGGGGAAGATTGAGTGGATTAGAGGAGTGGTCAGCAATGCTAGAGATGTGCAAATGTATATCTGCAACCACCACACTTCACATGCCATCTTCAGGAGCTTCGCGAAGGAGTTCTTGAAACTAGTTGAGACCAGATATGCATCCTATTTCATTCTTTTGGAGAGAATGCTTGAGTTGCAAGAGCCACTGCAACTCATGGTTATGACACAAGAATGGAATCGTTGGGATGGGGCCAGGACAGAGCAGGGGAAGAGGGTGAAGGAGATAGTGAAGAGTGATGCATTTTGGCATGATGCAAAATATATTGTCGCCATCATTACACCAGTTGTACAGGTCATCAGATATGGGGATGGGGATGCACCTAACCTTGGAGAGGTGTATGAGTGCATTGATTCTATGCTTGGTCAGATGAGGGCAGTTGTGCGAGAGAAGGACCCCACTTTAGCATTCTACAATGTTTACATTCAGCCTATTATTCAGCGTAGATGGGACAGCCTAAACACTCCCTTGCACATGGCTGCTTATGCATTGAATCCGAAGTGGTACATGCCTAGGCCTGGTAGAGTTACACCGATTCAGGATGATGAGGTGAAGGAAGGGTTCTTCAGGTGCATTGATAGGATGTATGATGCTGAAGCTGCTGGCAACATTCGCACTGAGTGGACGAAATTTGCTACTCTTAGGGGTTATAAGGCTGCAGCAAAGGCGGACATAAGAACTATGGCACAGGAGGATCCGATTTTGTGGTGGACTTGTCATGGACCGAAATCACTGACTACCACACTAGCCATTCGTTTGCTGTCCCAGGTTTCTAGTTCTTCAGCTTCTGAGAGGAACTGGTCTACTTATAGCTTCATCCACTCTCTTAAGAGGAATAGACTTACCTCTAGGAGAGCAGAGAAGCTAGTGGTTGTACATAGTGCCTTGCGTATCACTGACCACAGGACACATGTGTACAAGGAGAGCCTAATAGCACGATGGGATGTAGAGCCAGAGGAGCCATCACAGATTGATGAGGATGAGGATGCTTCAGATATAGGGCTGGTTGGTGTTCCTTTGGCGGATCTTGACCTTGGGGAGTCCAGTGGTTCCAATGATGAGGAGTTTGCCGACCTCCCGAGGGATGATTAGAGGCCTTTGCCTCCTTCACTACATTTTGTCATTTTGACATTTTGATTTTGTACTTGTTTTGATATCATGCTACTAATTGTAATCATCTTTATGATCAGATATTTTTGATATCATATAATAGAAATCTTCCATTTGCCGATTCAACAATTGTTACATTGTAGTATTGAGTATTACTATTCTAATTTCTAATTAGTAATTCGATATTGAAAACTTCAATATTCATTGTTCAATGTTCAATGTTCAAGTATTTACTTAGTAAGTTAGTAGTTAGTACTATTTAGTATTTACTAATTTAGTATTTCAATTTTGCTATTTTACTTCTTAATAGTCTTATACTGTTATACATCTTTTCATAACTAGCATTTTAAGTAC
Source organism: Sequoia sempervirens (assembly GCA_007258455.2). Taxonomy (NCBI): domain Eukaryota; kingdom Viridiplantae; phylum Streptophyta; class Pinopsida; order Cupressales; family Cupressaceae; genus Sequoia; species Sequoia sempervirens. The sequence goes on from VDFB02000015.1 coordinate 179,175,568, forward strand.
CATATGTATAGTATATAGTATATACACCCCCTCCCCCCTCCCGCCGTCCCGAAATTAAGGCCCCTTTGTCCCCCCGTCCCGTCGTCCCCCCGTCCTCGACGCCGGTGGAACATAGGTTATAATTCTTATATAATATGTATGTACATTCACAATGAAAGCACTTCAATTTCTTTAATTTGTTTGTCACTTCTCATGTTATGTATTAATCTTCTACAATGTCTATGATGAATGCTTTATCAATGTTATGATATGACTATTTGAAATTTCTCTATATTTTTAAAATATTTCTCTACTTTTTAATAGTTGTCCCCTAAAAAATGGCCCCAAAGTCCCGGCATACCCTGCCGTCCCCAACCCCAAAAGTTGGGGGAGCATAGTTTAGCAGTGACTAGTGGTATAACTCGGCGCATGACAAAACTAAGTGATTGTAAGCAATCCAGTTTATATTGCATATGATCACATCCTCCTAGTCTAAGACAATCAAATCTATTTACCTTGTTCATATAAAAAAGCTTGATGATCTAGCATCGATTCAATTATGTATAACCCATTGCAAGAACATCAAGAACTGCAGCCCATAGTTGATGGTTCTTCATAGCAGCTAGTCTCATTGGCTCCACCCACCTTGTGTTACTTTATAGCTTGACATTTGTAGTTTGTGGTGTGTAAATGATTTTGAGGGTTCAAACTTTGTAGTTGAATAATGTAGTAATGCACTATGCAGTGTGCACTGAAGTGATCTCATAATTGATAAGGAAAATCCATATTTCGTGTTTATGGCATACACTCTGGTTTACTTTTACTCTCACTCTCTACACAATTAGGACATTAAATGTGAAAAATCAGTTATTTCTCTTTTTTTGAATTTTTCTGCTTTTATTGGGCTCCTGATATTTTTCCCAGTTTTTTTCCCAATAATATCCTGACTAATTGATAATATCTTCTTTTCTGGTTTGCCAAGATATTCCTAAAAAAGCTATTTTGCTTCCATGGTCTAAAGTCAGCACTAAATTTGTCCTTTTTAGGCCAAATTTGACATGAATTTATTCTATAACTCTTCTACAAATTCCATCACATTAAAAGGCCAAATTCATAATGTTTAACTCCACAAGATCACTGTCACATTCAAAAGGCAAATCCGTCACTTTTTATTTTCCAAATCCACCCCACATTTGAAGCGAGAATTTGTCACTGTTTACCCCAAAGAAGCAAAAATCGCCAAAAATGTGTGATTAATCGCCATAGTTGTTTCCAAACAAAATCGTGGTAAATGTTTATTGACCGATTGTTTTTCATTTACACGCATTCAAATCACGCTGTTCAATTTTCTGCAATTTTTTAATCCTTTTTTCTTCACAATTGGGGTTTCCATGAATTAATCTGTTTCTCTGCGATTTTCTTCACCAAAAATTCATTGGCATGTTTATTGTAATCATTGGAACTGATTTTCTACTATTGGTTATAGTTTTTAACTATATTCTAATCTGAATTTGAACTGATTTTAACTTACTATTCTTTACAGTTCATAACTATTCTTATCTTTACTTACTATTGTTTACAGTTTATAACTATTCTTATCTTTACTTACTATAGTTTACAGTTTTTAAGTATTCTTATCTGCAGCAAAATTCATTGCAATAGTAGTAGATTGAGTTTGACCTCCTTCAGGGGCTGTTAAATCCAAAAATCAAATATATTAGAGTGGACTCTTATGGAGCGGCAAGCATTACGGGCAAAGCTACGTAAACCAAACAAGAATAAAATAATCTATTATTTTGTCAATCTTTTATAAACCCCGAGACAAGTTCGACAAGGTAATGTTTTAATAGAAATACCCTAACCATGAATGAATGATAAATATATTAGAATTTAAAAAATAAATTCTTTTAAACATTTTATAAATTACAAATATTATATATATACTCACACACACACACACAAATTATGAAGTTATATTTTGATTTTCATAAAATATTATTGTTTTTCTTTATAAAGTAAAGGATTTTTTTTAAGTTCATTAAAATAAAAGTTGTTTAATTTGAATATATAATTAATTATAATTTTACTAATATTTTAAAAATTAATTTTATGACATTTTTTATTATAAATTTATATATTTTCTAATTAACTAAATTTGATATAATTAACATAATAATATAATTTTAATAATATTATTAATAAATATATATTAAAATTAGTATACGAATTCGAATTCATATCTAAGACCCCAAACTCATACCCATTCTCATATGAGAAAGAGCAACTAAGTTTTTGTTTGTTTAAAGTCTAAGTTACCGGAATCGCTCCTATGCCCTGCTGATTCCGAGTACTAGTACGTATCCAAATCGGATACGCGTAAAAACCTTGTGGAATCGACCAGGGTACTGCATTTTAACGTATTTTAAAAAATAGACGAATCCCAACGTTTTTCCGACATTTTTTAGGTCGACGTGGCGTGTTTGACCGATTCTGAAAGTCTCGACGCAGATTTCAAAGTTTTTTTCAACTTTTTACCTACATCATCTATGTCAATGATGATGTTGATCTTAATCAACCTGATGACCCATATGATGCCTACTATTAATTGTATTATTTTGTTTTAAATGTTGAACCAATGAACAATGAATTCAATATAATTATATACCTATTGTAACATTCAAGTTTTGACAAATTGATATCAAATTAATTTAGTATAATTGTATTTCAGATTTGTTACATTTATGGTAGTTCTAAGTTCTGTTTAGCATATGCATGATATGTGGTATTCTAAATTTAATTCTTGTTTTTACTTTTTAGGCTGCAAATATGTCTATATCTATGATTTTTATATGTTTTATGTACAGACGTACCCACCCTCCAAAAAAAAAGTCGTACCGGCATACCATACTCGTAACCGTACCCATGTACCCATACCCGATTCGGCAACTTGGTTTAAAGCTTGTGTGATTTCAAAGGCTTTAAATTGGGCTTGGTGGTCGGAACTCCACCCCTCAACCCCGCCCTATATAATGATAGAGAGCATGCCAGGGGCACTGCCCCCAAACCCTATGAGGGGCACTGCCCCCAAACCTTGTTAGGGGTACTACCCCCAGACCCTTATGAGGAGCACCACCCCTTAGGGCACTGCACTCAAACCCCTGTGAGAGGCATTGCCCCTCAACCACGCTAGGGATTCCCACCCTAGATCCCTCACTTCATTTTTAATATATCTCTATATATCTATGCTATTAAAATTCTTTGAAATTAAAAAATAGAAGCTTTTTCTCTTCTTTTTTTATGTTTTTAAAATTTTTTGATAATACAATTTTTCCTAATTTTTTTGAAGAAACTTATAATTTTGGTTTGCCGATTTTTTCCCCAAAAGATTTTTGCTGCTATGGTTTATCCTGCAAACTGCCCTCAGCAATTGGCTACAAACCATTCATACAGCAGGCAAGGGAAAATTGCTGCTATGGTTTATCCTGCAAACTGCCCTCAGCAATTGGCTGCAAACCATTCATACAGCAGGCAAGGGAAAATCATAATTTACTCAAACAGCAAACAAAACAATTCTGATCCAAACAATATGAACTTTATTCCACAAATTTGAATGAATTTTGAGAAAATTGAAACTTATGCTCTTTAAGCTATATTTGTTCACTATATCAATATAAAAAATATTGTTACTTATTCAAAGAGAAAACAATCATTACTTTTTAGGGTTCTGATTTCATTTATCTTATTTTAGAGAACTCTACAACTTGGCATAAAATTGATCCATTGTGATACCCTATTTATATGCTGGTGCATCATAAGTAGAAATTGTTTCACCAAAACCATTGTCAAGTTAAACTCAACCCATGATGGGTTTGGTGGGGATAGGCTATTAAAAGCTAATAATGTACAGAGGAACCCCCTAAAGATTGAATTCAGCTCAATTTAATAGAGCTGCAAAAAGAAACCTGGAATTAGTAGAAGGAACATTTAGCAATGATGATGGATAGTCTGTTAGTTTTTTCAATCCATTTGAGACTGAATACAAGCAATGAATCTCTTATAAAAGGAAATAAAATTGGCTAGCAATAAGGGGTAATAAAAACTTTTTTTGAGTGCATGGATACTTAAAGGTAATTACTAATTATTGAAGCAGTCAAGATCAGTGCAATGACTGGACAATAAACAATATTGTTGAGGAAACTAATATGGAAACAGAAGATTTCAAGTTATCATACAAAAATATCAGGACAGCAGAAAATATGCTTGCAGATCCAGCTGACAACTGGGGTAGAAAAATTGAGAAAAAAGGTTTATACTAGTCCTTTCCCACCATGGCAGATATCATACAAAACATATCAGGAAGGCACAAAAACAGAAGAGCTTGGTTTTCAATACTAATGTCAAACTCCAGCTCAAAAAGATGGAACACTTCAGTGGATAACAAACTGTCCTTATGCACATTTGATACTATCTTATCATGATGAAACCCACTAGCTTTATTTTTAATTTATAGCAGTGGAAAGATGCTTGGAGCTGAAAAATGGGATTATCCTATGACCTAAAATGTCATGTCCCCTTTTTTGATGAGGCCCTAACCTCACCCAGGGCGGGAAAGTAATATTTATCAACACTAAATTCAAATTAAATATATTTGAAGTATATAATTAAATAATATAATAATTATTTTATAATTAATAATAATAATTTGAATTCGATTTCTGGTCAACCACATTGGGTCAGCTATCTATTGGCAAGTACATAATGGTTTGGTTTGGTCAGTTTTCATCATCACGGATTGGATACATGGTTTATTGATCAGGAGAGACGAAAACCTGTGTGATCTGCCTCCAGGATCATCGAGCTGGGAGCATTCGCAAGGAGGTAGGCAATTGGGGCGATATCATGGCAGAGCCTTTGGCTCGTGCCACAGGTTTAGTGGGAGAAGTTCAACCTGAACATAAAAGACAAGATGATCTGACTTTGCAAGAAGATCTTCTCATCGCACCCGTGAATCGTGGCATCATAAGCATAGTTGGGCAAACTCTCCTTGTGAGGGAGTCTGAAGGTGGACAGGTAAATATGGTCGGAGGCGCCACTGCAAAGGGCACCTGGCTTCAATACAATTGCCTCTATCTCTTATCGGGACGCCCCGACCTTTATTGCCGCACCCTCGAAAGCACACACAGCTTTCACAGAACTCCATCCTCCTGTCGTCTAGCTTACTGCTTGGGAGTCATGGATAATACACACATTCATCTTGCATCGACCATCAAGGCAGCAACCTGTATTACTCACTCTTGTTTCTGGTAAAGAAATTGACAAGCGACTGTGTAATTGAGCTAGCATTACAATTTCCATATCGCGTGACTTCTGGCACCCGCATATTGCTCAATCAGGCAAGGCACGATATTTCTGATGTCGCGTAAATCGCCCGTGTTCGAATATCAAAGTATTCCCATGTCGCTGCCAGGCGTTTGTTTGTATTCATTCCCGTGAGTGAATTCGGAGCAGGCAACTATCAGTTACATATTATTTTCTGCGAGTCATTATTTCATATCGGTTAACAGTTTGATGTCTTCCGCTGTTGCTACCAGGGATCTATGTGTATTTAATGTTTAATCTGAATGCAAGGGAATCCATATTCCATTTATCATTACTGTGCATATTTAGTCTCCGTGTCGATTATTATCATTACTATCAATCAGTCCTTTGCAAATTGGCGCTTATCAATGATATCGGCCCATCGGGTCAGTTATCTTTCTGAGATCTGCCATATTGCTGTCTTTCTAGATCAGGATTGCAAACAATCAGTCTCTATCATACTCGGCTGTTGTGTGAAATCTATGCTATTATATTTCAGTTGTTGTATGCTATCTGTGCTTGGTTTATTACATAAAAAGAAGATACATAAATTTGATTTTTGAAATTCATGGCATAATTTTATTTTCTCAGCTTGAATAGTTAACAGTAACACCAACTGGGTTTTGGCATCCTGCCAACAAATTTTCACCTCAAACCTACCTAACATGAAGGTCACAAGCCAAAAACAAGGATGGTGAATGAAAATAGAGCCTCAAATAAATGGAACAGAAACACACCAAACAGAAGAAAAAGATGCAACAAGTACAGAAAACAACATAAAATAAACACTAAGTCATCAAGCTAACATCCAGGTGCCAGTTCAGGAGAAAGTTTTTAAAAAATAAACAAAAAAAACTAGTAAATCATGTTGCAGGTGGAATCATTTTCTCACTTTTACTCAGAATTTGAAACCTAATATGCTTTGGAAAGCTAAGGATCTGATCTACAACAGACTAGTAAACATCCATAAGGGATATTGCAGGGCAAGGGATCCCCAAAAATGCTTTATATGGTCCCATAATCACAAAACACAAAATAAAGAACATCTAAAAATTCTGAAAATAGTAATACAGATTTCGTTTTGATGAGATCCATATTGTGATAGGTCCTTTAGCTTTCAATTTCTTGCAACATGCTCTCTCTGATTCTTGAGGATAACCACTTTGTATTATATTGAAACTCTTTATTTCTTGATCAAAAGTGTTTTTGGATACAACTGTGTCAGTTTCTGCATCTACATTTCAGATCATACTGCATGATCCAACTTCATCATCTCTATTTCTTGCTAAAAAGATATAAAAAGGAATAACATATGCATGTTAAGTTGATTAGTTTTATAAAAAAAATGTCCATGAATAACTATTCTACATGGCTCTCTCAATCAATAAAACATGTGTAAATCTCAGTGTTTTGTAGAAAGAAACTTCTGAATAACTATTGTTATCATTAAAATAGCTATCTTACATCAGTTAAACTTTATTTAAATTAGAATACTGTTCCCCTTCTTGTATTATCTGCATCAATTTCATTTCTTCCCTAACATTAATCATTTAATATGATGTCCACTGATTGCAAATTCAATACAGATCACCTATTTTGTCAAGCCAACCTTGAAACGTTTCCTATTCTTTTCTATTTGCATTTTTTGCATAGGAGAACTTTCTAATGTACCCTGAGCCATCTCCCAAAGTTTTGGGAGACATTTCCAGACTTACCCAAGACTTTGTGGAACTGACAGTGTTACATTTATTCCAAACTATTTAACCAATTGTATACAAAATGCATAAAAATTACAAGAGATTCTGCACTAAAGGTACTTTCAATCTTTGTGTATAACAGGATCCGGATATAATCTACATCAAACGATATCAAAAATAGGCTTGCAAAATGCTTGCAAATAAAGTTATTTTTTAACTGTGTACCTTGCTCATCTTTCAATTGCTGAAGTTTATGCAATTCACTCTTGTCTGAAGTATCCAGGTGCCTAACCTGCATAAGAGGACAAGTGAAACAATATGACACAACAAGCATGGAATACAAGCGGATAATTCAGTGAAAACAAACTAAAAACCATGTTCACAAATATAAACAGACCTGATAATGCAGAGTTAGGTGTTCAACTGGAGAACTCACTGCTTCCCTTGATTTGGCACATAGCCTGACAACCTACAAAACCAAAATAAATGAATATATCATAGTAAGTTTGAGTAACTATCTCAACTTTAGGTCTTATACATCCTAGTTGCTGGTGCATATAAGCACAGCAAAATATATTTTCAAAAAACAAGGCACTTTGACATCAATAAGCCCAAAATGGCAAATCTATACCATCTGAGCTGAAACCTTTCAAATTTGAAAATGGTTAGCCATATGAAAGAAACAAATGTGAATGCAAATGGGCCAATGGCACATATGAACAACTGAATCCCATAATATGGTTTAAATTAGAATCTATTGAGTAACCTTAAAAGTGCAAAAATCAACTCACATACAGGGATTTTGCTAAGGAAGATATTTTATCCAGTTCTTTGCAGATTCAATTGTTCCAGATTGAAAAATCAATACCTATGATTTATATCTATTGAAAGCATAGTGATTTTTCTTTGGAATAATCATCTCTAATCTTCCAATAATTTATTAACACTAGTAAAACCACTTACTTTTTTTACTAGAGTAATTTATCATGTGGTGAATATTAATATGCCATTGGAGATAACAGCTGATAGTAATAAGTTATCAATGACTGGTATGTATACATAAAAATTCTCCTAGAATTTAGAATAGAAGCTTGGGATGCACAAACACGTTCAACAGGATACAAACTAATGTAAGACCAAAATTTGACCTGTGTAGTTTTAATTACATTTTAATTTTTGGAACTTGACCTGTGTAGTTTTAATTACATTTTTATTCTTGGAATTTGACCTGTGTAGTTTTAATTGGATTTTTAATCTTTGCAGAATTCAACCCATGTAGATTTAAGTCATCTCAATATGACATCAATAAGTAGTAATTTCACTAATAACATTTTACTTCATTTATGTTGGCTATAATCACAAAGCCATAGAACCCACTTAGCAAAGAACACACCTTTAAGGGACAAGAATGGAAAATACATTCCCCAATTTCGCCATTGGCAAAGAGACCACAGCTTACCCCTACACAGCTATTTAACTTCATAATGCTAATTGCCCTAAGACCAACATACAATATGAAGCAAATTAAAACTCATATACAGAAATTTAACTTAATCCACATTATTACCTGCCCCTAAATGAATATATCTTTCCTAAATTATGAAAAGACCACCTATTTATACCAAGAGGCTCTTGGATTAAAAAATATACAAAAAGGGAAATTAGATTCACCTTTTTATACATCTTTGGGTACAATGCATTTCTAAAAAATTAAACAAAGATAATACAGGTACTAATATAAGGTATCAACATACCCCCTAATACAGAAAGGAAACTTTTAATTCATGTAACAAGTTACCAAGCACAGCTTTTGAAATAAAGACTGTTATAAGAAGATTTTCTCAACAACATTGAACAAATTAAATTGAAAAACATATATCAAACATACCTTTAAACCTGTCGCACTAATTTTCTCAGCAAGTTGGTCAACAGCAACATTACTAGGGGCACATACCAAGACCTGTGCCACATACATCAAAAGTATATTTGAACCATTAAATGAAAATGGTAAACAAGCAACCACAAATCAAAACCATCCAAAATGCATGCCTTCTTACCTGGCCTTGCCCCTGCTTTGCTAAATGATATACAATAGCTGCAGATGTAACAGTTTTTCCTGTTCCAGGGGGGCCTTGAATCAAGCTCACAGGTTTTTGTAAAACACTCTTGACAGCACTGACCTGTACACAACAACAAAAGATAAGCTGCAATTCACAACAATCAAAAGTACTACACCTTGTTAATGGTGACCTTTTGCAGTCATTAGAGTTGATCTCTATGTATTATAGAATGGCCCAATTTTTGGGCTGTAGCTATTAATTACCTCTCAACATCACTTGTGCATGTTCCAAATTCAAGCTTCCATCTTGAGTTAATCCTAATATGATTTGTTATGAGTTAAGAGAGCTTTTAGATAAAACTGTCTGCGAATTTTTTAAAAATCCTAATATGATTGTTGACATCTGACATTTATAGGGATTGTCGTAGAAGCTCTCTGGCACGGATTTAATCATAAAGGGAATAATTGAGTACACTAAAGAGAAAACTTGGAATAAACTGTATTAATTGAGAAAACTTAAAAAGAAAAATCTTGGATTGTACTGTATTTTGGCATCTGATAAGTGAGTTATAAGTCAGCAACTTCTAATGATGCAGTAGAGAACTCAACTAATCTTGTTATAGTATTTTATCATTTCTATAGTGATTGGTGGGTACACATGTGATGCTATTTTTTATGACCCAATAGGCTGCTCTGGTTTTGTGGACACAAGTAAAATCCATAGTTGCAGGGAGATGAACATCTCCCACACCCAGAGATGCCCATCACATCTCCCAATGTCCTCCACTTGTAAGAGTCATCTCCCAAGAAAAAACAGTTGTCTTTCCAAAAAGATTAAAAACCCCAAAAGTTTAAAACAGTATTTGATGCGTATTTAAAATGGACTGTATTTTGGCACCTCGTAAGTGACTTTTATGTCAGCAACTTCTAATACAGTAGAGTGCTATATTTATCTTGCATTATGATTGTATCATTTCCATGGTAATTGGTCGGTAGACACATGTAATGTTACTTTTTTTTAATCCATGTACTGCCTTCGTCTCATGGATGCTAGTAAAATCCACAGTTACACAGAGATGCATTTCCAGTACAGGAGACGAGTACAGAAATGTCTCCCGTGCCTGGAAACACCTATCCATGTCTCCCAATGCCCATCTACACTTGTCATAGGCATCTCCCAAGTAAAAACAGTTATTCTGCATAATAGCCTATTTCTATGGGTATTTCTAAATTTGATAGATATTTCCAAATAATGCATGTACTCCTTCAATGTCGAAAAATTCATTATTTACTCAATTAACTCCCATTAGTAAATCTGTTCATTTTATTATGTCGATATGAATCTACAAATATGATCTATTGTATCAGATAAATTTTACTGACAAAATTACCAATCCTAAATCTTTCTACTCAGAACTTAGAGATTATGTATTTCCATTCATGATTATACAACAGATAATCAAAATGGAAAGAACATTTCACGTTTCATACATATCAAATTACATATGCATTAGAAAGTTGGAAAAGTTTGGGTCCAATTAATTGAATTAATGATGACTCAACATGGGTTCACCTATACAAACTGCAGCTAGAGTTACAAAGATAAAAGCTTGAGTAAGACTTATAATTAATCCTAGGAACATAGATGGCAGACTCGCCGAAAATTTGGCAAGTCACCGAGTACTCACTGAGCCAAATGGCCGGCAAGTTTTCCCAAGGTTTACTCACCACTCGGACTTGCCAAGTTTTTGACAAGTACTTGCCAGAATCAGCCAGTACTTGTCAAAAACTTGGCAAGTTTGACAAAAAAAACTCTCTAGATACATCAAAAATGCAAAACATGAAAAAACCGCAAAATTTATTAAAAAAAAAAAAAAGAAAAAAATAGTCAAAAAACCCATGACCCTATAAATGCATGAATGCCCCTCACACTTCCTCGCATAGCGCTTGGAGAGCAAATATTCTTCATAAAAATGTGCCAAATACCTAATTTCTCCCTTCAAGTGATAAAATTGTGAAATGGTGTGCGACAAGAAGTTTTATGTGGTTTCAAATGCCTTAATTCAAGCTTGGTGGCGGGGGCACTACCCCTCAACCCTGCCTTGTATAGCAACAAGGAATCCCAAGGGCGCTGCCCCTCAATCCCATTGTGGTTGTTGCCCCCAAAACCCCACTAGTTATTGGGATCTCTTCTCATATAAGAAATTTGATTACAATGAGAGGATTTGGGAGTGGAGGCTAGAATCGACAACTTAGACAATTATCTTTATCACTATCATAATATCATTAATTCTCCCCAAGTTTTCACTAGACTACAACGGTGTGCAAGGATTAGAACCTCTCCCCAAGTTTTCACTAGACTAGGATAGAGGAAGATGTCAAATGTTGTAATATGCAATTAGTGAATTATGATGATGATTTTCAAAAACAATCATCATAAATTCATGATAGTTGTTAGGTAACTATTGTATCAAGATGGTGCAATTTTGTACTCAATTTGTATTCAAATGAATCAAATTTAATAAAAAACACTTTTGTACTCATTTATGGACTCATTGGATGCATCTTGTCAATGAATTTTGCAAAAAAAATGTGTTTCTAAAGTAATTTAAGCAAATTTTAAGACACTAAGTTTTTTGCCAAGTTTTCGACGAGTTGTAATTTTTGGGCATGTTGACTTTTTGCCCAATCCGAGTTTTCCAACTATACCTAGGAACAATACAAGTATAGTTACCACTAAAAGTACTAAGGAAAGAAGAATGGCAACCACCAATTCGTCAACTAATATATTTCCAAAAAGTCGAAAGCTAAGGGCTTTGTAAAATCATCTAATATGTTAATTGGCAAGAGTATTGGGGTTAGTTATATATATTTACTACAATAGCCTAAACCATTCTTTGTTAGACCTGTAATATTAATATCATTTGTAGGTGCAACTAATTCCCCATGAGGTAATTTATTAATTTAACTAGGTGGGTCTTGGACAGCTAGAGTAGCTGAATCTAATAAGACAGTCCTTTGACTCCAGGAAGTTATAAGTACACTAAATAAAAATGTTGACCTACTTCAAAACCAAATATCTTGTGGAAATGCTTCAGCATGTTAACAAGAAACTGTACAATATCTATATTTGAATGTATAAAGATGAACTTCAAAAAGAAATGATTATGGTTCAATGACCATTTCCTCAATCATGTCACTATCATTAGTCAAGCCATGAAATAAAATAATGGAATCGCCTATCTTCAATAGCGGCTTACCAATGTTGGATCAAAAGAAAAGGTCCTCTTTGACATGAAACCAAAGGTGAGGAGGTGCACCACCTATCACAATAGGTCCTAAGGAACTAGAAGCACAATGGGTGGGTCTCAATTCCCCATTTGTAGGAAAATTCCGAATTCCAGCAACCAAAGACACCAAAATACATAACATAAGGGATCTAACAACCCCCCACCATCACCCCACCCAATAGGGGAAGGAACTAGTTGCCCACCTAAGCATAAGCACTTCGAATCAAAGATTTTTCCTCTTATTGGAACTTTAGGAAGATCCCTTGTTACCAAATTGGAAGGTGAAGAAGTGGACAAAAGATGCAAGCAAATTGGCATGCGATGGTTGGGATGCCCTAGACAATTAAGTATAGGAAAAGGGTAGGGGGGATTGATTGAATGTGGTTAAGCAAGTGTGGTGACATAACCGAGCCACCACATCTCATACTCCAATCCCTCCATACATAACCCCTTCCAACCGGAAGATAAATAAGTTCAATAATAAAACGACTATATGGAGAGGATGCACCAATTGACAACCAACCTCTAAAACCCCCAGCTAATGAGTACAATGAGTCCTTCCACCTGCACATGAATACGCCAATCAGGTGGGAGCCCCTACTATCAACTATTATAAAATATAAAGGGGTGGGAGAGACATTTTCTTACAAAAGCAACTACATCCCTAAAAGTTTAAAATAATATTTGATGTGTTTTAACTAAAACATATTGTTGCAGACACATAGAACCATCCTAAAATCATTCCATACTAGTGTTTTCCATCATCATCAATTAATTAAATAATTAAAGTATTTAATTATCTAATCCACTGCTAATTAATTCAATAATTATATTATTTAATTAACTAGAATTAATTAAATAAACGCTATTTAATTAATTTAACCAATCACATTTAATTAAATAATCTTATTATTTAATTACCTCAATTTCCACCTCCAATCTAATTAACTAATATTTAATCGCTTCAATTTCCACCTCACCTAAATAATTAAATTAAATAATATTTTATTATTTAATTAACCTATATTCTCTACACCAATTCTAGAAATAAATGACCAACTAATTGTTTTTCCCTCCCATATTTGGTTGCAAGTAATTATTTATGACTTTTTCTATTTTAACTGGTTTATTCTCACCCCTTCATCCTGAACAAACTACATCTGCACCCTTCATCTTTTCCTTGATCCAAGGAAATTCCTTTCATCCATTCTCCACCATCAATCTTCAAGACAAATCCCCACTGTTCATTCTCCCTCCCAAAAAATTATAAATGGAGGTGCAAATTCAAACAAAATCATTATCCATCCTTAATAGCTATACGGAGCAGAAATTTTAGAGCAAATGTTTAAGCAACCATATCCTGAACCCTTTGAGCAAATCCACTTGCAAGAATGGAATTTGTTTGTGTTTGATAACATATTTGTTTAGTCTTATTGTTTTAACTTCATTTTCTGCTTTATCGTGAGGTGAGCATTAGGATTCAACTTTGCATTTTGCTTTCTGTTTCGAACTTCGTTTTTGTGCTCTCACACATCAAATACTGTTTGTTTAGGGTTTTTAAGTTATTAACTTTTGCTGCTTGCATTTTCACATGTAAATTCCAAGATAAATCTCAGTCTGCCTGCAAACAGCTCATTGCTAATGCCTGCAAACTCTGACATTCTGATTCATTGGTACATCCTGCAAACTTTGATGTTCATAGCTATGATGTGGGCAATAGCCATGTATATAACCAAATTCCTGCTGTCAATTCAACATTGCCCTTACAGCTCATTGAGAATAAGAAAACATCAAATACAGCCTTCAAATCCAGAACACCCAGTGGTAAAGAAGAGCAATTGATTAAGTGCCCAATAGTAACCAGTAACAACTACTTGATTTCCATTGTTCGTTGCTAATGACTCCAAACTATGACATTCTGATTAATTATTACAGCCTGAAAATTGACTCTCATTGCAAATTCCTTTTTTTCCAAATTCCTGCTGTCTATTCAACATTGCCCTTTCAGCTCATAGTAAAAAAGAAAACATTAAAACGTAAAGACTGAATACAGCCTTCAAAACCAGACCAGATCGGGGGTGAATAAAGAGTAAATGGTTGAGACTTGAGTGCCCTAAAGTGACCAGTGGCAACTACCTAATTTTACACATTTGATTAAATTACTATTTTAATTATTTTTCTAAATTTTAATATGTAATTAAATATCAATTTATCTTGCCATCTCCAAGTACTAATCTTGTTTTTCAAAAAATGGTATACCAGTACCCATAACTGTTTCCTGTACCAATATTGGAACCTGTCTCCTGGCAACTATGGTAAAATCAATTGCATTTACAATTATCATCGAGGTTTAAACTTTAAAACAATAAAGCTAAAACTAAAATATACCATAGGAATATTGACTATAATAAAAGAAAACATAATAAAGCATTAACACTAAAATATACAAGGAATATTAACTACAGTCAATACGAAATAAAACATACTATACCATTGTGCCAATAGTGATGAATAAAGAAACGTACAAAAGACGTAATGCACTCACATAAAATATCAATTAGCTCCACCAAAACTGTTAATTTAATCATTAATCTCTCAAGGAATAAAAATGTAATATTGATATAAGTGGCAATGCACCTGAGATGCATTTAGTTCAGGCAAGCCAGGGGCCCCAAAGCGACGTGGTAAAGTATTTCGAACCATAGGATCCTCAACTTCATGTCCTAGCAAGCGGTGATATATATAACTGAGAAAAAAAAATATAAAATATGTTACAAAATTTGTGCCATCACTCCAGAGAAGTCACTTTAAAAAAAGTTAAATTTGTCATTTAATTAATCATCATTCTAATGGAGATGAGAACTGTGACATTTTATTAGGTATCATTAAATGTGCATGAAAAATAATCATCCTCCAGAACACACTCACTTAAAATCCCCACTCCATATAAAAGCACTAAATTTATTCATCAATGAAATACTTAAAGGAAACGCAGAAAATTTGCATTGATAATACATCATATTTTATAAAGCATATTTCAGCGGGCTAAAACAATGATAAACTTCAAAAATTGATGTTTGTATCATTTCTGTTTTGCCAAAGTATATGAAACATTAATAGTTAATTTCAAAAGAAGCACAGGGCGTTCAGATCATACCCACTAACACTAGTCTCATCTACAGCAAATGTTTTCATTGCTGTTTGCATACGATCAAAGCTTGTACTTTTCCACACAAAATCTACGCTATAATTATGGATGACGTCAATAGGAACACCCTGTAAAGATGAACCAAAGACCTGTAAGTCACGTACAAAGTAAAGATACAATTAATGAAATTGCATAGAGATGCCCTCAAAGAGATACAGAGTGAAATCTTCTGCAATAAATGACTTCACCTGACTGGCCCGCAGCTCAAGTGCAACCTCCTCTTGTGCAGTCAACTTAATCTGCAAATACAATACAAAAAATAGAATTTTTATAAAGTGAGTTAGCTTCAATAGAATTCAACTAACAAAAAGAACCATCTATCTGTTCCATTACAACTAAATTTATCTCTTCCTCCATTAACTGATTCTACCAAGCCATTAATATCTCCTGTTAGAATGAAGGAAATAAATATAGAGTACCACATGTCCAACAGACTGCCAGGCAGGGTGATTTGGATCCCCAGAATAGCGCAGGCGCAACTCATCACCGGGTACCAGACGTAGTTCATTATCCTCCTGTGATAGAAAAAAATCATTAGAGTCAAATGCTTTCCAATGTAGAATGAAAACTTATTTTATTAGCTAACAAATAGAAATTTTAATTAATGTCTATTGTAACTTACCTTTGGAAATACAAAATATGCTATACGCTTCTTATTGAGACCAATATCCCAGCGAACAGTTATGTTGTCTTTACTCTGAGATTCTTTCATCATCTGAAAATAATGTCATGTTAATAAAAACTTCATTCTCGAACAGTACCAATAATTGAAGTAATCCAAGCAAAACTGCTACTTTTCTATTGCACTATTTTAAATTAGTTTTCATTAAGGCATTTATATCCAAAACTCTAAATCAAGATTTAATCTATCCTTTTCATCAATTGTCTATGACTTGATCATTATGATGTTTGAAAAATTTTCATGACACATTTACAATATGCAATATGATTTATTGGCATATGCATGTTGAGTTATTCGCAGTTCAAGTAGAAAGACCATGTGTCCCCATCGGTGTTTGTCATTAACCCCTGCTTATCAGACCTTCAGTTGTCTGAAAATGCTAGCAGGAAATTTACTTCCTAGCTATTTCTCTTGTAGGTATGCCCACTGTTTATTAGTCTTTGCTCCCTAGATCTCATTGTCAGGCTGTAAAATCATGTCAGGATATGAAAGAGAAACTCCACAACTGTATTACAAGGGGTCCACACATTTTGTCCTTATTGTTCCAAATATATGGAAGTCCTTGGGACAATATTAATATCATGTTTGTAATTCCAAATTTCCTAATTTGTCTGTTACTGTGACCATGTTCGATGATCTAAGTTCAAATATAATAGGTTTTCCTATTATGTGTAATTTCAATGCTCCTAATATGTCTATAATTCTGACAGTGTTTATTATAGAACTTTTTAGCCAAAGGATTAAAATTTCCTTCGTTTTTTTAAATGGAGTAAAAAATCGTTAAACAAAACAACATTTTTTCTTTGATTAAAAATCAAGTGGTGTAATTACAGATTTTAAAAGGGTAAATTGGTTGTTCAAACTTCAACAATATTTGAAAACTATTTATTTCCTTGAAAACTTGGATATTTGGCACAGTAGAATCTCTTGGGTGACGGAGCAAGGTGGACAGTGGGCACTGAAGAAGGGGCATGCAAGGTATGTCCAACCAAGGATACAGGGCCAATCTCAAAGAAAACAACATATATGTATTATCTTTCTTGAATTCTTACTTTTCCCACACAATGAAAGCTAACCTACATAGACTGTTTGTCTCTCTTTATAACACATATTTCAGTAAATGATTATGTTCATAAAATGTTTTTATTTCCAGCAAATATAGATAGCTTTTCTCTGGCATTATTTAGCACTCCATGCCCTAACAAAGGCTTCCTACATCTTCTAAATGCAAAAGTGATAAGATTACATAGTAAAGAAACTGTGATCCTTAAATAACATCCCATATCCCAAGTAAAAAAATATGCTAATGACCAGAACCAATTTTTATTAACACCTCTGAGCAATAAGATCGTCATCAGTTGTGGAATATTGAATCACTGTACCTTGTCATAGTCTGCCTCAAGTTTCACCAAAGGTGCAAAAACATTTTGGTACTGCAACCAGAGAAAAGGACATTTTGTGAATATGCCATCCAAAGGAATTAGATCTAACAATCACCACAAGAGGAAACATGTATAACACAGGAAATCACAATTAATACCGAGATCACTACTATACCTGATATGCATCTTCATACTTTAATGCAACTGACTGAGGCTCATCGTCTACTCCAGGCTTCTCAAGGTCTTCAAGAGTAGCTTCAGGGCTTGTTTTCCAAAGTTCTTCTAGTTTGTTAATTTGTTGAGCAGTAACATGGCGTGCTCTCAGTTGTTCCTGCTCTGAAGGGACCTGCAAATAGCACAAAGACGCTTTTGAGGATTGCTGTTGCAACTTCCAATATAAAAATTTTGAAATAGAGAGGAATCAAACATAATGAAAGGTCTATGTTAGGTTTTCACAGTCCATACAATGATAGTAAGAGCTTCTGAAAAAAACTGTCTCAGTTTTGTTTAAGCAAAATAGAAATACAAGCAGTATGAAAGCATTTTTTATGTAAGCAAAACCTACACAGTTTTCCAGAAGCTCTTACTATCACAATGAAAAGTACAAATTTTTATGAAGAGGTAACCCAAAACTTGAAATGTCTGCGAAGCAAATAAGACCTTGACAAGCCACTGTAGGAAGCATCTATCATCAATCAATGGTAGCCACTGGCTGAGATCCCAGTTCATGTCCTTTAAAGCATTGACACTCAAGCAAGGTTCCCTGCATAATAGAACTACAACACTCTCTGTCTTAGCAGAGATAAATCCCAACAAGAACACATTTCGGCAACCACAATTATAGCACTCCAGAATAGTGTCCCCTAAGGGACTGTCTTTATGAAGGCAAACTTCCTTGTGTTTTGCTCGAACCTGCCAAGAACATTCAACAATTTTGTACTATCAGCAACCACATCCACCTAAAAGAGATGATGTATCCAGATGAATGACCATTCCAAATGATCACACATTTGGCACAACAGGTTACAGAGTTCTAATTGTTTAATATTCAAAATTACCTTTTCAAATCTTTCTACTTAAATTTTCCTACTTCCCAGAGAAAAACATCATAAATGAAGATTTAAAAACAACACATTAAAAGATCTTATTTAAAAATACTTATTCAAATATTTAGATTTACATTCTCTTACTCCTTGGAGACAAAAGGCGGTAAAAATGAGCAGCATCCTAAAGAAGGAAATGAAAAACAACTCTGGCATTAACAATAAAAATTTGTGCCCCTGTTTATGGGCTTGTGAAGTGAAGTCTACTTTAAATCCCCAGGTGGGAATAAGTTGGTCTCCACCTCAATCATGCAGCCTCAAATTAACTTTTGACAGAGCCTCATGAGGAAACCCACACCCTGGAATGCAGCATGATTTTTGGCTTGTGCATCATCGAAGAAATTGAAGGAAGCAACTAACAGTGAAGCAGAAGCACAGGCTCTTCTTTTGTGTTTGTAGGTATGTGCAAATCTTGCATTCTCATCAATTCTATTGGAAGGAGACCCCGGAATAACAGTCAATGCTATCATAAAGAGGCGCTCACAGAATTGGAAGGTGGCTAACATCTTACAAAATGTACAGTCATTATTAGACACCCTAGTGTTTTTCACAATTCAACATTGCCACAGAGAGGTTAATCAAGAAGTGGATTTTCTCGCAACATATGCAGTCAATCATGAGGAAGATTTAATCCTTGAAAATATACCTAGCGCATGGGAAGGCTTTGGAGATCACTTCAAACAACCTTTCATAATCACTAATTAAGCTATCCCTAGCATAGAACCATTGGACAGAAAAGCATCACTGACCTTGAAGATGCTGGAGGTGTCAACTGAAGCAATATGATGGGTGAAGCAGCAGAAGCAACAGCAGGTTAATAGGTGCTGTGGTCATTTATGATTTTTATAATTGGCAGTAGAAGGGTTGATGCATAAACTGATGCTTATAATGGAAGTGGTCCCCAAGACCACAACTAATGCATCGATAAAATAATCAAATTTGTCTGGTATTAAAAATTAAATTCCTAATTATATCATCATCTAGATTACATTTTTATGGCCATAAGAAGCATTTAGTTTAATCGACTGCTAAGAAAGAAGCATACAAAAAGAAAATAACTATGCTACTGTACATCTTAAAGCATTTTGTTGACAGAGGAGTAAACTGGCAAGATTGATAGAACTTTTTTTTAACAAAATAAAAAGTCCTGAAGTAAAAGATGATTAAAAAATATCAACACTGGATTCAATAGTTCAGCCTTAACATCATGTACACTTCCAACAAAATGTAGTAACAAAATGGGACAAAGTCTGAGTTATTTACTTCATATCTCTGTCAAAACTGTGTCAAAATTTGCAATGATCTCAGACCAAACAGAATTTCAATAAAAGCTAGTACAAAGCAAACTCCCACTGAAATTGCTCAATTCTATGTAACCAATGGCTTCCCCATACTTATGATATGATGCTGAGAAGAGTTATAGTGCCCCTACAAATATAACTGGGGCGGATTGGGGCATGGGGGTAGAGCAAGGACAGAAAGAGAGCTAGATGGGGTGACCAAAGGAGCCAGGTTATGTACAAGTGGTGACCCCATCTATATCTTGGGTTTCCTCAAATGGAACCCGCTCTGTTGTAGGGTTTGTACCCGCAGGCCCCGAACCCGGTTCGGGTTCGTCTGCGGGTACGTGTGGGTACTTGCTGGGTGAACATAGATGTATATGATATCATTGATATGGCTTATTTGAATATTTTTCAACTATCAATTGGCATTTAATATTTATCTTTGGCATTTGGCATTGATCAATGATCAAGTATCATACTATGAATTGATTTAGTTTTACAATTCTGTATATTTCTCTTATTTTTTTGTATATATATATATATATATACACACACACGTACCCATACGTACCCATACATACCCAAACCCCCAAAAATTCACATACCCACATACCGGGTTCTCGTACCCACACCCATCCCCGAACCCAAACCAGTAACTTAGATGGAACCTTATAGTTTGTAAAATTCATGAAACATTACATTTAGAGGGAAACACAATATACTAGAGAGGAAATTTCAGTCTACTGAGGTGTATAAAAGGAATTCCCGATGGGTATAAACCATACTGAGGAAGGAATTTAAATTGGGTATCAAAAATTATGGTCTGATGTCAAGGAAGAGCATACAAAAGAATTCCCAACAAAATAAGAATAGTCTCATGCAGCAAACTGGTATCTTACTTGGCTACAACCCACAAAACTACCTTTACCTTTTGCTTTTGAAAAAAGACATTTGCTTACTACGAGGTCGGGTAAAAATGGAAGGGCTTATGATCTGATGTTAAGGAAGAGTATGCAAAAGATTACCATACAAGAACAAGAACAGTCTCACACAGCAAATTGATATCTTGCTTACCGGAAACCCACAAAACTACCTTGCAAAACTTTTTGGAAGCATGATGGAACACAGAATTAGGAGATGGGCAGAAAAAGAGGGAAAAAGAGCTAAAGGACAGGCTGGTTTTAGACCAAAACATTCTACTATTGATCATGGTGTTACCCTTAGGTTCTTGATTAAAAAAATATGGGACATCCAAGGTAATAAGGCTTTTTGCTGATTTGTAGGCTTTAAAAAAGCCTTTGACACAGTACCCTGGGGCATACTATGGAATAAGATGGAGGAACTAGGGGTTCCAGATGAGTTTAGAGCTGCTGTCCATAGGCTCTATGAACAGGTCAAGGCTAAAATCAGAACCAACGAGGGAATGTCAGAGTGCTTTGGCAGCAATGTTGGCATCAAACGAGGTTTCCCACTTTCCCCAACTTTGTTTGGGCTATACATTGATAAGTTAGAAGAGTGGATTAACAAAGTCGGTGGGGAAGAATTTCAGGTGGCTAAGTACATAATAAAGTTACTCTTATATGCAGATGATCTCATATTAATTACTAAAATAGCTCATAGTCTGAGAAAACACTTGAGGGCGCTTGAAACCTTCTGTCAAAAGGTTGGGATGTAGGTGAACACTAGCAAAACCAAAATAATGATCTTCTCTTTGCAAAAAAAAAGAAACAAATTAACTCTCTTTGAAGGAGGCCCGTTGGAAGTAGTGGAGGAGTACAAAAATCTTGGGTTGATTTCCACAACAAGCTCACTTGGGAAACATGCAGAGCAAAAAGAATTCAAGGAGGTTGGAAAGCATTACACTCCTTGCAAAATAGATGACTAAACATGGAGCTATGGGATTGGAAAACCAAAAGAATGCTTTTTGGCTTGCTTGCTACTCTGGTGATTCTATACATGTGTGAAATTTGGGGCAGCAGCATGTCAGAGCAGAAATGGAGGCAGGTAGAAAGAATCCAAAAGCATCTAATCAAAAGCAGTCTCAAAATTAAAACTGCAGCTCAGTATGAGATTTTATTGGCTGAGACTCGTACTTTCCCTTTGAAAGCATCCACGATGGTTCGGTTGCTAAGTTACCTAAAGAAGATTCAAAGTATGGAGTACCATCATTGGCCTAGGCTAATTATGGAGGGAGAGCTAGCTAGAAGAAAGAGCACATGGATGAAACAAAATGACAAATGGATGAAAAAGTGGGATGTTAATATGCAGGAATGTCCAAATACTGAGGAAATAAAAAAGTATGTGAGAAAAAATTTGGTACATCATACAGACAAGACAAATAGGGTGAAAAAAAACTTACTATATCAAAGAGTTTAACCCTACATTGGACCATGAGGAAAAAGCCTACATAGGAGCAAATATTAAGTGGAAAGAAAAAATGTTGATAGCCCAATTGAAGACTAGTTCACATCATGTTAGCAGTTAGATGGGAGACTAGCAGATGGATGCTACCTAAAGAGGAGTGGGAAAAAAGAATATGTCGATTTTGCAAAAGGGGGTAGGTGGAGACAAAATGGTACTTCATCATGGAGTGCTCAGCGTACAGCGACTTACATTCCAGCTATGAAGACACCTTGAAAATTGTCAATTTAAGCACCTAGTTTGAGGAGACAAGGCTGGGCAAAATTGCTAACTTCCTGATCAAACTCACTGCAGAAGATCTGATCTCGAGAGGGGTTTACAAACCAGTTAAGGCTTTTGTGCTGGGGAGTTGTGTTGTTCTTGGTTCCATAGGCTGCTTTGGCCTCGTAAATGTTATTAAAACTCTTTCATTTCATTTTATTTCATTTCATTACCTTTTTCGTTTTAAAAAAAAGGGAGCTGTTTGCTATAAGGAAAACAGATAAAAATTGAAGGGCTTAGTAGGAGAGAAAGAGGTAAATACTAAAAATAGAATTGAAGGGCTTGGCACGAGAAACACCAGTTAGTTACTTTATACCATTTTCTTAAAAAAAAGTATTGATTAGTAGGGGGGAAACGACTAGTAATGGAAGTTATCGGTAAGGGAGAACTAGATTAAAAAAGAATTGCTTGGCACGGGGAAAATATGTAAAAGCATAATCGTTTGATTGGGAAAATAAGCAAAAACAGAGTACCTTAGTAAGGAGAAGTAAGTAGAAACAAATTTGTTTAGTAATGACTAATGAATAAATAGATTAATCAGATTTACTTTGTAGGGGGAAAGCGGGGTTTTTTTTAAGGAATTGCTTAGTAAGGGGAAATTAAGCAAAAACAGAATTGGTTAGCAGGGGCAAAAATTAGTATAAACAGAGTTTGGTTAGTAAGGGGATGCAAGTTAACCCACAGTGGGAGGGCAAAGTTCAAATCTTAAGTTTCCAAACCATGGGTATGAGTTAGCCCAAAAGGAGAGAATATAATTGCTCGGCAGGGGTAAAATAAGCAAGATGCGGATTGCTTTAGCAAAAGGAAAATAAGTTTTAAAAAAAAATAATTGCTTACCAGGTGACTGACAATGTGAGAACCTGAAGTATTCCCCCTGGAGTTGCAGAACCACTTCCTGCATGACGGTACATTACAGCGAACAATGCATGCCGGGTTATGAATCCCGCAATATTTACAGGCGTGTTCGGGAGTATCCCTCTTAGAATAATCATTGCCATCATCCTCGCACCCTGCATCCTCGAAATTAAGACCTCGCATATTATCCACAAGGGCATCGGCTCCTATACCCACCTGGTTAAGGTTGTTCCTCGGTTTACCATCGTTCGAAACATCAGTGCCGAGATTAATTCCAGAATTGACAACACCCATTAAATCATTTCCGTCGGTGGGTTGCGACCCGTCGGCCCAAACGGGCGGTCTGATGGGCTGGCTGAGTTCTGTAAATTCTGGGTAATCGAAATCATCTCCCTGCGTATTGAACTCCAGAAAAGTGTACGCGTCGCCATGACCCTGAGAAGAAGGCTCGTAGATATTCGAAACCGGCTGGTCCGCCATTGGCAAACCCTTAAAACCCTAAAACAATAGCACCCAGATGGCAAAATCGCAAGTTTTTTTGGTTTCGATTGCGCAAAAACAAAATCCGGCAGTAAGTTTGACGTGCCGGAAGGGTTTTAAGAAAAGAGGGGGCACCAACCTGTTTGAGGGAGATGTCCTGAATAGATTGGAGCGATTGAGAGCTCAAATTGTAGGCCTCCTGATTTCCGTGAAGGTGGAAACGTCGTCCGCGCAGGATTTTAGAAGTAAAATTGCGTGCCGATCGCGCTAAGTGTAGGTTTTCTTTTGGCTTTTTTATTGTTTCTCCTTTGCTGGAATCGCACGCGACACGCTCAGTGAAGAAGAAAGCAGGATGAACTTTTTCGTACGTATTAGTAAAAAATATGGGGGTGTTTTTTCGGGCAACAAACCAAATCAAAAGTAGACCGATTTTATTTTAAGCGGTGGGAGGTGTAACTCGGGTTACATTTGGGGTTAAAATTTGACTAGAGGTAAAGAATTTGATTGGGAGGGAGGGCTCTAACGTCGCTGCCCAGGATACGAGGTTTTGCCCTTAAACTCAAATACCAAATAAGGAAATATAATTGGTTGTAACAAATTTAAATATTAATATTAATAAAAATTCATTGCAGAGTAGATCTCTCAGTTAGACGATCACATTTGTATTGTTCAGCATTTGGACAAGTGAATTTTAGATAGTGCACGCCCAAATTATTTATTAATTTGAATATTTATTTTGTTTTGATTATTAATTTGAGTTTATTTATTTAAATTATTATTTTTTAAATAAAATATGTTATTTATTTAATTAATTTTAAATATTTATGTAAGTAAAATATATACATAATATTTTAGATTATACATATGTGTATGTTTGTGAGATTATATATGTATGCACATGTGTCTATGTATATATGATTTTACATATACATGTGCTAGTGAGAGTTAAATGTTGTGTGAATATGTTTTATTTTTTAAGTATATATTTTTTTAATGATATCAAGTTGCCGCGATCTATAATGTTCTTTGTAATGATTTTTGGCTTTGATTGTGTGAGAATTTTTACATCAACGTTTCGGATCACACTCTGTGATCCATCATCAAAATGAGAGCAGACCTAAAGAATTTTTCTCCTTTAGCTCTACTCTCATCCTCATGATGGATCACGGAGTGTGATCCAAAACGTTGATTGAAAAATTCTGACACAATCAAAGTATATATTTTTTATTTTGGAGATTTGTTTTTTATTTATTACTTTGTGAAAATATGAAGGGGATATTTTTGCAATTTGTGTTTGGTTTGTAAGGAGAGAGACTTAAAGGTTTGAGAATAGAAGAAGATGGAAGGGGTTGCGAGAAAAGTGGTGTATGAGATGAATATGGCATGGACAAGGGTGGAGGCTTCCTCTACAACTAACATAGTGAGATAAGCCCTTTTAACCCATTCTACATTTGTTTTTATTTTTGTGGATAAACTTTATTTTGTTGAATCTTTTGGTTGAAAATTGCTCATGGAGATAACAAATTTATTGTGTTGAATTTATTAGGTGAAATTGGATGTGATGATAATAGTTTCATTGTATTTAGTTGTGTTTCATGTCCACGTGTAAGATGTGGGCATGACATATATGATATATATGTATGGCATGTGTGTGTATAAATAAATTTATTGTATTTAGTTGTGTTTCATGTCCATGTGTAAGATGTGGGCATGACATATGGCATATATGTGTATATATACAAATATTTTTATATTATATATGCATTTGTATATAATATACATAAATATGTATATACATACACAAATACATAATTTATATAAATGTATCTATCTACATATAAGTACATAAATGTATATATGTACATATATGTATATAATATATATATGATACATATATATATACACAAATAAATTTTTATATTATATGCATGTATATATAATATACATTTAAATATTTGTATATACACACACATATACATAAATTACAAAAATATATCCATGTACTTATAAATACATAAATACATTTGTGTGAGTATATACAATTAATTATGTAGTCAAGTTATTCTTATCATCTTGTCATGTTGTTGATGTGTAGTCGCAAGCCTCATACTTCTAGCGGCGATAAGCAATAAATTCATATAGTCATTGGCTATTCATTTTTTACTGGAGTCAATTTATTTACATGGTGGTATACCGCTTTACCACCAGTAAGTCTCTCGCGGTATGGCGGTACACCACACTACCGCTCATCAATCACAAGGCTCTCGCAGTATGGCGATACACCACACTATCGCCAAGCATTAAGAAGTCTCTTGCGATATGGCGGTATATCGCGCTACCACACCTCTCTCACAATCATCCAGCGGTACAAGCATGAAAGTTTGTCAAGTCCAACATCATCTAAAGATCACCATTGTTTGTTAAGTCACACCCCTTAATTTGAGGTCGACTTTGTATCTTGAAGGGACGTGTTTATTGGAGACCTTCTCATCGATTTGTATATATAAGAGGTGTTGCTCCTTCTTATTCATTGATTCATTATTATTCAAGGGTGTTCACATATCAGCGGGAGCTCAATTCATATAGCAGATTGATATATTGTCCAGGAGATCAACTTGAGAAGAAGTTTGATATCCTTCATTGGTTGTGTATTTGCATCATGTGTGGTGCCATTGTTATTACATCATATCAGCCTTGTGTTTGGCCATATTGTAAAGTTTATTATTGCTCAATTCTAATATATAAGAGAGATAATTTTGGTTGGGTTTTTCTCCCTCGTGAAAGAGGGTTTTCCCAGGATAAATTTTGTGTTCTATTGTTCATGTGTTGTTCATGATTTTGTATTTTCTGCTTATTCATTTATGATCCTAAAACTAACACATGCCACCTATTTTCCAATTTCATCATGCCAATTCACGTATCCCCTATCTTACACTAGTGTCATCTAGTTTTGATTTAAGTGCCTCTAATCAAATGGTTATCAGCAATTTGCTTGTGATGATGAAGCCCTAACTTGTAAAGCAAGGGAAAAGGAGTCAACTTCAAGAGTTCTAGTAGCCCTACAAAGCTTCGAGGTTATGGCCTTGTATGTACAATGTCAAAAGATGGCTAGCTAACGTGCATAAATGTAAAGGAAGCAAGAAGTAAGTATAATGGCTTTATTCCACCAAACAATCCAACCCATTGGATGAATGAGTTGATTTTCTAAGTTCCCCACATGCCTGATGTGGGCCAACAACGATTGATGACTCGACAAGGAAGTCTTTAAGAAAATTAATTTTACAACTTTGAGGTATTCCTACTTGTCATTGAATTTTGAACCTAATGGAAGTGTAGCCTAACAAAGTGGCATCTAGCAAAGGAAAAAGGACTACATAAATTATCGCATGATCCAAGCATTTAAATGCTCTATCAGAACCAACCCCAAAAATTATTCAACATATATTAATGGGAATTATTATGGTGGCAACCGATATTGGAATAAAAAAGGCCCAATTTATTACACATACAATACTATGACTCTCTTTTTGTCAACTTTCTAGTGTAAAGAAAATGTTACATCTTCTCATACACCATCTCCACCATATCAACAACTCATCACCACAAAAGCTTGAAGCCCCTACACATAATCTAAGTGGTAGCAAGCAATGAATCAACAACTCATCACCACAAAAGCTTGATCTCTTAACAACACCATTAGAAGCTAAATATTTATAATACCAAAAGAATGATTGTTGATATTTAAGAGGACCCAAATCATACCATTAGTGGGTTTAAAATCACGGTTGGCAACATGCTAAAACCATCTAGGAGAGAGAAAGGTGATGTGAGCAATAATACATAATTGAACAAGGAAACTAATGCAAAACACAAGATTCCTATTCTACAAACTTCTACAAACCTTTAGGTGGAGCTCAATAAAAGAGTTCAAAAAAAGATAATAACATAAAAAACCAACTCATTTATGTTACCAAAAACCTCATCGTTGAATGATTTGCTCCAAGTGATTGTTGATACATGTGGATGCTCCTTTGCTTCAAGTTACCAATTTTGATGGCATATTCGTAGCTCAAAGTTGATGGATTTCAAATGGATGAAAGAGTGCCTCCATTTATAGAATTTTGGAAGAGGCAATGGATGGTTGAGATCTAATGGTGAGAGCAATGGTGGAGGATGCTTGGGAGGATTTCCCTAGGATCAAGGAGAGAATGGAGGGTTGAGATAGAGGTTGTTGGAATGTGAAGGGCTAGGATGCACTTTATATATTTGGTAAGTGGTTGTAACCATGAGGGGTATAAGGGACATTTAAACTTAGGAGACCTATATTCTTGGGTTTGGTGGAGAGAATATCAAAACCACAAGGACAAGTGTTCTTAGGTGTCCTTTACTAATGGGATAGATTGAGGGAATATAAACATAATTAAATAATAAAAATAGTTAATTATTTTAGGCATTATGATGTGGAAAGTAGGTGTAAAAAGTAATTATTTATTTAGTTTATGTGAGATAAGATGGAAAGGGGGGTTAATTAAATAATAAGATTATTTAGTTAAATGTGAGACATTAGGTTAAAGAGACTGATTTAGGTGATGGGTTTGGTTGATTAGAACTAGGTACACTAGGGAAATATTTATAGGTCTATAAGTGACTACCCCTCTACAACTAGTGTTGTGATTGCTGCAAAACATAGAGTTGGTTGGTCAAATAACACAATAAGTAATAAAAGGAAAAAAATCAATAATCTCGACTTCTCGTAAATAGAGAACATCTAAAGCTGACTACTTCTAGAACAAACATCCCACATTGAATATTTCTTAGGTAGTTCAATAAGACCTCGGACATTCCAAGAGAGAAAAATAATTGAAAAGAATTGGGAGGCATTTCATCATTATCTAACTCCTATAGAGAAGAATGGAGATTTTATAAAAATCCTTTTGAAGAGAAATTAACCAACTAAATATTAGTAATTGACATTATTTTATGCAACATACTCTTCCTCCTCTGGTCACCTAGACGGGTTGCGAGAATGTCACAAATATTTAGGAGAGAGAGGAAAGTGAATGAGAACTTCCAATTGAGCAGATAAAGTTGACACTAGTTGGGGTGTCTACAAAATATTGGCTTGGAGGAAGGCTCGCCACTACATGGGATAACCCTGTTCCCCTTCTTGAAGGGGCTTGAAGTATTTATTAGTTATGCCTTGGAGGAAAGCTTGCCACTACATGGGATAACCTCATTCCCATTCTTGAAGGGGCTTGAATTATTTGTTAGTTATGCCTTGGGTGAACCCATAATAGTGAGTCTCACTTGTGGAACATCACATTTTTTAACTCAGATGGAGGTGAAAAGTTAAAAACACCTTCACTCGAAGGTATTTCTTTGAATGAAGGTACCTTCGTTCAAAGATTAAAATTTAAAAAAAAATCTTCAAACAAAGGTAATTTCCACACATGGAAAAAAAGGACCTTCACTCGAAGGACCTTTTTTGGAAATTACCATAAAAAAAGGCATAAAAAGGACCTTTCAATGAAAGTCCATTTTTATTCATTTTTGGAAATTATCTTTATTCGTAAGTTTTTGTTTTTATTTTGGAAATGACACACCTTCGAATGAAGGTCCTCAAATACCTTTGAATGATGGCCCTAAAAGTGACCTATCCACCTAGGCCTCAAACTTTTCTTAAAATTTGTTGTTTCCAACCTTAGGTTGGACCAACAAATAGAATGAATATGAAAAGATAGTTTCTAGGATCATAGCGCTTAAAGTAAGCTTTCCAACTATTATAATATCAAATATATTTAAATTGATTATTATATTTATTTTCTATGTTCTAATGAAGACATGTTTTTCAACAATTGTGAATGCCATTATTCCACACACATGAAAAAATAGTAAAATAACTTAATTTTTTTAAAATAATAATCCTCTATATATTTATGTTCTTATTTCAATAAAAAATAATAATTTAGACAAATACTAAAAAAATATGTGATATCAAATGAACCTATGTTTGAATTATAGTTAATCTTACTTCAAAAGATAACAAATAAATTATACAACATAAAATTATGGAAAAATATCCATGCCCTCGATATTTGTGTTATGAATATATGTTTAAAATTTTATAATTTTATCCTTCTTACAAATAAAATTATGTTATACAGAATAAACATCACTTTTTAAAAATATCGTTAACTATAAAAATAAGTTATTAAAAGTTATGTAAAAAATATATATATATATATTTCTAAACTTTTTTTTAAAATATATTTATAATCTACAAATGAAATCTCAAAAATCACTCGTTCACATCATCTTCAAATTTTTTATAGTTTGGTTGCTATAGGTGTCAAAAAGTGAAAATTTGGTGAAAAATGTTGATTTCAATGTCCTAATTTAGCCAAAAAATGGGACACACTATTCTAGGATCACCCCCTTAGCAGTTTGTTAACCCAAAGTGAGTTGGACTTTAGCTTGGGAGTCACCAAAATTGACATTTGCGGTGTGAAATCATTATCCATTATTTCTTAGTTTTTGAGGAAGAAACCTCAATAGATCGGGGAGGTGTTTGATATAAATACATGTGTATCTATATATTGTAGCTAGCCCGATATTTTACCCAAATGAATTTAACTATGTTTAACCCACATGTGAACAATTTACATTTGCCGACATATAGCTATAAAAAAAATTATTTTTTAATTCAATAATAAGATGCACATTTGAAATAATCCCATTCCAAACTCCCATTGCATTTATAAAGAAACGTTACATAATCCAAGTAATGATTTCATATTACATAATCCCATGTAATGCTAACATTTTTCTATTTACAATTTTACATAAAGATAGAGTTACATGTTACATACTTAGCTACCATGAGCTTAATGAAACCGAGATACAAATGGTCCAGATCTCCTTGTTGGCATACATCCTCAAATTTTGGCCACCAACTAATGAGGGAGGGTATCACTCAAGTGCTTTTCCACCAACCATGGACTTATTGAGGTCCCCCACACATCTAATTAACTGGTAAGATGGCCCCCCCTTCGATGAAGAGATTGGGTTGGTAACCTCACAATACTAGCCTTCTTGAGCATGGTGTTGTGTCCCACATAATTTAGTGCTATCATACACTAGCTACAACCTACATGTATGGCATTCCCAACCTAGTTATGCAAACCTGGCTCACAATGAACCGACAGTGCAAATAGTGGCTACTTACACTACTTTAGCCAAAGCTTGTAATATCATCAGTCGCTCATAAGCAAAGTCGTACATTCACCCACCCCTTAACTCGATTTGGTATTTGACCATTCATAATCTTTCCAATCATAATGTACCCTTATCCTAAAAGAGATGTTCATCTAAAGTACTAATTGACCAATAGGTTACTTCCTTCTATGGATTATCCTAACCCTAGGAATAACCAAAATAATCACACTTGAACATATAGGTTTATAAATGATAAACTCAACATAGTACATCAAGGTAATATTAATTCCCATATTCACAACCTATGAAACATAAATATAGTCTATGACAATTTAGGTATGGAGCTAATACACAAAGATTATCTTCTATATCTCCACAAAATCCAATCATAAAGAATAACTATATATATAGTATCAACCATTAAAGTTTCACAATAAATCACCCAAAGATCATGCAACCTATTTCAAAACAAGAATAATCAAAAGATTGAACAAATAAGATCATCACAACAAATAATACAATCTTTTCTCAAGCACTTGCATTCAAATGTAATTTTCAACATAAAAGGAATAAATAAGTAAAACTAGCATGCCTGGAATTTATAGCTCTCAACGAAGATATCGCTTCCCAAGCTCACTCCCACAACCGTGTTTTCTTCTCCTTCTAGAATCAACCTATCTCCAAACCTAGCCTCTCACAAAGCTCTCAACAATATGCAAAATATGCTAAAACCAACTCTCTTTCCTCAATAAACTCTTAGCAACTCTCTCTCACAAAGAACTACAACAAAAACTCCAAAATTACAAATAAGAAGAAATTTGAATGAATGAGTGAATGTAACAAAGGGTAGAGAAGTTGCCTCTATATATACTAAAATATGGGAAACTCAATGCTATAAACAAGCTACTAAATTCGCCACCTTTTCTCTCCTTTCTACCACCACTCAATAGAAAGACTAACTCCTCTAAAATTCATCGACTCGACTGTCTAGAATGAAATGTGGCTGCTCTAAACTCAAAATTTGCAACACATAAGTAGTCCAAATGTTTCCTGATTCTTAAAATTGATGAGTCATCCTCTTTCAAGTGAAAACAATGACTCTTTTACTAAGTCAAAACACAACAATGCATATCTACAGGTTTCCTAATTGTTATGCAAGTCGACTACCTTCATGAGCTTCAACCAACTTTGGCTTTGACAAAGTCTACATACTTATTTTTAGTTGTGTGTTGGTCTTTCCAGTATTTGACTTTTATTTGTTTTATCCTACCTATTATGGCATTGCATTCTTCCACATAATCACGATGTATGTGTTTTGTTTGCAACACTTTAAACATATTTTATTGCCAACTATAGTGCTACCTTATGCGCTTTAAATCTTCTCCTATTTGTTATCACTTTACATTGTTTTAACAGCTTATGTGCTACCTTTACTCACATGCATATATGCAAATTATGTAAGTGCTCCACATGGATATTACTTTGTTGGCTTTTAAGTATGTCAAGCTCTTTAATATGGTTTTCACTATTCATACGCCCCAAGTTCATATTAAAACATGTCAAAATACTTTCAAATATATATATATGTGTGTGTGTGTGTGTGTGTGTATTAATGATTATATATATGTATATACATACATTAATATGTATGTATTCGATGTACTCTCAAACATATGTATTAATATATATATAATATATACATATATCATTATCTTAATACCCATAGAAAACACATATACTCACATATTCATTGATCAGTATATATATACATAATATGTATATATATGTGTATTTGTTGTATATGTCCAAATGATATTCTCATGCACATGGTACATCACATGAGTATGTGTAAGTATGTCTACCTATGTATACACATGCACATATATATTCATATGTATGAGTTATTGTAAACATGTACATGTATAGATATATACATTCTATGTATATATACTCATCGATTTATATATAAATATGAACACATGAAGAAGAACTTACACTCAACACAAAGACTTAATCACAAATTCCAAATCAAGAATAATCAAAGACTAAAACCAAAACCAAAGCAAAACATTCCCATTCAATGACCAAAGGTTACTTACCATTTCCTAATTGACTTGACTCAACTTGACCAAACTAGGACATGAGTGTGTGATAGCTCAAATAGGCATATTAAAGGTTACCAAACCAACTTATTCTCCTAGGTGATACTCCCCCTCTCTTCTGGAGACTTGATTAATTTCCTGCATCCAACCTAGTGCATCACAATAGTAGTTAGTCGATAACATTGCATTCATATGCATCATAAAGCATTGAAAAAACATTCACATTGAATTACACATTCATTCATCATTTCCATCAAAATATATACAAAGCATATTGATGTATTTAAGCATTTTAACTCATCAATGTAACAGTAAATAGGTAATAACACAATGGGGCGTAACATATTCCCCCCTTATGAATCATCGTCCCTGATGATTTTAAGCATCAAACATGGAACATATCCATAAAACATAAAAACATTGTTTTTTAGGAACATTCAAAGTCTAGCAAAACATGAGGGAATTTTTTCTTCATCTTAGCATAGTCCTCCCAAGTGATAGAATCTTCTGCATACTGATCCCACTAGACCTTGCATTGCAGAACCTCTCTATTACATAAGTGAAGCTTACGTATTTCGAGTACTCTAAGAGGCTCGATTGTTACCACTCTTGGGTCTTGTACCTGTAAAGCATTCCAACCAATAACATGATTATCCCCTGACATGTATTTCTTAAGGTACTACACATGAAATACATTGTGCATCCTAGCAAGAGCTAGTGGAAAAGCAATTTGAAATGCAATAGAGTTTACTTCCTCGAGAATCTCATAAGGACCTACGCAATGCAGAGCTAGTTTGGATGACTTCCCAAACTTTATAGAACTCTTGTGAGGTTTAACTCTTAACAAAACTTTCTCTCCTACTAAGAAATGCCTAGGTACCCACTTGGAATCTGCATAACTCTTTTATCTATCATTAGCTTCTGCTAAGCTTTGTTTAATTATACCAACTTGCTCCTCCATTTCTAATAGCATTTATGGCCCAAGGCTTATCCTATCCTCTAACTTATCCCAGCTTTTCGACACTTCCTACCTATAATGATTCAAATGAAACCATCTTAATTGCAAAATGATAAGAGTTATTATATGCAAATTCTACCAAAGGTAGGCAATCTTCCCACTTGTATTGTTGATCCAAGCAATACATTCTCAGTAGATCCTCTAACACTTGGTTCACCCTTTCAGATTGACCATCAATTTTTGAATGATTTATTGAACTTATGTTCAACTGTGTCCCAAGTGAAGAAAATAAAGTTTTCCAAAACCTAGATGTCACACGAGCATCCCTATTAGAAATAATCTTTATAAGAATTCCATGTAACCTAAATACCTCTTGAATAAGCTTTTGAGCTATAACAAGAGCTCTATTTGTTAGATTCCCTTGAATAAAATGAGCTACTTTTGTAAGCTTATCCATCACTACCAAAATGGCATTATGCTTATTTCTCGACATAGGAGGACCTTGCACAAAATCCATGCTAATGACTTACCACTTTATTTATGGAATTTCATGAGGATACAAAAGTCCTGCAAGGTGATGATGCTCTGGCTTAACCCTTTGACATTCCAAGCAACTTGCTACAAATCTTGTAGCATCCCTTTTCATCCTTTTTCCAGAAATACAATGGATTAACATTGACAAACAACTTAGTTACTTTGGGATGTCTAGAATAAGGTGCGGTATGAACTTCTTTCCACACTAAATTCCTTAATTTCTCAAAGTTAGGTACATAAATTCTCCCCTTAAACCTTAATAAACTATACAGTTCAAAGTGAAATCCTTCATACCTTGGGTCTTGTGGATTATCTGAGAGTTCTTGCTTGAATTGCTCATAGTACTCGTCACCCTTGGATTGCTACAAAACTTGACCCTTGAAATCAATTTTAATTGATATCATCTAGGATATATTCCTCCTACAACTCAGGGCATATACTACTCAATTTTCCTTGCCCTTGATACAGTTGATGTTAAGATCATAATCAAATATCAATTCCAACCATCTCCTTTTTCGTGCATTCAAATTAGGTTGAGTAAGCAAATACTTTAGACCGTGATGATCGGTCTTCAATTCAAAAGGTTTCCCTAATAGATAGTGTCTCCACATCTGTAATGCATGGACAACTATTGTCAATTCTAAATCATGTGAAGCATATTTTTTCTCACAAGGCTTCAATTTCCTTGACTCATAGGCTATGACTCACCCATCCTGCATCAATACTCCACCCAAAAATTCTCCTGAAGCATCCATGATGACAATAAAATCACCATCTGAATCTAGTACTTTCAATATCAAAGTTGTGGTCAACTTCTCCTTGAGTCAGTCAAACTTTGCTTAACATTTCTCTAACTAATCAAACTTCTTCACTTTTCTCTGTAATGAAGTAATGGGAAAATCTATTATGGAAATTTTTGCCACAAACTTTCAATAATAACTAGCCAAACCCATAAAGCTTCAAACTTTTGGCACATTCTTTAGCACTAGCCATTCAAGTACTGCTTTTATTTTCGTTGGATCAACTGCAATCCCATTAGCTAAAATTGCATGACCCAGATACTACACTTTCTTCTGAAAGAAGGTACACTTAGAGAGTTTTCCATAAAGTTTATGTTCTCTTAATCATTGGAGAACAATCCCAAGATGTTGGAGATGTTCCTCTTTGTTCTTGGAGTAGATGAGAATATCATCCAAGTAGACCAACACAAACTTATCTAAGTAGTCCCTAAATACATTATCCATCAAGTTCATGAATGTTGTAGGTGCATTTGTTAGTCCAAATTGTAGGACTGTGAACTCATAATGACCATACCTAGTCATGAAGGTTGTTTTGAATATGTCTTCATCTTTGATCCTCAGTTGATGATAACTTGACCGTAGATCAATCTTTGAAAACACCGTCACCCCTCACATCTGATCAAAGAGATCATCAATACATGGTAATGGATACTTGTTCTTTATCATTGCTTTGTTAAGCAAGCGATAATCTATACACAAGTGCAGTGTATCGTCCTTCTTCTTTGTAAAGATTACTGGCACTCCCCAGGGTGAAACATTGGGTCGAATCAACTCGAACAACAATTCTTCCAATTGAGCTTTTAGCTCCATTAACTTTGTTGTGGTCATTCTATACGAAACTTTTGATAGAGGTTCTGACCCTGGAATAATGCTGATGGATAAATCAAACTCTCTTTTGGGAGGTAATCTAGGTAATTCATTTGGAAATACATCCACAAAGTCCTTAAGGATAGGATATTTCTCCATATTCGATTTTCTTGATTCCACCATCTCACCATCTTCAGCTTCTTAGAGATTTTGGGGTCCATAGCACACTACATCATCCTATGAGATGAACTCATTGCACTCCTCGAGTTTCTCCATCTTCATAGCAAAAAGTTGACAACCTTTCTTCTTTGCTTTATGCATTTGTATGACATAATTTTTTTGCAACTTAACTTCTCTAGGCATTCCTTGCAAAAACACCTAGTTCCCAAGATCATCTAAGCATTCTACAAGTTTTGCATGATAATCTACCTTGGCTCTATGCGTCCACAACCAAATCACCCCTAATATGACATCATCTTGTTGAGGGGGTAGAGGGTTCCCATGTGGTTGTGCCCCTGATGGTTTGTTGGTACACTGACTCGCATAGTGATCCCCTCCACATGTGAAACATCCTCTCAAAGGCCCACTCCTGGACATAAGATTTCCAGAACTGCCTTCATTCCTACCATAATTGCTATTGTTGTTGGTGTTGTTCCCCCTATAGTCCCTTCTAAATTCCTTCTGATTATTATAGAATCCCTTGTCCCCTTTCCTTTAAAAATCTTGTCCATCACTTGGCTTCTTTGGAGTTTGATTGGCTTGTGACCAATTAAACTTTTTCTAATTCTTCTCACAGTAGTTTGAGATAGCTTTAAGCCTTTACTCTTGCTTAATGGATTTATCATACACTAGGTCCATAGTAGCAGGATCGTGAATGTCTACCTCTCCTCCAATTTGGGCATTGAAACCCAAGATGAATTTCCTTATGTGAAACCGCTCATCCTTTTGGTACATTGGTACATATTTTAGGAGATGAGTGAATTTCTCCTAATACTCAATTATAGAGGAATCTCCTTGCTTCAAGTTTTAGAAATTAGTAAGATTCTAATCATAATACAATTGAGGTAGCCACCATTTTCGGAAAATCTCCACAAATTCACTCCAAGTAAGACTCAAGGAACTTAACCCAAGCTCCATATTTTTATTCATCCACTAATTGGATGCTTCTCCTCCCAACTGAAAAGCTCCTCATACGGCCTTGGGTACCTCGGAGTAATTCCTAATCTCAAAATACTTCTCCATTTCTATGATTCATGCCTCAGTTTCATCCCCATTAGTGGTTCCCTCAAACTTAGGAGGGGTAGCCTTTCTCATATCTCGAGATAACTCATTCGCAAGTCATTTCCTCTTGCCTCCTTTAGACCTATATTGTAATTCATCATCCTCATGTTCACTTGACTGAGTATGATTATGAGAATTTTCCACTTCTTCTCCATTAGGAACTTCTTGTTCTTTCCTCTCTTTTCCCTTTACCTCTTTCTCAAGGTTCCTAATTCTTTCTCTAGTCTCATTCATCATGGCCAAAATATGATCCATTTTAACCTCAAAGTTTTTTGATCTTTGGCCTACCTCTTGACTATCCCTAAGGTTGGTCCTTGTTCTTACCATTTTCATAAATAACGATTCACCTAGAGATTTTATTTCAATTATATCCTATGATGGCTTACTTAGAATTTAAAATAAATATTTCCAAAAATATACATTCATACATAAAGAGGTTGAAAGAAGCGTTCTTTGCACAATTTTTTTGCTAAATCAAATTTTATTAATATAAAAAGGATTTCAAATATCCTTAAATTTACATAGAGTGACTATTCAAGTAGTCTAGGGGAGAATATCCCTCGAATTCACTTTTTAATGTATAGCTAAGTGGGACATATCCCTCTGATTGTTGTTCACATTCATTATCAAATGGTGCATAACCTTTAGACCTAATCTTAGATACATAGTTCTGGGGAACATATCCCTTCGATTCACCACTTGAGGCGATTTCAATAACTTCTGACAGCGAAAGTACACAAGGGTCCCTAAAGATCATGGTAGGACTAACACTCCATTCTGAGGGCATATTCTTGGAAAGCAGTAGAGAATCCGACTTTGTAGGAGAGATAGGAGCTACGAAGTTAGCAACCTCATGCATCCTCTTTCTTTCTTGACTAACACGTGATAGGGCATGAATAATGGTCTCATTGTCACTCAACCATATTGTGTTGTCATAATTGGTCCCCTTTATGGTCCTAACAATGGCTTCCCTTTCTTTCTTGGCCTTGAGGTAGCGCTCATTACCGATTATTGACTTCCTTGTGATCATCTTGAGACGCACCATCCTGGCACAAGAATTCCAAATATTAGACTCGTATAATTTTGGATGAAAGCATAGCGAGCACAAAGGTTCCAAAGCTGAACATAGTGGCTTTGATACCATGTGTAACAATTCCAAAGTTTTACCCAAATGAATTTAACTATGTTTTAACCCACATGTGAACAATTTACATTTACCAACATATAGCTATAATTTTTTTCTTTTCTAATTCAATAATAAGATGCACATTTGAAATAATCCCATTCCAAACTCCCATTACATTTATAAAGGAACAATACATAATCCAATTAACTATTTCATATTACATAATCCCATGTAATGATAACATTTTTCCATTTACGATTTTACATAAAGATAGAGTTACATGTTACATACTTAGCTACCATGAGCTTAATGAAACAGAGATACAAATGGTCTAGATGTCCTTGCAAGCATACATCCTCAAATTTTAGTTGCCAATTGATGAGGGAGAGTATCACTCAAGAGCTTTTCCACCAACCACAGACTTATTGCAGTCCCCCGCACATCTACCTAGAACTGGTAAGATGGTCCTCCCTTCAACGAAGAGATTGGGTTGGTAACCTCATGATACTAGTCTTCCTAAGCATGGTGTTGTGTCCTACATAATCTAGTGCTATTATGCATTGGCTACAACCTACATGTATGACATTCCCAGCCTAGTTATGTAAACCTGGCTCATAGTGAAATGATAGTGCAAATAGTGGCTACTTACAATAATTTGGCCAAAGTTTCTAATATAATCAATTTCCTGTAAGCAAAGTCGTACGTTCACCCACCCCTTATCTTGATTCGGTATTTGACTATTCATACTCTTTCCAATCATAATGTACCCTTATCCTAAAAGAGATGTTCATCTAAAGTACTAACTGACCAATAGGTTACTTCCTTCTATGGATTATCCTAACACTAGGAATAACCAAATTAATCACACTTGAACATATAGGTTTATAAATGATAAAATCAACATAGTACATCAAGGTAATATTAATTCCCATATTCACACCCTATAAAACATAAATATAGTCTATGACAATTTAGGTGTTGAGATAATACACTAAGATTATCTTTTATATCCCCACAAAATCCAATCATAAAGAATAACTATATATATAGTATCAACCATTAAAGTTTCATAATAAATCGCCCAAAGATCATACAAGCTCTTTCAAAACAAGGATAATCAAAAGATTGAACAAACAAGTTCATCACAAAAAATAATACAATATTTTCTCAAGCATTTTCATTCAAATGTAATTTTCAATATAAAAGGAATAGATAAGTAAAACCAACATGCCTAGAATTTATAGCTTTGGTGCAGGAGCACCATTGGTGCAAAATTGTCAATTCAAACTGTTAAGGTCTAGGTTATAGATTTTTGAAGAATTTTGTCTAAAATAAGGTCTCAAGACTATTTCATGATGTAAATACTCAATTTTGAGTCATGTTTAGGTGTTTAGGAGGTTGGATTGTTCAAAAAGTGCAACATGTTAAAAAATTGCAAAATTGTGCAAAATTTGCAAACTTAAAAAGTTGTAAAATTGCAAAATTTGCATTGTAAAGGGAATATGAAGAGTCTAGTCGGTTCAAAGGGAAGTTGTGGAAGTTGAATCAATTTTATTCTGGTGGGAAATAGTTTAAAAACCATTAGAAACTCATTTGTAGGTTGTTGAAGCATATATGTTGATTGAAGCATTCAATAAAAGTTCAATTTTCATCAATTTTTTGTATTTTCTGCTGTAGCAGCAAATTGTACGGCCTGTACATCTAGTATTTGCTTCAAGATTGTTATTCTTTGAGTATTATGGTGAATTACCTTTCTTTTGAATCCCATTAGAAGGTTTTTCATTATGTTTTGAGCATTTTATCAACAAATTACTCAAATCAGCCTAAACTTGTAAATTAGAGGGTTTTGAATCAATAAAATGGATTTTTGACCCATTCCTCTTTTTGTAGCCTTTGTGACTTTAGGAATGGGTCTTCATCACCAATAATAAGGTGTGGGAGTGGTAATTTCCTGCAGGGGAGGTCCAAAAAGATGTTGGGCATGAAGCCCTAGGCTAAAAAAATAGTGTTTCCAATGAATTTGACAGGTTTCGAGGTGTCAAATTGAGTTTTGAGTTAGGGAAGCATAATTTT
The DNA here is from genome assembly GCA_007258455.2 of Sequoia sempervirens. Classification (NCBI taxonomy): domain Eukaryota; kingdom Viridiplantae; phylum Streptophyta; class Pinopsida; order Cupressales; family Cupressaceae; genus Sequoia; species Sequoia sempervirens. The sequence goes on from VDFB02000015.1 coordinate 179,216,522, forward strand.
ATGCTGGATTAAGCTTGAGAAGGCCAATTTAGACTTTTTTGGGGTGGTTTTGAGGTTTGGTAATATTGGGAAGTGTCATTTCCAATAGGCCCTAGGGTTTTTAGGCCAAAGTGAGGGTTTTTTTGTTTTGGCCCTTTAAAGCAAGTTTTTCTACAAACTAGTTGTGGAATCTAAAGTTTGTGAACATGTTGACTACTTCCCTAGTGATTTGAAGTCTGGTAAAAAGATTAAAAGCAAATTCCTTTGGAAAAGTGGCCTATTTGAGGCCTAAAAAGCATGAAATTTCAAGTTTTTAAGGAACTGTTACAAAGCAACCTATGGAGCTGTGTTGATATGTTGTTGAGCACTAAAATGGGTCCCTGAAATGGCTTAGTTTTTGGTCTGGTTGGATGTCATTGGGAAGATTCACCCAATTTAGCCAATTTGCACTGCTACAAGGAATAAAGTGTTATTGATGAGATAGTGTGAGATTACGGGTTTGATGATCTAACATGTGTTGTTATTGATTGAAATTATGTTGAGTGTGTTTACAGGACCTCTCCCACTGCATCAAAGTGGTATCAGAGCAAGGTACCAGATTCTTGTGGAAGAAAAGTTGAAGATTGTGAAAGAAAAATTGGAAGGTGAAGAGGCAAGTTTGCAAAGATGCCTCCAAAAGGAAAGAGTACAACAAAGGAGATGAATGAATTAAGAAACCAGTACATTAAAGAGATTAGAGAACTGAAAGAGAGATTGACAGCCTTAGAAACCAACAAGAGAAAAGAAGTAGTTGAGAGCAGTGAATCAGAAGAAGAAGACGATGAAGAGTTTGAAGATGTTGAAGAAGAGCTTGATCCAAAAGACCAGAGAATGGTCAAGTTGATTAAGGTTGTAAGAGGTGACAAATACAAGGTAAAAATAGATGTGCAAAATTTTGATGGTAATTTGAATGAAGAGGAATTGTTATATTGGATAGCTTTTTTGGATAACTATTTTGAATGTGAAGAGATTCTTGAAGAACAAAGAGTGAAGATTTCCAAAACAAAGCTTAAGGGTCATGCACTTGTAAGGTGGGATTATCTACAGTCAAAAAGAAGAAAATGAGGCAAGTCCAAGATTTTGGATTGGGACAAGATGGTGGCTAAGTTAAAAGGTAAGTTTCTCCCTTCAGATTATCAAGTTCAAATGTTTAAGAAGTTGCAAAATTTGAGACAAAAGGAAATGGATGTAAAGGCATGCATTGAAGAATTTTATAGATTGAGTATGAGGTCTAATCACAATGAAAATGAAGATGAGAAAATAGCTAGGTACTTGGGTGGTTTAAGGATGAATATATAGGATGAGTTGGCTTTGACTAATCCCAGAAATGTAGAAGAATGTTACAAAATGGCATTGAAGGCTAAAGAGAAGGTAAAGAGAAGGTAAAGAGAAGACAAGAGAAAACAGTACGAGGAAGAGGCAGCACCATGAGAGGAAGAGGAACTTTCTCTACTCCAAGGCAAGCAACGGAAAATCCACAAGAAGAACCAAACATTGAAAGGGACGAACAAGTTGCAGATTTTAGAGGAGGATACCAAGGTACAAGGGGCAGATTTGGAGGTGGAAGAAATTCCAACACTTTTGTAGGTAGATGTTATCATTGTCAAGAGTATGGACATCCTGCTTGGAAGTGCCCTGAGAAGGCTAGTTCATCAACAAGTGGAGGAGAAAGAAAACCAGATAGAAGAGCTCAAATTGTTCATGAAGATGAAGCTAAAAGTAGTTCAAGCTCCAATAGATTGGTTGCTACTCCTAAGATTGGTGAAATGTTGATGATGAAGAAGCAAGTTTTAAAGACCACAAAGGAGGAAGAGCTGCTTCAAAGGAGATCATTATTTAGGATAGCTTGTAGATGTAAGAACAAGGTATGGAAAGTCATTGTTGATTCTGGTTGTATAAATAATATTGTGTCAAATGAGATGGTAGAAAAGTTGCATTTACAAATATTACCTAGAGAAAGGCCATATAGGGTGTCATGGGTTAGTGATAGTCAATCCTTGGTGGTGAGAGAGCAAGCAAAAGTTGAGTTTTAGATTGGGAAATATAAAGATGAAGTTATTGTGACATAATTCCCATGAATTGTTACCATATGTTATTAGGGAGGCCATGGCAATTTGACAAATCAGCCTTGTATGATGGTATACAAAACACATACCTCATTGAAAAGGATGGAAAAGAGTTCATTTTGACCTCATTTATTGAGAAAGAAAAAGACCAAGGTGAGATTATTATGCTTGGGAGAAAAGAGTGTGTGAATATAGAGGAAAAAGAGAATAAGAGTTTAGAAGCTAATGCAATGCTTGATAAAGGTGGGACAATAGAAACAAGAAGGGAATTTGATTTATAGACAATTGAAAGAAAGAGTAATGGTTATTTTCAATCAGTTATGAGGAAGAAATTTTTTGTGTGGCAAAAGAAAGTTGTTGGTAAAGAGTTTTAGATTGGTAAAGAGCAGAGTGAGTGTGAAGAGCCTTTGGAAAGGCAAGACAAGAGTGAAAGTATCATGGTTGGAATGATTATGTGCCCTATAACAGGGAAAAGAGTGAAAAGATAGGTAAGAAATGATATAACAGAGGTTGATGATGTTGGTAAGACAATGGGTAAAGGTACGGTGTGTTACCAAGATGTGATAGTGAATAAGAAGACAAGGAAGCGTGATGATGATGTGACAGTAAAGTGCAAGGTTGTTGGTACAGAAAAAGGGAAGTCAAAGGATGTTAGTACAAAGGTATATGGGATTGGAAAAATAGAGGACATAGAGATAAAAATGGGTGATGATGCTAGGACAGTAAACAGAGTGAGTGTAGGTCTGACAAGAATTGGTAAATGTAAAAGGACAGTGGACAGTGAGAAAGTTGCAAATCAAAAGGTTAAAGGGCAGTGGAACGAGGAAAAAGTTGAGAAACAAGTAAGGACAGTTGAGGAGAGAATGAGTATAGGTGAAAAGAAAAATTTGACAATAGTATTTGATGGTGAAGGAGTAAAACAACACCCCATAGTGCAACAAGATAGTGAAAGGTATGTGTTAGAGGAATAAGTTATTTCACTTAATTAATCTAATCACATTGGTTAATTAATTAAGTCACTTATCACTTTAGTTTTACTTAAGCTAAACTTAGGCACATTAATAATTAATTATTTATTAATTATTAAGTGTGCACACTAGGGTTTCCTTTTAGGGTTATGCATACATTACTTTTATAAAGCAATTCATCTCTTGTATTTTCTCAATTCCTGAATATTATTCATTTGCACATCTTCATGCAAACTGCTCTAGATTTTTCTATTTTTCTCTTGTGGAAGGTATTTTTTGGTTTGCATGTCTAATCTTGGATTCTAACATGGTATCAAAGCCTTGATTTGCAATCCCTTTTCAATTTTCTAGAGAAATTCATTGCAGAGCACGTTCGGGGTTCCTCAAGGGTTTTGTTGATGCCAAAATTTGACAAAGTAACAATTTCTTATGGGAAACTCAGTTTATAGGGGACCTTTTGCGCTAAACTGAGTGACCTTCAAGTTTTTAGAGAAGTCAGCTTCTTCTATAATGGGGTTTTGGAAAGAGAAAATGAAACATATATAATAAAATAAAGTCTAACCTAAGGTGATACGCCAAGACTTAACGATAGGTATGAAAAATCATAGATCTAAGGGCCCAATTGGTATTTGTAATGTTCCAGAAAAACATAAACTAGAAATTAAAGCACAAACAATCCATTTATTGACATAAAATAACATTGCATACATTCTTACTGCCAAGAAGAGTCATTAGACATGATCTAGATCAACAAACTTGCATTCAATATATATAGAAGTTCTCAAATGAAATGTCCAGAAAATAGCAACACATTTTACAGTTCAATCAAATAGCATGAAATAAAAGAAAGGCCGGACAAATAGCACAGTCTGAAAGTCTTTTGCAATAAAATAAAACAATAATAAAGGCCTGGCGTCTTTTCCTAAAACCAGTGTTCCTTCAAAATTTTAGACCCTTTTCTCACAATAGAGAAAAGTATATATAGCAGAAAATTCCCACCGCTTCGGATAGTAGCAATAGAAAAGATTTCATGATCCCTAGCAATGATGCAAAAATAAGAATATTCCCCAAGTTGTTGCAATAAAAAAGATTTGAAACCAAGCACCTGGTCATTCCAAGCTCAGGTGCATCTCCTACAAATGATGGCGGTGGTCCCAACAAGGTTAAACAGACAAGTGTCACCATCCCGTGCAAATGATTATGACATGCAGTGGCCAATCGCAACATTTGGTTTGCCTGATTCATCACCCGAATACAAGATTCACCAAATAGGCACGTGGCAACATTTCGCTGTCAGTGTGAACCTTTATCCCTCGCCACTGAAGACTTGTGCCAAGGCTACACGTGTTGAGTGGGCAGAGCTCTATCCAAAAGTGGAGGAAACAATCATCAACTAGGTGCAAAAGAGACGTGTGGCAGCATTTCGCTGCCCGTGGTCGTTATTTCATCCTCTTGCTGAAAGATTTATGAAGAGTAGACACGTAGCAAGAATGCATCACAGACAACAATTGTGGGGCTTGCCAAATTTCTTTGGGAATGAGAGCTTCGTGGCACTCGAGTGGAGCCTGATGAGGAAGCAAAAAGGAATGATAAAAAAAATGGCCCGCAGCTACAACACGTGGAAGTATAGCGGGGATTCCCAAGATGCAAAGGAAGGGAAACCCTGGGGTGCGCAGAGCAGACACGTGGAGGGGGAAGCACACCTTGATAAAAGGCCAAGTGGATTTCCTGCGATGTGTGGGCCGATACCTAGAGTAAAATACACCTGAAGGGAGCTCGTTGAATATTTATTCATAGGTTTCATGCCTTGAGCTTATTTATGAAGCATTTTGGATCAGATCGGGCATCTCCATTGGATTCAAAGCGCTAGAAAAAGTTAGGATTGGCTTTTGTTTCATTGATTTTCATCATCATTTGCCAGATCTGCAAGGGTTTTAAGTCTGGTAATTTTTTGTAACTAATTTTTTGGGGCACATTGGGCACAAACGGAGGTCACCATTGTGTTCGCAGTGGCCAAAAACCCTAGGAATTCCTGTTGTTTGGTTGATTTTGGTGTAATTGATCTAGGAGGCAAAAAAAATTGTTGGGGGTGTATGGCCTCCCCAACACGCTTTACAAGGCATTTAAAAAAAAGAAATTGAAAAAATGCTTAATAAAAAGCGCTGCCAATTTTAATGGCTCATGCCATTGCCGTGCCACTCGACGATGCCCCACCAATCTACCACTGGCCCTGCACAGCCCTCGCAAGCTCCTCCAAACCAATAGCGGTCATATGGGGGACCAAAGCTGCGCCCAGCCTCCAACCACCCTTAGCTCTAGCACCAGTCACATGGGTGACCAGGGGCTCTACCTCGGCCCCTTTCCTGCAAGCCCCTGGTCACGCACAGGACCAGAGGCCGATTTCTTTTAGCCCCTTGGGCTGCCTGTAGGCCTTATTGGCCGTTTTGGAGCAATGTTCACTAAATCGGGTGTAACTTTTGCATACGGTGTCATTTTTTCACAAACGAGATACCATTGGAAAGATGATTCTAACAACGATCTGAGTGGTCTAAAGAGGGATTTTCTATATTTTTCTCCAATTTTTATTTTCTTGAGGCCTTTGAAGTTAGATGAAGCAGTTTTCGCTTCGGAGGGCATATCTTTTGCCTTGGTTATCCATTTTTCTCAATTCATGCGCACCAGAAAGTTGATTCAATCCTCTACATAGATTTGAGGTCATTTTTAATCATGGAGGAAGATGTGAACATTGGTTTTTGCATGCACTCTTTCTTTTTTTCATGCACTAGATTTGCATTTTCTCTTTAATTTATGCATGTTTTGCATGTTCTCCTTTTACAATCATGGGGTATTGTAATAAATGAACTTCTATAAAGTTTCATCATGGGGGATTCTTGCATAATAATTTGATTAGAGTGTAGTTGCATTGCATGCACTTTGATCTCATCTTCATATTGATGACAACTCGCATGAGTTGTAATTGGATTCTATAGTTTCTTTTGGCCACATCTTGCTCATAGCTTGACACATTTGGTTCACATCGGTTCAAATCTCAAATCGAGAGCCTATGGTTAATGATCATGAATCGTGAATGTATTCACATCAGTCACATCTCATTTTGAGGGCCATTCTATTTTATGGTTAATGTTCCAAAATATTTGATGCGTAGAGACAAAGGTTAACAACATCCAACCTAGTTCATGAAATAGAATACTCTTTCTTTGAGACAATTTCAACTACTCATTCTTGAGAAATAAGGCTCCAAAGAGGCCAATATAACAAAGCATGTACCCTCAAATCAACTCCAAAACCACAAATAACTAGAGGCAGCATTGAATCAACTCATAAAACCATCAACTCAATCATCTTTCTCAAGAAAAATCATCTATTAAAGCAGCAAATACAAAAACCCATACTCAAGGCTTGAACAAAGCTCCATTCAATGAGGGTTTATAGAAAGTATGTTTTTTAAACCTCATACCAACTTGCCACACCTTCAATCATATTGGAATATGTCTGCACAAACTCAAACAATCATCAAAAATTGCTTCCCCAAAAGATTTCACACTTTTCCATCCTTGAACCTCTCAAATTCACCCAAAACATGCAATTTTAACAACTAGGGCAGCCTAGGGCATCACCAAAAAAATATCAAACCTTATTAAAATTCTCCGAAACCTTGGATATATTAAGAACACCTCAAAATGAATCTTTCCACAAATTTTTAGAAGTTTCCACTAAACAAATTAGAAGAAATCACATTTTTTTGTATGCAACCCCAAAAACCCTATATTTAGAACAGTTTTTAGAAAATGACTTGTTTGACCCATTAAATGGCATTATAAAAATTACTGGTAAGAATAAAGTTTGTCCACCACATCAATATATTTCCATATATCCAAGTTTTAAGTCCGTACCATTCTGTACTTGTCTGTACCAACATATTTTCTGACTGTAATTTCTGAAAAAACATTTTCTGAACTGCCTGCCTACACAAAAATCATCATAACTTTCTTATTACTCAATGAAAATGAGTGAGACTTGAACCAATGGAAATCTTATTCAATAACCTACACAATAAAACTACTTTCACAAAGTTTCCAGGTCGTACTAAGCCGTACAAGGCCTGGAAACAGGGAGAAAACTGTGAAAACTTCAAAATAGGGTATTAAAATTGACAAAATTGATTCCAATTTACATTGCCCTCCTTTGGTTCGCCTCTCCAAGGCTTAAATAGATGATTACAACATAAATAATTACTGCCCCTTCATTTCCAACTAATTAACTACCCTTTACAACCAATTGACCCTTCATATTTTTGCTTTTGTTCAAATTTTGCACTTTTGCAATTTTACATGTTTTGCAACTTTTGCAACAAAATGACTCAACCAACCCCTTAGTGACTTTAAATATATTAAAATATAACCACCCAAGACCTTTTAAAATTATTTTACATACATTTTACATTCAAAGATTCAATTTTTTAAATTTAGCCTTTTGAAGGCATTTGTGAGCAAGGTGCTCCTGCATCATACAACCAACCAGCAAAACTTTCCAAGTCCCTTGGAAACATTCTTGTACCTGTAAAACAAATTAATCTTCCTTGTTCTTTGTTCCTTCTTCATCTTCATTTGTCTTTTCCTTGTCTTCTCTAACCAATCCTTTGTTCAACTTCTCATCTACTCCCATCAGTGGAGTACTCTTTAGGCTGCAAACTCAAGTGCTTCTTCAGAAAACTATCCATCTCTCTTTAACCTGCAAACACAAAATCAAACACGAACTCAACAAACCATCCATCTACCCAATAGTAGATCCTAGAATATGCCTCTCTCTCTTTTCCTCTACACCTTCTACCCAGCTTAATCTCCATTGGAGGATGGTGACCACAGACCTTTCCTCGTCTGCCAACACACAACTCATAAACTTTCCTCTTTGCAGTTAGATGGACCAAGCACTTACAACCAAACTCAATAACAATAACTCAACAACCCAGATCAGCTATCTCTGATACCAATTTGATGCAGAGACAAAGGTTCACAACATCCAACCTAGTTCATGAAATAGAATACTCTTTCTTTGAGACAATTTCAACTACTCATTCTTGAGAAATAAGGCTCCAAAGAGGCCAATATAACAAAGAATGTACCCTCAAATCAACTCCAAAACCACAAATAACTAGAGGCAGCATTGAATCAACTCATAAAACCATCAACTCAATCATCTTTCTCAAGAAAAATCATCTATTAAAGCAGCAAATACAAAAACCCATACTCAAGGCTTGAACAAAGCTCCATTCAATGAGGGTTTGTAGAAAGTATGTTTTCTAAACCTCATACCAACTTGCCACACCTTCAATCATACTGGAATATGTCTGCACAAACTCAAACAATCATAAAAAATTGCTTCCCCAAAATATTTCACACTTTTCCATCCTTGAACTTCTCAAATTCACCCAAAACATGCAATTTTAACAACTAGGGCAGCCTAGGGCATCACCAAAAATATATCAAACCTTATTAAAATTATCCAAAACCTTGGATATAGTAAGAAAACCTCAAAATGAATCTTTCCACAAATTTTTAGAAGTTTCCACCGTACAAATTAGAAGAAATCTCATTTTTTTGTATGCAACCCCCAAAACCCTATGTTCATAACAGTTTTTAAGAAATGACTTGTTTGACCCCTTAAATGGCAATATAAAAATTACTGGTAAAAATAAAGTTTGTTCACCACATCAAGTCATTTTCATATATCCAAGTTTTAAGTCCGTGCCATTCCGTAATTGTCCGTACCAACATATTTTATGACTATAATTTTTGAAAAAATATTTTCTGAACTGCCTGCCTACACAAAAATCATCATAACTTTCTTATTACTCAATGAAAATGAGTGCGAATTGAACCAATGGAAAGATTATTCAATAACCTACACCATAAAACTATTTTTATAAAGTTTTCAGGCTGTACTAATCCGTACAAGGCCTGAAAACAGGGAGAAAACTGTTAAAACTTCAAAATAGGGTATTGAAATTGACAAAATTGATTCCAATTTACATTGCCTTCCTTTGGCTCGACTCTCCAAGGCTTAAATAGATGATTACAACATAAATAATGACTTCCCCTTCATTTCCAACTAATTAACTACCCTTTACAACCAATTGACTCTTCATATTCTTGCTTTTGTTCACATTTTGCACTTTTACAATTTTACATGTTTTGCAACTTTTGCAACAAAATGACTCAACCAACCCCTTAGTGACTTTAAATATATTAAAATATAACCACCCAAGACCTTTTACCTTTTACATACATTTTACATTCAAAGATTCAATTTTTGAAATGTAGCCTTTTGAAGAAATTTGTGAGCAAGGTGCTCCTGCACCATACAACCAACCAGCAAAACTTTCCAAGTCCCTTGGAAACATGATTGTACCTACAAAACAAAATTAATCTTCCTTGTTCTTTGTCTTCTCTAACCAATCCTTTGTTCAACTTCTCATCTACTCCCATCAGTGGAGTACTCTTCAGGCTGCAAACTCAAGTGCTTCTTCATAAAACTATCCATCTCTCTTTAACCTGCAAACTCAAACATGAACTCAACAAACCATCCATCTACCCAACAACAGATCCTGGAAGATGTCTCTCTCTCTCTTTTCCTCTGCACCTTCTACCTAGCTTAATCTCCATTGGAGGATGGTGACCACAGACCTTTCCTCGTCTGCCAACACACAACTCAAAAACTTTCCTCTTTGCAGTTAGATGGACCAAGCACTTGCAACCAAACTCAATAAAAATAACTCAACAACCCAGATCAGCTAGCTCTGATACCAATTTGATGCAGAGACAAAGGTTCACAACATCCAACCTAGTTCATGAAATAGAATACTCTTTCTTTGAGACAATTTCAACTACTCATTCTTGAGAAATAAGGTTCCAAAGAGGCCAATATAAGAAAGCATGTACCCTCAAATAAACTCCAAAACCACAAATAACTAGAGGCAGCATTGAATCAACTCATAAAACCATCAACTCAATCATCTTTCTCAAGAAAAATCATCTATTAAAACAACAAATACAAAAACCCATACTCAAGGCTTGAACAAAGCTCTATTCAATGAGGGTTTGTAGAAAGTATATTTTTCTAAACCTCATACCAACTTGTCACAATTTGAATCATACTGGAATATGTCTGCACAAACTCATAGAATCATCAAAAATTGCTTCCCCAAAAGATTTCACATTTTTCCATCCTTGAACATCTCAAATTCACCCAAAACATGCAATTTTAACAACTAGGGCAGCCTAGGGCATCACCAAAAACATAGAAAACCTTATTCAAATTCTCTGAAACCTTGGATATAGTAAGAACACCTCAAAATGATTCTTTCTACAAATTTTTAGAAGTTTCCACCGTACAAATTAAAAGAAATCACATTTTTTGTATGCAACCCCAAAAACCCTATGTTCAGAATAGTTTTTAGGAAATGACTTGTTTGACCCCTTAAATGGCATTATAAAAATTAATGGTAAAAATAAATTTTGTCCACCACATCACATACCTATACATCCAAGTTTTAGTCTGTACCATTCCCTACTTGTCTGTGTACCTTAACATGTTTTCTGAACTGCAATTTCTGAAAACATTTTCTGAACTATCTGCCTACACAAAAATCATCATAACTTCTTTTCTTATTACTCATAATGAAATGTGAAACTTGGAACCAATGGAGAAATATTATTAATAACCTACACCATCAAGCTACTTTCACAGCTTAGGATGTAATACCTGCTAAGCTGTAATACAAGGTCTGGAAATAGGGACAAACCGTTAAACTTCAAAATAGGGTAGGCATTGAAATTGACTAAATTGATTCCACTTACATTTCCTTTGGTTCACCTCTCCAAGGCTTAAATAGATGCTTACAACATAAATAATTACTTCCCCTTCATTTCCAACTAATTAACTACCCTTTACAACCAATTGACCCTTCATATTCTTGCTTTTGTTCACATTTTGCACTTTTGCAATTTTACATGTTTTGCAACTTTTGCAACAAAATGACTGAACTAACCCCTCAGTGACTTTAAATATATTAAAATATAACCACCCAAGACCTTTTAAAATTATTTTACATACATTTTACATTCAAAGGTTCAATTTTTGAAATTTAGCCTTTTGAAGGCATTTGTGAGCAAGGTGCTCCTGCACCATACAACCAACCAGCAAAACTTTCCAAGTCCCTTGGAAACATTCTTGTACCTGTAAAACAAATTAATCTTATTTGTTCTTTGTTCCTTCTTCATCTTCATTTTTCTTTGCCTTGTCTTCTCTAACCAATCCTTTGTTCAATTTCTCATCTACTCCCATAAGTGGAATACTCTTTAGGCTGCAAACTCAAGTGCTTCTTCAGAAAACTATCCATCTCTCTTTAACCTGCAAACACTAACTCAAAAAACCATCCATCTACCCAACAACAGATCCTGGAAGATGCCTCTCTCTCTTTTCCTCTGCACCTTCTACCCAGCTTAATCTCCATTGGAGGATGGTGACCACAGACCTTTCCTCGTCTGCCAACACACATCTCAGAAACTTTCCTTGTTGCAGATAGATGGACCAAGCACTTGCAACCAAACTCAATAACAATAACTCAACAACCCAGATCAACTAGCTCTAATAAAATTTTTATGCAGAGACAAAGGTTCACAACATCCAACCTAGTTCATGAAATAGAATACTTTTTCTTTGAGAAAATTTCAACTACTCATTCTTTAGAAATAAGGCTCCAAAGAGGCCAATATAACAAATCATGTGCCCTCAAATCAACTCCAAAACCATAAATAACTAGAGGTAGCATTGAATCAACTCATAAAACCATCAACTCAATCATCTTTCTCAAGAAAAATCTTCTATTAAAGCAACAAATACAAAAACCCATACTCAAGGCTTGAACAAAGCTCCATTCAATGAGGGTTTGTAGAAAGTATGTTTTATAAACCTCATACCAACTTGCCACACCTTCAATCATACTGGAATATGTTTGCACAAACTCAAACAATCATCAAAAATTGCTTCCCAAAAAGATTTCACACTTTTCCATCCTTGAACCTCTCAAATTCACCCAAAACATGCAATTTTAACAACTAGGGCAGCCTAGGGCATCACCAAAAATATATCAAACCTTATTCAAATTCTCTGAAACCTTGGATATAGTAAGAACACCTCAAAATGAATCTTTCCACAAATTTTTAGAAGTTTTCACCATACAAATTAGAAGAAATCACATTTTTTTGTATGCAACCCCAAAAACCCTATGTTCAGAACAGTTTTTAGGAAATGACTTGTTTGACCCCTTAAATGGCATTATAAAAATTACTGGTAAAAATAAAGTTTTTTCACCACATAAATATATTTCCATATATCCAATTTTTAGGTCCGTACCATTCTGTACTTGTCCGTACTAACATGTTTTCTGAACTGCAATTCTGAAAAACATTTTATGAACTGCCTGCCTACACAAAAATCATCATAACTTTCTTATTACTTAATGAAAATGAGTGATACTTGAACCAATGGAAAAATTATTCAATAAACTACATAATAAAACTACTTTCACAAAGTTTTCAGGCCGTAATAGGCCGTACAAGGCCTGGAAATAGAGAGAAAACTGTTAAAACTTCAAAACAAGGTATTGAAATTGACAAAATTGATTCCAATTTACATTGCCTTCCTTTGGTTTGCCTCTCCAAGGCTTAAATAGATGCTTACAACATAAATAATTACTGCCCCTTCATTTCCAACTAATTAACTACCCTTTACAACCAATTGACCCTTCATATTCTTGATTTTGTTCACATTTTGCACTTTTGCAATTTTACATGTTTTGCAACTTTTGCAACAAAATGACTCAACCAACCCCTTAGTGACTTTAAATATATTAAAATATAACCACCCAAGACCTTTTAAAATTATTTTACATACATTTTACATTCAAAGATTCAATTTTTGAAATTTAGTCTTTTGAAGGCATTTGTGAGCAAGGTGCTCCTGCACTAGGATGTCAAGATAGCATTTCTAAATGGTGAACTGGAAGAAGTGTATGTTGAGCAACCTGATGAATTTCAATTGACTGATTAGAGAGATGTGGTTTGTTAGTTGAAGAAAGCATTGTATGGACTCAAGGAAGCCCCAAGAGCATGGTATGCCAGATTGGATAAGTATTTTTTGAAGCTTGGATTTAATAAAGGTATTGTCGATAGTAATTTGTATTGCAAGATTGATCATGATAAAGATTTGATTGTTGAAGTCTTTGTTGATGATATCATAGTTTGTGCATGAAGTTTGCTGATGAGATGTAGAGTGAGTTTGAGATGTCTATGATAGGAGAAATGAAATTATTTTTGGGATTGCAAATTACTTAGCTAGATAAAGGGATCTTTATATCTTAGTCCAAGTATGTGCAAGAATTGCTAAAAAAGTTTGGTATGAAAGATTCAAAGCAAGTTGGTACACCTATGGTGACCAGATGTAAGTTGACACAAGATGATGATTCACGTAAAACAAATTAGACTAGATATAGATCGATGATTGGTATATTTCTTTACTTGACTCAAACTAGACCTAATATCATGAATGCCATATGCATTGTTGCAAGATTTCAAGCTGATCCAAAGGAATCTCATGTGACAGTTGTGAAGAGGATTTTTAGATCCTTGGAGGGAATAGTTGACTTTGGCTTATGGTATCCTAAAGATGACGACCTTACTTTGAGTGTTTTAATTGATGCTGATTATGTAGGAGATGTGAATGACAGAAAGAGTACTAGTGGTGGTGCATTTTTCTTGGAAAGAAAGCTAATTTCACGGTTAAGTAAGAAGCAAAATGTCATTTCCTTATCTACTGTAGAGGTTGAATACATTGTTGTTGTTAACAATTATACTCAAGTATTGTGGATGAAGCAGATGTTGAAAGATATCAGAGTTGTGTATGATGAGCTTATTTCTATATTTTGTGATAATTCAAGTGCAATTAACATTTCTAAGAATCTGGTGTTGCATTCAAAGACCAAACATATATCTATCAAGTTTCCCTTTTTGAGAGAGAAGATGAGTGAAAAGGAAGTCAGATTGGAGTATGTGCCTACTAAGTAACAAATTGTAGATATCTTTACCAATACTTTTCCTAAGGATACTTTTGAGTATCTTAGAGGAAAATTAGGGGGTGATTAACCCTCCTAATCAATTCGTGCATTTCATAGTCATATCTTGATTCAGATTGATGTTGTGGTGGCTACTACTCAGGGGGAGTAGTCACATGTTCAAACATGTGGTTCAGAGCTTGTGTGGAGAAAGATAATGTATCTTTTTCATTGACATCAAAGGGGGAGAAGAGTCATGTGAAAAAATTTGTGGGGAGAAGAGTCATTTGAAAGAGTTGAAGAGAAAAGAGTCAAAACATGAGGAGAAAGTACTAAGAGAAAGTTGTGTTGATGGTGTTTTTCACCTCATGTGTTTCCATCAATTCCAAAGGGGGATGTTCTTGGATGGTGTTGATATGTGGTTTTCATTGATATCAAACTATTGGCATTAATGTCTTAGAGGCTATATATGTTGAGGATATTGAGAAAATTGTAATAAAATAAGGTGTAGGTTGTTAGTGATGAAGTGAATTTCAACATGGTGGTGAGCTCAGTATGTTGATGATCAAAGGTTGTGGATTAAAAGGTTTTTGTTTAGTATATCTAATTTATCCACATTAAGTTTCAAATATTTGCATGAAAATTTGATCAAGTTATGAGTATCTGTGTTCTGACAGTTATTATGTTGCTTCAGTTGGTGTTCCTAAAAGAAGATGATGTGATTCTAGTAATTTGAGTTGTTTTGGATGCTTCTGTGGTGATTCTTGATACTCTTGGATGTTTCTAGATCATGCTTTATCTGTGTTACATGTCTAAATTGATCATTGTGTTTGTGATTGCTGATTTTATTTTGTGTTCATGTTTTTCATGTTCATGGCTGATAGGGTGATTTTAGTGCATTGTGGATCTTTGAGGAATATTTTTTGAAAGTGTTTCATGTTCGAGGATGTTGTTTTGGTTATTCACTATGTTGTGGATGAAATTGGTTGATTTTCATTAATAATTATTTATGTTTTGGGCTGATAGTTTGTACACATTTTATATTTTATTGAAGTCGACATGTAGATGATCTTATTCCTAGTTGTGGATATATATGAGTGACTATTTATTCCATTTGAAGGTATGAGATGTGTGAATAATTTCCTAATCATTCAAAGGCAGAAGTAGAGTGTGAAGAAGAGTGGGTAGAGAATGAAGAAGTTTTCATGTGCTTAACGGAAACTGTAATCAGGCATTAGCATATGCTATTTTCTCAGTTCAAAATATTTCGAATGTAATCCGAATGTTTCTATAAGATAGTGTGTCTTCCTTTGGGCAGTAATCCTTGTTGTAATTGAGCAATGAGATCTAGGAAGTGTGCTTGAATGCATGTGCATTCCTCATTTTCTTCTTTATACTTTTAATAGGTTATAATCTTGTGGACTAACCTCCACCTTGGTTTTTCCCCTAATAGGGTTTTCAAGTAAAAAATCTTGGTGTTATGTGTGTTTTTGATGTGGTGATGGTTTATTATTTCATGTTTATTGATTAGATCTAAGAATAAGGTTAATAAGTTTAATAAGTTTAAATTTCATTGACAACTAATTCACGCCCCCTATCAATTATCTGCTCTTGTGTTGCCAACAACTTTCTCCTTGTTTTCCTTAGAATGTCATGTCTGAATTAGGACCTTTTGAAATTCCTTTGTGTAATCCTTCACCATCCTCATTATTTTTCATAGGCTCTACATATTCTTGAGTAGTTCCAATTCATAATCTATTGGCATGAACTGTTTCTTGAATTTTGACACCATTCTCTCCCATATAGAAAATCTATCCTTCCTTTGTCTCCCTATTTCTAGTTGGATCTCTTTCCATCAAATACTGGCATGGTCCTTTAACTTGGTCTTTGCAAACTCCACTTGGTGAGGATTTTTGATCTCCATAAATTTAAAAAATTCTTCCATATCATTGATCTAATTGATTAATTCTTCTGGGTTCAGGCTCCAACTAAAAGTTGAAACTTCCATTTTTGATTT
Source organism: Sequoia sempervirens (assembly GCA_007258455.2). NCBI lineage: Eukaryota > Viridiplantae > Streptophyta > Pinopsida > Cupressales > Cupressaceae > Sequoia > Sequoia sempervirens. Next base: position 179,232,722 of record VDFB02000015.1, read on the forward strand.
CTTTCCCAGATTGGATATTGCTCTTAGAAATCTCAACTCTCCAAGATCTACTTGATCTTGTTCTTTCTCTTCTAATTCCTCTTCTATTTCATCATCGCAGACCTCTTCTTGCAAGGCTTGCATCTTCCTTCTAAGGGCTCTAATTTCATCTCTTAGTGGCTCTAAGTTGGGTTGGTCTTGGAGGCATCTTGATCTCAACCCAAACTCACAATTCCTACTCCAACTACCTTATGTTTGACACTTTGTTATAGACTTAGGAACGCCTACTCTGATACCACCTGATGAAGAGTCCTCCCCTTACCTATAGAATCTCACCACATACACATAGAAAGCACAACTAGATGCAATAAGAGAACAAATATTTTCTTTTATTAATGGAGTGATGCTATAGATTACATTTCATCCTATGGGATGCTTGTTGCATGCATTTGCTGATTTTCAGATTTGAGTTTTCCCTTCATTCTTCACTGCATGTTATTCACACCTTCTGTAACTCCAACACTCTTGGCTCTACCCTGTCCTTGTATTCCTTCAGCTTTATATATTGTTATAATTCTCCAGGCCAGCCTTGTATTCCCATACTCCTCATCTCATAGTAGTTGTTATCTCCCAATAAGCTTTCCAAAACCACCATGTTGTTATCTAGTTAACAGTACCTCCACCAAGTCAGCCAATGAATATGTATTCCACAACAACGATGTGGAATACATTGAATATTGTTCTACCAGATTTCATGACTAAACTCCCCATCCACCATTTTTGACCATCTCCATTTATATTCCAACATCAGAATGTCTCCAAGACTCCAACTCATCTCCCTCCATAACCACCATGTCACATCGATAAAGCTTAAAAAAAAAGATCAAACAGAATTCAAAAGAATTCCCACCAAACCATGTATGTCTCCCTAACATCACCACCACCACATCATTGATGAGACTTGGATGACATATCACCTCGTTGAGGAGACTCGGAAGTAACTTCTACTGAAACCATAAGGTCACCTTGATGCAACAATCAACTAATCCAACAGTCCATCAAAATGTTGAAGAGACATTTACAATTGTCTCGCCAACTAGCATGATTCTTGCTGAAATATCCCTATTGCACACTGAAAGTTCCATTGGCACTTTGAAGGGACGAAGAACCTGACCCTAATGAAAACCCAATGTCATAGTGAAAATGTTGAACACTGAAAGAAGGAACTCGATGATGATTAGATACAGAACTGTCAAGCCCTTATTAGAATTAAAATAACTAGATCGATGCAAGATTGTTTTTCTCCCTGGATGCTCTTGCATCATGCTTTGATGGATGCCCACATCTTATTCCAAAGATCCTTTCTTGGAATGGGTAGGGAGGATCTTGAAAAAGGTTGTAGAATATGGCTTGAAACCCACTGATTAGATTTTTTGGGAAGTTTTTGAAACCTTTTCAACAAATCCATTTTGTTTATATCCCTCAATCATTGCAACCTATGACATATCTCTTTGATGCATTTTTTCAAAAATCACATGCCTTTTCCATGCTTCCACATTTCTCATACATGCCTTCCAAGGGAGTTGCAATTATAATATTTGACAAAAATCCCCCTTTCTTTCAATGATTTGATTGATGTCCATACCTTGTTCCAAAGGTAGGATGTTGTCAAAAATTGTGGAATTTGGATTTATACTTGCCAATTGTATTTTCTTGAAATTTTGCAATGTCTTTTAAAAAATCCATTTTATGCTTATCTTGCAATCATGGCATTCCATGAAACCACATTTATTTAAGGAATTCCATCAAAAAAATCACGTTCTTTGTCTATGATACCACATTTTGCATACATGTCTATTTGTGGAAATTATATTGGTAGGTCATATGTTAGGAAATGGCTAGAGAAAATTCAAATGATAAATTATTGCAAGGTAGAAATACTTCAAAAAATTTATCTTTCCATTTTCCTTTTGTTCTTTGTAGACTTGTTTATTCATCATGGTTGAGTGACATTTACTCTTCTATATGATGATTGTATGTATTTTGTGTGAAGGGTTGAATGAAATATATTTCATTTTTTTGTATGGATTCATTTTTAGGAACTAATATTTGTCTCTTTATCATGCTACAAATAAAATTCTCCATCATGTTGAGGAAATGATCAAGGATTAAACCAAAACAGGAAGAGAAAGAAGCTAAGAATGTAAAGAAAGCAACAAATATGAGGAAACTTCATGAGAAGAATAAATTGGACATGATTGTCGAAGACATGACAATTGAAGAGGAACTTCAACCATCAACAAGAGATATGATATTGGCAGCACAAATGAAACAAATGAAAAAACTTTGTGCAATGAGAGATTTGAATACCGTAGTTGAAGACACATCCTCTATTGCAAGTCTAGATGGAGGGACACCATCTACCACATATCAAGTTGATATTACATCATCACTCACATGTGAGGAAGGAGGTACACCATCATTCCCATCTCAACCTCAAAGTATGTCACCTCCCATTAATGAAATTCCTAATGTTGAGATGAATTTACCTTTGAGAACACCACCTAGAATTTTGCATAGAAAGCCAAAGTATTCAATTGATATTGATGAGAATATTTTGTAGCCAATGAAAGGTAATATTCTAAATGAAATTGTACAAGATATGCTCATAAGATTTGGAGAGTGTTCTTTGAAAAGTTAAATGAGACTACAAGATGTCAACTATTTTTTGAAATGATGTGAAGTATAAAGTATAGGTCCATAATGAAGATTCTTGGGTTGAGAACATTGGAGGCTTCAATTGAAAAATCTATTGTGAAGAATATAATGAGTGCATATGAGAGTGTGTGTAACACCTCACATACAAAAGATAGCAATGTTAGATGACATGTCATTACATTTACAATAGTAAGTAATCAAATGAGGAAAGCTTGTCTCATTAGAAAGACAAGTCAACAATTGTGAATTAATAGAAAAAAATTTATCAAGAGCCATTGGAAGGTGTCAAAGAATCAAGAACACTAATGCTAATGAATTATGAGAATTCTTAGGAATACTACCATGAAAAGATAAATCAATTGTTGAAGCATTGAGATCACTAATTGAATACTTTTGGAATAATTACACAAGGGTATATTTGAATCAAAGTGATATGGTAAGAAGGAGAATTAGCAGTCAAAATCATGAGCCACATCCAAATAATTTTTTGGATATGACTCAAACACAAGTTTTTGGTAATTTTCTAGAGATGTATCCTTGAATAAAAAATTGTCAAAGATATTTTGAAATGCTAAAACTTTTCTATGTCAAGATAAATCACACATGCACTACTTGTTGTTTTAGATTACATATTGAATTTTCTAACAATTTTGATGTTTATCATTCTATATTTTTAGATTTTCATACTAACAAGGTTTTGTAGGATTATGGCATACATGCCCCACCTACATCTCCAAGAGACTTCATATCAAAAAATTTATGTGAAAGATAGGATGTTCAAATATTGTACATGAAATTATGCTTGGATGGTGCATGTCAAAATTGTGGTGGGTTGCAATGTATGCCAATATGTGAACATATGGAAATAACACATGCGGTTGGAAATGAACTGGTAGAGATTGGGAATTATAAAACAATGGCCTACGATAAAAAAGATGGTAAAGAAGCAAAAAGGTATGATTTGGTTATTCAAAATATTCCAGTGTATCAGTTTATGTCTACATTTTGTAACATTATAGTGTATCGGTATGTAAGGTATACCCTTAGAGCTCAATGGTTGGACATGCAATTAAAGTTATGCAAGGACACATTTTCACTTGGTAGCATCCTTTTAGTCATTAAATTTGTAGAGAACTACAATCTATATCCACAATATCAGGTGCAATCACAATATTACAACTCCACATAGGTTTCTATATTTGTGCACATTGCATTCATTCATGCAAATGATAGTCCAAAGGATGATAGGAATATCATAAGGGAGTATCATTTTCATAATAGTGATGATCACACACATCTATAGAGTTCGATAAAGTTTTCTTTTAGGTGTTCTACAATCGTTTGACTAGAAGGGGAATATCATTCAGCCAACATATGATATGGTCAGATAACTATGTATCACAATTCAAGAACTCGTAGATGTTCTATTGGTTGAGCAAGATGCATAATATTATAGGTGTTCAATATATGTGAATTTTTTTTGAGATTGAACATGGAAAGGGGGAGCATGATGGTGCAAGAGCATGTATCAAAAGATCCATAGCATGGGAAGAGTTAAAATTTAAAGACAATGCAAAGTTGACATATGCAAAATCAATCGACAAGTGGTGTAATGCTTCGATGGGTCTAGGTAATGAAGGTAAGTCTTCAGTTCATAGATTTTTTTTGTTGATAGATGATACTAATATTGCACCATATGAGGATTGTTGTACACTGATAGGATCAAGTGAGCTACACTCTTTCAAATTCTCAAATGTAGGTTAATGGAGTATCTATACATGGAAGATGACATGCTTTTTTTCTTCATGTGCATTCAAGCTTGGAATGAGTGTGAGTCAAAGGAGTGGGTTGATGAAAGGTGGTTAAGTTATCTTATCCCACTTGACACATATCGGCCCCTGATGACACTAGAACTGGCATAGATGGAATCATCAATTGGCTTTGACCACATATTAGATCTAGTTCAACCAGGTAATATCTCTACTTACATAGTTTTTGAAATTCCTAATGTTATCTTACTTTGTAGTGTTTTTGTAATGCTAACTAATTTCATCTAATTTGCTGCACATATCAATGTAGGGAATGTTTATAGAATTATTGTAGATGAAGATAATGAAGAGGGAAAATATTATTACTTGTGTCATTGTGTTGAGGCCAAAAAAAAATTGGAGGCCCTAGTTACAGATGGTGAAAACATCAAATGCCCTATAAGATTGGTAGTTGTTATTGGAACATGGCTTAGAAGGTATCCACATAAGAGTGTTAATGTTTGGTTGTTTCGGGACTTTGAAATGCATTGGAAGATTCTTCATTACTCAAACCTTGTTGTGGCATCCAATGTTCATTTGATACAATATCAAGGCAAACCTTTGAACAAGACCTTGTGGAAGGTTTGTGAGTCTGACCATGAGGCAATACTTGACACAATAAAGAGTAGAGTAGACCTGGATGGTTTGTTGGATTAATTTGTAAGTATGCACATTGATTTTGTAAATTCATTTTATTGATATTAATTTATTGTAGTTGATAGTTAGACCTTTCATTTCTATATTTCAAGTTTACATATGTTTTTCTCTTTTTTGTTGTTGCATTTTACACATATATAGTGACTATTGGGTAGATTATATGCATATTTATAGTTTCACCATTTGACCATCTTGATACCTTAATTTGAAAAATTGACCTTTGTAGTCCTAGATCATACTTGGGAAACCCTTCCTCAACCATCATTTCACCTAAAACATCAACCCTTTCCATCATACCCATCCAAAATATATCATCTTTCCCTCATCTTATCATTTTCATCCATTATCATAAGCTACTCATCACAACCATCATCCTTAGACCTTGGTCCTTTTGGCCATTAGCATACCCTTGTCATCTTATCATTTCCATCATTGTTTCTTTGATCATTGATCATCCTTATCTTCCTATCTTATCTCTATCCAATCATATCATATCCAATATTTATCATCTTTTATCCTATCTCATCACCCTATCATAATCCATTTCATATCTTATCACAATCAATCTTTTCAAGAGTCTATCTATATCCTAATCCTTGTTATAAAAATCCCAATTTCTCCCTCTTATCAATATGAACACATATCATCCTCACAACCTCCTATATCCAAATATGAATAACCACCCTTCATAACTGGGCAATGGAAATATGACAATGCATAATTGGAGCAACAAGTAGTAGAATGCATGAAATGATAAAAGGAATCTACTCTTGAGAATTTGAGGAAGGTGCATGTGCAGTATGTGAAATGAAAATATGATAATGCAAAACTAGAGGTAGCAAGTACTAGAATGTATGAAATAAAACATGAATTTGATCAAAAAACACTTGAAAGGAAGAAGACCAAAGTGAATGAGATAGATAATGTATTGAATGGAGAGATTCTTGAAATTAAGACTTCCATGGAGAGAATACAACTAGAAATAAATGATAAGGAAGAAGCAATATCAAATGTAAGTGCAAAAAGAGAGAGAATCAGTGTGGTGGAAACATGAAAGTGTTCAAGACATTGAAAACCCTATCAAACAAAGGGATGTTGTTGTCCTAAGCATTGATGATAGACTAGCTAATCTAAAGCTCAAAGTAAAAAACATGAAAAAGAAGTTAGAAGATCATGAAAAGGAATACTAGGGGATGTTAATAGGTAAGAGTAGTAGAGATGAGGAAAAAATTGTGGATGGTCAAGTTGCAGATGTAAAAGCAATAGTTGGAAGTGTTGAAATTGAAGCCAAACAACTAAAGACTAAAATTAACCACTTAGAAAAGGAATTAAAAGATAAGAATAATATTTTATCATCAATGAAAAGGAGGTTAGTCTACTCTAAAAACACTTGAAAAATAAGTAGACTAAAATGAATGAGAGAGATAATGTATTCAATGAAGAGATTCTTCCTACTCTTGAGTAGTTGAGGAAGGTGCATGTGTAGATTTTTATCTGCTCGTCATGTGACCAAACCAACAATTTTGATGCATCTAGATGGGTACGTTTATGCTAGGAAAGTTCTTGTTTCACACCCAAACATGTCAGAATAGTCCAAGCTACATTGTACCAGTGAAGTCTCTTAAGAGACCAAAGTGCAAAAAGGTAGCAATATTTGATGAGATATTACTCAAAAACCATGTCACTTAGAAATTTTTTTTTGAGGGAATGATATCACATAGGGCTCCTCTACATAACCTCTCTCAATTTTTGATATCTCTAAGGAATTCTCTCATGGTTTTGAGCTTTTAGTTGATGAAAAAAGCATCAGATGCATGCAGTGTAAAGTTGCAAGGTGGTGTAACTTTCATTATGTTCATCATGCGACCAAACCAATAGTTCCAACACATCCAAATGGGTGGGTTTATGCTAGGAAAGGTCATAATTAACACCAAAACATGCCGAAACAGTTTGAGCTACATTGTATCGGTGAAGTCTCTTAAGAGACCAAAGTGTAAAAAATAAAAAATCTTTGATAAGATATTACTGAGAAACAATTTCACTTAAAAAAATCATTTCTAAGGGTACGAGATCACAGAGAGCCCCCCTATAATAACCTTTCTTGGTTTTTGATATCTCTAAGGCATTTTCCCATGGTGTCGAGTTTTTAGTTGACAGAAAAAGTGTTGCATGCATGTAGTGTAAAGTTTCAAGGTGGTGTAAATTTTGTTTTTTTCATCATGTGAGAAAACAAATAGTTTTAATACATCTAGATGGGTAGCTTTATGCTAGGAAAGGTTCTTTTTTGTACCCAAACATGTCGAAACTATCCAAGATACATTGTATTGGTGAAGTCCCTTAAGAGACCAAAATGTAAAAAGGAAACAATTTTTTAGGAGCTATTACTCAGAAATCGTGTCACTTAGAAACATTCCATCTGAGGCTACGAGATCATGTAGGGCCTCTCTACATTAAACTATCTCAATTTTTGATATCTCTAAGGTGTTTTCTCGTGGTGTTGAGTTTTTTAGTTGATGTAAAATGGATCAAATGCATGCAATGTAAAGTTACAAGGTGGTGTAACTTTTGTTCTATTTATCATGAAAACAAACCAACAATTCCAACACATTTGGATTGGTGGGTTAATGCTATAAAAGTTCCTGCTTTGCACCCAAACACACCGAAATAGTCCAAACTACATTGTATTGGAGAAATCTCTTAAGAGACCAAAATGCAAAAAGGAAAAAAATATTTGACGAGCTATTACTCAAAAACTATTTCACTTTTTAAAAACATATAAGGGTATGGGATCATGTAGGTCCCCTCTATAGTAACCTCTCTTGTTTTTTGATATCTCTAAGGCATTTTACTATGGTGTTGAGTTTTTAGATGATGGAAAATAGGTCAAAAGCATGTAGTGTAAAGTTATAAGGTGGCATAACTTTTGTCTTGTTCGTCGTGTGACCAAACCGATAGTTCTAGCACATCCAAATTAGTGTTTTATACTAGGAAAGGTCCTATTTTGCATCCAAACATGCCAAAACAGTCTGAGCTACATTGTACTGGTGATCTCTTAAGAGACCAAAATGCAAAAAGGCATAAATCTTTGAGGAGCTATTACTTGAAAATCGTGTCACTAAGAAACACATTTTCTAAGGATATGGGATCATGTAGGGCCTCTATATAATAAATTATCTCATTTTTTTATACCTATGAGGCATTTTATCATGGTGTCGAGTTTTCAATTGATGGAAAAAGTGTCAGATTCATGCAGTGTGAAGTTGCAAGGTGGTGTAACTTTCATTCTTTTTTTCATACAAAAAAAATCACAGTTCCAACATGTTTGGATTTCTGGGATTAGGCTAGGAAGGGTCCTATTTCACACCCAAACATGGCGAAATAGTCTGAGCTACATTGTATTGGAAAAGTCTCTTAAGAGACTAAAGTGCAAAAAGGAAACAATCTTTGAGGATTTATTACTCAGAAGCCATGTCACATAGAAACATTTTGTCTGAGGCTACAAGATCATGTAGGGCCCCTCTACAATATCCTCTCTTGATTTTCAATATCTTTGAGCCATTTTCATGTGGTGAAAGTTTTTCTGATGCTGCAAAAACCCTTAGATACATGTAGTGTAAAGTTACAAGTTAGGCTACTTTTTGTTTTTTTCTTCATGGGGACAAACCATTAGTGCCAACATGTCTACTTAGGCACATCTACGCTAGGCATGGTCACCACCCTTCATTATTAAAGGTTCATATACTTTCCTATTTGAAGGGTCACAACTTTTCACCTTTGAAATGTCACAACCTAAATCATATATCATCACTATTCGTGAAAACCTAAATTAATTTATTTGCAATATTTCCTAAATTTGTATTCTTAATTGAATTCTTCAAGGATTTTATGGATGTATTTCTCAACAATAAATTTCTCTCCCTTTTATATTAGTACTTATCAAACTACAAACCATTTCAACAAACAACATTTTTAAAACACATGGAGTAATCTTGTTGAAGATACATCTGGTCATGAAGCAAACAAATAGATATATGTAATACATTAAATATGAGTCATACAAATGAATACATGTCATACATGAAGTCTACACACGAAGCATGAAGCATATATGTGTAAAAATGAAGTATACATAGGAAGCATGAATCATATATGTGAACACATGAAGTATACACAAGAAGCATGAATCATACATGTGGAATGGTAGATGTATTCCAAGAATTATATGACAAACTTCTTGAGGTATGAGGTCACATGTAATAATATCTTGCTCATTTTTAGTTGCATACTTCAAAGTGCATTGTATAATTACATGAATTTCCTTACCATGCTATAATGATCCTAGAGAGTATGGAATTAGATGTGTAGTGGTAGAGAAACCTAGGTGTTAGATTGCATCATGCATTATTATATTCTTATGATTGATTTAATGTTCAATAATCTTACAAGAGAATAATGTTTGAAAACTTTATATATTTAAAATTATATAATGGAAGAGTGCATGTAATATAATTGGACTTTAAATATTTAAATTAAACTATCCACAAATATCCATTGAAGCATGGATTTATAATGAAAATATGGACACAATCAATAAAAAAGATGTGTATTAACCAAATAGCCATATAGGCATACATCAATGTATGTCAATATAACTATAACATATATAAAAATAGCCCTATAGGCTTACAAGAATGCCATATAGCATACAATGTCAACTATATTTAATACAAAATATATGTCCACAAATTCCATATAGGCATACAACAAAGGAACCCAATAAAAAGTCATTCCCCTCTAGGTGAAGAAAATAGATCATAGGTGGCCTTTGATCTTCAAGGGGATGGAGACGCATATGAGAATGGTTTACTTTAAACTTGAGGGTTGCTCCTCTTATTTATTTCATTGTGGAGCCTTAACTGTTATAATAGAAAGTATATACATTAATATATATAAATTACATTATAAAAAATGAAATATTTAACAAAATAATCACTTACCTCCACCATATGATCTCTCTCCTCATTTGATGTAGCAATGGGATTAGGTTGTGGCATTATAATGTCCTATAGAAACCATCTAGATATAAATTAAACTATAAATTAATAATCATTTGATTTTTCAACAATAAACAACTATAAGAATGAATATAATTTGAATTTACTAATATGCCTCATACCATCATCAAAGGCATGGAGCTATCAATTGTGGAAGACATACCATGCTCCATTTCCATATGAACATGAGGAGGTGTCTCCACCTACATCATATGAAAATAAAACAACATTATTCAATTACAAAAACTAGAATAGTGATGTAAGTCATGGCCTATAATGTATGAGATTGTCAACAAAATTTTGAGTATTTTGGTAGACATGTATGGAAAATGTGGTAGCATAGACAAGGCAATGAATTGTTTGAAAAAAATTTGAGTGTACTTTGATAAAATTATTTCATAGACATGTATAGAAAATGTGGTAGCATAGACAAGGCAGTGATCTATTTGAAAAAATGCCTCAAATAAATGTGGTCTCATGGTAATGGACATCACCATGAGATCACATTTTTTTGAGGAATTTTTTCAAACAACTCAATGTCTTGTCTATGTTATTGCTTACTATTATGCTTTGATAGATTCTTTCCAATCATCCATAGTTTTTCAAAAAGCACCTATTATTTGTTCCTATTGGACAAGCGTTGTGATATTGTTCTTAAACATGAGGGGTATAGGGTTGTTAGGAATTGGCTGGTATTTGAGAGATATAAACATAATCTAATTTTGATCATTGAAATAAACTAGGAATTGGTTGGAATTATAAAAGACTATGTGTTGTGCCATTTAAGGGTGTATAATAACACTATTCAATGGTAAATGATCCCCCTTTCTTTAAACACTTCCATCATTCTATGCCTAGCTATGAAATTGAACTATAGATTTTTGGTTCCTATGGACAACTCTAACTCTTCTAAGGTTTTTCACCTAAAAGGAGAGAGATAGGGCCCAAAAATGCTAAGGGTTCATTCAAATAATGTTATGTGTGATGTTTTCTAAGCTAAATGAAGTTAACTAAATCCAATTAAGTCATTTAAATGAATGATTATGAATGCAAAACTAAGACCTATGCTATGTTTGAAAGCATAGTGTTTTTTTGCAAAAAGATTCAAAGAATGAACAAAAATGAAAATTAAACTAAACAAAAGTCTTTTTTCAGAATGTATGCACCTAGAAAACTAGAGAAGACTGGAAAAAAATCTAGAAAACTAATGAATCTTGAATTTCAGCTGGTTGGGAATCATTCACCACCTTGGGCGAATCAGTCCTAGGTCAGGACTTTTCTACACAAAAGCTATTTTTTGTCAATTAGGAACCTGGATCTACATCTGACTCAAATTTTCACCTTAGGAGGGATGCATTCACCATGCATGGCAAATCAGTCCACTTTCAAATTTTTGCAACTTCAAAGTTTTGCTTTGCACCTTGACACTTGCACAATAATTGCTGATGGAAACCCAACTTCAGATCTCGGAAAATTCTTGTAAAACAACTTAAAATTGTTTGTCTAATAGGGGGTTTTCCTTGGTCAAACCCCTTGTTTGGTAATTAAACCTCGAATGGAGAAAAATATGCATAAACCCTAGCCTTAGATGTGTTAAAGACTAGGAAAGTCTGAATCATAACAAAAACCCTATTCTATTGATATAGAATAAAAGATGCAAAGATGATTTATATGATGCAAGATATCAACCCCAGAAACCTTACAACACATGGAAAATAGGAATGAAATGACATGCAAATGATAAACAAACAAAATGAAAACTTAATATGAAGATAGAGTGAAAATGGAAGATGGAATCAATATGAAACCAAGTCCTTAGGTGTGATTTGGTGGCTAATTGCACTTCCTCGCCCTAGATTTCTTCATGATTCACTATACACGTCCATTTTCAACCCTTTGCAATGTTGAATCTTGACCAAGAGAGTGAGCTTCAAAACCTGGAAAAACCCTAGTTTTCTGCCCTAAAACTTCAAGTTTTTCTAATGACTTATTATGTAAAACTTGACTTTAGGAATTTCTCTTGAAAAATGAAAAAAAGATGTGTGAAATGACCTTAAATGAGTATTTATAGGAAAAAAAACACCTTATTTTCCCATTATTTATACCTAAGAGGCCAACATTCACTAGAAATTTAAGTTAAATTAATCAAATTCCTACTCAAAATTGAATTTTCCCTCAAAGGGGACTTATTTTCCACCCTTGGAAAATGGGTCCCACCAGAGGGGATGAATTCACCCAAGGTGGCGAATGGGTCCCACTACTGTTGTTTGAAGGTTTTTTTTTAGGGTATGAGATAATTAAATGTTGTTTGTTGGGTTTTATATGATTTATCAGGTAAACACAGGCCTCGATCAAAATTAATGGATCTAAGAGGCCTATCAATATTATTTTGAATGGTAAATTATGTGAAGGGACTCAAAAGTGGGTCCAATTATGTGTGAAATTATCTCTTTTCTCAAGAGGGTCCAATTTTTTATGGCACATTTAACTCCCACTTTAGCGCCCATATGACTCTATGTGCATATGTAAGCTAAAGGACTCTAAATGATCCACCTTATTACATAAAAAATATACTTATTCAAAAGACGGGAGAATGAAGCCCCTAGTGTAGTTATTTGCACAACCACAACATTAGGAATTGCATCCTACAACACAAATTTGTTAATTATCAAAAAATACTTTTATCTAACTCCTAGGAATCTAATTCAAGGGTAGATGTATGCCCCCCTTGATTCCACTTGCTTTATGAAGGTGGAATCAAGGTAGCAATCTAGCCACATTGAATAAGAAAAATCATATTGTTAGGAATTTCCAAGTACCATGCCACATAACGATAGATAGATGATGATGTCGAGTGTGGAATCATGATTCCAACGCATCAAATGACATCAAAAATGGATTACCCTAGCTCCCATTATGGTGATTTAAAGAATATCTACATTATGAGTTCTTGAAAAGATAATAACCTTATGTTAGTGTGTAAAAGTAAAAAGAGATGAAAAGATATTAAAATAGATGAAAGTAACTTGTCAGTTACTATTCATTTTACCTTCTTGTAGCTTGAGAGTGATGAGTGAGAGAAGAACATGCCGAGCAGACAAGATTACACACCTTCGTGGCTAGATGATCTTCATCAGTAGGTGGCACACAATGAGCTGTATCATGAGGTAAGTTGATTCTGCAAATTTTACCTTGTGATTTTGTAATAATTTAATGATTTTTAATGCATGGATAGGTTAATTTAGGGTTCTTGGAATTTTTTTCACAAAGTGTCCCATTTTTCTGCAAAGTGTCTTGTTTCTTTGTGAAATGTCTAAAAGGGGTTCTAAAGTGTCTAGGGCCATTTGAAAAGCACACTATGGACTTTACCACACTTGGGTAATGAAATATGTGAAAATTGAAGAGTTTAGATGAATTTTAGAGCATTTTGTGTTTATTTTGATAGGTCCTTGCCTGGTCACGACAATGGCTAGGGGGAAGACAACTCACATTTCTGAGAGATCATGCGCTAGCACTATTAGTGGTAGAGGTAGAGCATTTACAGTTAGTGGGTATCTCTTGGGAATATCTTATGCAACCCATGAGATACCATGATGCCATGCTTATGGCTTTGTGCAAGCATTGGGATGTTGATACTTTTACCTTTCATCTTCCCATCGGGGAAATGACTATCACTCTTGAGGATGTACACCACATCTTTCAAGTTCCCATTTGGGGAGAGTGGGTATATTTCTGGGGGGATCGATCAATTCGGGAGAAGAAGAGAGATAGCAGTATTGTTTAGGTGGACCTGTACATGATGAGAGGGTTAGAGAATAGATCGAGCTTCCTATGCTACTATATTATGAGCTCCTGTGGTCAAATAGATTATGATGCACGCATTGGCACTAATTCTCAATTTAGATGGATGAGCAACACACTTGGATGGAGGACTAGTACATTTGATACAAGGGATGTATGAGTAGAGGACAATTTATGCTTGGTGCCACTACATTTTAGGACACTTGTATTATGATCTTGGTTAGTTTTTATTTTAAGATATCAATGGTATGGTCTATTGTACACTTCTACAAGTGTGGTTCCTTGAGTATATCACATATACTAGGCTTGTCAGATTCCCTTGTGCTATAGCTATAGGATATCCATGAGCATTCAACTATCCTTTGCGACGCTTGTGGTAGTATGGGGATTTACACTTTTGGAGGGTGAGATTTGACCAACTGGAGGAGGACGAGATCTATGGAGACCATATCTACTTACTCTACAGTGGTCAGATCCCACTGAACAGTTATGGAGGATGCAGATGGATAGGTATCTAATTGGGAGGCATGACTATGTGGTACGACCTTTCTATTATGGGTGAGTTATGCAATAGTTTGGATAGGTGTAGACACCACTGAGGGCATGCCCCTTCATTAGACGATCAGTGTGGAGTGTCTGAAGGCCAGGTGATATTGTTTAGCTGACTATAGATCATGTTCATAAGAGTGATTTTGATGATTCAGATCATGACCAGCCACCAACATCTGATGTTGATTATGTCAATAGTACATACAAGCACGAAGAGTGGTGGTAATATGCATGACCATATTCTATGTTCCCCATGGACTTCCCTATAGGTGATGCGAGACCAATACTAGATGAGGGTGATGAGCCAGAGGAGAGAGTAGAGGAGGTACGACATAGGCCATCAGATATTTTTACAAATGCTATTGATGATGAGTACCAGTCTAAGAACGATCCTAACTATGAGGACCGCGATAGAGGAGAGGATGATGAGGAGGAGGAGGATTATGAGGAGGATGATTATTATGATGAGGAGCCATCCTTGAGCGAGGGTGATGAGGTAGCTATTGAGGATCGATATCAACATGGAGAGTCCTCACATACTTATAGGACTAGATCACGGGTAGTAGCTATAACATAAATTAGCACTCAGAGTTAGAGAGAGGATAGTGCATTCTCAATACCCCTTAGAGAGGATGAGGTTGACATTCCTCATGCATCTAGAGACATAGGTGATGATATTTGATTTTAAACATGTCATTTAGTGATTTATGCTTTATATTTATATCATGATGATGTGTAACTGATTGTGTACATTTTCTATCTTGGAGGAGTGTTGAGAGACTAGTGAGAGTTCTATCATCAGGCTGCCACATAGATAGTGTTTGTATCCATCGATGAGGAGGAGATGGATCCAAACTATGTGCCCCCACCGATCATGGAGGAAGATCCAGAGTCACTCAAACCTTTCATGAGGTTATGGGTAGTGTACGAGAGTGTGAGGAGGCGACTTCGTTGAGCTAAGAGTGCACTACAGTCAGCAAAGACCTCAACAGAGGTAGGGAGACTACATGTAGAGCTGGCATAGACACGAGTAGAGAGGGATTGGATGGAAGATGAGCGGCTTATAGTTTTTGGTCAAGTATAGGGTTCGTAGTATGCACTTATACTTGGTAGTTTGTGATCGCGATCACACATGACCATCTCACAACATCTGGGAACTAGATCTTGAGGGGTCTAGCTCTCATAGACCACTATGACTTTGTATAGGAGATTATGATGTACATATAAAACTTTGATATATATATAGACATGTGCACTTGGTGTTTTTATGATGTATCTCTTTGTGTGGATGTTAAATACAATGTGATTAATTAAATGACTTAAGGTAAAAGGATTTAATTAATGGTAACATGATTTAACAAGATTGATGTAATCTAATGTAAAACATATTTTAGTTTTAATGTAGATACAACATTTATAATGAGAAAGAATATGTTAAATTAAATACACTGATAAGGATTTAACTTAACACAATAGGAATATGAATAGTATGAAGCCTAAAGCAATTATAAAATTAACTTAAATAATTACCTTAGTGTTCAAGACAAACACAAAATTAGTTGTCTAGATCAAAGTAATGTGAAAGTTATTTAGAATAACATCAAATAACTTTAAACAACACTAATGTATCAATCATACTATTCTAGGGGGTTAGAGATAATACCGACATAAATGCATGGAATTAATGGGTTATTTAAGGTGTGTTTCATCAAGTTGCATTAAGAGATAAGCACCAAACCCATAATTGGTATGAACTATGTAAGGTTCCAACCAATTAGGGTTGAACTTATCTTTATCTTCATTATCAGCACTAGTATTTCATTGATTTTCAATAAGAACAAAATCTCCCTTACAAAATGACCGAGGGATGATGTGAATGTTGTGTTTGCATTGTAAGTGTTTGATGTGAGCTTGGAGATGTTCAAGAGTGTTAATGCATTGTTCATTAAGCATCTAGAGTTGATTTAATCATTGATTTTTATAAGTGACAGTGTCAATAATATATTGGAGAGCAACTCACAAAGTAGGAATTTTGAACTCCAAGGGCATAATCATATCAGTGCCATAAACAAGGTTATAAGGGGTATTTCCTGTGCATGATCAAACATTAGTTCTATAAGCCCAAAGCGCATAAGATAGTTGTGTACACCAGTATTTATGATGCTTGGTGATAATTTTCTTAAGGATTTGTTTGAGAATCTTATTAGTGTTTTCAGCTTGTCCATTGGATTGTGGCTAATATGGTGTAGAAAAGTGATGTTGAATGTTCAATGTTTCAAGAAATTTTTGAACTTTGTTATTCTTAAACGGAGTTCCATTGTCTGAAACAATTGCAGAAGGGAGTCCAAAGCAAGCAATTATGTGGTCCAAGATGAAATGACAAATTTCTTTAGTAGTTGTAGAATAGAGGGGAATAACTTCCACCCATTTCGTGAAACAGTTTGTTGTGGTTATGATAAATGTATGTCTAGCAGAAGAAGGTGGAAAAACTTTTCCAATAAGATCCAACCCCCATACTAAAAATAGCCAAATTGGAACATTGGCATAGAGCTCAGCAACAAGAGCGTGGATCGAATTGCTATGTTCTTGGCATTTGTGACATCATTTAATGTAGGTGAAGCAATCCTTGTCCATGTGTCTTCAATAATAACCCATACGAATAATTTTTTTCACTAACAAATGACCTCCAAAATGACTTCCTTGGGCACTAGCATGAGACTATTTGAGCGCTAAAGGGATTTTAGAATCTTTAAGACATCGTAATAGGAGACCATTAAAAGATATTCTATACAATGCATTTGCAAGGATTACATATTTAGCCGTGAGTTTACGTAACTTTTTTTGAGTATTCATTGTGGTAGGTTCAGGAATGGTACCATCTTTCAAATAGTTGTATATTGTATCATACCATTCACACAAGGTATCTTGAGTTATTGTTGAAAATTATTATAATGGAGTATTGATCAAAGGTTTCATGATGGGATGGATAACAAAGGTGAAATATGTGGAAGGGTCATGTGGGGATATGAGAGAGGCTGCATTCGCCATTGCATCCACATGTCAATTATCTTTGCGTGGGATGTTATCAATGGTGAACAATTCAAATTTTTTCTAATAGTCTCATTATAAGATCCTTGTATTTTGATAATTTGTCATGTTTAGTGTAGACACCTAAAAATGACCTAGGCCTGCAAGCTTCATTTTTACCACTTTCGTCCTAGCATAATTAATACATTTAATTATGTCCTTAGTCCACATTCGACTATTGATTAAATAATTCATAATTATTTAATTAATTCATGTCCTTTTTTTCTTCATGATTATTAAATAAATAAATTCTATTTATTTATTAAATACGTCATTAATTGTCTAAGTCTTCCCTTAATTAAATAAATTTCTTAATTTATTTAATTACCCTTTGTCATATATTTCTTCTTGATTATTAAATAAATAAGTTTTATTTATTTATTTAATATGTGACTAACTGTCATAATTAAATGAATTGATTAATTTATTTAATTAATTAATATTATTGCTAAATTAAATAATTATCTTTAATTATTTAATTGTCAAAATTAATATTCCTCTCATTTTAAATAAATGAAATTATTTAAAATGTCATCTCATTCTTAACTGTCAGTCCATTTTGGTAAATAATCTGAAAAAGATTATTTATTATCTCATAAGATCATTATTTTGAATTAATTTAATTCAAAATAGTAACTAATCTTCCAAAAATCAAGTAATCAGGCAGATTATTGATTTTCCAAATCTGATCTTCAATCCAACTCTTATCTTCTTGATTTTTCGAATCTCACAAATCAGGCAGTCTTTATCTTCTTGATTTTCAAAAATCCTTATTTTCTAATTAATTCATCTTATTTATTCTCCACCACCGATCTGATAATCTGAGATATTATCTTGACTGTTTGATTAATGAATTTTCCCTAACCCTAATTAGGGATTCTCAGATTTAATCTGGACCTCTCATTTCAGGTCTTAGTCATGAATTAATCTCACCCGTCCATTCAAAATGGCATTTTCTATAAAATGCCATTTTCCTCTCACTTTTCGATTCCACATGCACATATTATAGGCATTATACTCTTGCACTTGCACTCTTAGGCTTCTCATTAGAATTATTATTTTCATTTGATCAAATCTTAGCATGTTTAGGCATTGTCAATCATAGTCATAGGCATAAACTTTATACATTTTATGCAAATCCTTCAAGGCTTGTTGTAGGACTTAGACATTTGCAGATTACTCGCACAACGAATCTAAGCGCAAAACATCATCCAGCAAGTAAGAAGGTACTATGGAGTTAATCATGAAAGTTTTGAGAAACAGGTATAACTGTTTTATTATTTAATTTCCTTTGTACTTGATAGGACTTTGGGTTTTTGTCTTTTGCATTGAATTGATTGATCTAATCTAACCTTAGAAATTTACCCTCAGTTACATTGGTGAACCCGAATCCTTTTTTTTTTTGTTATTTCCATACAGTTTTTGTGTTTTTTGCTATTTTGCAGGTACAAGTATGGAGCGACGCAACCACCTTTTAAAAAAATTGTGACGCATCTGATGTGTCATGACGCATTCGCAAACAGAAAATCCGCAATCGCTCTGACAAGTCGCAATCGAGATCTTGAAAGCCACATTTGACATATGCAGCCACATTCAAAGTCCTCAACGACGCATCTGCTCTATCGTGCTGCATTCGACTGGTAAATATTTTCTTTCATTTTTGACATTCTAGTTTTTGGGTTTTAGGGTTTTCTGGTTTCTGGTTTTTTTTTTTTGGTTTTTATGGTCTTCTAATTTCCTAGTTTTTCATTCCTGCATGTTAGCTAGCTTAGGGTTTTGTGTTACTAATCTTCGTTTGCAACATGTGGTGGTTACTATTCATGTGTCGAAGATCATTTCATAAAGAGACTACTAATCTTTTGTCTGCAGATTTGAATGTCGAAGACGAAATAAAACAAATATTGTGCTTGTTTTTTTTCATAGATTAGCAAACATTTAATTTTGGTGCACATAAAAGAACATTCATATCTGCTTTGCTTGACTATGTTTGCAAGATGGTAGGTGAGTATGCTCTCACTTGGTGAAAACCTGGTGATCAGAAAACTAGACCCATTTTTATCTGTTATTACCCTGACTTAGTAATCAGAGTATCCTCTCCCCTTGTGCTTTCGGGCGATCCTGGGTGTAAGAGAAACAGTTACTAACTCTAGAAATTGGGCCTGCCTGGGGATTTCATCACCCCAACATGACTCAAACCAGCAACGAAGCTAAAGCCAAGCTACCCCTGACCGGTATATAAATGTAAATCTTAAGGGAAAACCTAAGATTGCGAGTGCAAATGTGTCATACGGACGGAGTTGTACTCCCTTAAACCCTGTTGAGCTTAACCTCTTCAGGCTGAAGTGCCACCTTAATGGTGATTAATCTCTTTCCCCATGTATGGCCACTCGAATGGGGGTCCCGAACTAAAAACTCTTGTGTAGTAAGCCAAAAAACCTCTATTTGCTAGTGCAGCACCGGTCAGTGTGAAGGCATCCACACTTTCACAGTTTGTAGTAGAGGTGATCAGCTCGCCATGGGAGTTTCATGGGGGTTGGAAGCTTGGTTGGCCTGAGAAGAGAGTGCATTTTAAGGGGGAGCCCGTGCATCCAAGCTTCTAAATTCACACACTACATATATGTAGTTGGGGAAACCCGCAAATACTATCATGGCCTAACCTAGGATTGTGCTTATCTGATGTGTGTTTGGTTACTTTTAAAACACTGTGCTTGTCAAGTGCTTTCTGGGCTTATCACATTTATAGCTCCAAACAAAAATAGTCAATATCAAATAGATCAAATTTTTCCATCAAAAATGATAAGACAAACTTTTTTACAAACTGTGTCTCATTTGTCAAACCACATTTAACTTTCTAAATCGCAATCGCTCTGTTCAATCGCATTTGACCTTTCAAATATCACATATGCATGCATCGTGACACAAATGATTGTCATTAAGCCACATCTGCTAAACTGAGTTGCATTTGTCTGATTCTGAGTCGCATTTGCTCAAACTGTGTCGCATCCGCAAAACTGAGCCGCAACTGTCTGTCATTGAGTCGCATCTGATAAACTGAGTCGCATTTGTCTGATTCTGAGCCACATTTACAAAATCAAGATGCAACTGACACCTCAAATGACGCATTTGCCTATCACAATTTAAAACTTCATACAAAGTCAAATCTGAAGTCTTCATCTTGTCAATAAATTGTCAAACACTGTTTCCAAGAAGATTCTGTTAGAAACCAAACTTGAAATTGCTCAAAGTCTTGACCATTAGTTTGCATTCATCACCATAGGTTTCATCCTTCATTATTTTTAGTTGCATACATTCGACATTAGGTTGTCCCTAGGTTCACATTTTTGCATCCTTAGGATTAGGTAAATCTCAGCACAATTTGCAACATCATTGCTTTCAAAACTAGGCTCTTTTGGACTAAGTTATCAAACCCCTTTTTCAGTCATTGTCCTCTTTTGTGGGATTTTCCAACTCAAAAGTCTAGTTAGGAAAATTCACTGATCATTTCGACCTTGTCACCTTGTCATTTTCAACAAAGTCCTCTAGTAACCAAAATTGAAAACAAAGTTTGAGCTTAGAAGTGCTTAGGTACCCTTGTCTTAAATTGCATTTTAAGTCTTCACATTGCATACCCTATTCACAAAAATCCAAAAAACATTAGTCATCCTAGTCGTCATTTAGAATTTAGACTTTGCATAATGTCATCACTACATTTAGTTGTCATTCTTTTTCATTTGAGCAATCTCATTTATGGTTGAAACTAGACTTCAAAAACAACAAAGACAAATGGCAAACTTTCGGCAAGACCCCACGTCCACTATCAGCAATCCAACGTATGACCCAAACTAGACCTTTAACGATCCATTTAGCAAAACAAACAATCAATCTCTAACGACGACACCACCCTCATCGAACAGTCCATTTGATCCATTCATGCATAAAGATGAGTATGGTCAACTACTCAAGGAAAACTTAGAGGTAGCAGCACAAGACCCAGAGGCCTCTCAATTTGTGGAAACAATGGTCCTTTATGACAAAGATAGATACTTGGCCATACTCTTGATTCAAGGAGCCAAATTACCCCAAGGGTTCGACATTACCACAATACAATCAACACCTCCAGACCCTAATGACAACATGTGTAACATGTCAGATAGTGGTCAACCTCCAAACACTACGAGCAATACCTTCTTTGACACCACAACGACAGTGCATGCTACCTCCAACATCCCAAACACCTCAAACATAATAAATACTACATCTATTGGAGGATCACAATCATCCACAATGCCCACAACATCAACAACACTATCCCAATCGACTGGAACCACTCTTGGCTCCTCAGCAATATGGGAAAATTACTCCAATCTTCTCTTTACCACTACAATAGATGCCATGGGGCATCATCAAGTCACAACAACCACCCCTTGACAGCTACATCTACTACCATGAGTACACCTTCAACATATCCACTCAGTGGTATTTCACAAAATCCTTTGGGAGGGGGCAAGGGACACATTTTTATCCAAGGACAATAACCAAATGTTAACACGATAACACAATCACATGTCATTGCCTCCCTAGGTACAAATACAAACATTCCCCTTGTGAAAACCCAACAATTCGCACAAGGTGGCCAAGTAACACAACCCATGGCACCATTAACGCATCATAACCTTCATGGTCATCACATTCCCCAAATAATGACACACATGGCTGGGGGACACATCCCAACCTACTCATCTAACGTTCATACTCACCAACACGCACCCAATCATAACTTTCAATATCAACAACACAGAAATCCGAACACATCATACATATCACAACAATCCATACCGCCACAATACACCAATATTCATGTACAACAAATGGGAACCTATGGTGTACCAAGCAATTTGACCTACGGAAACACAAATGATCTTGTCGTGGATTCCCTCCAAACAAGACTAATGGGGGTAGAAAAAACTATTCAAAACATATACATTTCAGGCCAGAAATCGGAAATATCATATGACCTAAATGTATACCCATTCGACATGAGCATATACATGCTTCCATTTCCTTCAGGATATGTGTCACCCAATTTCACAAAATACAGAGGCAAGACAAACCCCATTGAACATGTTCATGAATTTGCAACCAATTGTATGGACATCGCCTACGAACAAACATACTTGATGAGACTTTTTTCTAAAAGTCTAGCGGGTCAAGCCCTTGAATGGTTTTCCACACAAAAGGATATCTAGACATGGGATGAGCTTAAATGAAAATTCATAAAAAACTACACGTACAACATCGACATGGATACCTCTATCACTAGCTTGTGCACTCTCACGCAAGAGGATGCTGGAGAGACAGTTATCCCATTTTTTCAAAAATGGAGAAGCCTTGCTAGTCGATGTCACATTGACATCCCCGGAAGGGAGAAAGTCGACATGTTTGTCCAAACACTGCTGGGGCCTCTAAAATATGCATTGCAAATACATTGTTGCAAAAACTTCATAGATTTAGTTGAAAAAGGGGTCCAAATTGAGAAAGCCCTTATTGCAAAGGGAGAATTACGATATGGTTCCAAAAGCACAAATGTCAATCCAACCACCGACAAGAATAAATACTGGATAAAAAATAAACACGTTACAAATGACGGTGTTGTTGATGCCAAGACTCCAAACATTACAGGTCCTGTACTGGCCCTAAAAGGGGTTCAACAACAACACCAACCAACAACGACATCGACACCCCCTACTAATGTCCCTTTCAATAATCAGAACAGTCAAAATAACCAGGGACAATACCGTCAGACGAGACAATTTCCTAAAGGTCACACATACACTCCTTTGGGTGAACCCATTGAAGAAGTCCTTAAGAAATGTCTCCAGAATGGGGTCATTACACTCCAAGAACCAAAACCGTATGACCTAGGACAATTCAAACTAGCATGGTGGAATGACAATGCATTTTGTGAATACCATCGAGGAAAAGGACATACAACCTCTAACTGTCGACAATTGAAAAACCTAATACAAGATCTTATCAAAAGTAGCATCATTGAAGTAGGTGGATCTCAATTTTCCTCCAATTTAGATCATACTATCCATAAGAATCCACTGCAGGACCATGGTTCTCATAAGGCTTCCATGTTAGGTCCACAGATGCACAATAATTAGGCCAACTTTTCTCGAGTCAAATACGACTATTCTAGTGGACCTACTATAAACAATGTCCGAACTGATAATGAATACATCAATACCATTATGGTCAGGAGAGCACCCCAATGTAATACTACTACTCAGAGTGGCAAGGTTACTATAACTAGTCTACCTCCCGCTAGACAACCCAAAATAACCATACTTGGCCCATCTGCTAAAAAGCCAAAACCTGTCCCAACCACAAAGTAATGGAAACCCAAAAGTCAATTCAACCTCATCGACCAGCTAGGAAAGACTCCGCACAAATCTCTATACTTGAGCTGCTTCGTATATCCCCTGCGCACAAAGATATCCTAGATAAAACTTTTCTCAAGTCGTCAGTCCCCAAGGACATCAATGTCAATCAATTTGAAACCATGGTGGGATATCTCACTATGCCTCACCACGTCACCTTCTCGGACCAAGATTACTCATCACCTAAAACCAACCATAATGATGCATTGCACATAGAAAATTTTGTCCACAAGCACAAAGTTAGATGGGTTTTAGTAGATGGTGGAGCAAGATTGAATATATGCTCCCTCAAATTGGTTAAGGCTCTAGGGTTCTCTGATGCGTGAGTAGACCCAACAAAGAGTATAGTGATCAAAGCATACGATGATGAGGAATGTTCTTCACGGGGTGTTATCTCTCTCCCTATCAGAGTGGGACCGGTCATTATGGACACAACCTGCCAGGTCCTGGATTTGGAACTACCATATAACATCTTACTAGGCCATCCATGGATTCATGCCTTAAAAGTCATTCTGTCCACATATCACTAATGTCTAAAGTTTCCATTTGACGGCACATAAATAACCATATACGGAGACCCCGACCCCTTCCAATATCGTACCAACCTAAGGGGTATTTCTGAAAACTGAGTTCCTATTAATCAGGAAGCACCTAGCTCCTTGTCATCCAAATACATTGATCCATCCACACTCACATCAGTTTCTACATCCGCTCCATCCACATCTTCCGCCACACCACTGCCTCTGTCAAACCCTAAGACTGAATCCACTATCAAAATCTAGGACCTCGGCTGCGGAGAGTTCAAACTAAATACATCATACAGCATAACAACAATACCCAAGTCTCCAAAGATATATGGTCGGCCATGTTTTAGAATGGAACCTAGGGAAACTTTCAAAGTTCCACCGAAAACAATTTTTATCAAGTGGGGAGACATGAGTAGTGAAGACCTTGCTGACATTACATGATGGATCTATAAGGATACTGTCACACTACCCCCATTACCAGTGCAAAAATATGGCAAGGGTTATGACATAATGAAGGCTAAAGGCTACAATGGAACTAGCGGCCTAGGAAGAAATAAAACTGGCTAAAGGGAACCCACAGAAACTTTTCAAATTCTGAAGTATCTTGGATTAGGGTTTGGACCACCTGATAATGATGATCGATGTATCATTGGACTTTCGAGTGAGTGAGTACATGCTTCGAAAAGTGTCGAGACTACTAAGGAAACCCTCACTGAAACTGACTCCCAAGAGTGGGAATTTGGCTCAGAACGATCCCTAAGTGACTGTTGTCTTGACGATTTATTTGTCGAACCAGGGGAACTGACCTCTAAACAATAATTTTGGAAAACATTCAAAATTGAACAGGCACCAAATAGTCAAAGTCCCATTACCACTTCCCATAATGTACAACACCCATCATTTGAACCCCTTCAGTCCAATCCATCTGAAGTATCAGACGACATTGACAATCAGGGCTCTAAAACCTTCACCCCTTATTTTGACAATGACTATGACACTAGTGAAGGAGAATATTGGATAACATCCGATGTCGAGTTGGATGATGATAACCTCATCTACAACATCACTAAATATGTTTGCATGCTGTCTGCATCCTCACCTCAATTCACCAACATTGACGATGGCATTACCTTAGTTTACCCTGAGCTAGTCGATTGGGACCAACAAGGACCGCCAGCCCTGGACACATTTCAGAATGATGAGGCAATTGCTGAATTTATGGGATTACGAGAAGGAATACCCAGTGGGGACCATTAATTAGGATTCACCATTGATTTAGATTGCACGACATACTTCGGCGAGACTGCTCCGTCCTCTAGTTGCAAAAGTAAAAATAAGAATAAAACAAAAAGTGAAACGTCTCTAGGTGAAAACCGAAAGGCACCTCTTGAATATAAAATAGTAAAAGTAAAGGTCGTATCTGCGGGTGAAAACATCTCTGAGGCACCCAAAGATGGAGGACTAGACTTTCTCCCCGTGCAATAGGAGAAATCAGCTATGCTTATCGAAGACACAATAGAGGATAACATATCAACTGCACAAGATCCCAAGATGGTCCTCTTTGCTGCATCATTAATTGAAGACGAGAGATCAAAATTTCATAAATTATTTGCAGAATGAAAAATCAACTTCGCATGGTCCTATGCTGACATGCTAGGATTGGACCCAGAACTAGTTCTGCACCATCTGCCACTATTACCTAATGGTAAACCAATCAAGCAAAAGTTGCACAAAATGCACCCTCAAGTTGCTCTATTGGTCAAGGCTGAGTTAAAGAAATTACTGGATGCTGGATTCATATAGTCTATTGATTACGCTGAATGGATTTCTAACTTGGTGCCGGTGACAAAGCCAAATGGGCTAATCCACATATGTACAAACTTTCGAGACCTAAATAAAGCATGCCCAAAGGATGACTTTCCTTTGCCAAACATCGACATCATAGTTGACCTTACAGCAGGATATGAGATGCTATCCCTCATGGATGGTTTCTCTAGCTATAATCAGATTTGCATCGCTCCTGAAGACTAGCACAAAATGGCATTTACTTGCCCATGGGGTACATATTGTTGGAATGTCATGCCATTCCATCTCAAAAATGCAGGTGCCACATACCAAAGGGCTATGACCACAATCTTCCATGACATGATGCACAAAATAATGGAAGATTATGTAGATGACCTACTATCCAAATTAGTAACCAGGAAAGATCATCTGAATGTGCTCGACACAATTTTCAAGAGACTTGAAGAGTACAAAGTTGAGCCAAATCCTAAAAAGTGTGTTTTCGGGGTCACATCAAGAAAACTCTTGGGATACATAGTTTCCTGAAGAGGCATAGAGGTTGATCCAACAAAGGTCAAAGCCATCATAGACATGCCTCCACCCAAAGGAATCAGTGAACTAAGAACTCTACAAGGCAGAGTACAATCTATTCGGCATTTCATAGCCTAATTGGTAGATAAGTGTCACCCATTCTAGTATCTTTTGCACAAGGGTATCCCCTTTGTATGGATAGATAAATGTCAAGAACCCTTTTAGAAAATCAAAGATTACCTATTGTCAACACCAATCCTCATGCCTCCAATTCATGGAAATCCATTGATCCTATACATCTCGACTACTAGTTCAGCACTGGGGGCATTACTAGCACAAAATGATCATGAAGGAAAAGAATGAGCCATCTATTACATCAGCCGCACACTGATAGGGTATGAGTTGAACTATACAAACATTGAACATGCATGCCTTGCTGTTGTCTTCGCATCCCAAAAACTAAGACACTATATGCTCAGTCACCAGACATAGCTGGTCACCAAGATTGATCCACTGAAATATCTCTTAAATCGGGTGGCATTAATAGGACGGTTGGAAAAATGGGTCACGATACTAAGTGAATATGACATACAATATGTTGAGCATAAGGAAATAAAAGGACAGGTAATAGTAGATCAACTGGTAGATGCACCGATTCAAGTCACTCATCCACTAGTAACTGATTTTTCTAATGAATCCATTTTTCATGCAGAACCGACAGTACCATGGAAGCTATATTTTGATGGGTCTCATATTGGTCATGGCTCAGGCGCTGGAATCTTGTTTATCACACCATAGGGGGATTCAATTCCTAAGGCATTCTGGATCACTTTCCCTTGTACAAATAACATTACCAAATATGAAGCACTAGTCACAGGTCTCAAAATGGCAATTAAATGGAAAATTCAAACGTTGCTTGTATTCGGGGATTCCCAACTTGTTATCAACCAAGTGAATGATGACTATGAAACAAAGGATGAGAAGTTGCTTCCCTACAAGAGGATGGTGGATAGTTTCCTGACATACTTCCAATTGATTAATTTTGAAAAAATCCCTAGGATACAGAATAAGACAGCTGATGCAATGGCTACTATTGGTTCTCTCTTGGACATCCCTCAAAATGTGTCACAATTTGAGTTCTTAGTAGAACAACTTTTAATCCTAACATATGATATCCCAGAATCAGAAATGGTTTGTGAACTTGTTGGTCCCAACTCTCCTTGGTATCAAGATATTTATGACTACCTAAAATCTCAAACCCTTCCACTGAACCTGTCCAATAACCAAAGGAAGTCCTTCATCCAAAAATATGCAAAGTATGCCATCGTCAGTGACACCCTCTATCGCCATAGTTTTGATGACACCCTCCTTAGATGTCTCGACATCAACGAAGTGCGTACAACCTTACACAAAGTACACAACAGTATATGCGGGTCTCATTCGAGTGGTCCTACTCTAGCTAAGAAAGTAACGAGACTTGGGTATTATTGGCCAATAATTGAAAAGGATGCAATTGAATATGTGAGGACTTGTAGCAAATGTCAGATTCATAGTGATTTGATCCATGCTCCAGCACATGAACTTCGACCAATCACTTCTCCTTGGTCCTTCGCTCAATGGGGACTCAACCTTGTGGGTAAAATTCATGCAGCCTCGTCCAATGGCCACAAATTCATTATCACTGCCACTGAGTACTTTACGAAGTGGATTGAAGCCATCCCAATGACATATATTACCGGCAAACAAATATCCAATTTCATCCTTAACTACATCATTTTCCGGTATGGCCTTCCGCAATCCATCATCACTGACAATAGACGTCCATTTAAAAACCAAGATGTTCGGGAGTTATGTGAGAGATTTCACATTCAACACCATTTTTCATCTCCCTACTACCCACAAGGAAATGGTCAAGCTGAGGCATCCAATAAAACCATTGTCAAAATCCTCAAAAAGACTGTCAATGACATTGGTCGTGACTGGCACATACAACTCAACCCTACTCTGTGGGCTTACCGAACTAGCATTCGTATGCCTACAAGAGCCACTCCATTTTCCCTAGTCTTTGGCACCGAGGCCATCTTGCCCATTGAGGTCGAAATTCCCTGAAGGGATTAACTAATGAAGAGGAGTATGGACAATCACGCTTGTACGAGCTGAAAATGTTGGAAGAAAGAAAGAAAAAATCACTGAACCATCTCCAAGCATATCAGAACCGTCTTTGTCGCAACTACAATAAAAAGGTTATGGTTAGACAGTTTGACATTGGCAACCTAGTTCTCATGCAGAACCCCAAGAACCAAGCTGACAGAGAAAAGCCAAAAAAGTTTGAACCAAACTGGTTGGGTCCCTACATTATCATATCTTCTTTCGGTTCTAGAGCTTATCAGTTGGCCACACCAGATGGAGAACAACTGATAGAGCCCATCAATAGTTTACATCTCCGAAGGTTCTACGCATAGCATCAGAGGAATGAGTTAAAAAACCACAAAATACAAAAAAATTGAAAAATGATAAAAAATTATTGCCTTGATGAAAACCTGGCAAACAGGCATCTTGGTGACACCAAAAAAAAAAAAAAGTCAAGAAAATAGTAAAGAGAAAAATGATTCATTCAATAGTGAAAACCTGGCAAACAGGTGCCATGCGTAGTCAATCATTGCTTTGCCATCTACTGTCACTTTGTCTTCCTTGGCCTAGGATGAAAGGTATTTTTGACATTATTACGCAAATCGCCACCACATTCTACCCTACCTGTCATAGTGGATAAACGATTGACATCAAGTCCTTACGATTGTCCATCTAGTAAACCAGCAGCATCCCGTCCATGTTCCTTAAATATAGCTAATTCTTGGACCTAAATGGGGGCAAAATTTTTATCATGAAACTATAGTGGATGTCGCATATGATCTTGGCAATTGGCAAAAAGTCCTGAAAAAAGACCAAAAACATCACAAAAAGTCCTGAAAAAAGACCAAAAACTTCGCAAAAAATCCTGAAAAAAGACAAAAACATCATAAAATGTCCTGAAGAAAGACCCAAAAATCATAAAACGTCCTGAAGAAAACCAAAAACAAAAAAATTAGACTACTCGAAGGGCGCAAACACATTGTCAACTCTTGTCAAAGTCAGTCATATCAATCAGTCTTTGTCATTTGTCCAAACTACGTTGTCTCTGCGCATTTGCTACGTAGGCAAGACTCACATTTGAGTCCTCGAGACATTAGGTCAGTCCATTTAGGTTTGTCAGAATAAAATCATGATTCAAACTTCTATCCTTTGGACAAAGTCATTGGTCGTGTCGAACTACAAGGTCTCTGAGTGTATGATGTAGGCAAGGCCATCTATTGATGAGCCCCTGAGGCTGCACTAGGTCAGTCCATTAGGGTTCATGACACTACACTGGCACACACGTTAGAATATCTTCGAGACAAAGTGAATCATTTTCCATATGGGAAAACTCCTAAAACAAAGTAAAACATTCATTTATTCAGAATGACAATCTCATCAATAGGTCAATCATATCATCATGACAAAATCGGCATATAGTCAAACATAAGTCAAACTCGGTCAAAGCAGGTCAAATCATCATAACCTTTCAAACTGTCAACTTTAGGTTAATCTTCAGATGTGTCCTGAAAGATAACCTCTATCATTCATGCCTTAGGATGTGTCCTTCCTAGGCATCATCACTATCATTCAGCATTTCATAGGATCCTCTTGGCATCTAAGGATTGCTCCTCTTAAAATACATTTTCGTCAGATATGTCTTTCTGCAAAACCAACTTTGTCATCTATGCCTCAGGATGTGTCCTTCCTAGGCATTGTCATCATCACCGTCACATGACATTTGGAGATCAATTCTCTTGGCATTCATATTATTCAGGATGTGTCCTTCCTGAATTTGGAAAATTTGGACATTTGTCGTTTAAGTAGCATCAAAGCTTTAACACTCGGGCATCTCATCATCATTAAACCTGACATCTTGACATCGAAACAATGGATATCTAGATGCACTTGGCAAACACTTGACAATTATCTTTTAGTTTTTATCATGATATTAGTTTTTCAGCAAGATTCCACTAAGCATGATTTAGAGAAGCAACGACATATCATGACGATTGACACGCGTGACTACTAGTTTCTCAGCGAGGTCCTAATTTTGGGATTTAGAAAAACAACGACATATCATGGTAAGGGCTCTATTTTTGTATTTTGACAATCATGCCGCTAGTTTCTCAAGGATGTCTTGGAAACAGGATTTAGAGAAGCAACGACGTTTCATGATTTGTCCTTGTCTTTTTCTACTTGAGGTTGATTATGACAAAAAGACTAGGGCAATCACGCTCTTAGTATGAGTCATGATCATCCTCGTCTGTGACTGCTTGTCTTATATGATGGTACGACCTTGCACACCTTGATCTATGTCATATCATGGTGTTTCTAGGCCATTACAACAGTCTACCCAATGATGATTAAGAGCAATAAATACTAATGTCCTATGGTAAAGCTTTGAAGGATTTGGTCTAGAAATTAATATGCATTTTCTTCGGTCTAGTCATCTCCTCTTCTTCGGTCTGGTCATCTTCTCTCATCAGTCTCATTGTCTTCTCTCGTCCATCTCATGATGATATCCTATGACATTCAAAAACATAAGTGCATACATGATCATATAAACATTGCATTAGGTCCATACATACATCATCCACAGCATTAAAACATATACATAATCACAAACAAGTGCATTAACATAATCAACAACATAACATTCATTTACTAAATACATTATGCACATCATTATCATTATCATCTCACATAAGTATTGCATCAACATGGCATCAAAATCATAAATAAACATCATAGGACATACATGCTACATTATAAATCAACATCATACATCATGCATATCATAATACATTAAATCAAAGAGCACCACATAACACATGTAGGCCACATCAAAACTGTATCATCATATAGTATCATCTCAAAAATGTAAAAAGTCACAGGATAAAGTCATGGGATATCCCAAAAATGGAGCTTGCAGGCTCAATAATCTATACATAATGTGTCATAATAACAAAATGCCCTAAGGGTAGACTCTCATCATCCCCTCATGGTGAAGAATGTGGCGGCTGCAACTCTGAAGCTGGGACTGAACCGATAGGGGGACCTATCACAACCTCTGCCTATGCCACTAGTGGAACTATGAAGGACGGTGTCATCTTTATGGCAACAGATACCTATGATGTCACTACGGCCAGACTCTGAGAAGTAGATTGATCAATCACTGGTGGCTGTACCTGTACCAACCTCTGCATTAAACCAATCGACCCATGGCTGTGACCTGAATGGTGACTCGGGGTATGCTGGCATGAGTGATGTGACCTGTGTACTGATGTGTACCCTATCAAGGCAGATCCTCTGACGCTGGTGTGACTCCTACTACCACTAGCACTGCCTGTCCTTGACTGTGACTGAGACAAAGTAGGATCCCATCGCTCCGGTGGCACTGCCTACTCGTACAATGTCTGATACTACCCCAATCTTATGCTCACTCTAGCCAACTACTGAGCCATGTCCCCCACAGGCCCTATGCATAATGTTGTGAACTGAGTGCACCACTGAGCTGAATCCTACTGGTGGATCACTGCCTAATCTCGCTCTACCCGAGCCACCTCTAGCTCTCCCTGTAGTGCCCTGACCTGTGCCATGCTCTCATCTAATCTCCACTATAGGTTAGCCACCCTCTGATCTTTCATGGCATCCTGAGGCAACACTGAATTGGAGGGTATCTCCTCCTCTCCCTCCACCATCCGCCATCTAAGGAGTCTCTCAGCCTCATCCATGGTGTCATCCTCATTGTCATCATCCTCTGCCACATCCTCTGCCACCTCCTCCTCCTATCCCCCCACATCCACCTCCTCCTCCTGGCCCCCCACATCTACCTCCTCCTCCTACCTCTCCTCCTCCACCACGTCCTCAGCCACATCCTCGGCCACCTCCTTCTCCCATCTCTCCTCACCCTCTCCCTCCTGTCGGGCTGCTCCTCTCTCTCTCCCTCCTTGCCAACCTCGAGGATAGTGTTTAATGCTACCCTCGCCACACGTGGGCACACCCTCCAGACCTATCTCTGACCATCCCATTGTCGCCTCCGACCATCTTCGCCATCATCCCCACCTCTGCCTCCATCTCCACCATAATCCCCACCTTTGCCTCTGTCTCTGCCCCTGCCTCCATCTCTGCCTCTGTCTCCACCCCTGCCTCCATCTCCACCCCTGCCTCTATCTTTGCCTCTATCTCCACCCCTGCCTCCGTCTCTACCTCTGCCTCTCCCCCTGCCTCCATCTCTACCCCTGCCACCTTGCCTGGCCTATGGAACACGAGGAATCACTGATCATCTATCTACTGGTGCTGGCCCATCTGGATTTGTCAATGGAACTGGCCTCTGTGTCTACCACCATAGGTCATAATCGACAGTCATCCCGGGATCGGCTGCTCCTCCCCTCCATCCCCATGCCTGGGTTACTAGCCCGTCAAGCTGCTACTCTACAAAGGCCACTGGAATGGCTGGTCCCCAAGCATACTCTCTGGAGGACCGGGCATACTCAGTTATCCCTGCAGGTACACCCTGCTGCTCTCCGAACTACCTTAGGAAATGCTGTGGTAAATACATCTCAATGATCAAAAACATCTGCACTATCTGGCCAATCAAATATCTGTACTGCCTGCATAGACTCGAGTGATTTGCCTCATCATCCCACTGTCTATAGTCTCGTTACAACCTCCAGATAAAGGACATCATCGTGTTAATCCAATGTTGCCACCAACTTGTCTCACCCATCCGGGTCTGCTGTAAGACACCGGCATAGTAATAAGCATAAGGCATACCATCGGCCAACTATGGTCTGTCAATCGGTGGATGAAATATGGATATGTGCTCCCAAGCCCATATCATCATCAGCATAGTCCCACACGAGATGCTCTCTCCTCTCCTATAAGCAATATCATGTAGCTGATGGTAAAGTGTCCCCAGTAAGCAAGGACCCCAAGCATAAACGGTCCTGTCTCATCTCATGCCAACCAGGACGTCTCCCCAACCAATAGGAAATCCGTGTCCTCGATGATCGGGAATCAAGATCCCCCCAATCAGAGTTGCTAGGAATGCATCAAACCGACCATAGTGATCAGCCATGAACTCCCACCTAATCTCATAACCCTGGATGCCTAGTCCTGCACCCTGAGCATGGTAGTAAGCTTGAAAGGTCTACTCACCATGCTGAGGATCGTAGATGATCTACTCCCCTCGGATCGACACTCAAAGAATCTGGTAGACGTCCTCCAGAGTAATGGTAGCCTCACCTGTCGAAAGGTGGAATGAGCAAGTCTCTGAATGCCATCGCTCACACAGCGCTGTCAGTAATCCCATGTTCGCCTGAATGGCAGGCATGTAGGCAACGTAGATCAACCCTAGTCACATCAATCAGCCCTGCTCTCGTGGGCTCAACTAGTCTAACAACCGAAATGTGGTCGGTCTGCTCTCTCGTGTATAGATAGGGGCAAGCTGCCTCTGCAAAAAGGTGAACAATATATCAACATTTTCTAGACAACTATCAGCAACATCAAAAGCATTAACAGTTTCACAAGTACCACAATCGGTCTTAGTAAAAGAAAAAAATCAAATGCATCGCGTTATGTCAATTGCGTCACAAATTTTTGAATGTATCTCAAAAATTCTCAAATGCGTCGCAACATGACAGTTGCGTCGATCAGTTGCCCAGATGCATCACGTTAATGTAATTGTGTCATAAATTTTGACACTTGCGACACAATATGGTGAATGCGTCGTTAAAATGTGCAATTGCAACACAAAAGAACAATTGCGACATTCCAAAACTCATATGCGACTTGGTTAGGCGATTGCATCACAGTTTTTATCAAATGTGTCGCATCGCCTCGCGCACCCGAAGATTAGCTAGACATTCACGTAACAACGCATCATATGCGTCGAATGCGTAGATGATTGCAGCTTACGCGAATGCAATTGCATCATGGCATAGTTTTTATCTACCCTAGAAACTTAAATTTGGCATGCAAAACAAAAAAATAAAAAGAAAGACAAGGGTACATACCACAGGCTCTGAGCCCTCTAGCTGTCTGAATGCCCGTATGATCTCGCCGTGATGCTCTGACACTGGAATCACCATCCTCACTATGCTCCTTTTCGCTTTGGGCTCTCAAAATTTGCAAGGTAAATAGTGGAAATGAATTGACTTTTACCCCTTTGTCAACCTATTTATAAAGTCAAAATGACATTTCTCAAACAAGGTTATTACTGGAGGCTCATTTCACCAACTTTGACTTCCTTGTTAGTTGCTTTAAACATTTCAAAATGCAAAACCGACCGCGCCATTGTTTTTCTGGTCATCGAATCGATTTATCGGGACCCTTTACAAATTTTTCTGTCGCCGACTCAAAATTTGAAAATTTTCCCGAGGGGGCAATGATACTCCGTACCTTCACTAGGGCATATTTTTGACCTATTTTCTTTGTCACAATGTGACATGCCACATTATGACAAGGAGGGGCAAAATGTAGACACCTAAAAATGACCTAGGCCTGCAAGCTTCATTTTTACCACTTTCGTCCTAGCATAATTAATACATTTAATTATGTACTTGGTCCACATTCGACTATTGATTAAATAATTCATAATTATTTAATTAATTCATGTCCTTTTATTCTTCATGATTATTAAATAAATAAATTCTATTTATTTATTAAATACGTCATTAATTGTCTAAGTCTTCCCTTAATTAAATAAATTTCTTAATTTATTTAATTACCCTTTGTCATATATTTTTTCTTGATTATTAAATAAATAAGTTTTATTTATTTATTTAATATGTCACTAACTATCATAATTAAATCAATTGAATAATTTATTTAATTAATTAATCTTATCTACTAAATTAAATAATTATCTTTAATTATTTAATTGTCAAAATTAATATTTCTCTCATTTTAAATAAATGAAATTGTAGACATGCAAAATTTACATTCTTCATTTGATCGGGTTCATTCATCAACTGAACTAGATGTTGCATTAGATCCATTCATCACCTTCATCCATTCATTTAAATAATCTCATTGCCTAAGGTTATTTATTTAAAATCAAAAGAGCATTATCATCAATCTTTTAATAATAAATCAAAAAGCCATTTAAATCAAATCCTAAATCATATTCCATCATTTTTTGATTTAAATAAATCAATTATCAAGGTCTTGAAAGTCAAATCATCTAATTAGCATTAAATCAGCATAATCATCATCTAACCCTAATTAAATGTTAATCCTACCCCACTTGCATTATCTAGATATCTCCACTTGCACAATAAATCAAATTTATTGATTTATTAAATCCTCATTTTCCCTCAACATGACAAGTCAAACATCGCATTTATTGCTCTTTTTTCTTGTCCCCCTCAAAATTTATTGCAAATTTGAATTCAAATTTTCCCTCTCATGGGCACTCTTCCCAAATCTTGCACATACATCAACCAATCACCACTTGACAAGTGTCCTCCTATCATTGACAGAATCTTTAGTCCCACATTGGTCCCTCTTCAACACACATTGGTCCCTCTTCAACACTCAGCATTTGAAAATCTTTAAAAATAAGCTTCATCTTTGAGCAAATCCTCCACAATTTTATGCAAGGTTACTCTCTTCATTTGAGATTTGATCTTGTTCATCATCACTCCATCATCTCCATTTGCATTTTATCATCTTGAGCTTTGATCAAGGATTGGGAAAGGGTCACTAGCACATGTGACACCAATCCACTATGGAATAGAGTTTTGACTATGCTTTTATATGCTTACATTTGATTATCTTTGTTTATCTAATTTGCATGTTTCATTATAGTCAAGTATTTCATAGGGATTTCAAATTTAATGTTTTGCAAAGGACTAACATGATGATATTATGTTAAAATTGTTAACCATTTGCAGATTTGATGTCCACAAAATGACGCTAGAAGGAGGGCACTAATCATTATTTAAAGCTTTGAATTGTTTATCTACCGTAGAAATCTTATTAGTTGTTTTGGAAGATATCATTCTTGAAGCTTTCTATTACACTTTGACAAGCCATAGTTGTTAGAAAAATGCATTTAAATTGACAGGGGTGATATAAACCTGTGTTCACATCTATGACTAAAGGCTGTAGTGTTGTCCTTCTTGAGCAGGTAAGTGGAAGGCACTGTCTCATTCTGCCCATAAGTCCATCCATCTCATAAATCTCACTAGATATATTCTAGTTGGTCAAGCCTATTAAATATCCCTTTGAAAATCTGTAACCTGTCATAGAAGTCTTGCTTACTGTCAGAAAAAGAAGTGAATATGTCTTCTCCATAGCGTTAGTGGCGACAGGTGAGTAGTGAGTTGTCTTGACCTTCATAGATACAAGAAGATCTATAAGTCTGCAGGATTTATGTTCATGTCTAGGTAGCTAGCATCGTCATTTTTTCCTGCTCCTCTCATATGGTACCTTCCATTCACTCATTCAGCGTATGATTTGATGTCATGGCTTTCTTTTCTGCTATCATGATCACCCTTGACCCACATCCATGCTCTATGCTTTATGACCAGTGACACACTAGGCAGCTGACAAATCCTTGCAGCCAACCCAGATAAAAGAGAAGCAGCCATTTTGGTCATTTTGCTATTCACACGAAATAAAAAGCATTCTGTCATGTGCCTTCTGTATGCCTCCATTTTGGCGATTGGCCTTACCTGGCCATCTGCATTAGCTTGAAGGGGACTCGGTTATAGCTTTTTGAGAATACTTGCTACGACCGTAAGTTATTTTCAAAAACTTTTACAGCCTCCGCAACCGTGCATAACAATACCTCTTGTAGTGAGTGTAATCCCCGTGGCTCAACCCATGTTAAGCTTGTGCGATCTTGAGAAGCTGCAATACATTTACAGAAAGATGTGAGGCTTCTCTATTGATCTCCATAGCCAAGGGAGTTGTTCTTGTTATGACAGATCCAGTACGTGAGGCTTTTCCAGCTCTCCCAGAACCCACTGTTTTCTTCTACTTATATTGCAATCAGCGTACTCCATGAGCTCTTCAGGCTTTCTGTCAAGTAGTTCGCATGCCTTGTCTATGCCTTCGCATTTTGCATACATTTTTGTCAAGGCACTTGTAACTACAACATCTAACAAAGTTTGATGATATTCCTGACAGTTGCATTTTCTTTAAAGTTAATCTGCATTGACAGCGACGTTCTTCTGTAAGGTCAGCTACCTTAGATCTCCAGATCTATTTTAATTCTTGGTGTTTCTTGGAGTAGCAGCTACCGTAGGTTCTTCTGTGAGTAGCGGCTATCTAAGACTGATACATCTGTACTTGGCATATTTTTCTATTCTTCTATGACGTGTTCTATTGTTAATGGTTGTATTTGAAATAGCGTGGGTTAGGGGAGTAGTTTGCAGATCTGTCATAACTTTCATCACCTACCTTCTCCCCTTCTCTGCTACATAGATTCAATATTTCTTTCTCAGTATCTTTCCCTTCTTTAATATATGAAGGAAGTCTTTCATGTCTTGTTATAGCATTAAAGATTATGACATTCGTATAGTTGAGCTGTTGGTTTGTGTTGTGGTGAGGTTGTTCGATCCATCAAAAGCTATACGAAATAAATCTGTTGGGAGTTGCACAGGATTACTTCTTATCTGACATTCAAGATCATTAAAAGCTTCTTGAATCTGCTTTGATACATCACACACGCCAATGTAGACAATCATGCTGCCATCCATGTGATTTTTTGGTGATGTTCATCTCTGGTCTTTCAAAGTAGATGTTCCTGGTAAATGGTAAATGCTCATGAGTCTCTGACTGAGTTGACAAAAGCGGTGCGTGGTCTATTAAGCCTACACTAGAAATAGAAATGTTGTTGTGTTTGTTATCTTCCAAGCAATAGCATTTATTAATGATTTGGATAACTTTGACTAATTTTGTCTGTATTTATCATTATGCGTATTGCTCATTTGTTGTGTTTTATTGACTTTCATGATGTTGCAGGAATGGAGATATGTCCTAAGCAAACAAAGGCATTCTCTTTAAGAAACAAATATTTTGTGGACTCTTTGAAATATGTTGTGTTGATTTGAATATTAAAGAGTACCAAGGACACATTTCATGCCTCGAATGACATTTATGATCTTTAATTAGGGTGGATGTATATTAAGATCAACCTTGCCTTGATTAATTATTCCTAATGTGTCACTCTCTAGGAAATTTTTATGATTGTGTTTGAAAAGAAAAGGGGGGCTTTCTTTTTTAAAAGATTCAATTATTGGCAAGAAGGGTCTTTTGCAAATTGTTTTGTTTCATATTGGTTTTAAAGTCTTTAGGAATCAAGACCTTTATTAAATGCTTTATCACTTGAAATCTCTTATACTAAAATGTTTGAAAAAATGAATTTAGTTAACTTGGTTTTCATATAATTTTCTTTTGTGTGATAGGTACAAACGAACAATGAAGGAAAAAAGGAAAAGCGAAAGAAAAAAATCAACAAGGAGGAGGCTAGCAAACGAAAACGAAAGGAGGAAGATTTTTTTTGAAAACACAATGTGTTTTTTAACACTTTAAGTGTTTGATCAACACTACTTCACGAAGTTGTTTATCTTTTCATTTTAGAACACTAATTTTCATTTGGGTCTAAAACGAACAATTTGATTTTCATTGCAAAGGGCTTAAAATGAATCTTAGGACAAACTCACTAGATTTTGTTTGAGGTTAAGAATTGAACAATCAAAACTCACACTTCATTTTGGTGCTTAAAACGAACTCACAATTGCTTTGAAGGGCATAAAACGAACAAGTGCTTGATTTGTGTGATTTTGTCTTTTGAGTGCGTATCCTCTCCCCTTGCGCTTCGTGCGATCTAGGGTGCAAGAGAAACACTCAAAATACATTTTATTGCTTTGAAACACTTTAATTTGGGCTTAAAAATTGAACATCTTGTGCGAGTGTGAGTAGGGGCATTTTCGCAGTACATTCTCTTTCTTTGTGCCATCAAAGATCGATCGAGTTACGGATTGTGTCTTTGCTCGCTTTTGTTTATCTTAGAGGGCCTGCCTTGGGGAAAAAGTACTCACCCAGGGAATGACTCAACCGGTAACACTCTAAAGCCAAGAGTATTTCCACCGATATAAATGTGGATTTTGGTTAAATGCCATAATCACGCGGTTGGCTCTGACAAGATGGATCGAAAGGGGACTCTTGCCAGTATGGGTCAATCTCCATGTGAACGAAAGTCCTTACTAGAACCCATGTGCTAGAATTTGCCAAAATCCTTAATCTATTTGTTGGTGCAAGAACGGTCATTCTCAAGCCACTCCACACTCTACGGTCTTCTAGTAGAGATGGAAAGCATGCCATGGGAGTTTCATGGGTGTTGATGCTTGGCTGCCCCATTGACATTAATGAGCCGTGGAGGGGAGCCAATGGGGTCAAGCATCTAACCATCCACTAGAGATAAGCGTAGCTGGACTTGTCCAAGTGGGAATCCAACAAATATTGTCTTACACATCCATAGGGCTTGTAATTGTTCTTTGTTTGAAAACATAGTGTTGTATTCGAAAACATTTTGCAAACAAACATTCAACATGATTCTCAAAATTTCAAACCCTCTTGAAGACAAATATCATTGACTCAATCCATATGTTACTGCTTTCCCTGCGGATTCACGTTCATAGAGGTTCCTAAGCATTGGATTATACCTCAATTTGTCTTTTTGAGTAAACAATAGGAAAACCCTTGCCTTAAGTTCATTGAATTTCCACATAAAATATCTTGTGGGGTTTAAAGAAATTAAGACATTGGACATCTTAGTTTGAAACTTTAATCAAAGAGAGTGTTTTTGGTAAAAAGTACTCATTAAGCAAAGATAACAAATTGGACCCCACACATGTGCTTAATATCTTTTGGTCATATTGGTCTTTTGATTGCTCTTAGAGAAAAGTGTGTTCTTCAATACCTTGGCCTAGTAAACAAAGTCTCTCTAAGTCTCTAAGGATCAAAATGAAACACTTCATCCATCCAAACATTTATCAAAATTCATCCATCCAAACAACTTTAGAGCTTTTGAAAACATCATTCTAGACTTGGGTACATCATTAAATCATCATCAAATTCACCTTGTTTAGTTAGGTGTATGGGAATGAACCCTTTCTCATATATTTAATTAAATTAGCAATCCTTTTAACAAGTTCATCCTAAAGATCACATCCAACATCTTAGGGTTTACAAGTTCATCATCCACATCAACCAATCAAAAATAAAAATCCCTAAGTCTAGCATAGATTCAAAGTTCCTAAACGTTCATCATTCATATCATTTACACCTTTCATCCTTCATCTCGTCATTGATCCTAAGAACCTTAGAGGTCACTTTGGCAACAAGGTAAAAACATAAGAAGAACATGGAATATAAACTAGATTCATACATCATGAGTGGTCCAAACCAACCAAACTATCCAAGCCTCATGAAGTCATGGGATTATGGAAACTCACATCCATACATAGGATCACTATCTCCTACAAATATCAATAGCACAACGAATGTGAGTATGCCCAATCTGAATTTTGGAACACATCTCCCCATGATAGATTTAAATCAAAGTCCAAACTTACAAGTCTATCCTCCAAACAATCAATACATGAATCTTCAAACGAACAACGTCATTCCACCAAATCCCTACAAACCAAATGTGGATGTACCAAGTGCAAGTTTTCGAAACATGAATCCTAACTCAGAAAACTTTGGAAAAATGATTCCCAATACCAACAATGTTCATCCTATCATGCCAAATCTAAACATCATCCCAAATCAGAACATTATCCAAAGTCAATTTTCCCATAATCCCATTCAAAAACCGCAAGTAAGCATCCCAAATCCTCTTAAACAAAAGCCAAATCAACTATCTCAAGTGAGTCAAGATCAAAATCAAGAAAAATTTTGGCGAGATCAAATTGTGAAACTTTCCAAAATAGTTGAGGCATTGCGCCAAGGGAAATCTCCACCACCATTACCTACATCATTCCTTGGTTTAGGGCTTCCCCCTTTACCTAACACCAATCACGCCATCCAAATCAATTCTCCTACCATCAATCAAACCATCACGACAAATCCTTTGAATATACCATCGACATCACACCAATGGATGGTATCCAATCAAGCAACAATGATGATCCCAACCAATCAAAATACGGTCTCCCAAGGGCCTATCACCTCGGTCATTCCAACCATCACTATCCCTTCAATCATTCCAAACACCACTATCACACCCATCACATCTCAACCTCTCACTACCATGATCACTCCGAGCGTATCTCAAACACTTGTCACTACATCCAACATGATTTCAAATCCACCACCACCCCCACCACCACCAATTTCCACCACATCAATCCAATATAACGCGACATTACAAGCTGCTTTTCAAAAGGGATTCCAACAATATCTAGCCATGCAACAAGCAACACAAGTGAAACAAGTGAAACAATCCTCTCAAGCTACCCAAGCCTCTCGAGCTACGCAACAAACAACACTATTGAGAACAAGGATCAAGATCAATCCATCATTGAGCACCTTGAAGTTGTCTCTACTCCATCCAATGATCAAATGAACACATGCCAAGAGTCACTTCTCAATCATGATCAAAATCCACCAATAATACCCAACAATGATCCAAGTCAACAAATGTCAACATCATTTGACCATATGGTTGAAGACCTTAGAAATCTCTCCACCGCAATTGTCAAAAACAATGATCAAAACCTCTCCATCGAGGAGCACATTGAGGATGTATCTACACAATCCAATGATCAACTCACCATACTTCAAGAGCCACTCTTTAGTGATCTATTTCAAGGAGTGTTAGGACTATTTGATCCAATTGACATAATGCATGATCCGTTGACCAATGATCATATTAAAAATGTCTCTACATTGCCTTATGAGTTAGAGGACATATCTCAAGAAGTTATTCCAAAGCAAGATCAAAATCTTTCACTAAGGTCTAGCAATGGTCATTTTCAAAACATGTTGATCCCCTTTGATCTCATGGTTACAGATGCTGAAGGGACCTTGAACT
Organism: Sequoia sempervirens; assembly: GCA_007258455.2. Lineage (NCBI taxonomy): Eukaryota > Viridiplantae > Streptophyta > Pinopsida > Cupressales > Cupressaceae > Sequoia > Sequoia sempervirens. The sequence goes on from VDFB02000015.1 coordinate 179,275,826, forward strand.
TGACCATACCTAATGTCGACATCCAAAAGTCCTTTATAAGAAATCCATCCTTTGAAACTGCCCTATGTCAAAAACTTGATCCAAAGCATATCGAAAGCAATCCCAAAATAAATCAAGATCAAAAATTTGTATCTCCAAGATACTACAATAATCTAATGAACACTCTCTTATCCATGCAAGATGATCATATCCATGTAGCACATACTCCTCCATCTACCCATGAGATGCTTTCTATAGATGGGCACGTAGATGATCTTCATCTAGAACAATATTTTTTTATACAAAAATAGCAGATTCTTAACTCCTACAATCAAAAGAAGTTGTCAACATCAAGATCAAATATGTCCCAAACTCAGATTGAGGACATCATGAATAAAGATATCCATCATTATCCACTCAACAAAACAAGTCAGATAGAACATCCAGAGTTAGCGGAGCAGCAAATTGAAAGAACGTCAACTACGGTGGTCATCTATCAGAGAACACTTATTGAACAAGAGCTCTTGGAACAGGAGAAATCAAAGCATGAAGGTACTACTTCCACCAACTGGGGGCAACTTTGTCTCAAGCAAACGTCAACATAGGGAGCACGAAGAATCCTTATGATGAAACTAGTGTCAATACTACAACCAGCCACGCCATGAATCTTTATCCACCCATCGCCCCATCCACGAATTGGGACCAACACCAAAGAAAAGTTTTAAATCAGAGTACGAAGAATGTTATCAAAGCAAAAGAAGCTGATAAGCATAATGGACAAATCAAATACAAATGGATACCAAAGAATACAAAGAAAGATCATCCCTATCAAACTCCATCAGTCAAAGAAACTATGGGGCAAAATAAAAAAGGGAAAAGTATCCATCAAAGATGTCCACAAAAGCAAAAGAAGGCTTTTCAAGCGACGTACAAAGTGCATCAAGCAGTTGGTCCTAATTCCACGCACACTTCCATATCCACCCATCATTGCTCATCTTCCCAAGTTTGGAGAGTCAAAGGTTCCAAACTGTCAACCAATCCATCTCCTATACTCAAACACACTCCATCCACGCCTCCACGCATGATATCCAATTCTTACATTGACCATGTATTGGCAACGACCCTTCATCATAAGGATTTAGAAGGCACTTTATCGCGATGTGCGCACAAAGACAAAGTCAACTCTGGTATCAAGAAAGCAGATCATAAATCCCAAAAATTGTATTCAAGTGCACGTATCTTGGCAAAGTAGCTTCTTCAAGCAGGATATCGATGGCACATCATGACAGGGGCATCTATGTCAACACCACCAGGTGGTTCAGCATGAATCTTTCAGGAAAAAAATCAAAAAAATCAAAAAAGCAAAAAATCCAAAAAAATCAGAAAAAGGATTGAAAATAGTAAAGATAAAAAATCGTCCTCTAGTGAAAACCACCACGGTGGCACTTTGGGCAAGACCATGATGAAAACTTGGCAAATAGGCGTCATGTGTGGAATCAAGCATCTACGGGCGCCACTTTAGGTGAAAGCATCTCATCCCATCCATAATAAATCGAGCATTCCATCCATCTCATCCATAATAAATCCATCCATCCATAAACCATTGATCCAATCCATTTGCATATATTTGCATCCATCATCTCGGTTATCTTGATCTTGATGACATTTTGGGGCATGCTTTATGCTTGCTTATGGTAAACATCTTGACATGGGCTATTTTCATTTATCCCATCCTATGCAGCGTTATCTGAGCCATGAAGCATTATCCAATGAGAATTTTTTATCCAAACACCTTATCTTATCGTAATCTAATCCATATCCATCCATCCATATACTTATCTGAGCATTCACCCATCACATTCCATACATTGCTAGACATTGGGGGCAGATTTTTACATCTTGCTTCAAGAATAAAACTTGATCTATGTCCTCTGACTTATGTGGCGATCCGAACATTGGAAAATGTGAAATCAAATGGTCAAAGTAGTTGTGGTCCGAAATCCAAATCACTAGCCCATGGCATATTTTGACATTCCTTATCAGGCTTCATCTTTCATCAAACATCAATCGATATCAGTTGCATCTAAGCTGCACGTCAAACATCACATCAAATCATCCAAACATCTTTTGTTCGAAACCAAGCTTCATCAAACATGATCAATCAAATCCAATCAAAAAATCATCATCTTGGGATATCCTTGTGTTGCTTAACACTATCCTTGCACTGTTGTGTATCCTTAACAATGTTATCATCATCAATCCTCATCAATCAAATCCTTGATTGTTGTGTATCCTCAACAATGTTATCATTATCATCATCATCAATCCATCGATCTGATCAATCAACCTTAGCTTGGTTTTCAGCCAAATCACAAATAGAGCACTGATATTGTCACACATGATCATATCCTAATCATCAAAATTGTGCGAAAAAATCCAAAAACATCAAAACATCAAAAACATCCAAAAACATCCAAATCATATCAAAATCCAAAAAACAAGTCGAAAACAGAAAACATCAAAAACATTGGAATTCAAACTACATCGTCTCTGAGCTTAAACGTAGGCAAGGCTAATCTTTGATCAGCCCCTGAGACATCAAAATCCAAAAACATTCGAAAAACATCAAAATCCAAAAACATTCGAAAAACATCAAAATCCAAAAACATTTGAAAAACATCAAAATCCGAAAACATTTGAAAAATATCAAAATCCAAAAACATCCAAAAATCAAAAAATCAAAAACATCGCAAAATCCAGAAACACCAAAAACAGCCTCAAAACATTTCAAAATGCCAAAAACATCCAAATATTTGAAAAAATCCATCTGTCTCATCTTGCTTGCACTCGAAATAATCAATCATCCATAATAAACTGATCGTCACCTTCATCCTTTGGCAATGCAAATAGAAACAATCATAACAGTCAGCAAAAGAAAACTTCAATCGTAAAATCAAAATCGAAGCAACAAATCTTTAAAACAAAATCAAAGTCTCGATCATTTTTAAACATGTCAGTCAACCTTATATCAATAGCCTATCCATCAACTTATCAAACCATCATCATCCTGTACAATGCATGTCCTAGGATATATCGTTCCGATAATGGGCATCATTTATGGATATCACCTTGGATTCTTATCCTATCAAAACAAATCCCTTTGGCTAGAGGTATGAAGAACATTGGCTTGTTTGCGTACTTGATCTTTTCTTTTGATTTATCTTATTGCGCTCATTCCAAGGACCTCTCAATGATATCTGAACGAAGGATTTAGAGAGATAGGAATGGGGCAATGATCATTATCTTTTGTTTGTTGTGCTTGTTGGACGCTCTTCTAATATAACTTGGCAAATACTTGCTTTGTTAGGTACGCCCTAGCAAGGTTTCCGTATGTCAAGTGTGAACAAGAATACTCCTATCCGTTTGTCAAGTCAAAGTCCATCACACTAAGTACAACGCCATCCTGGTCCTTTATACCTTGATGCATCATGCTTAGGTGTGTTATCAAACATAAAGTAAGCGACCCTTTTAAAATCCCAATCCTTGATAAGCAAATCATCCATCTATCATCATCTATCATCATCATCTCTAATAAAGTCTTGACCAATTATGGACTTGTTGGATCCTCTTGTCATCATCTCATTTCCACGCTAACATTGCATCATGAATAGTCCATCCTGCATCCATCCTGCATCCACAAACCGTTAGCATTCATCCATCATGCATCCATTATGCATTTATCTTACATCCATAAATCATTATAATTTTGCATATCATCTCATATGCATCATCATCATAATATAGATCTGTTAGTCTAAGCATCATCAATCTCATCCATCTCATATCATATCATTATTTAAGTTGTTTAGAATAATATAGATTTGTTATTCTAAGCATCTTAAAATCATCTCATTTGCATCGTCATTCATAACCATCCATTTTGAACCTCTTTATCACGAGATCGACCCTCAAATTGAATCTTTTCGATCGATCTCTCGAGGGGGCAATGTACCAGTGTACTTCTTTCCGCTGGGGCATCCGAAAAATCAGAAATTTTTTAAATTTCTATCATGGCAAGTTTATTCTTTGAACCAATGCAATAAGTACATTGCTTCAAAGAGGGGAAAAATGTAGACATGCAAAATTTACATTCTGCATTTGATCGGGTTCATTCATCAACTGAACTAGATGTTGCATTAGATCCATTCATCACCTTCATCCATTCATTTAAATAATCTCATTTCCTAAGGTTATTTATTTAAAATCAAATGAGCATTATCATCAATCTTTTAATAATAAATCAAAAAGCCATTTAAATCAAATCCTAAATCATATTCCATCATTTTCTGATTTAAATAAATCAATTATCAAGGTCTTGAAAGTCAAATCATCTAATCAGCATTAAATCAGCATAATCATCATCTAACCCTGATTAAATGTTAATCCCACCCCACTTGCATTATCTAGATATCTCCACTTGCACAATAAATCAATTTTATTGATTTATTAAAACCTCATTTTCCCTCAACATGACAAGTCAAACAAGGCATTTATTGCTCTTTTTTCTTGTCCCCCTCAAAATTTATTGCAAATTTGAATTCAAATTTTCCCTCTCATGGGCACTCTTCCCAAATCTTGCACATACATCAACCAATCACCACTTGACAAGTGTCCTCCTATCATTGGTAGAATCTTTAGTCCCACATTGGTCCCTCTTCAACACTCAGCATTTGAAAATATTTAAATACAAGCTTCATCTTTGAGCAAATCCTCCACAATTTTATGCAAGGTTACTCTCTTCATTTGAGATTTGATCTTGTTCATCATCACTCCATCATCTCCATTTGCATTTTATCATCTTGAGATTTGATTAAGGATTGGGAAAGGGTCACTAGCACATGTGACACCAATCCACTATGGAATAGAGTTTTGACTATGCTTTTATATGCTTACATTTGATTATCTTTGTTTATCTAATTTGCATGTTTCATTATAGTCAAGTATTTCATAGGGATTTCAAATTTAATGTTTTGCAAAGGACTAACATGATGATATTATGTTAAAATTGTTAACCATTTGCAGATTTGATGTCCACAGAAATTATTTAAAATGTCATCTCATTCTTAACTGTCAGTCCATTTTGGTAAATAATCTGAAAAAAAAAAATTTATTATCTCATAAGATCATTATTTTGAATTAATTTAATTCAAAATAGTAACTAATCTTCCAAAAATCAAGTAATCAGGCAGATTCTTTATTTTCCAAATCTGATCTTCAGTCCAACTCTTATCTTCTTGATTTTTTGAATCTCACAAATCAGGCAGTCTTTATCTTCTTGATTTTTGAAAATCCTTATTTTCTAATTAATTCATCTCATTTATTCTCCACCGCCGATCTGATAATCTGAGATATTATCTTGACCGTTCGATTAATGAATTTGTCTTAACCCTAATTATGGATTCTTAGATTTAATTTGGACCTCTCATTTCAGGTCTTAGTCATGAATTAATCTCACCCGTCCATTCAAAATGGCATTTTCTATAAAATGCCATTTTCCTCTCACTTTTCGATTACACACACACATATTATAGGCATTATACTCTTGCACTTGCACTCTTAGGCTTCTCATTAGAATTATTATTTTCATTTCATCAAATCTTAGCATGTTTAGGCATTGTCAATCATAGTCATAGGCATAGACTTTAGACATTTTATGCAAATCCTTCAAGGCTTTTTGTAGGACTTAGACATTTGCAGATTGCTCGTACAACGAATCTGAGGGCAAAGGATCATCCAGCAAGTAAGAAGGTACTATGGAGGTAGTCATGGAAGTTTCGAGAAATAGGTATAACTGTTTTATTATTTAATTTCCTTTGTACTTGATAAGACTTTGGGTTTTTGTCTTTTGCATTGAATTGATTGATCTAATCTAACCCTAGAAATTTACCCTCAGTTACATTTAGTTTGGTATGTACCATTGATTTTTTTATGACCAATTGTGAATCACCAAGGATCTTGATATGTTTAGTGTTTAGTGATAAAGAAGCTTGCAAACTTGTGATCAATGCCTCATACTCAGCTATATTATTTGTGCATAGGAAATTTAATTGATAGGATAAGGGAATAGGTTTTCCATTGGGTGGAATTAGTATCACTCCATTACTGGAACCTGTTCAACACTTAGATCCATCAAAAAATAACTGCCATGGTTTAATGTCAATGGGTAAGACATGATCATCAAGAAAAGAATCCCGAGGAGGTAAAGGAAAAGGAGAAGGAGCATCAACTAAGTGATCAGTTAAGGCTTGGCCTTTGATTTATTTTTGTGAAACAAATTTAAGGTCAAATTCAGTTAACAACATCACCCACTTAGCTAAGCGTCCGAAGAGATCTATTTTGTTGAAAAGATATTTAAAAGGATCAAATTTTGTGATGAATTGTATTTCAACATTTAGTAAATAATGTTGCAACTTACTAGTAGCGAATACAAGAGCCAAAAATTGTTTTTCAATTGGTGAATATCATGTTTCATAATCAATTAAGGTTTGGCTAATGTAATAAATAGGGTGTTCTTTACCATGATTGTCATGTTGAACCAACAATGCTACAAGAGCATGGGAAAATGTTGTGATGTACAATATAAACGGTCTATGTGGCATAGCAGGTTGTAAAATAGGGGGAGTGGCAAGATATTCCTTTATAATCTCAAAAGCCTATTTACAATCCTCATCCCAATCAAAAGGAACATCCTTTTTTAGGAGATGTGTGAAAGGTAATGTGTGATCAGCTAAAGATGCAATGAAACCATAGATGGCTTGAATTCGACCTTGCAATGTGCACAACTGAGAAATATTCCTAGGAGGTGGCATGTTAATGATTGTGCTGATTTTCTTTGTGTCCACCTCAATGCCTCAGTGAGATATGACAAACCCCAAAATTTTACCACTATCTACATCAAAGACACACATTTTTGGATTCAATTGCATATTGTATTTGTGTATTTGTTCAAAGATTTTACGAAGAACATTTACATTATCTTGTCACATTAACGATTTAGCTAGGATATTGTCGACATAATATTCCAAAATTTTGTGAATGTAATCATGCAATATTAATGTCATAGCACGTTGATAAGTTGCATGGACATTCTTTAGACCGAAGGGCATCACAACCCAACAAAATGTTCCCCAAACAATTATAAAGGCAGTTTTGTATTGATCTTGAGGGTTAATAAGGATTTGATTATAACCAGAAAATCCATCCATCAATGACAACAAAGCATGTCCAGCTATTGAATCCATGATCATGCCTATATTAGGAAGAAAAAAATCATCTTTGAAAGAATCTTTATTCAAGTCTCGAAAATCTGTGCATATCCTAATACGATTAGTGGGTTTTGCAACTGCAAAAACACTTGATATCCAAGGAGAATAATCAATAGGTCTAATAAAGCATGCATCAAGGAGTTTTTCAAGCTCCTCTTTAACACACAAGGCTATGTTAGGATGCATTTTTTTGTTCTTCTGACAAACGGGTTTAGCATTTTCAGCAAGGGTAATGTTATGCATCACAATTTTTGGGTCAATTTCTGGCATATTAGAATATCTCCAAGCAATTTTTTTAGGAAATCATGAAGTAAAGTGGTAGTGTCTTCTTATTCTTCATCATCAAGGTACTTGCCAATCTTAATAACTTTATCTTTATCATTAATTTCCATTGGTGCATCAATTGTATCTTCTAAAGGAAGTACATTGGATTTAGGACGTGCAGACTTAGAGAGCTCTTCAGTGATATCACTTGCTTCTTGCTCGGTAACGGTCATGGCATGAGGAATTTTTTTCATGTAGTTAAGAGAGGATGTGTTATCATAAACACCTAATATTCATTTTAAATACTTATTGCTATCAGAATACTTGCATGAAGGTGGTAAGGTTATACCGAGCAAATCAGGATATTTGATTGTGAGTTTGTGTTGTGGTTGAAATGTTATAACATTAGTGTTCAAAGATGGTCGTTGAGTAGCTTTGGTCATTTTAGAAAAAGAATATCCCAATACTATTTTTGTTTCTTGCGTATTAGGTTCAATAGGGACACGGATACCTTGCTCATGTTTTCCACACCCTTTTCCAATATAGCCTAATTGTTTTACAAATTTATAGCCTTTTCCATATAGTCTTTCCATTTCATACAGAGTAGGCAGGGATTGATAATCTATCTCATCAAAATTTGTTGTGTATGTTGTATTGTCATCCAAATTATAGGAGATAGATGTTGGAGAAGATTGTTCAGAATTTTGAGTGGACATGATTATTGGAAGTTCTTGTTTCTTGTCTTTCTTTTGTGTTAGTATGTGTTTTCCCATAAATGAGGGTGTGAATTATAATGATCCCCAATCTTTGCCAAAGAATTTAGATACCAATTTCTTATTTTTTTTCTTAATTTGAAGAGGGTCTATATTGGATGTTGGAATTAATGTTTTCAGAGGACTTGTAACCCCTTTTTCAAGATGCAAGCAACTTTTAGGTTCAGGGTTGATTTCAACTTGATAGATATGATTGTAAAGGACATATTTCATAATATAATGAAGGGTTGAAGGCACTGCATTCATCTCATAAATCCATGGTTGACCTAAAAGAAGATTATACGAAAGATCATAAGTCATGACATGGATAGGATTTTTCAAAGTAGCCACTCCACTCGTAATAAGCAAAGTAGTTATCCCAAGCGGTTGCTTTGTTGTATTGTCAAAGCTTCGAATGGAGACAAAATTAGGTATTATTTGTGACTTGTCAACATCTAATAGATCAAGGAGACTCACACTACACACATTGAGGGAAGAACAATTATCTATGAGAGTGCATTTGATACCTATGTGATTAAATTGAGCAATTATCGTAAAGGCATCATGTTTTTTATGCAACTCCAAAGGAGGGAACTAATATTGATGGAAAGTAATTTCAAGATTTGGTTTTTGGATGAGAGATGCTACATCATTCAGGGTGGTACTAGGAGGAGTTGTGATTGTTTTTAAGGTTGTTTGAAGAATTTTGTGATAATTTGGTGAGTTTTGAAGGAAATCCCAAAAGGAAATTTTGGCAGGAGTATTCTTTAATTGTTCAACAATATCATACTCCTTTGTGTGTGGGCTATAGTGAGGAATGCTAGACAGATTAGGTAAGGGTAAAGAGGTTAGGGTTGGTTGTGGTAGTTGCAGGTTGTTTTGAGTGTTATATGTATCAACAAGAGTGCCATTACTAGATTGCTGCGATACATTGGTGTTAGGGGGGTAAAGGGTGTATTAGGGTCTGTTAGAGGAGTGAAGTTTATGTGAGGGTGGGTAAAGGATAAGTTGAGGTTGGATTACAATAACGTCCTTGATTTTAGAGGTCTCACAACAAACCAAAGAGAATGAGTTGGGTGAGATGAAATCGTAAAGAGACTCATCTATCAAATGCAAATCATCACAACTAAAAGGTTTGAGGGGTAAATTATGGTCAGGTGTTTTAAGATGTTTAAGAGAATCACTAGAGGTGTTAATGTTTGGTATTATGAGTTGGTCACCACAAACCTTATTGGATGGCTTATGTGTGATGAAGTCTTGGAGGTCTTCATCTAACAAATCAAAGTCATCACAAGAAAAAGGTTTTAGAGGAACTTTATTATTAAGGGGTTTAGGTTTCTCTTTGTAAACATTAGAGGATTAAGTGAGAGAGAGTAAGTCTTGAAGAGCTTCATCTAACTTGTCAACATCATCATGACTAAGAGGCTTAGATGAGATGTTGTTTCTAATTTGAATCATGTGTTTAAAGGGATGGTTTGATGCTTTAGTTTTTGTTTATTTATGTATCGATGAATCTGATCTAAAAGAACTAGGAATGAAAATGAAAAAGGAAATTTTCAAAGATCTAAAATTGTCCATAAATGCCATGAAAAGAAGTAAATTTATGCTAATGAAAACATAAACAACTGAACTGTAATAGAAAAGAAATTGCAAAAAATAGAAAAGTAAATTGAGATAAATGAAAATATGGAAATTTTGTTTAGAAACTGCAGAGGGACTAATTCACCCAAGGTGGCAAATGTGTCCCAAAGCAGGTATTTTTTATGATTTTTCTAATTTTTTTGTAGTTTTCGAAAGGTTATCAAATTTGTACAATGCAAAGATAGAATGAAAATGCAGGATTTTGGATTGATTCAATGAAACAAGAGGCAATAATGAAGTCTAAAGTATGATTTCACTAATGCAATGCTTTGAAAAATGCTAAAACACAACAATACCCTAATAGAATTTGTTGTTGCAAATGAAGTCTAATATGCAAGATGTAATTGGAATCATAAAGCTAATATGTCCAAAATGCATGTTCACCAAAATGAACCATATATTTTTGGTTCCTATGGACAACTCTAACTCTTCTAGGGTTTTTCACCTAAAAGGAGAGAGATAGGGCCCAAAAGTGCTAAGGGTTCATTCAAATAATGTTATGTGTGATGTTTTCTAAGCTAAATGAAGTTAACTAAATGCAATTAAGTGATTTAAATGAATGCTTATGAATGCAAAACTAAGATCTATGCTATGTTTGAAAACATAGTGTTGTTTGTGAAAAGCTTAAAAGAATGAACAAAAATGCAAATTAAACTAAATAGAAGGCTATTTTTCAGAATGCATGCACCTAGAAAACTGGAGAAGACTAGAAAACAATCTGGAAAGCTGATGAATCCTAAATTTGAGCTGACTATGACTCATTTGCCACCATGGGTGAATCAGTCCCAGGTTAGGAATTTTCTGCACATAAGTTGTTTTCTATCAATCAGGAACCTGGATATGCATTTGACTCAAATATGCACCTTAGGAGGGACTCATTTTCCATGCATGGCGAATCAGTCCACTTTCAAATTTCTGCAACTTCAAAGTTTTGTTTTTCACCTTGACCCTGCATAGTAATTTCTGACGGAAACCCGACTTTAGATCTTAGAAAATTCTTGTAAAATAGCTTAAAACTGTTTGTCTAATGGGGGGTTTGCCTTGGTCAAACCTCTAGTTGGGTAATTAAACCTTGAATGGAGAAAAATTTGCATAAAACCTAGCCTTAGATGTGTTAAAGACTAGGAAAGTCTGAATCATAACAAAAACCCTATTCTATTGATCTAGAATAAGAAATGTAAAGATGATTTATATGATGCAAGATCTCAACCCCAGAAACCTTACAACACATGGAAAATAGGAATGAAATGACATGCAAATGATAAACAAACAAAATACAAACCTTAATGTGAAGATAGAGTGAAAATGGTAGATGGAATCAATATGAAACCAAGTCCTTAGGTGTGATTTAGTGGCTAGTTGTACTTCCTCACCCTAGATTTATTCATGATTCCCCATAGGCATCCATTTTCAACCCTTTGCAATATTGAATCTTGACCAAGAGAGTGAGCTTCAAGACCTACAAAAACCCTAGTTTCCTGCCCTAAAACTTCAAGTTTTTCTAATGAGACTTGTTATGTAGAACTTGACTTTAGGAATTGCTCTTGAAAAATGACAAAAAAATGTGTGAAATGACCTTAGATGAGTATTTATAGGAAAAAAACACCTTATTTTCCCATTATTTAGACCTAAGAGGCCAAAATTCACAAGAAATTTAAGTTAAATTAATCAAATTCTTGCTCAAAATTGAATTTTCCCCAAAGGGGAGTCATTCACCACCCTCGGTGAATGGATCCCACCAAAGGGGACTCATTCGACCAAGGTGGTGAATGGGTCCCACTACTGCTATTTGAAGGTGGCTTTTTGGGGTATGAGATAATTAAATGTTGTTTGTTAGGTTTTATATGATTTCTCAAGTAAAACAGACCTCTAAATCAAAATTAATGGTTCTAAGGGGCCTATAAATGTTGTTTTGAAGGGTAAATGGTGTGAAGGGACTCAAAAATGGGTCCAATTATGTGTGAAATTGTCTCTTTTCTCAAGAGGGTCCAATTTTCTATGGCACAAAAGGGTATGTGCAGGATCATGGTGCGCCAAAAAGTGGCAATATTATGAGGGTATGTGGCTGACGACTTTTTTTTCACCCAAAATTAATGAAATGAAAAGGGTTTTTAGAGGAGATTCTCAGCTTTCCAAAAATATAAATTATGATTTAATTTGAATTTAATAAATAATTATTATTCATTTTCTATTACTTAATTTCAAAGTCCCGACAATAGGTTGATTGAAAAACATCTATAACTTTCAAACGGTATCATCATATTTTGAATCCAAAACATGCACATTCTATGCTTCACATACTATAGTATTGAAAAAAAAAATTAAATTTCATGAAGTTTTGACCAAGTTAAGGTGGTCGCATTGACGAGTTTTATATTTTCTAAAAGTTGTAATAAAAATTCATAATTAATTATTTACTTAGAAAAAAATTACAAAAATATGCATCACATCCCATGAGTCCTCTTACTTATATATAAAATATTACAAAATATTATCATTTTATTATGGTTAGGTGGTCGACAGACACCTACTTCTTATTTTTCCCTGAAATTTAAGTACTCATCAGATTGAAATTTCAAATTTCACCAAATAGATTTTATTTATTTTTAAATAAACCTAGTATTTTAGAAACTACATTCAATTTTCTACAAATTCTATTCTTACATATTTTTAAAATAATATAGATAACTTATTCAAATATTTACGTCAGGTTGCCTAACACTGATTTTTCTGAATTTTTTGCCACTTAAGGCCCTATTTTTTGCACGAAGATCCTGCACATACCCAAAAACAATTTGCTAAAGTATAGAATAGGCTGCTTTGATTTAGTCATTTCTTGAGGCATGCGTGGATAATACCTAGGAGAAATTATACATTTAATTAATTTTTTATGCTTTATTTTAGAGTAGACATTTTATATTTCCAAAAAATGTTCAAAAAAATTGATAAATACATGGAGTTTTATTATAAATATTTTGATTCCATGAATTTGTTGAGTGCTTAATGCTAAATATACTTGAATGTATGCAAGTAATTTTAGTTTCATGAAATATTATTGCAAATTATTTTCTTTCATGAGGTTATCAAGTAACATTTGAATGATCAAGCTTATATTATGTTTCTATCTTTTAGATATTAGCCAATTTCTAACAACTATATACCCCTCATGTTTAATAGAAAAATCACAACAAACCCTAAGTGAACCTAGTGTTTCAAGACTTGACATAACTAAGCCTTGGGATCAAGCTAAGTTTTCCTTAGATTTAGGTTTCTCAGTGGAGTCTTTCAAGAAAGGCAGGTTCCCATAGTACTCTGTGAGAATTTATCTACCTATTGATGTGTGTGTGCAACATCTGCTTCAACAAAAGTGGTGCTAGAAGGAGTGCCTTTTTGTTTTGAGCCGATATAGTTGTCTCGATCACATAATAAAATTCCACTTGTAAGTTGAAGCTCTAGGAAAGAGAGTGAAAAAGAGATTGAGAAGCTCCAAAAAATTCTTAACTGAAGGCTTTCTCCCTTAAGTTTTTCACTTTTGGTAGGGTCACCAAGTATGGATCCATGATACAACCGACCATAGTGAACTTGATTGTAAGGTTTTCTTGACTACGGTAATTTTGGCTACTCGAAAGGTAAGATCATTAACAGAGGAATCCTTAAGTGCAAAAAGAGGGGATTCATTATTGGAAAGGTGTTTAAGTTCTAAGAAAATGCTTAAACCTAGTGGAACTGGAATTTTTAGAGGTTTAATCATTAGATCAAATGGATTCACTAACCATAATTGCTATGAGGAAATTCTAAAATTTTTGTAGGAAAAAAGGCAAAGTTGTGAGAATTTGGGAATATCATGTCTTAAGCATGAATTTTAAAGAAGTGAGTTACTGCTATTTGCACATATGGATGATAGTGAGAAGAAGGAGCGAGTGAAATGAGTGGGAGATGAATGCTTTTTACCCGTAATTGTGAATCCACAACTTAAAAGGGAAGAAATTTTTGGTTTTACACAAAAAATAGAGTATCAGGCTTTTACTTTCTATCTTTCTAATAATTATGCAAATTGTATTAAGATCTAGCCTAATGAAATGAATAGTGATGTTAAGGTCAAAGACATGACAAAGAGCTGAAGAAGTCTTGAAAGGAAAGAGAATCAAGAAGTAAATGCAACTATTTGTGAAATAAAGAAAAGGGAAATGGAAAATCATGAACGAAGACTAGAGGAAGGTATGGGACTGAGATAATAGCAAAGGTGTGCTCAATCAATCATTAATTAGCCCATTTCCATAAATTTTAGCCAGATTATTGATAAGTATGCATTTGAATTTTCATTTATTAAATATAGAAAATTTTAAATAATCTGTTGTTATAGTAGGTTATCCAAAATTTATTCAGGTGAATTTAGAGATAAACTTATTAGGATTCGGACTAAGAGCATTATGAAGTTAGTGATAGAAATTAGGGTAAATTTCTTAATTAGGGTAAAGTGTTTGATTAGGGTAAATTTGTTTTAGTTAGGTTAGTTTTATTTTGTAGTTTTTTCCCTATTTTCTGGTTTTGGTCCCAAAATTAGCGAATTCTCCTCAATCCAAAACACATTATGATTGAATTTAAAAAAAAAAATATTGAAAATTGAAAATGTAAAACCATTTGAAATAAATACATGCATGAATAGAGAAAATAAAAATTTTCATTATATTTCATATTGATAATTTTCTATATACATGAAAATACAAAATTCTTGTCATAAGGTGATGTAAAAAAGGGAAAAAGGGAAAAAGGAGGGTTGGATGTTCAGAAGACCATGTTGGAGCAGTTGGTAGTCTAGCTAGTCAATTTGGTTTGACTCATCCCAAAGAAACATATACCCCAGGTATGCATTGTCTCTATGGTAATCGAGGTTGGGGATATGCAAAGAAGTAAGGAAAGGAAGGAGAGGAACTATTTCCCTCTATTGTAGAAATTGGGGAATGTCTTCATCCATGGGAATTCCTATGACAGGTTGAGCAATGACAGGAACATTGTTCAAATTTCCTAGGAAATCTGGTTACACTATCATTACCACAACATAATGAACTTCAACTACAAAAAGGCCAAGGTTAAGGAGAGAAGCTAGGAACCATGAAGCCAGGTTCAAATTTACTCTATAATAGGCCTCAACATTCATGAAAATTTCCCAGAGGACCATATGTAGAATTGCTTTGGTGGAAGGATTCCTGAGGAAGAATACTTTTTTGAGCCTCTAGTTCATAATTCAGCCCAAAAAATTGGTCTGGCAATGAACACTAGTAAGAAAAATAGGAGTATCCATAGCGTAAAGGAAAGAAAGAAAACACAAAAGAGAAATTAAAAAAAAAACTAAAGATAGAAGTGATGAATTTGAAGGAAAGTGTTGCATTTATAGAGAGCCATGAGAAATTTGTGGTACATAGTTGCCTAGATACAAAATTTTGGAAATACAAGTTGAGGTGGTAGAAGTACACTTTTCTCTACAATTGAAAGTTAAATCAAATAAATTCTCACAAAATTGGTGTTTAGTGCTTCAAGGATTTCTAATACGAAGATCATGAATTAAGAAAATTTCAGGATTTTAGAATTAAATGGTGGTCATTTCAATTTATTTCCTCAAAACGTATTAATTATGAATTTTCAAGGTGTTTTCTTCAAATGGAAAGTTGTGCTAGTGAGGTGGCACACATCGAAATGTTGAGAAATTTGAGAAAACAATATGTGCGTGATTAGGAATGTGAATTAAATGAAGGGTATGATGGCCAGACTTAAGTATAATTATGACAAGTTTAGTGTATTAATGCAAGTGTAGAGCTGCCAAAATCAAATTTGTTAGCCAAATTTATTTTAGTGAGTTTCCATGAAAATTAAAATAGAAGGGTGGCAACTGATGTCCCTAAATTTAGAAGTAATGGAGTGATTCAATAACTTGCAGCTAAATTTTAACTTATGCTTAATTTTTTTAGCTGGTAGTGAATTATAGTTGGTCAAATTCTGGCATAGGAATGATAAAATTTAGCTAGAAAGTTTCACATATAGGAAATTCACTAACCAAATCTTTTGTGAATTGGTCAAATGATGAAGAGTATTTACATTGAGTGAAAAATCAAAAGGTAACCTTTACTATCATGTAATTCCCAACCTAATGGTGGGCTTCGTTTCCTACAAGTTGAAGTAAAAGAGCTGATAATGAAATGAATATCAAAAATATCAAAAGAGAAAATTAAACTCTTTAGGTTATCCAAATATCTCTACTAGGGCTATGGACACCTAACTGGCAGTAGAGCTATGTTTGGAGGGAATTATAAAGATAAGCTTGTCAAGCCTATGGATTCCTAACTGGTAGTAAAGCTATGTTTGGGGGAAATTATAGAGATAACCTTGTTGGGGTCATGGGCACTTGATTGGTAGCAAGGCTTTATCCAAGGTTGGTTATGGAGGATTTCTAAATTATGTAGCTCAATGTGAATGAACTAATTTTTTCACCAAGTTTTGGAGATGGGAATAAATAAATGCACAAACTAATACTTTCTAGTGAAGTTTTATAGTTTTTATGTTGGGATTCAAGTGAAGGTAAGGAGCTATTGCAGAAAAATATGCATAAGTTATAATCTATGGCGGGTAATTGATTCTCAGGTTTCTTTCAAATTTGGTTTTGTTGGTTGCAAGTTGTTGTGTGGTCTTACAACATGCCCCAATGATGTAAGGCTTGGGGACACAAGTTGAATAACAATGCTTATGGTAGGTGCTATTTGGATAATGATTACTAGAAGAAAATGTAAAAGTGAAAATATTTAAATTAATTCATGGTTTAAAGGTATCAGGTGCTGAGTATACTAGGTGTCAAATAACTAGGTGATTAAATTTTTTTAAGTGTGATTAGGCAAGTTGCTATAGTAGAGAGTAAAGTCCAAGGGTATAAAAGTGTTAGTGTAATTAATTATTTATTACACTAGCATAAGTTAACTTAGGTCGTGCATCATTTAGTCCTAGGTTAGTTTTTAATAAATCATTTAATAATGGGGTATTTCCCCCTTCCTTGTTTTTAGGGATAAGATTCCTTCTAGAACTTATCTCAACATTTAATAATTTCCTAGATAGGGTTCACATGTTGTCACATGTTGTTAGATCATGACACATGGCAACATCTCATGCATCTTAGGTTTTCTTTCTTTCCTATATAATCAGGCAACTTGTTCATTTGTAACATATCAATCATATCATGTCATCAATATAGAATCTCTATTATGCATGCCTAGTTGTAGCACTTTCTATGTGGTTGATTATCTTTATTGAAAAAGGTCCTCCATTGAAGACTACAACTTCAGGGACCTTGTGCATCCATAATCTCAACATGGTATCAGAGCTTGTCCAGTGAAATGTCAACCTCGATCAAGAAAGTTGGTGTCCAAGATTCTTGCAAGCTTGAAGGTTTCCATTGAAGGCTACTTGATTCCACCCCGGAACCAAGCTGATTTCTAAAGAAGATAGAGTTAGATCCGAGCTCTCCATTATCTTTAGAAGGCCTTGAAACCCTAGGATCACCTACCCATTCATCAAAATCAGATACATCAACCCGGGAGCCATCAGAGGTATTTTTGGGTTTGCAAAATCAATCGTACTATCCGTACAATTTGCAGCAAAAAATCATCCTAGTCAGTTGTCCTCTAAGGAATTTTTTTTTAGCAACGGACACTTTTTCATTTCAAAAAAAAATTCGGGCTTTTATCTATTTGTTTGGAATTTTTATTTTTTTTGTGTTTTCAATAGTTGCAAGAAAATAATCAGACCAACTGCCATTATTAATCATCAGTTGCCATAGTTTATTTTTTTGGCATAGGGTTTATCTCCATCGACATATAAAATTTCATTGTCAGCATCATACATTAAAATTTTGGGGTTTGATTTAAAAAATCTTCCATTGACATTATATATTGGGATTTTATTTGTTAAATCTCCATATTTGGTTGGCATTCTATTCTCTGCAAATTAAAAATAAATCGGGTTTGATTTTTATTTGTTGTCCTAGCTTTTTGGTTTTTTAATTGCAATAGTTGCAATATTAAAAAATCATAAATTATCCTTGTTCGCCTTTTTTTCTTTAATCATTCTACAGTCTACAAAAAGGTTTTGGTCGGCTATATTTATTGTTCGCAGGAGGTACCAATGGCTGTCCCATCAGTACGCCATCCTTGTCATTGGGTACGACTGCTTTCGTCGGTCACTTGTTTCTTGGCTCCTGCTAACACTATGACGACCATTGAAGTCATATCAGCGGTCATTGCTACCTACGCTAGCATCAAACTACCAATTGGGCCCTCAATCCTCTTGCCAATGGTCATATCAAAGACCAGGTGCCTCCGCTAAAGCTCTGCTCCATCTAGCGGTGCCACCTCAGATGCCACCCGACAGCTGCCCCACTGCCGCTTTGCTCGACGACGCCTTTTTTTTTGTTGCCAGCACTCAACCCCCAGTCATATCAGTGATCGAGGGCCAATTTTTTTAAAGCCTGGGTGCTTATTTTTTGCACCTCGTTAGCCTGCGAAGTGCCACATATAGGCATTTTTTTCATTTTATAATAACTTTCACCCAAGGTATCAAAATTCAGCAAATGAGATACCGTCAAAAAGGTAATTCTAAGTAATTTCCAATGGTGACATCAATTCTGTGAAATTTTTCTTGCAAAAAATTCTACAGCCAACTGAAGAAAAAACCCTAACCTGGACTTAGAGGCTCATATCTTCGCATCATATTGTCAAATTTCAGTGATTCCAATGGCATCAAGAAGGTGATTCAGAGCTTTTTTCATCAATCTAGACCCCTTGATCAGTTTCAGCTCTAGGTACTCTTGCATGATATTTTTTTCAATTTGGTGCATTTGATCAATAACCTAGTTATTCTAAAGCTTGGGAAAAGTTTTCTTTGATCCAGGTAGCATCACTTCAATTGCACATCATATTTGGAAGTATCTATTTGATGTTGAAGGTCAGTTTCTTTGTGTTTTTAGAGAAAGTTCATTATGGGGCTTGCATATACTCCTTTGACTATGTTGCACAAGGGAAAGTATAAGCAATGGCGAGATGGGATCAGCCACCATCTCCAATCACTTGATTTTTTGCCACATTTATTTGGTATAGTTCCTCATCTGAGTGAAGGTATTCATGAACTTGCTTGGAGTTGCAGTCGATACACTGTCTTGGAGATCATTGCTATGCAAGTTGATTATGATGTTTTGAGTACTATTGATCATTGTGATTATCCTCATATCCTTTGAGCTAATATTTGGGAGATATATGGAGATTTAGATACTCCACTATTCCTTGATGGTCATGATTCAAAATGTCATTCTTCAAATTAAGTTCCCCATGATGATATTGTTGTGTAGGAAGTTGATTTCCTTGAATCTTCTGAAGAGGTTGACAAGGTTCCTTTAGGTGCTTCTTCTCCATCAGAGATAGTTGGTATCCCTTCACATTCAGTGATTCCTTGTCCAGATTCATTGATTGAGGCTTCCATCATCATCACTCATCAGGACAACTTCAATTTTTTAGACTTGGCATCACAAGATGGCTTCGTTTCAAGTATCACTAACTTGGGTACTTCTACAGGTTTGGAGGACATACTCAAGGGGATATCACTCCTCTATTTAGATCATACTTTGGAGAGTTCTCTTGAGTCTCCTCATCCCTTTGTCTCGACCTTGATTGGGAATCTAGAGACTATCTTGGAGGCAATTGGTTTCTCTTCAGAGATTTAATCTTTGAGACTTCTTCCCTGTCATTCCATTTAGGATTTGAGGTTTCTTCAACATCTATCATTGGATTGGCTTCAGACTTCTTTTAGTGGTTTTGAAGACACTTCATTCAGGGGGGCTATCAATTCTCCATCATATCCATCACATCATCGTCTTTGGATATTGTTCAGCATCAGTTTTTGCATCATCTTGATTTGACACCTTCTTCATTGATTGTGGCATCTTCATCTTCAGGAAAGGAGACATTTGAGAAAAGTTCAGAGACACCATCATCCACTTTCATCCTTCCTTCCTTCAATTCCTATCTAGAATGGGAAGCATCCCTACACTTGCAGTTGGTTTTGTTTCTTCTGAAAGAGAGACAAGTCATTTATCGACATTAGATCATGTTTTGTCTTTAGACACTTACCATCTTTGTAGGTGATCACATCTTTTGGGGGGGATATATAGTCTCCCTCTTTCCCTCCTATGGAGGATCTATTGTATTGTATCCATGTGACATATGGTGTACTTAGGGGGTATTTGGGAGTCCTCCATCCTTCTCATCCTATCTCACATTTTTTGTATTTTCATCTCCTTTTTGGAGAGGGGTTTTGTTCCCACTAGGTTTTCCCCTTTTCTCTAGTTGTGAGATATTTTTTGCATCTTTTCATGTACATGGGTACCTAACATGGCTTCGTAGATAGGACCCATCATCTCATTATCTTGCATAATCATTGCATTTTCCTCCCTAAGTTGAACTTATGGGGGTGTTAGTGTAATTAATTATTTATTACACTAGCATAAGTTAACTTAGGTCATGCATCATTTAGTCCTAGGTTATTTTTTAATAAATCATTTAATAATGGGGTATTTCCCCCTTCCTTGTTTGTAGGGATAAGATTCCTTCTAGAACTTATTTAATAATTTCCTAGATAGGGTTCACATGTTGTCACATGTTGTTAGATCATGACACATGGAAACATCTCATGCATCTTAGGTTTTCTTTCTTGCCTATGTAATCAAGAAACTAGTTTATTTGTAACATATCAATCATATCATGTCATCAATATAGAATCTCTATTATGCATGCCTAGTTGCAACACTTTCTATGTGGTTGATTATCTTTCTTGGAAAAGGTCCTCCATTGAAGACTGCAACTTCAAGGACCTTGTGCATCCATAATCTCAACAAAAAGCTCTTGTGGTAGTCAGGAGCCAAGTGGAGTTTTATTCTAGTAAAGCTAAAATATGTTGGGAGTCAAGTACCTGGGTAAATGGGGCATCAGTGTTGAAGTGTTAAATTTTTTTGTTTCATGTTTCTTGAACACCTAAAAGGAGAAATAGGTTTTTGGACAATGTTTTGGTATGGGTGGTCAAGAAAATTTGGATTGGGAGAAAATTCAATGATGTGATCTAGTTTGGTGGCACACTCTAAAAGCTCATGCAAGAACAAATCATATTGAGAAGAAATGTCAGTAATCGGGAGATCAGGAACCTAGGTATTACGCATGCAATGAAGGAGGGTTCCTAGCTCTGGGGGTATATACTTCTGGGTGTTTTTTCTTGAAGTCCAAATATGAATGTAGGAACATAAGTGTTGGTGGATTTGAACAACTAGTTCCACCTGATCACTCTAAATATCGAGCAAAGGAAGTTCCTACATTTTGTTTGACAAATCTACTCAATCCAGTTTGATTTCTTGATTGAGTTTTAAAGATACAAGTCAAAAAATTTAAGTGTTGAAGAAGGTCAAAGTCTATTGACTTAATCAGAAGTTTCTCTTGCCAACTATCACATGCCACGTTTTTTATTGTGATTTGCTCCTTGGATTCCCTCTCATGCTTTGATTGAATTTCCTGAGTGTCTTGTTCTTATAAACAATTGAGAGATCTATTATTTTAGCTAAGTTCAAAATTTGTGGATTCTAGAGAATTAAATTTTTTGCAAGTTTAATTCTTTTTCCTATTTTCTATTCCATTCCAGATTAAAAAATTGTATGTTTCATTAGAAGTTAACTAATATCAAATCCAAATTTAGAGCTATTTATTGATATGAAATCTTATGTAGCTAATTGCTTGTTCTTATCAGACAAGACTATGTGATGCATCATTTAAGGGTACATCTGACACTATTCGGTGGCTAATTATCCCCATTTATTTAAACTCTTGCATCATTTTATGCCTAGCTATGAAGAAATCTGGTGAAGTATAGAATGGTTTTCTTTTTATTTAGTTATTTCTTTAGTCATGAATGGATAATACCTAGGATAAATTTTACATTTTAGTAATTTTTTATGATTTATTTTATAGTAGACATTTTATATTTCCTAAAAATGTTCAAAAAAATTGATAAATACATGGAATTTTATTATAAATCTTTTGATTCCATGAAGTTGTTGAGTGATTAATGCTAAATCTACTTGAATGTATGCAAGTGATTTGAGTTTAATGAAATATTATTGTAAATTCTTTGATTTCATGAAGTTATCAAGTAACATTTGAATGATCATACTTAGATTATGTTTCTATCTTTCGAATACCAGCCAATTCCTAACAAATTTATACCCCTCATTTTAACAGAAAAATTACAACCTTAAGAGAACCTAGTACGTCAAGACCTGAAATAATCGAGGCTTGGGATCAAGATGAGTTTTCCTTAGTTTTAGGTTTCCCAGTGGAGTCTTTCAAGAAAGGTAGGTTCTCACGGTACTCTGTGAGAATTTTATCTACCTATTGATGTGTGTGTGCAATGGCCGCATCAACAAAGACCATGAAGTAAATAATAGTTGATGATTCTTTAACTTATTGCTCAACAAATATAAAAAAATTCCAATCTCCTTCAAATAAATAACTATACCCATTTTATAAACATAAGGTGCCAATAGGTAGTTACAAAAATCAATGGATTAAATTACATATTAAAATCAAACTAGTTAAAATTCATAATATTAGCATAATCTTTCATAACCAACATATTTATAGTCATCATGGTAGAGAATTATTTGGAATTGAAATCTTTGAATTTTAGATTTAGCATATTCCTTTCTAGATTTATAAGTTTCTAAAAATGACAACTAACAAATGATCCTAAACTATGCTAGTTTGAATATTAGGGGACTGGAATTCCTTGATAGGAAATATATAGTTAGGGGATACTTGAACCTTAATAAGAATAAAGATTTATTTTTGCAAGAGGTAAAATTTATTTCCTTCTCTCTTGAAAAAAACCTTAATCTTATATGCAAAGATGCTACCCGCTATTGTACTAATCATGGCAAGGGTAGGGGTTTTATTTTTTTCTTCTAACAATTGGGTTCAATTTGTGGTTGTCTTTAGAGTCTCTCCATGCAATAGGGAAGTGTGGATTATTATTGAAAATGAAAATAGGAGATTTTGTTTATGCTCAGTCTATGTGCCCAATGAATACAAAGATATAATTGAAATTTGGAAATTGATGTATGGCCTTTAGAACATCCCAAAGAGTGTGAGCGGTGATTTTAAAATGATTGAGAATAGTGAAGAAAAAAAGTGGATGTACTAACATGTAAGGGAAATGAAATGAAAAACAAATGGTACAAGATGAAGAATAAACTTAATCTCTTTACTCCTCTTGAAGGTTTGAAAAAATAAAATAAGATCATATGGTTTACTTGGTGTAATTCTCAGAAAGGGAATAAGAGGATATACTCTAGAACTAATAGGTTCTATGCTAATAGAGACTTCAAGTTTTAACCAAACTAATGTTGATAGGTGGTTCAAAGTATATAATTTCTCTTTGTCTAACCATTATCCTATCAATGTTAAGATCCTTGTATCTAATTAGAGGCCCAAAGAAATTAGAAATTAGAAAATATCCTTATAAATACCACCATTCTTAAGTATGAGGACTGTAATGAGGTCATTTTCACTCTCAGAGAAATTAATAGATGGATGCTAAAAGAAAAGTCACTTATTGATAGATGGAATACTAATGTAAAAAATTGGATTGTTATTCTTTAGACTATTGGAAAGAAGAGGTCCATGGATAGCAGAAGAGTGAAAATTATCTTTAAGAAAAATTATTCACCTTGGAATGTGAGATGTGAAATGACCCTAACAATATGGGATTGAATGAGGATTTAATCTCTTTTAGAAACTACTTGAGAATTTTTCAAACCAAGATAACCTAGGTCCTATGGGTAAGAGCTAAAATGAATTATTTGTGTAATGGCAATAAGAGGTCTAGTTTCTTTTTAATATTTTTCAAAGAGAAAACTCTAAAAGAAAAAGTTAGAAGCATGTGTGTTGAGAACACTCTATTGTGTGATCTTGAGGATGTTAAAAATAAATTTTACTGCTTCTATAATGGATTGTTTAGATATGAAGGGGATAATAAAGAAGGGAAAATGCTAGGAACTTTTGTAGAAGTATAATACAAGGGAAAATCTCCAAGGAAATCTCAAAACTATTGGCAAAGAATATTTCAAAGGAGGAAGTTGTAAAGGCTATTTAAGAACTAAGTAGTGATAAATGAGGATTTGTTATAGGTTTATACTGAGGCTATATCCAAAGGCTCATTAGGTAGTAGTATTAATAAAGGAATAATTAAATTGCTACTTAAGGATGGTGATAAATCATTGGTGAATAATTAGAGGCCCAACATGTTACGCAATATATCTCATAAGATACATGCAAAAAAATTGGCCTTGAAGTTGGTTAACATGCTTCATTCTTTTATTAGTAGCACTCAAATAGGGTTCATCAAAGGTAGATATACCTTAGATAAACTCCTTACTAGTAGGGAGGCTATGGAATGGGTGAGATTGTCTAGTTAGAATATTGGTATGATCCTACTTGATTTTTAAAATGTATATGATAGGGTTATATGGCCCTTCCTTTTGATAAGTCTTGAAGCCTTTGGGTTACTAAAATTCTTTTTTAGATGGTCAATACCTTTTTGAGAGATGTTGCTTATGTGGATGTAAAAGGATCTCTATTTGAAAAATTCTTATTATAGAGGTCTATAAGGCTAGGTTGTCCTCTTTCCCATGCTCTATTTTTTATTGCATTTGATGTCATTTATTACCTCATAAGATAATCAACCTTGAAACACAATGTTAAAGGAATATTCTTCCCTAATAAATATGGCCTTCGAAAAATTTAGTTTGTTGATGACACTACCCTTTTTGCTAATCTTGAAGAAGATAATTTTGATAATTTAATGTAGAAACTTAGCCCTTTTTGTAAATATTTTGGTGTAAATCTATCCACAATGAATTTCATAATGTTGGGTTGAGAAAAAAACCCCTCTAAGTGGTTTTCTAAACATGATTTTCAATGGGGAGGTCCTAATAAGAAGGTTAGGTACCTTGGTATCCTCTTTGTTGTGAATCCATGTTTGAAGGACATGTGGAATTGGATAAAAGAGAAAATTGATAATAAAAAAAATAGGTAGATGGAATAAACAATATTTTTCCCTAGCTGGAAGGATTTTGGTGTGTCAGAAGACCAATTCTTCTTATATCTTGTACTATTATTTTGGTTGGATATTTTGTAGCTACCAAATGAATAAAATTGTAAAGAAAATAGAAAATTTCTTTGATTTGATGGTAAAGGTAAAAATAGAAACATGTAGTAAAATGGGAATGGTATTGTTTATTTAAGGTTGAAGGAGGCTTAGAGTTAAAAGACTTGAAAAATCATGGAGTTTCCTTGGCTATAAAATGGATTCTCAATTCCTTGAAAAGGAATGAACCATGGAATATTTTATTGAGAAACAATTTAATTGGCAGTGCCAAGGATAAATCATGGAAGAATCATACCCTTTATGACTTAATGTTTGGAAAATTCCTTGTTTCCCCTACTAGTTCCAATGTGTTTGAAATATTATGGAAAGCTTGAGAGCAAGTGAAAATTTTAGTTAAAAATTGTGGATTTTTGGATAAGAGTAGAAACAAAATATGCCTGTCAAGACCAATATGATGGAACCTATTTAATAAAGATAAGACCCTTGCCATGTTGCAAGGGTACTCTACCAAGTATTGGTGCATGAAAGGAGTAAAGTGATTCAATTATATGTTATTAAATAACCAACTGAAGTCTTGGGATTCCCTTAGTACATAATTTGATCTACCTTCTTCTTAATGGAGAACATATTCTATCCTAATGGAAACATGCAAGATTTTCCATTTTTCTATCCATTTTGATAGAAATAGTAATATGATTGATAAATGTAAATGGTGTGATGGTATTGAACTACATAAAGTTAAGCCCTAATCGATTTATGTCTCTATGGATAAAGCCTTGGATATTACCAAGCACCTAAATAACTACTAGAATCTTGATTTCTTTGCTAATAAATGGATTTTTTTTTTAATACCTTTGGTCTAATATTTTAGAACCTAAAAAAAAAATTCAAATGGTTGTTTGCATTGCAGAAATTACCCTACTCTATTTCCTATTATAGTTTAAGCCTTTGTTCTATATGTAGGACTCATGAAAGCATTACACTATCTTTTCTGACTATTTTTAATGCTAAATAAGTCTAGAATTTTTCCCCCATCCATGGGGATGGAGGGATAAGGATAGTCTAAAGTGGAAATATTTTTTTTGTTTTTTGAATGATTTAAGTAGACCATTTAACTTGTTCTAAATTGTTCTATCCATTGAAATTTTATGGTTTTGTGGAAGGATAGGAATTGATATTGATTCCAAGACAAAAGGAGGGTACTTATTGAGTCTTCTTGAAGACTCATATATAATTTCATTTATGTGTAGGTTATCATTACCATAGATATTTCCAGGGATAAGTTCCATAATATTGTAGAAACTTTATAGGTTAAAATCAATAAATATGAGGTTAGATACACAAGGCATTGGCCTTTCAATAGAAAAGATAATGATCCATTCTTGAAAAGCTACCTAGAATTTCAAAAAAGATACAATAAAAAGTATTCATTGGAGAATCTAGAAAAGGATCTTGGACTACAAAATAGGTTGGTTAACCAAGAAGATGGATTTTCTCCAAAGGGGGTAAGGTCAAATGAAGAAATTTCAAAGACATATCCAACAATAGGATAAAATAATCTAGATGTGTATAGTGAAAGTTGGATTTTTTAATGATTTTAATTAGTTGATTGAATATATTTATGACTCATCATTTTGTGCAGCATAGTATTCTCAATGTACTTTTCCAATGATGGCCTTGCATGGCCTAGCCTCTACTATTTTGGCTTTATGGCCTTACATGGATTGAAAAATAGGTATTATAGTTGTTGTGGCCTTATATGGAAAATATTTATACTATTGAACATAATTTTTTTGGAGACCCTATGTGGTCTAATCCTTACGAATAGTGATGGATGGTAAAATTTAGGACATAATATCTCTAGAAAACACTTTGATATGTAATTGTACCATATCATTTTTATATTTCACATGGTAATCTATTTTTTCAATTAAAATACACTAAGGTGTTGGAATGTGTTGAGATGATGTTGATTTGGAATGTGTTGAGATGATGCTAATTTCTTGTTGTCATTAGTGGTTTTCATTGATGTCAACATATCTTGGTTGTTTGGCTGATTTCTATTTTGATGCCTTGATGGTCTGGATTGGCTTGGTTCCAGATGATGTGTTGTAAAGATCTATTTTGGGTTGTATCTGTCTTGGTCCCATTCCTCTTGTAACATAATAAGATACATTCTTTTGGGTTCAAACTGATTTGGCAGTTGGTTAATGTGCTCTGGCACATGATTTGCATTATAACATGTATATCTTATTCTTTGGTTCTGGATATCATGTAGCATGTTGATTTGAGTGAATAAGCTATGTTTGTTCCATGTTTCATTCTTCTCCACCGTAGGAATGTTTTTGTGGTGACCTATTTCAAATTGTGCTTAGCTGACTTAGGAATTATGAATTTATGTTTAGCCGACTTGAGAGATTATGAAGGATTGAAATGGTATAAGTATAATATGTTTTTGTTTTATGCAAGAAAGTGCGATGAATGTGAATCTAAATATCCAAACATTGTGAAGTGTGCAAAAGTGTATGATCAAAGGCAATAGACAGTGAGATTTTATCTGGTGTTGTTGGTGATAGTTATTTTAGTGGTGGATTTCTTTTCATCATTCTTCTATTGGTAGTGAGTTTTTTTCTGTAGGAAGTGAGCCTTTCTCTTTTGGTAGTGAGCCCTTTTTGTATCTTTGGCTATTCTAGTTGGACAGTGAGCCCAATTGGCAGTGAGCCACCCTATAGTGAGAAATTTGGCAGTGAGCCTTTGTAAAAATCACCTCAACTAATGTCACCTTAATTGGTGCTTTATAATTGAGAATTATTATTCTCCATGGTTTTTCCCTTCTTGGGTTTCCATGTCAATTCTAGTGTTCATTGTACAGTGTGTTGTCTTTTGCTTTCATGTTGATTAATATCTAATTGATTTAAGCTTTGATCCAGATTAATTAAAGTAAAGAAAATTGTTTTATAATAAATGATTCACCCCCCTCATAGTTATCCAAATTGTTCAACAATTGGTATTAGATCTTTGGTTCCTCAAAGAAGAGCTTAACTACTTGGGGTATATCTGAAGGCACACAAACTAACAATTCTTGTATTTGATGGATTCGACTATAGTTTCTAGAAAGTGTAGATGAGAGGTTACCTAATTTCTATAGGCTACAAGAATTGGAAAGATGTTGAGACAAAATATGTTGAACCATCGAAAGGTGTTTCTACTACAGATGAGATTTCAGCCTATGAAGAGATTGAAAAGGAAAGGTATGCAATCTTTAGTGGTTTGTCTAAGACTGAGTTAAGAAAAGTTATTTTATTAGGAACTGCTTATGAAGTTTGGGAAAAGTTGAAAGAAATATATGAAGGAAATGATAGAGTCAAATTATCAAAGAAGTTGACAACTAAGCACAGATATGAGAACTTGAGGATGGAAGTAGGTGGGGACATAGAAGACTACTTTCAAAAGGTTGACAGTGTAGTAAATGAAGTCAAAAATAAAGGAAGTACTCTAATAGATGATGATGTAATAGAGAAGAGTCTGATGACCTTACTGGATAGTTACAGTGATAAGATCTCAGCTATTGAGGAAGTTTATGATCCGAAGAAATTCACCAGAGAGCAACTATTTGGCACTTTAACCACATTTGAGATGAGGAAATTTGGAAAATAAAAGGAGAAATCTGAAACAACCTTCAAAGCCACAAAAATAGAAGAGGAAGCAGATGATGAAAGTTCAAAAGAGTTTGAAGCAAACTTCACAAGGAAATTGAATAAAGGTACCAAAAAGTATAAAGGTATGTTACCTCTTAAATGCTTTAGATGTGGAAAGATTGGTCATTTAGCAAGTAGGTGTTCAGAAAAAGGATTAAGAGAAAAGTTTAAGAAGATCAATAAGAAGGCCTACTATGTCAATGAGAATGATGAAATCTAAAATGATGAATCAATCATGAGGACTATCTATTTTTGGTGGAAAAGGAAGAACCTATATATGATTGTGTGAACCCCAACCTTGTTACCTGTAAAACAACAAGAATAAATAGGTTAGACAAGAGATTGCAAGCAAAAACAAGGATTCCCCATGAAATCCATTTACAAACTCAAAGTAGGAAAGAAAACAATGAAAAGCATGATAAAAAGAACAAAATAGATTGAATCCTAATTTAAATGTGAAAACTCATGATCCCATGGGGGAATTGGTGCCAATTTGATGTGAAAATTGGCCCTTTCCGAATTCCTAAGATGCAAACTTGATGTGTTGAAGATGATTGATCCACTTAGTTGGTGAGAGATGAATGCTCCAAGATAAAAATCTGAAAAAACCTAGCTATGAACTCAAGGATAATGGATGAAATTTGAGAGATATTTGAGCATGGTAACTTTGCATAAATTATGGATGATGAAATGAGGATACGAGCTCTTTATTTATAGAATACCAAGATGGATGAATGCCAAAAATGAAGCAATGTGGGACTAACATTCAACCAATGGCAAGGTGCTACTTGTCAACATTTGATAGGATGAAGGTTGAGCACATTTTGATCCATGTGCAAGTTTGAAATTTGAATTTGATGAGATGACATGTTTAGGGGGGATGAAAGATGAGTTAAATACCAAGTGGGAAACATGTAAGAGACAATGTAAGAGCTTTAAATGCTTTGTTGGATGGACAAGTGATTTGGGGGGAGATTTCAAACTTGGAGGAATATTCCCTCTTGGATGCCCTTTTTGAATGAAAATAGATGATTTATAAATCAATTAAATTGATTTTCATGTGCAAGTTGCAAAATCTAGAGGATTTGATGGATTAAGATTAAGATTAATCAGGATTTGATTAATTTAAAGGAGATTAGCTGATTTGACCATTTTATTTAGATTTGTGGGTTGAAATAAATTAAAAAAAGATGAAAATGATTAAGACCTAGTTAAATAAATATTTTGATTTATTTAACCAAAGGGGGTGATGTTAGATTAAATTAGATAAATGCTTGATTTATTTAATTTAATTAGATTAACTTTAGAGATTTAATCAAATAATATGGATTATTTAATTAAATAAAGATAGGAAGATGAAATGACCTAGCTAATTACACAGAGACAATGATTTAATTAAATTGAGGGATTTATTTAATTAAAAGGGGAATTATGATGACTTTAATCAAATAAGGCTATTCAATTAAATGGTTAGACAAAGGGATAATTTAGGATGAAGCGATGTTAGTAGATCAGGATCGAGTGTGTGATATCAATTTGTGTACTTTTGATGTCTAAATTTTTCCCCTCTTTGAAGCGATGCACTTGTTGCGTTGGTTCAAAGAATAACCTTGCCATGATCAAAAGTCAAAATTTCTATGATTTTTTCAGATGCCCCACTGCTGCCCTAGCGAATGAAGAATTACACTGGTATACTGCCCCCTTGAGAGATCAGGCGAAGAGGTTTGATTTGAGGGTTGATCTCTTGACAAAGAGGTTCAAGATCAGTTCAACTCGAATATTTGATGTAGAAGATTTGATGATGTAGACAATCATCAACCATGGCTAGCCTTGTGCCTATTTTGATATATTACACACACTTGATCTTGATTTGTACCATGACAATTACATTATTGATGATATATATGAGATGATTATATGCAATGGATGATATGATGATGCATGGATGATATGGATGTTCATGATATGATATGATGACACTTTTATGATTATGCACTGGATAATAAATCTATGGTTTATGAGATGCCTAGAATAACCAATCTATATTATGCAATGATGAAATGCAATGCATGCAAGATGATCAATGTTTCTTATATGATATGACATGATATGTAGATGGTTTGTGGATGCAGGATGGATGCATTAGCGTTGATTTACGATTAACTATCATGGTACCATGTTAGCGCGAAAAGTAAGAGATAGAAGAAAACAAGAGATTCCAACAAGACATGAGATGATGATGATGATGATTTGATTACCAAGGAGTTGGGATTTTAAAAGGGCCAATTACCTTATTGTTTGATAACACACCTAGATACGATGCATCAAGGTATAGAGAACCAGGATGGCATTGTACCTAGTGTGATGGACTTTGACTCGACAAACAAATAGGAGTATTCTTGTTCACACTTGACATATGGAAACCTTGCTAGGACATATCTAACAAAGAAAGTATTCACCAAGTTATATTACAAGAACATCCAACAAGTGCAACAAATAAAAAGATAATGATCGTTGCCCCATTCCTATCTCTCTAAATCCCTTCGTTGGGGACATCATTGAGAGGTCCTTGGAATGAGCACACTAAGATAAACCAAAAGAAAAGATCAAGTACACAAACAAGCCAATGTTCTTCATACCTTCAACCAAAGGGATGTGTTTTGATAGGATAAGAATCCAAGGTGATATCCAAAATGATGCCCATTGTCAGAACGATATATCCTAGGACATGCATTGTATAGGATGATGATGGGTTGATAAGTTGATTGATAGGCTATTGATATAAGGTTGATTGACATGTTTGCGATTGATCAAGAGTTTTATTTTGTTTTAAATGTTTGTTGTTTTCTTTTGATTTTATGATTGAAGATTGATTTTCCTGATTGTTGTGATTGTTTCTGCTTGTGTTGCCAAAGGATGAAGCTGACGATCAGTTTATTATGGATGATTGATTATTGCAGGTGAAAAAAAATGGGACGGGTGAATTTTTTCAAATATTTGGATGTTTTTGATGTTTTGCAATGTTTTTGAGGCTGTTTTTGGTATTTTCAAGATATTTTACAAATGTTTTTGGATTTTTTGGATTTTTTGGATTTTCCAATTTTTTTGGGGTTTTCCGAGATTTTATGATTTTTTTTGGATTTTGATGTCTCGGGGGCTAATCAAAGATTAGCCTTGCCTACATTTAAGCTCAGAGACAACGTAGTTCAGATTCCAATGTTTTTGATATTTTTCTAATTTTTTGAGTGTTTTTGGATTTTGATATGTTTTTGGATTTTTTGATTTTCTAATGTTTTTTTAGATTTTTGCATGATTTTGATGATTCGGATATGGATATGTCCGTTTTGGATTTTGTTGAAAACCAAGCTAAGGTTGATTGATCGGATCGATGGATTGATGATGATAACATTGTTGAGGATACACAACAATGCAAGGATAGTGTTAAGCAACACAAGGATTGAGATGTTGATGAGATTGATGATAATAACATTGTTGAGGATGCACAATAATGCAAGGATAGTGTTAAGCAACAAAAGGATTAGGATGGATATCCCAAGATGATGGATTGATTGGATTTTGATCGATCAGGATTAATGAAGCTTGATTTGGAACAAAAGTTGTTCAAATGATTTGGTGTGATGTTTGAAGCACACGTTAGATGCGACTGATAGTGATTGTTTGGATTGATGTCCAATGAAAGGTGAAGCCTAATAAGGAACATCTTCTTGTCAAAATATGCCATGGGCTAGTGATTTGGATTTTTGGATTATAGATGCTTGAACAATTTGACTTCATATTTTCCAATGTTTGGATCACCACATAAGTTGGAGGATATAGATCAAGATTTATTCTTGAAGCAAGATGTAAATATTTGCCCCCAGTTTCTAGCAATGTATGGAATGCCATGGATGGATGCTTGGATAGGTGTATGGATGAATGGATATGGAAAGCATGCAAAGGATGTCAAGGATTATCTTGCGATAATATAAGGTGTTCAGATAAAGAATGTTCATTTGGATAATGTTTCATGGCTCAGATAATGCTGGATAGGATAGGATTAGTGAAAATGACCCATGTCAAGATGTTTACCATAAGCAAGTGTAAAGTGTGCCCCAAAATTTCATCAAGATCAAGATAACTTGGATGATGGATGCAGATGGATGAAAAATGGATTCGATAAATGGTTCATGGATGCATGGATTTATTATGGATGGGATAAGATGCTTTCACCTGAAGTGGTGCACGTAGATGCTTGATTCTACACATGATGCCTGTTTGCCAAGTTTTTGTCATGGTTTTTCCCAAAGCCCCACCCATGTGATTTTCACTAGAGGATGATTTTTTTTTCTTTACTATTTTCAATCCTTTTTCTGATTTTTTTGGATTTTCATTTTTTTTTTTTTTTTGATTTTTTCAAAATATTTTAAGCTCATGCTAAATCAAAAGGTGTTGTTGATGTAGATTCCCTTGTCATAATGTGCCATCAATATACTGCCTAAAGAAGTTGCTTTCCTAAGATACGTGCACTTGAATACAACTTTTGAGTTTTTTGATCTACTTTGTTGATACCGGAGTTAACTTTGTCTTTGTGCGTACATCACAATAGAGTGCCTTCTAAATCCTTATGATGAAGGGTCGTTGCCAATACATGGTCAATGTAAGAATTGGATATCATGTGTGGAGGTGTGGATGGAGTGTGTTTAGGGATAAGAGATGGATTGGTTGAAAGTTTGGAACTTTTGACTCTCCAAACTTGGGAAGCTGAGCAATGATGGGTGGATATGAAAGTGTACATGGAATTGGGACCAACTGCTTGATACACTTTGTACGTCACTTGACTTTTACTTTTGTGGAAATCTTTGATGGATACTTTTCCCCTTTTTATTTTTCCCCATAGTTTCTTTTACTGATGGAGTTTGATAGGGATAATCTTTGTTTGTATGTTTTGGTATCCATGCGTATTTGATTTGTCCATTATGCTTCCTTGTTTCTTCTTATTTGATAATGTTCCTTACGCTTTGATTCAATTCTTTCATTTGATGTTGGTCCCAATTCGTGGATGGGGTGATGGGTGGATGAAGATTCATGACGTGGCTAGTTGTAGTATTGGCATTAGTTTCATCAAAAGGATTCTTTGTGCTCCCTGTGTTGATGTTTGCTTGAGACATAGTTTCCCCCAGTATGGTGGTAGTGGAACCTTCGTTCCTTGATTCTGCTTGTTTTGAGGGTTCCTGTTTAGAATGAATTCTTTGATAAATGACCATTGCAGATGATGTTATTTCAATTTTTTTCTCTGCTAACTCTGAATTATACTATTTCGTCTGACTTGTTTCCTTGAGTGGATAATGTTGGATATCTGCATACCTAATTTCCTCAATCTGAATTTGGGATATATCTAATCTTGATGTTGATAACTCAGTTTGACTGTAGGAATTAATAATCTACTCCTTTTGTGTAACATAATTTTGTTCTAGATGAATATCATCTATGTGTCCATCCACAAAAAGCATCTCATGGGTAGATGGAGGAGTATGTGCATCTTGTATAGATAGGAGTGTCCATTAGATCATTATAGTATCTTGGAGATACGAATGCTTGATCTTGAATAATTTTGGAGTTGCTTTCGACATGCTTTGGATCAAGTTCTTGACATGGGTCAGTTTCAAAGGATGTATCACTTACAAAGGGTTCTTGGACATGATCATTAGTCATTGTAAGTGGTTCAATATCCCCTTGATCTTTGAGTGTTTGATCGAGTGTCGAGTTTAGATTTCCTTTAGTATTTGCAACCATGAGGTCAAAGGGGCTCAACATGTCTTGGAAAGGACCATTGCTAGACCTTAGTGGAAGATTTTGATCTTGCTTTGGAATAAATTCTTGAGATATGCCCTCTAACTCATCAGGTGATGTAGAGACATTTTTGTCATGATCATTGGTCGATGGATCATGCATTATGTTAATAGGATTAAATAATCCTAACACTCCTTGAAATAGATCACTAAAAAGTGGCTCTTGATGTATGGTGCATTGATCATCGGATGGTGTAGAAACATCTTCAATATGCTCCTTAATTGAGAGATCTTGAACATTGTTTTCAATAATTGTAGTGGAGAGATTGTCAATGTTATCACCAGTGGTTGAATGTTCATCGTTATCCCCAATAGTTATCATTTTGTCTATTTGTGTTTGGGTAGCTTGAGAGGCTTGGGTAGCTTGAGAGGCTTGTTGCATTTGTTGAGCTTGTGTTGCTTATTGTGTGGCTAGATATTGTTGGATGGCCTTTTGGTAGGCTTGGTGAGATTTTAGTACAATGTTATATTTTCTTGCTGTGTTTGGTTTTGGTGGTAGGGGTGGTGGATTTGGAATTGTGTTGGATGTAGTTACAATTCGTTGAGATATGTTTGGAGTGATCGTGATGGTTTGAGATATGATGGGTGTGATAGGGGTGGTTGGAGTGATCAAGGTGATAGGAATGGTCAGAATGACCAAGGTGATAGGTCCTTGGGAGACCATGTTTTTATTTTTTAGGATTGATGTTGTCATTTGATTAGACACCATATGTTGGTGCGATGTCGATGGTATATTCAAAGGTTCTGATGTGATGGCTTGATTGGTGTTAGGTGGATTGATTTGGATGGAGTGATTGGTGCTAGGTAAAGGGGGAAGCCCTAAACCAAAGAATGATGTTGATATGGGTAATGGTGGTGGAGATGTCTCTTGGCGCAATTACTCAACTATTTTGGTAAGTGTAGCAATTTGATCTCGCCAAATTTGATCTTGATTTTGATCTTGACTCCCTTGATATAATTGATTTAGTTTTTGTTCAAATAAATTTGGAGTGTGTACTTGTGTTTGATTTTGGACAATGTTATGATTTGGGATGATATTCAAATTTGGCATTATGGGTTGAAATTGAACATTGTTGATGTTGGGAATCACATTGCCTTGTTTTAGGTAACTCTGATTTTGCATGGTGTTACCTTGACTTGGACTAATGCATGGAGTCATTATCCTCATTTTTGGACTTTGAACAACATTTGTATGATTTGCAAACATATTTATCCCAAATTTTTCTAGATAATGGATGAAATTTGAGAGATATTTGAGCATGGTAACTTTGCATAAATTGTGGATGATGAAATGAGGATATGAGCTCTTTATTTATATAATACCAAGATGGATGAATGCCAAAAATGAAGTAATGTGGGACTAACATTCAACCAATGGCAAGGTGCCACTTGTCAACATTTGATAGGATGAAGTTTGAGCACATTTTGATCCATGTGCAAGTTTGAAATTTGAATTTGATGAGATGACATGTTTAGGGGGGATGAAAGATGAGTTAAATGCCAAGTGGGAAACATGTAAGAGACAATGTAAGAGCTTTAAATGCTTTGTTCGATGGACAAGTGATTTGGGGGGAGATTTCAAACTTGGAGGAATATTCCCTCTTGGATTCCTTTTTTGAATGAAAATAGATGATTTATAAATCAATTAAATTGATTTTCATGTGCAAGTTGCAAAATCTAGAGGATTTGATGGATTAAGATTAAGATTAATCAGGATTTGATTAATTTAAAGGAGATTAGCTCAAACTCAAAGTAGGAAAGAAAACAATGAAAAGCATGATAAAAAGAACAAATAGATTGAATCCTAATTTAAATGTACAAACTCATGATCCCATGGGGGAATTGGTGCCAATTTGATGTGAAAATTGGCCCTTTCCCAATTCCTAAGATGCAAACTTGATGTGTTGAAGATGATTGATCCACTTTTTTTTTGAGAGATGAGTGCTCCAAGCCAAAAATTTGCAAAAACCTAGCTATGAACTCAAGGATAATGGATGAAATTTGAGAGATATTTGAGCATGGTAACTTTGCATAAATTGCGGATGGTGAAATGACCTAGCTAATTACACAGAGATAATGATTTAATTAAATTGAGGGATTTATTTAATTAAAAGGGGAATTATAATGAATTTAATCAAATAAGGCTATTTGATTGAATGGTTAGACAGAGGGATAATTTAGGATGAAGTGATGTTAGTAGATAAGGATGGAGTGTGCGATATCAATTTGTATATTTTCGATGTCTACAATGATATCTCTAATATCTTTCTGAAATCTAATGATAGCACCAAAGCTTCATTCTTTGTTAAAAGAAATATAGATGAATGGCTGATTGATAGTGGATGTTCAAATCATATGACTGGTGACAAAAGTAAGTTTGTGGATCTTGAGAACTATGATGGATATTATGTTAGATTTGGTGATGATAAAACAACATGGATTGTTGGAATTGGTTCTATTACCTTTGATAGAAAACATAACACTAACAATGTCAACTATGTGAAGGTATTATATCATAATATTCTAAGAGTTGGATAGATGTGTGAAAATGGCTATAACGCGTTGTTTCAGGATGATGGTTGTGAGATCCAGAAGAGATTCAAAAGTATTATTATAGTTGGAAAAAGAACAAGTGGGAATATGTATCAAGTGGAAGGAGCTACAAAAAGATGCTTAGTATCTTAGTCCAATGATAGTTGGATTTGGCACTAGAGGATGTGTCACATCAATTTCAACAATTTGGTAAGGATAATTTCAAGAGAAGTTAGATGTTTTCCAAGACTGACCAAACCAAACAATTCTATCTGCAAATGATTTCAAGAAGGAAAGTAGACTAGAGAAACATTCCGAAGAAAAGAAGAATAATCTATTGGATTGTTGGACCTCATGCACACTGACCTATGTGGGCCAACTAGAATAAAAAGCTTACAAGGTGAGAGGTATTTCATTATTTTAATAGATAATTATTCCAAATTTACTTGGGTTACATTTTTGAGAGAAAAATCAGAGGTGTTGGAAAAGTTCAAATTTTTCAAGGAAAAAGTAGAGAATGAAGTTGACAGAAAAATCAAGTGTTTAAAATCTGATGGAGGAGGAGAATTTACTTCTGTTGAACTCAATAAATGCCATGAAAAACATGGCATTGAAAGACAACTATCTACCCCTAGAACACCTCAACAGAATGGTGTAGTAGAAAAAATGATCTGAATAGTTCAAGAAGTAGCTAGAATAATGATCATGGAAGCAAGTCTACCATAGATCTACTAAAGAGAAGTGATACACATAGCAATATACACTCTTAACAAAATACTGTTCCAGAGGAAGTATGGAAAGACATCATATGAGCTATGGCATGGAAGAGCTCCCACAGTAAAGTAATTTAAAATTTTGGAAGCAAATGCTACATCTGAAGAGATGAGGAAAATCTTGGATAATTTGACAATATGGCTGATGAAGGCATATTTTTGGGTTACTCTACAAAAAGAAAAGCGTATCGGTGTTACAACAAGAGACTAAACAAGATTGTTGAAATTATGAATGTGAAAGTAGATGAAGATGTTCAAAGAAATCCTCAAAGTCACATTGAATATGAATCAGATGACTTGGATGAAAAAGGAGAGAACAATAGGAAAGAAGAAGAAGAAGAAGAAGAAGAAGAAGAAGAAGAAGAAGAAACAAAGGAGGCTCTAACAACTATAACTAAAACTTCAAGGTATATGTAGAAAAATGACTCAAAAAACTAGATGATTGGAGATAAGAATAAGGGAATCACAACAAGAAGTAAAGTAGCTCAAGAGCAAGTATTATTGTGTCTAATCTCAGAAATTGAGCGAAAAATTGTGGAAGAAGCATGTAATGATTAGAATTGGGTGAAGACAATGAAGGAAGAGCTTGATCAAATAGAGAAAAATTAGACTTGGGAACTTGTGCCCAAACCGATAGACAAAAATGTAATTGCAACTAAGTGGGTGTTTCTAAACAAGCTGGATGAAAATGGAAAGATAATGAGAAACAAGGCAAGATTGGTCTACAAATGTTACACTTAGAATGAAGGTATTGACTTTGATGAGACCTATGCCCCTATTGCTTGGATGGAATCGATTTAGATATTTTTGGTTTTTGTAGCTTTTAAGGATTTCAAAGTCTAAGAAATGGATGTAAAATCTACATTCTTGAATGGATAACTGAAGGAAGAAGTTTACATTTGGTGTAGGGCACCTTCACAATTTTGGCTTGTTTTGCATTATAAAGGGAGTCTAGATGTGGTTCAAGGCATTTTCATAATGCAATAATGCCATAAATGGCCATGAAGATGATGTAAGTGGTGGTTTTTGAAGTCCTAGTGGTGTAGGGTCTTGTTTGAGTCATAATTTTGTAATTTTGTTAATGTTTATATTGTGCACTTTTTGAAAAATCATGTGGAAGACAAAAGTTGAATGGTCACCACTTCAAATTTCAGTTGTGAACCATTAGTAAATGGTTGAAATATGTTTAAAAGGCCTAAAAATCATTCGAGGCTATTGGTTAGAGGAGTTTTGTAAGGAAATAAAATCATATTGCTTTGTTTCATAGTTTTCTCTATGTCATAGTATATATATTGAATCTGTATGAACCCATATAGGTAGTAACTCATGTAAAATTCACATCACAAGATAGAGGATCATGTTAGCTTTCATTTGAATCCTTTTAGGAAGGTTTTCATTAAGAAATAAGTGAGAACAAAACAAATCTTTGTAAGTTGCTAATTGGTTAGGGTTTCTTGGGGTTTGATAGAAAATGAAGTTTTGAAGGCCATTCCACCATACTGTAGTTGAATAATCTAGTGGAATGGGCCTGTTAGATGTTAGGGTAGGTTTTTTTGTGTTTGTTTGGTAGGGTAGTATGGAGGTGGCCTAGCACATGCATAATGACTAGTAAATTGATTCTCTAGACATGAAACCACTAGTTATTGAGTGGGGTAGTAAGAAATTGGATTGTTTAGTGGAAAAAAATGTTAGAATTGTTGGTTTTGAGACTAGTCAAGAGTGGGCATAAAGGTTCTAAGGTCTGTGGTGAAGTTCTTGATAGCCTTCCTTTGGAAAAGAGGCCTAATTAGGCCATA
Source organism: Sequoia sempervirens (assembly GCA_007258455.2). Classification (NCBI taxonomy): domain Eukaryota; kingdom Viridiplantae; phylum Streptophyta; class Pinopsida; order Cupressales; family Cupressaceae; genus Sequoia; species Sequoia sempervirens. The sequence continues at coordinate 179,315,675 of VDFB02000015.1, forward strand.
GAGTAGTGTTATGGAGCCGATTGGGTTATGTCAGTACAAAGAAACCCTATCAGTGGGTTTGATATGTTGAAAGACAAGTTGAAGGGTCCCTAAAATGATGAACATCTAGAGTTGATAAGTGGTTTAGAGGGAGATATAGTTGGATAAGTGTGTCCAAAGGCCTAATTGTGAATAGCCAAAGTTGTAAAGGGAAAGAACCCATCAAAAGGTGATTGTGGTCTGTAATTCAATTGGAATCAGTGTTTGTGTGAGTCCATTACCACTTTGTCTTACATTATGTGGTATCAAAGCTTAGGCTCAAGATCCATTGATAAAGGAATTTAGAGTTTTTAAGAGAAAAGGTGCAAAGAGCCATACAAAATGCCTCCAAATATGGGTAGCATAGTATTTTCTAAGGAGATTAGAGCCCTGAGAGAAAGAATGGAAGCACTAGCGAAGAAGGATAAGAAAGATGAGGGTACTATTAAGGTGAGTGACCCTAAAGATGAGGGTGAAGAGGAAAACCCTCAAGAAAAACCCCAAGAAGAGTTGGGGCTTGAAGAGAGGAAGTTCTTGCAAGTGCTTAAGGCTGAAAAAGGTGAGGCCCATGAGGTGAAGATAGAAATTGCAATGTATGGGGGAAAGATGGATGCATAAGAAGTCATAGAATGGATTGATCCTCTAGATAATTATTTTGAGTATAAGGAGATACCTGAAGACAAGAAAGTTAAATTTTCTAAGAAAAAACTAAAGGGATTAGCTTTAAACTAGTGGAACTACATTTAAGAAGAGAGGGTAAAGAAGTTCAAGCCCAAGATTACTTCTTGGACCAGATGGTGCTGAAGATAAAGAGCCAATTCTTACCTATTGATTATGAAATGCAAATTTATAGAAGGCTGCAAATTTTGAAACAAAAAGAGATGGATGTAGCCGCTTATATTGAAGAATTTCATAAATTGGCCATAAGGTTAGGGAACATGGAGAATGAGAAAGAAAAATTGGCAAGATATTTGAATGGATTAAGGGCTGCAATTCAAGAAGAAATCAGTTTAATCACTCCTAGGTCAATAGAGGAGTGTTTCCAAATGGATATAAAGGTTGAGGAGAAGATAAAGAAGAGGTTAGAAAAAAAATCTAGGGTTAGAAGTAAGAGTTGCAGGGGTAGAGGTAACCCTAGAGGAAGAGGTTTTCAAAAGACACCAAATGAACAAGGCACTACTCAAGAGTCAAGTGGAGAAACACGAGAAAATTTTATAGGAAGAAGGCCAGGAGGTAGGGGCAGATTCAATGGATCAACAAGAGGATCTAATGATTTCTTAGGAAAGTGTTTTGATTGTAATCAATATAGACACCTTGCATGGAAGTGTCCAAATAAGCAAGGCACAAGCTATCAAAGTGGAGAAAGAAGAACTCAGCTTGTTCATGAAGAAGAAGAGGCAAAAAGTGTGGGCTCATGTGTAGGTCCTTCAACTCTCCATGCCAAACCAAAATTAGGGGAGTCTTTGATGATTAGGAGGACATTGATTAAAGTGCCAACTTCAAAGGAGCCACCTCAAAGGAAAGCTTTGTTTAGGACAACCTGCAAGGTCCAAGGAAAGGTATGTAAGGTCATAATTGATTCTAACTCCATAGACAACATAGTATTTGTAGAAATGGTAGAGAAACTCAAATTGAAAATAATACCCCACTCTAATCCATACAAAATTTCTTAGTTAAATAAGGGGTAATAGGTTCTTTTCAATGAGTAGGCTTATGCAAAATTCTCAATAGGGCGTTATAAAGATAGAACACTCTGTGATATTATGCCCATGGATGTGTGCCACCTACTCCTTGGTAGGCCTTGACAATATGACTGGAAGGCACAACATGATGGCTTCAAGAATGAATATAAAATTGAAAAAGATGATGTGTCGATCAGATTAGAACCTCTACAAGAAGATGAGAATATATCCCATGAAGGAACTAGTGTAATGGTTGTGAAGGAGAAGGTGTTACTAAAGGATTTGGAGGAAGAGAAGGTTGGTTTTTCTATTTTTGGAAAGACAATCACTGATGTAGCAAAAAAATACAAAGAATAAGTTTCAAAGGAGGTTCAGACCTTACTTGACAGATATGAGAACATTGTGGTGAAGGAACTGACAAGTTCATTGCCTCCAATACATGATGTAAGTCATCATATTGACCTAATCCCTGGTGCAAGCCTTCCCAATAAGGCAACATATAAAATGACATCTTAACAAAATGAGGAAATCAAAAAATAGGTGCAAGAGCTACTAGACAAAGGTTTGGTAAGAAAGAGCCTCAATCCATGTGTTGTGCCAACTGTTTTGGCACCTAAAAAGGATGGTGAATGGATACTTTGCATATATTCAAGAGCTATTAACAAGATAACCATTAGGTATAGGTTTCCTATACCCCGGATGGAAGATCTCATGGATAGTTTGGCAGGGGCAAACTACTTTTCCAAAATAGACTTAAAAAGTGGTTACCACTAGATAAGGATCAGAGAGAGAGATGAGTGGAAGACAACTTTCAAGACTAATGAGGGACTTTATGAATGGTTGGTGATTCCCTTTGGGCTATCTAATGCTCCTAGCACATTCATGAGACTCATGAATGAGGCTCTAAAGGATTTCATTAAGAAAATTGTAGTGGTGTATTTAGATGATATCTTGGTATTTATCAAGACAAAAGAGGACCATTTGAACCACTTGGACAAAGTTTTGGGGAAGCTACATGAAGAAAAGCTCATGATTAACCTCAAGAAATGTGAATGGATGAAGCAAGAACTTGTGTACTTGGGTTTTGTGATCTCAAGAGGAAACTTGAAGATGGATCCAAAGAAAGTTGAGGCCATTCTCAACTGGCCTACACCTACAAAAGTTGGGGAAGTCAAAAGCTTTCGTGGTCTAGCAAGCTTCTACCAGAAGTTTATAAGAGGATTCAGTCACACTGTAGAACCTATGATAGACACCATGAAAGGGGAGAAGAGAAGCATATTTTAGTGGACAAAGGAGGTTGATCAAAGCTTTGATTACCTCAAGAAAAAGGTAGCACAACAACCAATCCTTACACTACTTAATTTTACTAAGGTATTTACAATAGAATGTGATGCTAGCAACTTGGCCATAGGGGCAGTATTAAGTCAAGAGGGGAAACCCATTGCATTCTTTAGTGAAAAATTGAATGAGGAAAAGAAAAAATATTCATTATATGACTTAGAAATGTATGCTATGGTGCAAGCACTTAAAAAATGGAGGCACTATCTGTTAACTAAAGAATTTGTGGTATTCATAGATAATCATGCACTAAGTTTTCTGAACAGTCAAGAGAAATTAAGCCATAGGCACATGAAATGGGTGGAATATCTATAGGCTTACACATTTACCATAAAACATAAGAAGGGAGAAGCCAATAAAGTGGCAGATGCTTTGAGTAGGAGGGTAGTGCTAGTGCAAGAGATGCAACTCCAAAGTGTGGGTGTAGACTCACTAAGAGGTATGTACAAATCTGATGAAGACTTCCATGATATATTTTATATTTGTGAACAGTCCCAAGGATCATTTCATAAGGAGTATGAGGATTATGTATTGCAATATGGGTTACTCTTCAATGGGGCTCAATTATGTATACCTAGGTGCTCCATGAGGGAGACTTTGGTTAGGGAGAAGCATAGTGGAAGCCTAGGAGGTAATTTTGGTTGTGATAAGACTTTAGATTAGATCAGAAGATTTTATTACTAGCCTTAGATGAATTTGGATCTGAAGAAGTATGTAGAAGGGTGTGTTATATGCCAAAGAGAAAAAGGAACAAGCTCCTATGCTGGTATATATCAACCTTTTCCCATACCAAGCAGACCATGGGAAGCAATAAGTATGGATTTTGTCTTGGGTCTGCCAAGAACTTCAAGAGGATATGATAGTGTATATGTGGTGGTAAATAGTTTTAGCAAGATGGAACACTTAATTGCATGCAAGTCAACTAATGATGCCTCCCATATTGCAAGTTTGTTTTTTAAGGAGATAGTGAGAATACATGGGCTTCCATTGTCAATAGTATCTGATAGATAGAGATGCCAAGTTCATTAGCCATTTTTGGAGAACATTGTGGAGAAAATTGGGAACTAACTTAACCCTCAGTTTTGTCTACCATCCTCAGACTGATGGGAAAACTAAGGTTGTTAATAGATCATTGGGAAGTATACTGAGATGTTTAACTAAGGAACACAATCATTCATGGGATCTGATCTTACCATAGGCAAAGTATGCCTATAATGACTCAATCAATCGAAGTATTGGTATAAGTCCATTTGAGGTTGTCTATGCAATGCATCCAAGGGTTGTTTGTGAGTTAAGGTACTTGAGTGGAATAAACAAAAGGAGTACTCAAGGAGAGTATTTTGTTGTGGCTATGCATGACATACATAAGCAGGTCAAAGAGACACTTTAGAAGAATGTGAACAAGTATAAAGAGAAGGAAAAATTGAAGAGAAGGGATGTCCAATTCAAAGTGGGGGATCTAGTGTGGGAACATCCAAGAAAGGAGAGACTACCTAAGGGAAAGTATACAAATTTTATGATGAAGAAAATAGGACCCTACAAGGTGGTCCACAAGTATGGAAAAAATGCTTATGAGATTGAACTCCCACAAGGAGTTGCCATCTCACCAATTTTTAATGTGATTGACCTATATCCCTTCAAGGAATTTGTTTTTGTAGGTAAACGAGTAGGTGAACAATAAGGAAGGTATATAAGGAACACTTGGTCAAGTGGCATGGACTACCTAAAGAAGATGCAACTTGGATGTCTGAAGAAGACATTGCTCAACATGGAGTCACTGTTGAAGACCTCATTTCATCAGGAGGATGAAATCTTTTCCTCCCCGGGTGTATGGTGCAGGGCACCTTCACAATTTTGGCTTGTTTTACATTATAAAGGGAGTCTAGATGTGGTTCAAGGAATTTTCATAATGTAAGAAGGTCATAAATGACCATGAACATGATGCAAGTAATGGTTTTAGAATTCCTAGGGGTGTAGGGTCTTGTTTGAGTCATAATTTTATAATTTTTTTAATGTTTATATTGTGCACTTTTTGAAAAATCATGTAAAAGATAGAAGTTGAACAGTCACCACTTCAAATTTTAGTTGTGAACCATTAGTAGATGGTTGAAAGATGTTTAAAAAGCCTAAAAATCATTCAAGGTTG
>VDFB02000015.1:179320958-179412177 GCA_007258455.2 Sequoia sempervirens
ATACAATGTAGTTTGGACTATTTCGGTGTGTTTGGGTGCAAAGCAGGAACTTTTATAGCATTAACCCACCAATCCAAATGTGTTGGAATTGTTGGTTTGTTTTCATGATAAATAGAACAAAAGTTACACCACCTTGTAACTTTACATTGCATGCATTTGATCCATTTTACATCAACTAAAAAACTCAACACCACGAGAAAACACCTTAGAGATATCAAAAATTGAGATAGTTTAATGTAGAGAGGCCCTACATGATCTCGTAGCCTCAGATGGAATGTTTCTAAGTGACACGATTTCTGAGTAATAGCTCCTAAAAAATTGTTTCCTTTTTACATTTTGGTCTCTTAAGGGACTTCACCAATACAATGTATCTTGGATAGTTTCGACATGTTTGGGTACAAAAAAGAACCTTTCCTAGCATAAAGCTACCCATCTAGATGTATTAAAACTATTTGTTTTCTCACATGATGAAAAAAACAAAATTTACACCACCTTGAAACTTTACACTACATGCATGCAACACTTTTTCTGTCAACTAAAAACTCGACACCATGGGAAAATGCCTTAGAGATATCAAAAACCAAGAAAGGTTATTATAGGGGGGCTCTCTGTGATCTCGTACCCTTAGAAATGATTTTTTTAAGTGAAATTGTTTCTCAGTAATATCTTATCAAAGATTTTTTATTTTTTACACTTTGGTCTCTTAAGAGACTTCACCGATACAATGTAGCTCAAACTGTTTCGGCATGTTTTGGTGTTAATTATGACCTTTCCTAGCATAAACCCACCCATTTGGATGTGTTGGAACTATTGGTTTGGTCGCATGATGAACATAATGAAAGTTACACCACCTTGCAACTTTACACTGCATGCATCTGATGCTTTTTTCATCAACTAAAAGCTCAAAACCATGAGAGAATTCCTTAGAGATATCAAAAATTGAGAGAGGTTATGTAGAGGAGCCCTATGTGATATCATTCCCTCAAAAAAAAATTTCTAAGTGACATGGTTTTTGAGTAATATCTCATCAAATATTGCTACCTTTTTGCACTTTGGTCTCTTAAGAGACTTCACTGGTACAATGTAGCTTGGACTATTCTGACATGTTTGGGTGTGAAACAAGAACTTTCCTAGCATAAACGTACCCATCTAGATGCATCAAAATTGTTGGTTTGGTCACATGACGAGCAGATAAAAATCTACACATGCACCTTCCTCAACTACTCAAGAGTAGGAAGAATCTCTTCATTGAATACATTATCTCTCTCATTCATTTTAGTCTACTTATTTTTCAAGTGTTTTTAGAGTAGACTAACCTCCTTTTCATTGATGATAAAATATTATTCTTATCTTTTAATTCCTTTTCTAAGTGGTTAATTTTAGTCTTTAGTTGTTTGGCTTCAATTTCAACACTTCCAACTATTGCTTTTACATCTGCAACTTGACCATCCACAATTTTTTCCTCATCTCTACTACTCTTACCTATTAACATCCCCTAGTATTCCTTTTCATGATCTTCTAACTTCTTTTTCATGTTTTTTACTTTGAGCTTTAGATTAGCTAGTCTATCATCAATGCTTAGGACAACAACATCCCTTTGTTTGATAGGGTTTTCAATGTCTTGAACACTTTCATGTTTCCACCACACTGATTCTCTCTCTTTTTGCACTTACATTTGATATTGCTTCTTCCTTATCATTTATTTCTAGTTGTATTCTCTCCATGGAAGTCTTAATTTCAAGAATCTCTCCATTCAATACATTATCTATCTCATTCACTTTGGTCTTCTTCCTTTCAAGTGTTTTTTGATCAAATTCATGTTTTATTTCATACATTCTAGTACTTGCTACCTCTAGTTTTGCATTATCATATTTTCATTTCACATACTGCACATGCACCTTCCTCAAATTCTCAAGAGTAGATTCCTTTTATCATTTCATGCATTCTACTACTTGTTGCTCCAATTATGCATTGTCATATTTCCATTGCCCAGTTATGAAGGGTGGTTATTCATATTTGGATATAGGAGGTTGTGAGGATGATATGTGTTCATATTGATAAGAGGGAGAAATTGGGATTTTTATAACAAGGATTAGGATATAGATAGACTCTTGAAAAGATTGATTGTGATAAGATATGAAATGGATTATGATAGGGTGATGAGATAGGATAAAAGATGATAAATATTGGATATGATATGATTGGATAGAGATAAGATAGGAAGATAAGGATGATCAATGATCAAAGAAACAATGATGGAAATGATAAGATGACAAGGGTATGCTAATGGCCAAAAGGACCAAGGTCTAAGGATGATGGTTGTGATGAGTAGCTTATGATAATGGATGAAAATGATAAGATGAGGGAAAGATGATATATTTTGGATGGGTATGATGGAAAGGGTTGATGTTTTAGGTGAAATGATGGTTGAGGAAGGGTTTCCCAAGTATGATCTAGGACTACAAAGGTCAATTTTTCAAATTAAGGTATCAAGATGGTCAAATGGTGAAACTATAAATATGCATATAATCTACCCAATAGTCACTATATATGTGTAAAATGCAACAACATAAAAGAGAAAAACATATGTAAACTTGAAATATAGAAATGAAAGGTCTAACTATCAAATACAATAAATTAATATCAATAAAATGAATTTACAAAATCAATGTGCATACTTACAAATTAATCCAACAAACCATCCAGGTCTACTCTACTCTTTATTGTGTCAAGTATTGCCTCATGGTCAGACTCACAAACCTTCCACAAGGTCTTGTTTAAAGGTTTGCCTTGATATTGTATCAAATGAACATTGGATGCCACAAAAAGGTATGAGTAATGAAGAATCTTCCAATGAATTTCAAAGTCCCGAAACAACCAAACATTAACACTCTTATGTGGATACCTTCTAACCCATGTTCCAATAACAACTACCAATCTTATAGGGCATTTGATGTTTTCACCATCTGTAACTAGGGCCTCCAATTTTTTTTTGGCCTCAACACAATGACACAAGTAATAATATTTTCCCTCTTCATTATCTTCATCTACAATAATTCTATAAACATTCCCTACATTGATATGTGCAGCAAATTAGATGAAATTAGTTAGCATTACAAAAGCACTACAAGGTAAGATAACATTAGGAATTTCAAAAACTATGTAAGTAGAGATATTACCTGGTTGAACTAGATCTAATATGTGGTTAAAGCCAATTGATGATTCCATCTATGCTAGTTCTAGTGTCATCAAGGGCCGATATGTGTCAAGTGGGATAAGATAACTTAACCTCCTTTCATCAACCCACTCCTTTGACTCACACTCATTCCAAGCTTGAATTCACATGAAGAAAAAAAGCATGTCATCTTCCATGCATAGATACTCCATTAACCTACATTTGAATTTGAAAGAGTGTTGATCCTATCAGTGTACAACAATCCTCATATGGTGCAATATTGGTATCATATATCAACAAAAAAAATCTATGAACTGAAGACTTACCTTCATTACCTAGACCCATCGAAGCATTACACCACTTGTCGATTGATTTTGCATATGTCAACTTTGCATTTTCTTTAAATTTTAACTCTTCCCATGCTATGGATCTTTTGATACATGCTCTTGCACCATCATGCTCCCCCTTTCCATGTTCAATCTCAAAAAAAATTCACATATATTGAACACCTATAATATTATGCATCTTGCTCAACCAATAGAACATCTACGAGTTCTTGAATTGTGATACATAGTTATCTGACCATATCATATGTTGGCTGAATGATATTCCCCTTCTAGTCAAACGATTGTAGAACACCTAAAAGAAAACTTTATCGAACTCTATAGATGTGTGTGATCATCACTATTATGAAAATGATACTCCCTTATGATATTCCTATCATCCTTTGGACTATCATTTGCATGAATGAATGCAATGTGCACAAATATAGAAACCTATGTGGAGTTGTAATATTGTGATTGCACCTGATATTGTGGATATAGATTGTAGTTCTCTACAAATTTAATGACTAAAAGGATGCTACCAAGTGAAAATGTGTCCTTGCATAACTTTAATTGCATGTCCAACCATTGAGCTCTAAGGGTATACCTTACATACCGATACACTATAATGTTACAAAATGTAGACATAAACTGATACACTGGAATATTTTGAATAACCAAATCATACCTTTTTGCTTCTTTACCATCTTTTTTATCGTAGGCCATTGTTTTATAATTCCCAATCTCTACCAGTTCATTTCCAACCGCATGTGTTATTTCCATATGTTCACATATTGGCATACATTGCAACCCACCACAATTTTGACATGCACCATCCAAGCATAATTTCATGTACAATATTTGAACATCCTATCTTTCACATAAATTTTTTGATATGAAGTCTCTTGGAGATGTAGGTGGGGCATGTATGCCATAATCCTACAAAACCTTGTTAGTATGAAAATCTAAAAATATAGAATGATAAACATCAAAATTGTTAGAAAATTCAATATGTAATCTAAAACAACAAGTAGTGCATGTGTGATTTATCTTGACATAGAAAAGTTTTAGCATTTCAAAATATCTTTGACAATTTTTTATTCAAGGATACATCTCTAGAAAATTACCAAAAACTTGTGTTTGAGTCATATCCAAAAAATTATTTGGATGTGGCTCATGATTTTGACTGCTAATTCTCCTTCTTACCATATCACTTTGATTCAAATATACCCTTGTGTAATTATTCCAAAAGTATTCAATTAGTGATCTCAATGCTTCAACAATTGATTTATCTTTTCATGGTAGTATTCCTAAGAATTCTCATAATTCATTAGCATTAGTGTTCTTGATTCTTTGACACCTTCCAATGGCTCTTGATAAATTTTTTTCTATTAATTCACAATTGTTGACTTGTCTTTCTAATGAGACAAGCTTTCCTCATTTGATTACTTACTATTGTAAATGTAATGACATGTCATCTAACATTGCTATCTTTTGTATGTGAGGTGTTACACACACTCTCATATGCACTCATTATATTCTTCACAATAGATTTTTCAATTGAAGCCTCCAATGTTCTCAACCCAAGAATCTTCATTATGGACCTATACTTTATACTTCACATCATTTCAAAAAATAGTTGACATCTTGTAGTCTCATTTAACTTTTCAAAGAACACTCTCCAAATCTTATGAGCATATCTTGTACAATTTCATTTAGAATATTACCTTTCATTGGCTACAAAATATTCTCATCAATATCAATTGAATACTTTGGCTTTCTATGCAAAATTCTAGGTGGTGTTCTCAAAGGTAAATTCATCTCAACATTAGGAATTTCATTAATGGGAGGTGACATACTTTGAGGTTGAGATGGGAATGATGGTGTACCTCCTTCCTCACATGTGAGTGATGATGTAATATCAACTTGATATGTGGTAGATGGTGTCCCTCCATCTAGACTTGCAATAGAGGATGTGTCTTCAACTACGGTATTCAAATCTCTCATTGCACAAAGTTTTTTCATTTGTTTCATTTGTGCTGCCAATATCATATCTCTTGTTGATGGTTGAAGTTCCTCTTCAATTGTCATGTCTTCGACAATCATGTCCAATTTATTCTTCTCATGAAGTTTCCTCATATTTGTTGCTTTCTTTACATTCTTAGCTTCTTTCTCTTCCTGTTTTGGTTTAATCCTTGATCATTTCCTCAACATGATGGAGAATTTTATTTGTAGCATGATAAAGAGACAAATATTAGTTCCTAAAAATGAATCCATACAAAAAAATGAAATATATTTCATTCAACCCTTCACACAAAATACATACAATCATCATATAGAAGAGTAAATGTCACTCAACCATGATGAATAAACAAGTCTACAAAGAACAAAAGGAAAATGGAAAGATAAATTTTTTGAAGTATTTCTACCTTGCAATAATTTATCATTTGAATTTTCTCTAGCCATTTCCTAACATATGACCTACCAATATAATTTCCACAAATAGACATGTATGCAAAATGTGGTATCATAGACAAAGAACGTGATTTTTTTGATGGAATTCCTTAAATAAATGTGGTTTCATGGAATGCCATGATTGCAAGATAAGCATAAAATGGATTTTTTAAAAGACATTGCAAAATTTCAAGAAAATACAATTGGCAAGTATAAATCCAAATTCCACAATTTTTGACAACATCCTACCTTTGGAACAAGGTATGGACATCAATCAAATCATTGAAAGAAAGGGGGATTTTTGTCAAATATTATAATTGCAACTCCCTTGGAAGGCATGTATGAGAAATGTGGAAGCATGGAAAAGGCATGTGATTTTTGAAAAAATGCATCAAAGAGATATGTCATAGGTTGCAATGATTGAGGGATATAAACAAAATGGATTTGTTGAAAAGGTTTCAAAAACTTCCCAAAAAATCTAATCAGTGGGTTTCAAGCCATATTCTACAACCTTTTTCAAGATCCTCCCTACCCATTCCAAGAAAGGATCTTTGGAATAAGATGTGGGCATCCATCAAAGCATGATGCAAGAGCATCCAGGGAGAAAAACAATCTTGCATCGATCTAGTTATTTTAATTCTAATAAGGGCTTGACAGTTCTGTATCTAATCATCATCGAGTTCCTTCTTTCAGTGTTCAACATTTTCACTATGACATTGGGTTTTCATTAGGGTCAGGTTCTTCGTCCCTTCAAAGTGCCAATGGAACTTTCAGTGTGCAATAGGGATATTTCAGCAAGAATCATGCTAGTTGGCGAGACAATTGTAAATGTCTCTTCAACATTTTGATGGACTGTTGGATTAGTTGATTGTTGCATCAAGGTGACCTTATGGTTTCAGTAGAAGTTACTTCCGAGTCTCCTCAACGAGGTGATATGTCATCCAAGTCTCATCAATGATGTGGTGGTGGTGATGTTAGGGAGACATACATGGTTTGGTGGGAATTCTTTTGAATTCTGTTTGATCTTTTTTTTTAAGCTTTATCGATGTGACATGGTGGTTATGGAGGGAGATGAGTTGGAGTCTTGGAGACATTCTGATGTTGGAATATAAATGGAGATGGTCAAAAATGGTGGATGGGGAGTTTAGTCATGAAATCTGGTAGAACAATATTCAATGTATTCCACATCGTTGTTGTGGAATACATATTCATTGGCTGACTTGGTGGAGGTACTGTTAACTAGATAACAACATGGTGGTTTTGGAAAGCTTATTGGGAGATAACAACTACTATGAGATGAGGAGTATGGGAATACAAGGCTGGCCTGGAGAATTATAACAATATATAAAGCTGAAGGAATACAAGGACAGGGTAGAGCCAAGAGTGTTGGAGTTACAGAAGGTGTGAATAACATGCAGTGAAGAATGAAGGGAAAACTCAAATCTGAAAATCAGCAAATGCATGCAACAAGCATCCCATAGGATGAAATGTAATCTATAGCATCACTCCATTAATAAAAGAAAATATTTGTTCTCTTATTGCATCTAGTTGTGCTTTCTATGTGTATGTGGTGAGATTCTATAGGTAAGGGGAGGACTCTTCATCAGGTGGTATCAGAGTAGGCGTTCCTAAGTCTATAACAAAGTGTCAAACATAAGGTAGTTGGAGTAGGAATTGTGAGTTTGGGTTGAGATCAAGATGCCTCCAAGACCAACCCAACTTAGAGCCACTAAGAGATGAAATTAGAGCCCTTAGAAGGAAGATGCAAGCCTTGCAAGAAGAGGTCTGCGATGATGAAATAGAAGAGGAATTAGAAGAGAAAGAACAAGATCAAGTAGATCTTGGAGAGTTGAGATTTCTAAGAGCAATATCCAATCTGGGAAAGAAATCAAAAATGGAAGTTTCAACTTTTAGTTGGAGCCTGAACCCAGAAGAATTAATCAATTAGATCAATGATATGGAAGAATTTTTTAAATTTATGGAGATCAAAAATCCTCACCAAGTGGAGTTTGCAAAGACCAAGTTAAAGGACCATGCCAGTATTTGATGGAAAGAGATCCAACTAGAAATAGGGAGACAAAGGAAGGATAGATTTTCTATATGGGAGAGAATGGTGTCAAAATTCAAGAAACAGTTCATGCCAATAGATTATGAATTGGAACTACTCAAGAATATGTAGAGCCTATGAAAAATAATGAGGATGGTGAAGGATTACACAAAGGAATTTCAAAAGGTCCTAATTCAGACATGACATTCTAAGGAAAACAAGGAGAAAGTTGTTGGCAACACAAGAGCAGATAATTGATAGGGGGCGTGAATTAGTTGTCAATGAAATTTAAACTTATTAAACTTATTAACCTTATTCTTAGATCTAATCAATAAACATGAAATAATAAACCATCACCACATCAAAAACACACATAACACCAAGATTTTTTACTTGAAAACCCTATTAGGGGAAAAACCAAGGTGGAGGTTAGTCCACAAGATTATAACCTATTAAAAGTATAAAGAAGAAAATGAGGAATGCACATGCATTCAAGCACACTTCCTAGATCTCATTGCTCAATTACAACAAGGATTACTGCCCAAAGGAAGACACACTATCTTATAGAAACATTCGGATTACATTCGAAATATTTTGAACTGAGAAAATAGCATATGCTAATGCCTGATTACAGTTTCCGTTAAGCACATGAAAACTTCTTCATTCTCTACCCACTCTTCTTCACACTCTACTTCTGCCTTTGAATGATTAGGAAATTATTCACACATCTCATACCTTCAAATGGAATAAATAGTCACTCATATATATCCACAACTAGGAATAAGATCATCTACATGTCGACTTCAATAAAATATAAAATGTGTACAAACTATCAGCCCAAAACATAAATAATTATTAATGAAAATCAACCAATTTCATCCACAACATAGTGAATAACCAAAACAACATCCTCGAACATGAAACACTTTCAAAAAATATTCCTCAAAGATCCACAATGCACTAAAATCACCCTATCAGCCATGAACATGAAAAACATGAACACAAAATAAAATCAGCAATCACAAACACAATGATCAATTTAGACATGTAACACAGATAAAGCATGATCTAGAAACATCCAAGAGTATCAAGAATCACCACAGAAGCATCCAAAACAACTCAAATTACTAGAATCACATCATCTTCTTTTAGGAACACCAACTGAAGCAACATAATAACTGTCAGAACACAGATACTCATAACTTGATCAAATTTTCATGCAAATATTTGAAACTTAATGTGGATAAATTAGATATACTAAACAAAAACCTTTTAATCCACAACCTTTGATCATCAACATACTGAGCTCACCACCATGTTGAAATTCACTTCATCACTAACAACCTACACCTTATTTTATTACAATTTTCTCAATATCCTCAACATATATAGCCTCTAAGACATTAATGCCAATAGTTTGATATCAATGAAAACCACATATCAACACCATCCAAGAACATCCCCCTTTGGAATTGATGGAAACACATGAGGTGAAAAACACCATCAACACAACTTTCTCTTAGTACTTTCTCCTCATGTTTTGACTCTTTTCTCTTCAACTCTTTCAAATGACTCTTCTCCCCACAAATTTTTTCACATGACTCTTCTCCCCCTTTGATGTCAATGAAAAAGATACATTATCTTTCTCCACACAAGCTCTGAACCACATGTTTGAACATGTGACTACTCCCCCTGAGTAGTAGCCACCACAACATCAATCTGAATCAAGATATGACTATGAAATGCACGAATTGATTAGGAGGGTTAATCACCCCCTAATTTTCCTCTAAGATACTCAAAAGTATCCTTAGGAAAAGTATTGGTAAAGATATCTACAATTTGTTACTTAGTAGGCACATACTCCAATCTGACTTCCTTTTCACTCATCTTCTCTCTCAAAAAGGGAAACTTGATAGATATATGTTTGGTCTTTGAATGCAACACCAGATTCTTAGAAATGTTAATTGCACTTGAATTATCACAAAATATAGAAATAAGCTCATCATACACAACTCTGATATCTTTCAACATCTGCTTCATCCACAATACTTGAGTATAATTGTTAACAACAACAATGTATTCAACCTCTACAGTAGATAAGGAAATGACATTTTGCTTCTTACTTAACCGTGAAATTAGCTTTCTTTCCAAGAAAAATGCACCACCACTAGTACTCTTTCTGTCATTCACATCTCCTACATAATCAGCATCAATTAAAACACTCAAAGTAAGGTCGTCATCTTTAGGATACCATAAGCCAAAGTCAACTATTCCCTCCAAGGATCTAAAAATCCTCTTCACAACTGTCACATGAGATTCCTTTGGATCAGCTTGAAATCTTGCAACAATGCATATGGCATTCATGATATTAGGTCTAGTTTGAGTCAAGTAAAGAAATATACCAATCATCGATCTATATCTAGTCTAATTTGTTTTACGTGAATCATCATCTTGTGTCAACTTACATCTGGTCACCATAGGTGTACCAACTTGCTTTGAATCTTTCATACCAAACTTTTTTAGCAATTCTTGCACATACTTGGACTAAGATATAAAGATCCCTTTATCTAGCTAAGTAATTTGCAATCCCAAAAATAATTTCATTTCTCCTATCATAGACATCTCAAACTCACTCTACATCTCATCAGCAAACTTCATGCACAAACTATGATATCATCAACAAAGACTTCAACAATCAAATCTTTATCATGATCAATCTTGCAATACAAATTACTATCGACAATACCTTTATTAAATCCAAGCTTCAAAAAATACTTATCCAATCTGGCATACCATGCTCTTGGGGCTTCCTTGAGTCCATACAATGCTTTCTTCAACTAACAAACCACATCTCTCTAATCAGTCAATTGAAATTCATCAGGTTGCTCAACATACACTTCTTCCAGTTCACCATTTAGAAATGCTATCTTGACATCCTAGTGCAGGAGCACCTTGCTCACAAATGCCTTCAAAAGACTAAATTTCAAAAATTGAATCTTTGAATGTAAAATGTATGTAAAATAATTTTAAAAGGTCTTGGGTGGTTATATTTTAATATATTTAAAGTCACTAAGGGGTTGGTTGAGTCATTTTGTTGCAAAAGATGCAAAACATGTAAAATTGCAAAAGTGCAAAATGTGAACAAAAGCAAGAATATGAAGGGTCAATTGGTTGTAAAGGGTAGTTAATTAGTTGGAAATGAAGTGGCAGTAATTATTTATGTTGTAAGCATCTATTTAAGCCTTGGAGAGGCAAACCAAAGGAAGGCAATGTAAATTGGAATCAATTTTGTCAATTTCAATACCTTGTTTTGAAGTTTTAACAGTTTTCTCTCTATTTCCAGGCCTTGTACGGCCTATTACGGCCTGAAAACTTTGTGAAAGTAGTTTTATTATGTAGTTTATTGAATAATTTTTCCATTGGTTCAAGTATCACTCATTTTCATTAAGTAATAAGAAAGTTATGATGATTTTTGTGTAGGCAGGCAGTTCATAAAATGTTTTTCAGAATTGCAGTTCAGAAAACATGTTAGTACGGACAAGTACAGAATGGTACGGACCTAAAAATTGGATATATGGAAATATATTTATGTGGTGAAAAAACTTTATTTTTACCAGTAATTTTTATAATGCCATTTAAGGGGTCAAACAAGTCATTTCCTAAAAACTGTTCTGAACATAGGGTTTTTGGGGTTGCATACAAAAAAATGTGATTTCTTCTAATTTGTATGGTGAAAACTTCTAAAAATTTGTGGAAAGATTCATTTTGAGGTGTTCTTACTATATCCAAGGTTTCAGAGAATTTGAATAAGGTTTGATATATTTTTGGTGATGCCCTAGGCTGCCCTAGTTGTTAAAATTGCATGTTTTGGGTGAATTTGAGAGGTTCAAGGATGGAAAAGTGTGAAATCTTTTTGGGAAGCAATTTTTGATGATTGTTTGAGTTTGTGCAAACATATTCCAGTATGATTGAAGGTGTGGCAAGTTGGTATGAGGTTTATAAAACATACTTTCTACAAACCCTCATTGAATGGAGCTTTGTTCAAGCCTTGAGTATGGGTTTTTGTATTTGTTGCTTTAATAGAAGATTTTTCTTGAGAAAGATGATTGAGTTGATGGTTTTATGAGTTGATTCAATGCTACCTCTAGTTATTTATGGTTTTGGAGTTGATTTGAGGGCACATGATTTGTTATATTGGCCTCTTTGGAGCCTTATTTCTAAAGAATGAGTAGTTGAAATTTTCTCAAAGAAAAAGTATTCTATTTCATGAACTAGGTTGGATGTTGTGAACCTTTGTCTCTGCATAAAAATTTTATTAGAGCTAGTTGATCTGGGTTGTTGAGTTATTGTTATTGAGTTTGGTTGCAAGTGCTTGGTCCATCTATCTGCAACAAGGAAAGTTTCTGAGATGTGTGTTGGCAGACGAGGAAAGGTCTGTGGTCACCATCCTCCAATGGAGATTAAGCTGGGTAGAAGGTGCAGAGGAAAAGAGAGAGAGGCATCTTCCAGGATCTGTTGTTGGGTAGATGGATGGTTTTTTGAGTTAGTGTTTGCAGGTTAAAGAGAGATGGATAGTTTTCTGAAGAAGCACTTGAGTTTGCAGCCTAAAGAGTATTCCACTTATGGGAGTAGATGAGAAATTGAACAAAGGATTGGTTAGAGAAGACAAGGCAAAGAAAAATGAAGATGAAGAAGGAACAAAGAACAAATAAGATTAATTTGTTTTACAGGTACAAGAATGTTTCCAAGGGACTTGGAAAGTTTTGCTGGTTGGTTGTATGGTGCAGGAGCACCTTGCTCACAAATGCCTTCAAAAGGCTAAATTTCAAAAATTGAATATTTGAATGTAAAATGTATGTAAAATCATTTTAAAAGGTCTTGGGTGGTTATATTTTAAT
The DNA here is from genome assembly GCA_007258455.2 of Sequoia sempervirens. Lineage (NCBI taxonomy): Eukaryota > Viridiplantae > Streptophyta > Pinopsida > Cupressales > Cupressaceae > Sequoia > Sequoia sempervirens. The sequence continues at coordinate 179,333,856 of VDFB02000015.1, forward strand.
ATATTTAAAGTCACTAAGGGGTTGGTTGAGTCATTTTGTTGCAAAAGTTGCAAAACATGTAAAATTGCAAAAGTGCAAAATGTGAACAAAATCAAGAATATGAAGGGTCAATTGGTTGTAAAGGGTAGTTAATTAGTTGGAAATGAAGGGTAAGTAATTATTTATGTTGTAAGAATCTATTTAAGCCTTGAAGAGGTGAACCAAAGGAAGGCAATGTAAATTGGAATCAATTTTGTCAATTTCAATACCTTGTTTTGAAGTTTTAACAGTATTCTCTCTATTTCCAGGCCTTGTACGGCCTATTACGGCCTAAAAATTTTGTGAAAATAGTTTTATTGTGTATTTAATTGAATAATATTTCCATTGGTTCAAGTCTCACTCATTTTCATTGAGTAATAAGAAAGTTATGATGATTTTTGTGTAGGCAGGCAGTTCAGAAAACGTTTTTTAGAAATTGCAGTTCAGAAAACATGTTAGTACGGACAAGTACGGAATGGTACAGACCTAAAACTTGGATATATGGAAATATATTGATGTGGTGAATAAAATTTATTTTTACCAGTAATTTTTATAATACCATTTAATGGGTCAAACAAGTCATTTCCTAAAAACTGTTCTGAACATAGGGTTTTTGGGGTTGCATACAAAAAAATGTGATTTCTTCTAATTTGTATGGTGGAAACTTCTAAATTTTTTTGGAAAGATTCATTTTGAGGTTTTCTTACTATATCCAAGGTTTCGGAGAATTTGAATAAGGTTTGATATATTTTTGGTGATGCCCTATGCTGCCCTAGTTGTTAAAATTGCATGTTTTGGGTGAATTTGAGAGGTTCAAGGATGGAAAAGTGTGAAATCTTTTGGGGAAGCAATTTTTGATGATTGTTTGAGTTTGTGCAAACATATTCTAGTATTATTGAAGGTGTGGCAAGTTGGTATGAGGTTTAGAAAACATACTTTCTATAAACCCTCATTGAATGGAGCTTTGTTCAAGCCTTGAGTATGGGTTTTTGTATTTGTTGCTTTAATAGAAGATTTTTCTTGAGAAAGATGAATGAGTTGATGGTTTTATGAGTTTATTCAATGATTCCTCTAGTTATTTTTGGTTTTGGAGTTGATTTGAGGGCACATGATTTGTTATATTGGCCTCTTTGGAGCCTTATTTCTCAAGAATGAGTAGTTGAAATTTTCTCAAAGAAAAAGTATTCTATTTCATGAACTGGGTTGGATGTTGAGAACCTTTGTCTCTGCATCACATCCATCTAATAAACCTTGATGTTTCTGTAAGAAACATAAGCAAGAAATAGTCTCATAGCTTCAATCCTAGCAACAGGAGAAAATGTTTCTTCAAATTCAATCCCTTCCATCTGAGAATATCCTTTACACACTAGTCGTGCTTTGTTTCTAATAACTTCACCTTTCTCATTTAATTTGTTTTGAAAGATCCTTTTAGTTCCAACTACATTTGTGTCCTTACGTCTAGGAACAAGAATCCATGTATCATTCTTCTCAATCTGTAGTAGTTCTTCTTTCATTGCTTCCATCTAATGTTCATCTTGCATGCTTCATTGACACTATTAGGCTCAGTCTTTGAAATAAAATAGTATTCTTTTGCAATTCTTCTTCTAGTTTGAACACCTTTGTTCTTATCACCAATAATCTGATCTTCTAAATGATTTAGTCTTACATAACTCAGAGTCTTAGGATGTTCTTGAACTTTAGTCTCTTATGATCTCACTTCCACACTTTCACTCGTTCCTTCCTCTTGATTTTCCGGATTCACCAGAATGATCTAAACTTGATTTGAAGTCTAAAATTTCTTTCCTTTATCTGAACTATCATTCTAATCATCTGAATCATATCCACAAGTTTTGGATGGTCTATGTCTTCATCAACCTTGACATTAAAACTTTCAACTATTTTCCTCAATCTCTTATTGTAGCATTGGTAGGCCTTGCTTTTAGTGGAATAACCAAGAAATATTCCTTCATCACTCCTAGCATCAAACTTTCTTATATCTTCATCTCTTTTGATGAAGCATTTACTCCCAAAGATTTTAAAGTATCTAATAGTAGGCTTATGACCATACCATAGCTCATAAGGAGTCTTACCAATATCACCTTTGACTTGTACCTGGTTGAGAGTGTAAACAATAGTACTCACAGCTTCTCTCTAGTAGATATAAGGAACATTTCCTTTTAGCATCATAGTCCTAGCAGCTTATTCAATTGTCTTGTTCTAACTTCCCACAACTCCATTTTGTTGAGGGGTCCACGGGGCAGATAGTTGTCTCTTTATCCCATGCTTTTCACAAAAAGAATTAAACTCACCAGAAGTGAATTCACCACCTCTATCTAATCTCAGACATTTAATCTTCAGACTTATCTCTATCTCAACCATTGCCTTAAAAATCTTTAATTTCTCCAGAGCTTTAGATTTTTCCCTTAAGAAAGTAACCCACATCATTCTAGAATAATCATCCATAAGTAACATGAAATACCTGTAACCTTGTAAACTTCTAACTCTACAAGAACCACACAAATCAGTATGCACAAGCTCCAACACTTAATTTGAACAATGTTGTTTGCTTCAAAATGAAACTCTAGTTTGCTTCCCCAACTACCATTCCTTGCATATGGCATTAGTAGGTTTCATCAACTTAGGAAGATCTCTCATAGCCTGAGTAGAGCTTATCTTGATAATATTATCAAAGTTTACATGACACATTCTCCTATGCCACAACCAACTTTCATCAACTTGAGCAATCAGACAACTTTTACTAGCAGCATTCAGATGAAAGATATTACCTTTTTTTTTGTACCTGATGCAATCACATTTCTAGAACTTCCTAGTATTATGCACTTTCTATCCTTGAACTGAAGATTGTATCCCTTGTAAACCATATGTCCAACACTTAAGATATTATGCTTCAAACCTTCCACATATAGGACATCATCAATATTATGCTTACCATCAAGAGAAATGGATCATCTACATAGATTAAACCAAATTTGTCATCACCAAATCTTACAACACCACCATCATACTTTTCCAAACTCACAAACTTACTTTTATCACCTATCATGTGATGAGATAATCCACTGTCAATCACCCATTCATCTTTTTCTTCAACTCGAGAAGCTAGGGCTTTCTCCACATTTGTACAACTAGCAGATTTAGTAGGGGCTAGATCATTTTCCTTGATAGCAATAAATACCCATTCGTCCTCACTTACATTCCCTTTATCAGATTCATCATTTTTCACACCTTTATCAACAACAAAATAATACTTTCTTTGAAATCTAGGCTTGTTGGATCTTGGCTTAGGAACTCTTTTTGGACACCTTGAGGCAAAATGACCTATCTTATTGCAAGAAAAAAAATTAATAGGAAATTTCCCTTTATACTTACCTTATCCTCTAGCTTCCCTCTTGAAAATTAGTGCTTCAATCTTATCTAGTTTTCTCTCTCATTTCCTCCTCATACTTGAATATTTTTCTAGATCTTTCTCTCAAATAATATCTTTGCTTATCTTTTCTGGAGATAGTAGCTTTGAATGTAGATTTTGTCTTAGGAAGAGCATCACCAAATTCACTTAACTCAAAAGTATTAATCTTACCAATCAACATGTCTTTGGTTACATTTGTCACACTCTGGATCTCCTCAATAGTTGTAGCTTTGGCTTTATATTTAGCAGGAAAAGATCTGAGCACTTTAGCAACAATCTCTGATTCTTCCAATGTTCCACTAGCACATATAATACTACACACAAGTTCATTCACTCTATGCATAAAATAAGTAATGTTCTCATCATCAACCATTCTCAACATTTCATATTTCCCTTTCAGACTTTGTAGCTTAGCAATCTTCACATGTGCAACACCTTCATACAAATTTTCCAACTTTTTCCAGATCTCATAAGCAATCTTCAAATCCATAACATTTTTCATCACAAAATTTTTTAGAGCACTCAACAATGCTTCCTTAGCCCTGATATTGTACTCAACATCCTTAATCTCAACAGTAGTAGAAGGACCATTATGTGGGATAACATACCTATTCCTTGTAATGTTCCATTTGGGTTCACCAATGCATGTTAGATGACACTCCATTCAAGTCTTCCACAAAGAATAATTAGTTCCATCAAATCTCAAACTATTCTTCTTATATATCTCCATCATGGATCACCTCAAGCTATTAAACTTCTTCCAAGGAACCTACTTTGATACCAATTGTTGGAAACACAAGGGCAGCCAACTAAGAGGGGGGGTGAATCAGTTGTCACATAAATTTAAACGTATTAAACTTATTCACCTTATTAACCTTATTCTAGTATCTAATAAATAAACATGAAAGCATAAACCATCGCCACATCAGAAACACACATAATACCAAGATTTTCTTACATGGAAACCCTGTTAGGGGAAAAACCACGGTAGAGGTCAGTCCACAAGATTATACCTTGTTAAAAGTATAAAGAAGAAAGTGGGGAATGCACATGCATTCAGACACACTGCCTAGAGCTCATTGCTCAATTACAACAAGGCTTACTGTTCAAAGGAAGACACACTATCTTATAGAAACATTCAGATTACATCCACAAGATTTTGAACTGAGAAAATAGCATCTACTAATGCCTGATTATAGTTCTAGTTAAGCACATGAACACTTCTTCACACTCTGCTCACTCTTCTTCACACTTTACTTCTACCTTCAAATTATTAGGAAATTATTCACACATCTCATACCTTCAAATGGAATAAAAAATAGCTCATATAAATTCGTAACTAGGAATAAGATCATCTACATGTCGAACTCAATAAAATATAAAATGTGTATAAACTGTCGACCCAAAACATAAATAATTATTAATGTGAATCAACCAATGTTGGCCACAACATAGTGAAGACCCAAAACAACATCCTCAAACATGAAACAATTTCAAAAATTATTCCTCAAAGATCCACAACATGCTACAATCACCCTGTCGGCCATGAACATGAAAAACATGAACACACAAAAGAAAATCACCAATCACGAGCACAACGATCAATGTAGACATACAACATAGATAGAGAATGATATAGAAACATCCACGAGCATCAAGAATCACCATAGAAGCATCTGTAACAACTCAACTTACTAGAATCACATCATCTTCTTTCAGGAACAATAACTGTCAAAACACAGATACTCATAACTCGATCAAATCATCATGCGGATCTTTGAAACTTAACATAGATAAACTAGATATACTAAAAAAAAACCCTTTAATCCACAACCTCTGATCATCAACATATTGAGCTCACCACCATGTTGAAATTCACTTCATCACTGACAACCTTTAACTTATTTTATTACAATTTTCTCAATATCCTCGACATATATAGCCTCTAAGACATTAATGCCAATAGTGTTGACATCAATGACAACCACATATCAGCAACATCCAACAAGTTGCTCACTACATTAATGGTCTAAAACCTAGCATACAACAAGAATTGGCACTGGTAAGAATGACTACCATTGAGGATGCTTATCAATTCTCTCTAAAGTTTGAAGAATGAATGAACAAGAGGTTTGAAAGCAAGCAAAGAGGTGGAGGTTGAGGTGGAAAGACTGTTAAACAACCATATGGAGGTCAAAGTGGTGATCATAAGAAGGGTGAAGGATCTAGTACCAATCAAGATCGGTAAAGAGATGACTCATATCAGCCTCGTGATTAGAATAGTGGAGATCGAAGGGGTAGAGGAAGGTTTGGGACTAGACCAGGAAGAGGAGGTTTTAGAGGAACATGTTTCCAATGTGGTGAAGAGGGACATAGGGCATATGAGTGCCCACAACACCAAGAGAAGAAAAACAAGAGGCCTAAAGGAAAGGCATGAGTAGCCCATGTAGATGAAGAAAACCAGTCCTCAGTTTGAAGATGTAGAAAGGGGTGAATCCCTTGTTGTCATAAGGGCCTTGATGAATGAAGAGAAGGAGCTTGAACAATGAAAGAATTTATTTCACACTCATTGTAAGTGTGAAGGAAATTTCTGTAATGTTATCATTGATGAAGGTAGCACTGACAATCTAGTGTTAGAAGAAATGGTCACCAAATTGCAGCTAGAGATGAGAAGGCACCTGAGTCCATATCATATTGCATGGTTACAGAAGGATCAAAGGGTCCTGGTCAATGAAGAGTGCCTGATAAAATTAAAAAATGGTAACTATAGGGATGAGGTTTTGTGTGATGTGATACCCATGGATGCTTTGCACATGTGGTTGGGTTTACTATGGTATTTTGATCAACGAGTAGTGCATGATGGACACAAACACTTATTCACTAACGAAGGATGAATTTGAACATAAGTTGAAGCCTCTAAAGGAAGTAGACGAAAATGTATGCAATAATGCACAATTTTTTTGGTCGACGGAAGGAAATTCCTAGAAGGTATGAGACATGAACACGTGTTTTGCATTAATTCCAAGAACTAAAAAGGAAGTTAGCAACAAAGTTCTTGTAGAAGTGTGTGGTTTGTTGGATGAATTCTAGAGTATTATTTATGATAATGTGCCTAAAGGATTACCACCAATGAGGAATATTAGTCATCAGATGGCTTTGATTCTTGGAGCCAATTTTCCAAATAATATATCCCATCGAATGAATCCAGTAGAGAATGAAGAGTTGAATAGACAAGTGCAAGAGTTGTTGTGAAAGGGATTGATTAGGGAGATTTTGAGTCCATGTGTAGTACCTACAGTACTAGCACCTAAGAAGGACACAAAATGGTGAATGTGAATTGATTCAAGAGCCATTAATAAGATTACCATCAAGTATCAGTTTCCCTTGTCAAGGATGGATGACATTATGGATTGCATGAGTGGGGTTAAGTATTTCACAAAGACTGATTTGAAGAGTGGTTACCACCAAATTCAAATCAAAGAAGGAGATCAATGGAAGACAATTTTCAAGACCAAATAAGGCTTGTATGAGTGGTTAGTCATGCCTTTTGGGCTCACCAATGCACCCAACACATTCATGAGACTCATGAACGAGGTATTGAAAGAATTTCTAGGTAAGTTTTTCATTGTAAACTTGGATGACATTTTTATTTTCAGTAAGATGTTGGAGGAGCACCTGATGTATAATCAAGAAATTCTTGAGAAGTTGAGAGAGGAGAAGTTGTTGATCAACTTGAAGAAGTGAAATTTTGTGAAACATGAACTAGTGTATCTAGGATTTGTTATCTCAGTAGAAGGTCTGAAAATGGATCCAAAAAAGGTGAAAGCCATTGTGGAGTGGCCAATGCCAAGGAGGACTACTAAGGTAAGATATTTTCATGTTCTAGCTATTTTTTACCGAAATTTCATTAAGGGATTAGGTAGTATTTGTGCACCCCTAACTGAAGCAATGTAATGGGATAGAAAAGAATTTAAATGGAGTATAGGAATAGCAAACAATCTCAATTTTCTAAAGAAGGTCATGGAGTAGTCTATTTTGGCACTCCCATATTTCAATAAAGTGTTTCAAGTGGATTGTGATGCTAGTGGCAACACCATTGGAGTTGTTTTAAGTTAGGAAGTTAAACCTATTGCTTATTTTAGTGAGAAGTAGAATGATGCAAAGAAGAAATTTTCTATTTATGATCAGGAATTCTATGCCATAATTTAGGTTTTGAAAAATTGGATGCATTATATGTTGCCAAAATAATTTTTTTTGTTTACTAATCATCATGCTTTACAATATTTGAATAGTCAAGTAAAACTAAACCAAAGGAATTTGAAGTGGGTGGAATTTCTATAGAATTATACATTTTTGATAAGTATGAGGTATTTTTCCACAGCGTGTTAAATTATGATATTGCTATCAGGATTCAACCGTGTAGTTTTGAGTCAAACTCATTGACCCATGTTTCATGACTAGTGGTTCAACAAGAACCCATCTCTCATGATATCGAATGGTCCACTTAGCACTCATTGCTTCTAGGTGATGCTCAACGGAGGTGAAAGCGAGATGATTAGTCTGGGAAGTCACCCATCCCGTCTTGCTCGGCTCGCAAGGCCAACAACTGTGGAGTTTCTCCCTGTTGCCTGAGTTGTTACCCCATTTGCAAAACCTTCAGCAAGTGTTGTGCCTTATGAACCATTCATAATAGAGCCCCTTTAGCTCATTAATTGATAAGTATGAGGTATTTTTCCACAGCGGGCTTAACCTGGGAGAAAACTCCCTGGTTAAGCGCGCTTGAGCTGGAGCAGTACTGGGATGGGTGACCTCCCGGGACGGACCAGTGCTTCACCTCTGTGAGCATCACCTAGAAGCAATGAGTGCTAAGTGGACCATTCGATATCATGAGAGATGGGTTCTTGTTGAACCACTAGTCATGAAACATGGGTCAATGAGTTTGACTCAAAACTACACGGTTGAATCCTGATAGCAATATCATAATTTAACACGCTGTGGAAAAATACCTCATACTTATCAATTAATGAGCTAAAGGGGCTCTATTATGAATGGTTCATAAGGCACAACACTTGCTGAAGGTTTCTTTGCATTGGTATCAACTGCTGGCTTAACTCGAGAAAACTCCCCAAGTTGCCGCTTTGAGCCGGAGCAAGATCGGGATGGGTGACCTCCTAGACGGACCGCTAGTTTCACCGTGAGCATCACCAGAAGCAATGAGTGCTAAGTGGACCATTCGATATCATGAGAGATACCTTGTTAAACCACTAGTCATGAAACATGGGTCACCGAGTTTGACTCAAACTACACGGCTGAATCCCCATAGCAATATCATAATTTAACACTGCGGAAAAATACTCATAATTTAATAACAATGAGCTAAAGGGGCTCTATTATGAATGGTTCATAAGGTACAACACTTGTAAGGTTTTGCAATGGTGGGTCAATCTCAAGCTGGCTTAACCTGGGAGAAAACTCCCTGGTTAAGCGCGCTTGAGCTGGAGCAGATGGGATGGGTGACCTCCCGGGACGGACCAGTGCTTCACCTCTGTGAGCATCACCTAGAAGCAATGAGTGCTAAGTGGACCATTCGATATCATGAGAGATGGGTTCTTGTTGAACCACTAGTCATGAAACATGGGTCAATGAGTTTGACTCAAAACTACACGGTTGAATCCTGATAGCAATATCATAATTTAACACGCTGTGGAAAAATACCTCATACTTATCAATTAATGAGCTAAAGGGGCTCTATTATGAATGGTTCATAAGGCACAACACTTGCTGAAGGTTTTGCAAATGGGGTAACAACTCAAGCGGGCTTAACCTGGGAGAAAACTCCCTGGTTAAGCGCGCTTGAGCTGGAGCAGTACTGGGATGGGTGACCTCCCGGGACGGACCAGTGCTTCACCTCTGTGAGCATCACCTAGAAGCAATGAGTGCTAAGTGGACCATTCGATATCATGAGAGATGGGTTCTTGTTGAACCACTAGTCATGAAACATGGGTCAATGAGTTTGACTCAAAACTACACGGTTGAATCCTGATAGCAATATCATAATTATACATTTTTGTTAAAGCACAAGAGCATAAGGTCAAATAGAGTTGTAGATGCCTTGAACAGGAAGAAAAATTTGTTAATGAAATTATAGGTTAAAGTAGTTGGGTTTAATGAACTCAAAATTTGTATCTAGAAGATCCTAATTTTGTAGAGGCTTGGAAAGCTTGCATGGAGCCTATCACATTGGATAGGATGAGATGGTTGGATTTTACAGTCCAAGATGGTATGTTGTTTAGAATGAATCGGTTGTGCATTCCCAGAAGTTCCATGAGAGAGAATTTGGTCAAATAGAAGCATAGTGTTGAATTGGTAGGACACTTTGGTCGGGATAAGACCATTACCATTGTTGGTGAACATTATTATTGACTGTAGTTGTAGCAGGATGTGAAGAAGTTTGTACATAACTACATAATATGTCAAATGGCGAAGGGAACCAGTCAAAAAATGAGGTTATACCAGTCGTTCCCTATACTAGAAATGTCATGGGAAGATATCAACATGGACTTTGTTATTGGTTTTCCAAGGATGCAAAATGGTTATGACTCCATATTTGTGGTAGTGGAAATATTCTCGAAGATGGCACACTTCATTCCATGTCATAACACTTGTGATGTTATTCATGTTGCAGAATTATTCTTCAAGACGGTGGTAATACTACATGGTCTACCCAAGAGCATAGTTTCAGACTGAGATACCAAGTTTGTTGGGTATTTATGGAGGACATTGTGGAAGAATTTAAAAATTGACTTGAAGTTTAGCTCAACACATCATCCAAAAATAGATGGAAAAATGAAGGTAGTGAATAGGAGTTTGGGTAACTTGCTGAGATGCTTAGTAGGAGACAGACCCAAGGGATGGGATTTTAATTTTCCCCAGGTGGAATTTTCTTACAACAATTCTATCAATAGGATCATTGGTAGATCACCATTCTAGATTGTGTATGGGAGTAGTCTGAGAACTACTACTGAATTGAGGAAGATGGATAAGGAAGGAAAATGTAGTGTTGAAGCTGAGGATTTTTCTTAAAATATAAAGAATGTACATGAAGAATTTAAGGAGCATATTAATAAGATGAATACATAGTACAATGAAAAGGTAGATTAGAAAATAAGGCATAAGGAGTCTACTATCGGGGATGAATTCATGGTTCATTTGCGGAAGGAAAGGTTCCCAGTTGGTACATACAATAAGCTGAAGATGAAGTTTAGAACATGCAAGATTTTGAAGAAACATGACTCAAGGAACATGTATGAGGTTGATCTTCCAAGTGGGATTCATGTCTCATATGTATTTAACATTTCAGATCTGACAAAGTATCACGAAGGAGATAAGGAGCACGAGTTGGTAGAGGCACAGTGGAGTGTTCCTGCAATGATAGTAGAAAAAGAAGAAATTGAAGAGATCTTGGACAGTCATGTGGGGAGAAGCACCAGGAATAGGCAATACAATGAATACCTGGTGAAGTGGAAGGGAAGGACAATTGGAGATTTCAACTTGGTTGCCCAAGTTAGAAGTTAACCATCCTATTAACTTGGTTGGAGAGTCAAGTTAACCATCACTAATATATGAATTACAACAATGAATACAATAAGGCTCACTACTAGTGGCTCACTACCAAAGAACTCACTTTCTAGAAGAAGAATGGAAGAAGCCCGACGACTCACTTCCAATTTGAACTTCTAACAATGCATCTCTCATATGTCGAAGGTCCAGTTCCACTGAAGCACAAACAACTCATCAAATAGACTGAAATATAGACACCTTCTTCTCACTACATTAGGAAGTCATAGGAATTAAGGCTCACATTTAGATACTCACTCTTGATCACATTCACATTTTTGTATCACACACTGTACACTTAATCCACACAACAATTCTCCTTGCATCTATATCCTCTACAACCTAAAACAATCTCAATTAGGTCAGCCTTAAGGAAAAGTATGCACCTCAACTGTGAAACATGAAATAGGTCAGCACCAATCACTTCCAGAATTTAAAGAAGTGAAGACAAACCACACCACTACTTAATTGGGACCCAAATCTACACTGACACACTTGTCAACACTTCCTCAAACAACAATTATCCTTTGCAATTAGTGCTAGCACACCAAGTTAGCCAAACCTACACTAAGACTAACAAGTGACCACGAGAATGCCTCTTTAGGTCTATAATCATCTCACTAACCACACAAAAACAATCCAAAACACCCATGCAACATCTCAAAATATTCTACACCACTACTGCAACCACCTAAAACTCAAGAACACCTTCATTTTGTGCAACCAGACATACTAGCACAAGTATCCAACACACCAGATAACTTTGTGGAAAAACTCAACACCTGAGACTTCAAGGGAAGGTAGATACAAATGATATAAGCAAGTTCCCAGATTTGCAACAATAGAACCTTCACTGTAGAAAAATGTGGAGCAATCTTATTTCTCCCAAACACCATGTTTTACCAAACAAACATATCGTCAAACACGTCTTGCACTGCAATATGATCCAAAACCTAAAACTCTAGACATGACACCTCTAAAAACCTCTAATCATCACATCCAAACCAAATGAACATATCTTCATTCATGAAAAAATGTAGAGAAAAAAACTAAATACCACTCTATCACATTGAACTCTCTTTTATTCAAATTTTATTAAAAGAACTTGGAAACCAAGTGAACTAGCTTCATCAACAACATTACCAACATCTCTATAGCATATCTACAAAATATACAACATGCACCAATTTCCAACTACAATAATCTCCACAAACACAGGTCGGGCCAACAACCTCTACAACTATACTAAATTAGGACATCATTACCAACCATTCCAACATTATCTTTATATGACAGGTTGACATCAATGACAAACACCAAGAAACTCACAAACAATTCAAGATTCAAACATCTCTAAACTTAAAAAAAATTCCTCCTTTGTCATTGATGGCAACAACTACTTTCTAAAAAACATCAACACCAAAAGCAACCAACAGTAATATTGCAATAAGTTGTACTCCCCCTGACTCGGACAACTCTTTACTCTTGATCCTCTCTCTTCACAGACTTCTACAACATCTATATTCTAGATCGCTCTCCTCCTTTGCCCCTCAGACAATATTTTTCCATACTCTCTCCCCCTATGGTCATCAAACCATATTCCCTTTTGTACTATGGGTTTTCAACTAAATTTATCTCCCCACTTTGGCATCAATGGAAAAGGGCCATAGACTCATAGAACTATTTTTCCTATATTGAACTATTTCACTCCCCCCCTTTGAAAACATTCAAAAGACAACACTTGCATACACCACTTTGACACTACTTGTAACACTAGCAAGCAACTTCACTTTTTCTTTAATATACTTACTTTTCTGCACAATTCCCCTTAGGAGCACACAATATGCTCCATCGAACTAAACCAACCAACAACCACTACTACCTACTCCCAATGAGAGGTAGCCTTCAAAATTAGTCTAGGACCAATAAATATATCTTGAAATGCTTCCTAGATAGATGCACACACGTATGCATCTTAGTTGAAAGGAGGGGCAATAGCCCCTAACTTTTCTTAGAGATACTCAAAATTATCTTCTGGAAGAGCCTTTGTGAAAATATTAGCAACCTAATCCTTCGTAGGCACATACTCCAACTTCACCTCATTCTCTACAACTTTCTCTCTCAAGAAGTGATACCAAATTGAGATATGTTTTGTTCTTGAATGCATTATAATAATTTTTGAAATATTGATTACACTTGTATTGTCACACATGATAGAAATAGGTTCATCATATGAATCTCTAATATCCTTCAATTTTTTCTTCATCCACAACACTTATGTACAACATGATGTTGTTGCAATATATTCTGCTTCTGTAGTAGATAATGACATTGAATCCTTCTTCCAAGAAAGAAAGCACCACCACTTGTACTTTTCCTACCATCTACACATCCAACCCAATTTGTATTTGTATATGCACTTAAGGAGAAGTCAATATCCTTAAGATACCACAAATCACAATCCAGAGTTCCCTTTAAGTATCTAAATATCCTCTTTACTACTGCAACATGAAATTCTTTGTGATATTTTTGAAATCTAGCCACAAGACAAATATAATGCATGATATCTAGTCTAGTAGTAGTAAGGTATAATAGTTCACCAATTATTGATCTATAATTTATCTGATTTGTCTTAGGACATTCATCATTCTTGCTCACCTTACAACTGGTAACCATAGGAGCACATACCTGTTTAGAGTCATCCATTCCAAACTTCTTCAACATTTCCTTAACATACTTAGATTGTGATATGAATATACCTTTCTTTGATTGACTAATTTACAAACCAAGGAAGAAATTCATCTCCCCACACATTGAAATTTTAAATTCTTTTTATATTTCCTTTGCAAACCTTTTACACATACCTTCATTTTCCCTGAATATTATGTCATCATCATATACCACCACAATTAAGCTTTGTTCTCCTTCAACTTTGAGATACATATTGCTATTTGTAGTACCTTTTCTAATTCCTTGTTGCAACAATTAATTATCCAAGCTTGCATACCAAGCCCTAGGAGCTTTCTTCAGTCCATTCAATGCTTTATTCAATCTAGATACCATATTTGTATCTTCTAACAACTAAAAAACCTTTTGGTTGTTCAATGTGTACTTCTTCAAATTCACCATTCAAGAATGTATACTTCGCATCCATCTGATATAGTTTGAAATATTTATATGCTAAAAATGCTAAAAACATCTTGATAGCTTCCATTCTTGCAATCAAAACAAAAGTTTCCTCAAAATCTATACCTTCAACCTATGAGTAACAATTACACACAAGTCTAGCCTTGTTCCTAACAAATTTTCCATCTTCATTCATCTTGTTCTAGAATACCCACTTAGTACCAATCACATTCTTATTTGTCAGTCTTGGGACCAATTCCCAAGTCAAATTCTTCTCTATTTATTCTAACTCTTCCTTCATTTCTTTGACCCAATTCTCATCTTAGCATGCCTCAATCACTATTTCTAGTTCTACCTCATAAATTAAACAAAAAATTACTTGTTCCTCTATCATAGCAATGTTTCTCCTTGTCATCACACTATTTCTCTTATCTCCAATTATTTGATCTTTTGAACGATTCTTCTACACATACTTAAAATTCTTAGGATTATTTCTCAAAGCTTCTTCCTCTCCATCTATCAAATATTTTTCTTTATCTTTAGCCTTTTATTCTTCACTAGAAGGGGACTCATCATATTCCTATCCTTCTATTGATATTGAAATTTGATGTGGTTCTTCATCCACTTTGAAACTTACACTCTCAACAATATTCTTCAATATTTTTTTGTAGCACTAGTAGGCCTTGATTCTTGCAAAGTATCCAAGGAAGATTCCTTCATTAGATATTTCATCAAACTTTCCTAAGTTTTCTTCATCTCTTTTGATATAGAATTTTCTTCCAAAAACTCTAAAATATTCATAGTAGGAGGTTTACCATACCATAACTCATAGGGAGTCTTTAAACTATTCACTCTTTCTTGACCTCTATTAATAATGTAGAATTTAGTATCAATTACTTCTCTCTAATAGACATCTGAAAGATTAACTTCCTTCATCATTGTCCTAGTTGCTTCCTGAGTTGTTCTAATTTTTATTTCCACAACTCCATTTTGCTGAGGAGTTCTAGGGGTTGATAAATTTCTTCTTATTCTATGATTTTCACAAAAAATGTTAAACTCGTTTGAATAAAACTCACCACCTCTATTAGAACTCCAAAATTTTATTTTTAGATTCATTTCATTGTCAACCATAGCCTTAAATGCTTTAAAATTTTCTAGAGATTTTGATTTTTCTTTGATAAATGTAACCCAAGCCATTCTAGAATAATCATCAATTAATAACATGAAAAACCTATCACCACATGAGCTTCTAATTCTTTGAGGTCCACATATATCTACATGCACTAGCTCCAAGAAACCTATGGTATAATATTCCTTTGTGTTGAATATTGTCTTTGTTTGCTTTGCAACTTGACATTATTTGCAATTTACATTAATAGGCTTTGTAATCTTTGGAAAATATCTCTTAGCATCCATAGAACTTATCCTCACTAGGCTATCAAAATTAATTTGACATATTCTTCTATTCCATAGCCAACTTTCATTAGTTTGAGACATAAATCACTTTGTACCACTACCTTGATTTGATAGACATTACCTCATGTCCTTGTTGTAGTAGCAACTAGAGTAATGAAGCTTCCTTTTCTTATTTCACAATCACCATTCTGAAATACAATATTATATCCTTTGCTACACATTTTTCCTACACTTAGAAGATTATGCTAAAGAACCTTGACATAAAGAACATCATTTGTATTATGCATTCCATCAAAACTAATTGATCCTTTCTCACATATCTTATCAGATGTATCATCACCAAACTTAATAATACCACCATCATACTTTTCAAGCTTAAAAAACTTAATCTTATCACATGTCATATGATTTGAGCACCCACTATCAATGATCCAATAATTATTCTCTTCTCTAGCACGAAAATTAGTCAACATAGTTCCTTCAATGTTATGACCTTTTTTTGGAGAACTTTCCTTCACACATCTTTCAAGATTAGTAGAATTAGTTCTAACATTTAAAGCCATGAACAAGCATTCATCACTTCATTCATCCAAATAATTTAATTCTTCATCATTAGATACACCATTGTCCTTTTCAACATAATAAATATTTTTGAAAAATTTACCCTTCTGATCCTTTTTTTGTCATTAGTAACTTTGATTGGACATTTAGATGCATAATGACCTATCTTTCCCCAATTGAAACATTTGAAAGGTAGCTTACCTATGTATTTTCTAGTACCCTTTTTCAATCTCCTCACAAAGCTTGCTTCCACCTCATCAAGATTATCTGGATCCAATCCATCATCCTTATCCACTTTGAAAACTTTAAAAGTAGTTTCTTTTTCTGTAGCATCTTGACCAAACTCTCTGATTTCAAAGGAAGTTAAAGCACCAAACATCTGATCTCTAGAATAATTATCCAAATTTTGAGCTTCCTCAATAGAAGAAACTTTATAACTATAAGATTTAGGTAGAGTTCTAATACCTTTTTCACAAATTTAATTTCATCTAGCTTTCCACCAAGACCATTGATGGCATTGACAACTTCATCAACTTTGAGCATGTAGGAAATAGTATCTTCATCTTCAGACATCTTGAGAGTTTCAAATCTGGCTTTGTAGTTCTAGATCTTTTCTTGTTTGACCTTGTCATATCCTTCATAGATAACTTCCAACTTCATCTAGATCTCTATAGAAAACTTTAAACTTATCACCTTTCCAAGTTCAAAATTAGGAAAGACCACTCACGATTGCATTCCTTTATTTTCCATTGTTTTCATAATCATTTATCTTATCACCACTTGTTGGACCATTTGAATGCATACTATAATCTTTTTCAATAGGCTAACAAACACCAAATCCAAGAGAAACCATAAAGGAATCCATCCTATCTTTCTAGTAGGTAAATTTTGTTCCATTAAACAAAGGAGTTTTAAAACCTTTCCTGTGAACTATCTATAACTACCTCAAGAGCTTAAGCATCTTCTTGGGAACCTCAACTTTGAAACCAATTGTTAGATTCATAGGACAATTGAGAGGGGGGTTGAATTAGTTGTATACTTTAAAATATAAAAAACCCTCATTAATATTCAGATCTACATCAGCCCTTAAACCCTTAAGAACCATTAAACACTTATCATGCATTAGAAGAATGTAAACATATGCAATAGTAATGAAAAAACACATCTAAACACATAAGAACACTAAATTTACATGGAAAAATAAAGAATGGAAAAACTATGATGAAGATTATCTCACTAATATATGAATTGTAGTTCACTGAATAAAATAAGGCTCACTGCCAATGGATCACTACCAAAGGACTCACTATCCAAAGAAGAATAGAAAAAGGGGTGGCTCACTACTAATTTTAATTTCTAACAATTCATCTCTCATATGTCGAAGGTACGGTTCTATTGAAGCACAAACAACTTATTAAATAGACTAAAATGTTTTCACATTCTTCTCACTGCATTAGAAAGTTATAGGTATTAAGGTTTACACTTGAATCATCAATATTGATCACATTTTCATCTTTCACATCATACACTCTATACTTAATCCATAAAAAAATTCTCCTTGCATTTATATCCTATGCGACCTAAAAAAATATCAATTAGGGCAACCTTAAGGAAACATATGTACCTCAACCGTGCAACACCAAATAGGTCGGCACCAAAAATTTCCTCAATATAAATAAGTGAATCCAAACCAAAATACTACTTAATTTGGATCCAAATCTACACTATCATGCTTCTCAAAACTTCTTAAAACAATAATTATTCTTCACAATTAGTGCTAGCACACTAGGTTGGCCAAACCTTCACTAAAACTAACACGCAACCACAAGCATGCCTCTCTAGGTCCATAAAAATATTTTGAATCACACAAAAACATTCCAAAACATTCATACAACATCTCAAAATATTCCAACATCATCAAAATATTATGCACCACTACTGCAACCACTTGAAACTCAAGAATACCTTCATTCTATGCAACTAGACATACTAGCATAAACATCCAATACACCAATTTTTTTTGCAAAATAAATAAACACCTAAAACTTCAATGGAAGGTAGGTACAAATTATATAAGCACCTTCCCAGATCCGCAACACAAAAACCTTCACTATAGAGAAATGTGGAGCAATCTCATTTCTCTCAGACACCTTGTTTCACCAAACATACTGTCAAACACATCTTCTACTATAGTATGAACCCGAACCTAAAAATCATGATATGACACCTCTCAACACCTTTTATCATCACATCCAAATCACATGAGTATATCTTCAATCATGAAGAAATGGAGAGAAAAACATTGAACACCACTCTGTCATACTAAACTCTCTTTTATTCAAATTTTCTCAAAAACACTTGGAAACTAAGTGAACTAACTCCATCAACAACATTACTAGAATCTCTACAACATTCAACACTTTCCAACTAAAATAATCTCCCCAAACATAATTCAAGACAACAACCTCTACAACTATACTGAAGTAGGACATCAATACCAACCGTTCCAACATTCTCTTTATACAAGGGGTTGGCATCAATGAAAACACCCAAGAAACTCTCAAATAACTCAAGCTTCCAACATCTCCAAAATTCCAACAAAGGCAACTCAATTAATAAATAAAAAATTTCCATTTCTAATCATGTAGAGATAGGGTATGTGCATGATCATCATGGAAAAAATAGGCCCTTAAGTGGCAAAAAATTCAGAAAAATCAGAGTTAGGAAACTTGATGTAAAAATTTGAATAAGTTATCTATATTATTTCAAAAATATGTAAGAATAGAATCTATATAAAATTGAATGTAGTTTCTAAACTACTAGGTTTATTTTTATTTTTTAAAATCTATTTGGTGAAAATTTGAAATTTCAATGCAGTAGTACTTAAATTTTAGGGAAAAAATAAGAAGTAGGTGTGTCTGACCACCCTAACCACAATAAAGTGATAATATTTTTTTATAAGATTTTAGACATAAGTAGAGGACTCATGTCCATATGTGATGCATATTTTTTTGTAATTTTTTTCAAGTAAATAATTAATTATGAATTTTTTATTACAACTTTTAAAAAATATAAAAGCTTGTATGTCTGACCACCTTAACTTGGTCAAAACTATGAAATTCATTTTTTCTTTTTTTAATCCTATAGTATGTGAAGCATAGAATGTATTACATGTTTTGGATTCCAAAAATGTGATACCATTTGAAAGCTATAGATGTTTTTCAATTAGTCTATCAATCAGGACTTTAGTCATAATTCAAATAGAAAATGAATAATAATTATCTATTACATCCAAAGTAAAGCATAATTTATATTGGTGGAAAGCTGAGAATCTCCTTTAAAAACCCTTTTCATTTCATGAATTTTGGGTTAAAAAAAAGTTGTCAGCCACATACCCTACATATACCCATCATATTGCCACTTTTTGGCCCATCATGATCTTGCACATACTGGATAATAATGCATTATTTTATTTAATTAATGGATAATTGTGTATATAAAGCTTCCATTTGACAACCAAGTTGAGTGGTGGATGAAGAAGAAGATTCTAAAATTAGACAACGTTAACTAATGAGAGAAGATTGATATGCTAAAATGAGATGTAGTTAACTAATTGGAGAATAAATAGTTGAATAAAGAGATGCAAATGGATTTTATTTGAATATGGATAATTAGTTCGCATTTAAATAAATAGTAAAATATTTTTTAATTAAATGGATAAATGAAGATTATTAATAAATGGTAAATTAATAATGATGTGATAAATGGATTAAATGGATATTCTTAATTAATAAATGATAATGTGGTAAATGGTAATAAATTAATTATGTTAACTATTTAATAATTAATATTATTAATGATAAGTGCATTACATGACTAATTAAGGTTAGGTGGAATAGTTTAGGTTTCTACACATCATATGCAACAAGAAATTGTAAAATATACAAAGAATCCTTGCATATAAAGGTAAGGATGAGGAGGTGATAAGGTAGGACTAAAACTCTGACTACCCCTCCAAGAGTGAAATTCATGTAGGAATCTATGAAAAATGTTGGGACACATGGTGAGTCCACATGAGGTGAGAAAAAAGTGAGATGTCACCAAAGTGAGTTTAAGAATACTGTGAATATGATTTTTCTAGATAGGATAAAAGATAACTAGATTAGTAAGAACTATTTTCACACTAATAGAAACATGCATTGTTAATACTTCAAAAATTTTAAGCATAGTGTCATAAACAATGGAATACATAAACTAAGAGCATATAATCTTTATGTGACATATCCCTTATAACTCAAATACTATATCTCCTCTCCCTTTGCATCTCCAATCACATCATTCTATTCATTATCACCATCAATAATATCATCCTTCTATCCACCCAACATGTTCACTCTTGGTGCTAGAATACCTTTTCCCCTTAAAAAATAAAATTTTTGGTCAATCCTAAGCATACCATCTAATACAAATGAGCTAAAAATATGATCCAAAATCTTGCATTTTAGATCAAACCTTAAAGATTGGGATTCCCTACCTAGTATCCAATCCACATGGATAATTATCTCCAAATACTATCCATCCATCCCATATTATGGAATAAGAAAGGATACAACACCCTTCAAAAACCACTTCAATCCCTCTTTAAAATCCACATAGGCATTACATGAAACAGTTGGAAGTATTGCTCATAAAACAAGAAAACTTGGTTTGCACTTGCAAACTTGATATTGAAATGTAAAAAAAAAAGGATTACAAAAAAATTTGAATCAACAAAGGACTGATGGACAGAAAAAAATTTCCATTTAATACTTGCAACAACCCTATTAAAACCCTCTCACAATCGATTCTTCAAACAACGTAGAAATTGCAAACAATCCAACACAATATTGGTTTGCAACTTGCAACTATTGCTATGCTTCAACGAAAAAAACTATTACAATTTATTTTCAGTCATAGAGGATTGATAAATAACAATAAAACCCCATAAAAATATCACATAAGCAAATTAAATACATTTAAAAACATTCGCATGCTCAAACTATGTGATCTCTCGCAAATCTATGCACTCTTCCACACCTCTATTCCACCTGCAACTCATGTAACTTCTCATTGAAAGAATTAGCACTCTATTTTTTGTTATCAATCACTTCAAACCTTCAATAAAAAACATTTAAAACCCCCAAAAAATGAGAACTAAACTCATGTATTTTCTCCCTTCAACAAGTAAACTTATGTCTCACAATCTTTAGTTATGCAACCTACAACAAACACTCACAACACTCAACAAGTTCTAACCATGAACTCTCAATCTATTTGTTACTGCAAATAGCTCCTCACACTTGAAACATACAGCAAAAATCAATCTCCATGGGATGATAAAGCCTCTCTCCAACTCCCTTTCAACTTCTCCTCTCAAAAACTAAAAGCTACAAGAAGAAAAATTCCTTCATAACTCCCTGCCAAAATTTCATTTCCTTCAAATTTACCTTTCAACAAATTGGAATGACCCCTATCATGCACCAAAAACATAAAATAATGTTAAAAAATTATATCCAAATTATTTCTCCATTCCACAAAACTTTGGAGTTACATTTGACCACTCCTCCACTAGCTCCTAAAAAAGAAAATCCCAGAAAAAGTAGACCTGGGCACCCACCTCCACAACTCCTATTTTTTTGGGATTCTAAATAATTGTTTTAAAACAACTTTATTTCATATCCCAATGCTTATCATGCTTTTCTTAGCATTTTTTAATTCAAATTGCAATTTTGCATTATTTGCACTATGTCAGTTTTGACCATTTCAAAATGAGCTTGAATAAATATGAAATTAACCAAGATGAAATGAAATTTAACATCCCTCACATGAAATTCAAATTCATCTCACAACCTCACCAAAATTCAAATACAAATTCAAATTCAAATTCCTTTTGGTTGATGTAGAATAGCCTGTCAACAATGGATGCTCCTACATCAAACACTCACAATAAGAAAAAAGTTGTGAATATGGATTCACAAAATGGACTTGAGTGGTAGTACCACCCTTTCATATTGTAGGAAATCTGTAGCAAACTCCATCACTAATCCTTGTACCTTTGATAAGCTCTTCTTCCTTCTCTTCCACAATCTTGCCAAAACATTCACCATCCTCCTTCAACAACCCTGCATTTCATTCTTCTCTCCTCTTGTGGAGTTGTATCTGCCATTTACCATCTTCCTCCTCCCAATTCCACACATTTTCCTCTCTTCTCTTGTGGTATTTGACCCAACATTGACTGACCACCTCCACCAGAATGTACCTACACCAAACTTTGCAATGCCACAAAAATGCTTTGCATTCCACACTTCACTAGTAATCTCTAACTAAACTATTTCATTTGAATTCACTAAATCATCCAAAAAATCATGAAAATAATTAAAAATAAAAGGTTTTACCTTCTCATTACTTTCTGCAATATCATTCTCAACCTCATCAAGACATTCATCAAAATCTGATTTCACCTCATTACCTTTTGTTGTAATCTTCACTCCACCTTTCATCAACACTTGCCATTCATTTTCTACCACTAAAATATTTTCATCTAAACAAGATCCACTCTCATCTTCATTATAAGAATGAAACATATTATGCATTGCCTCTTTCTCTTCAAAATTTTCTTCACCACTACCTACCGCCATATCTTTTTCACCTTCACTCTTAGCTGCACTTTCATTTTCCATTACTTTCAAGTCCTCCAAAGGATACTCATCATCCTTAATCATTGTTACAATTTCCTCTTCTTTTCCCTATTTCTCCTTGTGAACAAGGATTTCCACATTTTCCTTTTCATCCTTCTTCCTTGCACACAAAGTTTCACTTGCAAACATATCAATACCAAAAGAATAATAAGATTCAACCCTTCTCATTTCATTTTCCTTTCTATCCTTATTATCAGCTACAACTTCTTTTCCCACTTCCTCTTTCCTATCTTGCAAAGGATTCAAAACATATTCTTCCGCATCCTTTATGATGCTATATGTATTCTTCCTACCATCATGTAGAGCTCTTTGATCATACAACCATGGTCTACCCAACAAAGCATGGCATATATCCATAGGTACTATATCATGTATAATCACATACTTATATCTATGAATTTGAAAATCAACCACACATTGCTCACTTACACATATCTAGAAATATCCTTGCAACCAATAAATGTAGTATGGGCTACGATGCTTGATTCTTTTCAATTTCAGCTTGTCTACCATCTCTTTAGATATAATAGTATTGGTGCTACCATTGTCCACAATGACTTTGCAACATTTCCCACTCACTTTATACCTTGTTCGGAATAAATTACTCTTCTAGATGGGCTATTGATTCTCTATTTTTGGCTCTAGAAATTATTTCTTCATCACAAAACATTCTCCTGGCTTCCAAGACATTTTGTCAAACACTTTTCCACACTCTCTTTGCAACTGCTTGACTCTCTACCTACAAGTCTTGGTGAAAACTACCTCACATCGATGCTTCTTCCTACACACTTAGGAACAACTAGCTCTGATACCACTGATGGAATAATAAATGCTACAATACCCTTCAAAAACCACTTCAATCCCTCTTTAAAATCCACATAGGCATTACATCAAACAGTTGGAAGTATTGCTCATAAAACAAGAAAACTTGGTTTACACAAGTGAAAACTTGATATTGCAATGTAAAAAAAAAAGGATTACCAAATATTTTCAGTCAAAGAAGGACTGATGGAAAGAAATATATGTCCATTTAATACCCACATCAAACCTATTAAAACCCTCTCACAATCAATTCTTCAAACAACATTGAAATTGCAAACAATCCAATACAATCTTGGTTTGCAACTTGCAACCATTGATATGCTTCAAAGAAAAATATTATTACAACTTATTTTCAATCACAAAGAAATGATAAACAAAAATAAAACCCCATACAAATATCACATAATCCAATGAAATACATTTAAAAACATTCTCATGGTCAAACTATGTGAGCTCCTACAAATCTATGCACTCTCCAACACCTCTATTCCACCTACAACTCTTGTAACTTCTCACTGAAAGACTTGGAACTCTATTTTCTATTATCAATCACTCCAAACCTACAATAAAAAACATTTCAAACCCCAAAAATCTAAGAACTAAGCTCATGTATTTTCTCCCTTCAACAAGTAGACAAGTATGTCTCACAATCTTTAGTTATGCAACTTGCAACAAATAGTCACAACACTCAACAAATTATAACCATGAACTTCCAATCTATTTGCTGCTGCAAATAGCTCCTCACACCTGAAACATACAACAAAAATCAACCTCCATGGGATGCTACAACCTCTCTCTAAATCCCTTTCAACTTCTCCTCCCCAAAACTAAAAGCTACACGAAGAAAAAAGCCTTCATTACTCCCTACTAGAATGAAATTTCATTTCATTTCATTTCCTTCAAATTCTCCTTTCCCCAAATTGGAAAGACCCCTATCATATAGCTGCACCAAAAACATATATTAAAACATAAAATAATGTTAAAAAAATTAAATCCAATTGATTTCTCCATTCCACAAAAGTTGGGAGTTACATTTGACTACTCCTCCACTAGCTCCTATAAAAGAAAATCCCAAAAAAAGTAGACTTGGACACCCACCTCCACAAATCCTATTTTTTTAGGGATTATAAATAATTGTTTTAAAACACCTTTATTTCATATCCCAATGCCTATCATTCTTTTCTTGGTATTTTTGAATTCAAATTGCATTAAAATCACAATTTTGCATTATTTGCACTATGCCAATTTTGACCATTTCAAAATGAGCGTGAATAAACATGAAATTAACCAAGATGAAATGAAATTCAACATACCTCACGTGAAATTCAAATTCAACTCACAACCTCAGCAAAATCCGAATGCAAATTTAAATTCTAATTCCTTTGGTTGATGCAAGATAGCCTATCAACCATGGATGCTTTGACATCACCATATATCAAGGAAAATATCCAAATTATCTAAACACTACACAAAAAAAAATCATAGAAGAATCTTATTAATATATTCATGCAACCTATTACATATTCAAAAGAATCCATAAGCTTCATCCTTCGTGTTGCTAAAATTTAAACCTTATTAAGGAAACCAATCATTATTACTAGGATATATAGTTCCCAATCCTTGCATGATTCTTAGGATATGTCATTCTTACATTAACAATGTTATCATCATCATCAAATCAATCATTGTTTTCTTTCAACTAGATCACAAATAAATTCTTGGTTTTCCTTACATTTATGATATATTTTAAAAATTAAGAAAAAACATAAAATATTTTTTCCCATGGAATATTTTCCCCAAGGAGACCATTTTTTTACAATATATTTCATCTTGAGTTTATGATTTTTGGGGAATGAGTCCTCTCTTTACTTTTATATTTATTGTTTCTTTTCATTCATTTTTATGAGTCATTATTTTATTTTTTATTTTGATTTATTATATTGAGTCAGTTCTCTATGCATATGATGGATCATAATGATGGTCCATTATAGCATGATTCATAAAATATATGAAAATTCAAAATTATTGATCAAACATATTGGAATCACTTTATATGTTTTCAACATCTACTTATGCTCACAATACTTTGTGAATATCTCTCACTCCATTTCCACTTCTAGCATAATAATCCATAATACAACACCTACAATCATCTAATAAATCTATTACCCAACCCCAACATGTAGATATTCATCCATTTACTAGTTTTAGAATCATCCATTTTGAGACAACATTCATGTTTCTAAAATCCAAATGTCCTCTTGTGGGGGCATCCCATTATACATTCAATCTCAACCCAGATCCAAATCCTCTCCAAATATTAAAGAATTCTTTGAATCGAATATCAACCAATCCTCATGTTCCTTTTTTGGATATGTCATGTCCACATCAATAACATTATAAAATCAATAAAGTCCCTAATATTTTATGCTTGGGGTATATAATTTATTTGAAATGATATTGATTCTTGTATTCATAATGTAATTTCAAAGGGGAAAAAATATTGACACTGAAATCTCACTAACACTTATTTCTCTACCATCACCCCCATCTCGATTTCTAATGATATTCATCCATTAAAATACTTAATTTAATATTGATTGATCTAATTTATCAAAATCTAATTTATTAAATAATGCTATATTATTTAATTAATTTAAATGCATCATTTTCCTCAAAAAAATGCAAAATAAGAAAACAAACCCTTTTTAATATATTATCCATAATTAATTTAATATATCATAATAAACTAGATAAAAAAAAGAATTAGTTAACTATTTGAGAAAAATAGATATTTTAATTAACTAAATCAATACATAAACTAATTGACTATTATTAGCCATCGCATATCCTCATTGACTCCATATTTCATAGGATAAGCTCTCTATCTAAGATTTAATCTTATTCATTCATTCATACCCTCAAAATCCTATAAATTGAGATTGAATCCTTAATTTTCAATCATCATGATCATAGTTTGAGTGACATGTTGATGCAAGAGCATCCGAGGGTACTAGCAATCTTGCATCACCAAAAATATTGTTTCTTATTTTTGTTATTTTCAATAAGGGCTAATGTGTGGAAAAATAAGTATTTTTAATTTCTACAATATGTAATTTTTCCCTTTGTGGATTTGTAATTGTAATTTTTGAGGAAGTTTACTTCGGTAAATGTTTCAAGGGGATCCCAAGAGGAATATTCTAGCCTAGGTGTCCATTTCAAAGTGGGGACCACTCATCAATGCATGTCCTTGCATGTTGATTTGCATGATTTCCATGCTCTTGCATGTTGGGGTGCCCAAGTTTGCAGATTGATGCTTGTTCTTTCACAGAGCCATAAGAGAATAATGAAGTACACTATATTTACTAAATTTGATTGGCCATGGTGTAGATGCCCATGTGAAGGCCATGTGAACATTTGATAATTTTTAATATTTTATGAATTATCCTCAAAAGGGGTGTGGGTATTTACAATGGTGTATTTGACATGATGTTTTAGAATACCATAGTGGTATTCTCTCCCTTAAACCTATATATATATATATATATATATATATATATATATATATATATATTAATTCCTTATCTTTGTTAGAAGTTCGATTGAAGGAGTTAAAATTTGGCATAACAAAATGTTGTCAAATTCCATAGAGGAATGCAACTTCAACTATTTTTAGATTATGTAACCAACAAGCCCATTGAAATATTGTAATATCATTTGATTTCAGAGATAGTTGAATATTATGTTTCCTTCTTATATAATTTTTTTTGTGTAATTCTTTATTTTTGTGGTAAGTTTCAAATTGTAAGGGGAGTCCCCTTTACATTGGTGATATTAGATCTCTTGGATAAGGAGACCAATACTCTATTTTTTTGTAGGTTTTAAAGTTTTTGGACAATGGAAAGCACGTTTAAAGATTGTAGGTTCATTGCTTCAATGGTTTTCAATCAAATATTGCAAGTTCAAGGAGTTGATGCTATAGGAAGAAGGTGGATTGAAGATTTCTAATTTTTAGTTATTTATTTTTGTTGTATTAGACCTCCATATGTGATTTGTGAGGTTTCCCAATGGCTTGTATAGTTGTATATGATGTATTTTCATTTTGGAAATGATTTCCATGTAATACAAAGAAAAGTTGAAAAGTTAATCAATCAAACTTCTTGCAATTTTTTTAGAAAAAATTCTTGTAATTACTTTGTTTCATTTGTGTTGTTGGAGTTTGTATTTTTGGGATTAGGTATCCCTTAAATTATTGGTATCAAATTAGGTGTTCCTAAGTGTGTAAATAGGTCACTGAACATGAGGTAATTTGCACTGAGACTAGTGGGTGAATAGAGTAAGCATAGTGAAGAAGAAGAGCTCATGTGGATTGTTGTAGGTATAAGAGAGAAGTATTGAATAGTGAGAGATGAAGCTGTGAAAATTATAGAGTATAAAATGTGAATTGTCAAAGGTTTCACCACACAATATGTGTTTGAAAGGAAAGATGGGATGGGAATGAAGAGACCCTTGATAATTCCATTTTTCAAAAAATATTGGGAAGAAGTGGGAAATAGGAAGCATCATGAATAATTTGAAAATCTCCAAGCTAAAGTAAATCTATTGGAAAATAAGGTTAATGAGAAAGTGATGATATGGGAAGAAGAAAATTCTCTTGAAAGAGGACAATGAAGAGAAGAGAAAAAAGAAAGAGTGTTGCAGCCCTTTAGTAAGGGTTGAATGTAAGGATGAATATGTGGGGGAAGCTCACACAAGTGAAGAGGAAAATGAGGCACAAGTTGTAGTAGTAGAAAGTGGACATAGAAAATTAAATCCAACAAATGAAGAAAGTGCGATTTGAAATTGTGAATAGAAGTGGTCCAAAATTTGATGACCAGATTGATGAAGATGAGAATTTCTTGTTGAAAGAAGATATTGAAAGAATCAACAAGTTGTTGGAAGGATAGTTTATGGAAAAAAATGAAGAGGAGTTTACAAAACTTGTCATTGGAGGTGAGAAGATGGATGTTGTAGCGAAGAATGAGGATAAATATATGTTGGGACATTGAATAAGAATGAGGTAAATTTTAATTTTAAATGTAGTTGTGATGATTATATACCTTCTTTGGTGAGAGTAGGAGAGAATGTTGAGAAAGAAGAGAGTATGCAGATGGAAAATTTTAATTCCCGTGGAGTAGTAATTGTAGATTTGTATAAGGATGCAATAGATTTTTACTTTTGTTTGGACAATACATATTTGTATGTAGAAGTTGTAGAGGATGTTACAGGTGAAACTCAATGAAAGTGGTTAATCTGTGGTGAGATTGATCCCACAAAAGAGGAGAGAAGAGAGGTGAGTAATTGGAAGAGGAGAGGAGAGAGATATTGGTAGTGGAGGATAGTTTTTAGTGGACATGAGTCCACACTTGAGGAAGGAAGAAGAGGATGCAAATTTGTTAGAGGTAGATGGTGAGCATTCTGACAAAGTGCTAGAAAAGAAGAAGAAAGAAAAATATTTAGTGTACCATCTGAGTATTATAGTATGTTGCAAGTTTCTTTCAACTTGAAAGAGTAATTCTACTATTGGACTACATTTTGTGAGCCTATTTTCACAAACTTCCTACCCGACATGTTTGATTCAGGAGCATCTAGGGGTACTAGTAATCTTGCATCACCAAAAATATTGTTTATTATTTTTGTTATTTTCAATAAGGGCTAATGTGTGGGAAAAAAAGTATTTTTAATTTCCAAAATATGTAACTTTTCCCTATGTGGATTTGTAATTGTAATTTTGGAGGAAGTTTACTATGGTAAATGTTTCAAAGGTATGCCAAGAGGAATATTCTAGCCTAGGCATCCACTTCAAGGTGAGGTCCACTCATCAATGCATGTCCTTGCATGTTCACTTGCATGCTCTTACATGTTGGGGTTCCCAAGTTTACATGTTGATGCATTTTCATTCATGGAGCCATTAGAGCCATTAGAGAATAATGAAGTTCACCGTATTGACCAAAATTGATTGGCCATGATGTAGGAACAATTGTGAAGGCCATACGAGCATTTATAATTTTTAATATTTTATGAATTATGCTCAAAAGCAGCATGGGTTTTTCCAAGGGGGTATTTGGCATGTTGTTTTAAAATATCATAGTGGCATTCTCTCCCTCAAACCTCTATATATTGATGCCTTGTCTTTATTTCAAGTTGACTTGGAGGAGTTGAAGTTTATCATAACAAGATGCAACTGGATTCCATAGAGGAATGTGACTTTAAATATTTTTAAATTATGTAACCAACAAGCCCACTGATATATTGTAATCTCATTTGATTTCAAATATAGTTGAATATTATCTTTCCTTCTTGCATTTTTTTGTGCAATTCTTTGTTGTTGTGGTGAGTTTCATACTGTAAGGGAAGTCCCCTTTGCATTGGAGGTATTAGAGTTCTTGGAGAAGGAGACCAAGAATAAGTTTGAAAGTGTTTGGACAATAGAAAGCAAGTTTGAAGATTGCAGGTTCATTGCTTCAATGGTTCTCAGTCAAAAATTGCAAGTTCAAGGAGTTGATGCTTCAAGAAGAAGGTGGATTGAAGAGTTTTGATTTGTGGCTATTATTTTCTATTGTAAATTAGACCTCCATATCCAATTTGTGAGGTTTTCCAACAACCCATATGGTTGTATATGATGTATTTTCATTTTGGCAATGATTTCCATGTAATACAGAGAAAAGTTGAATAGTTAATGAATCAAACTTCTTACAAATTTTGGGAACAATTTCTTGTAATTCCTTTATTTCATTTATGTTGTTGGAGTTTGTATTTGAGGTCTTGGGTAGACATTACATGACATGTGCTACCATGATAATTTGTCCCACTTATGTGACATCCTCATTTTTTTCTTGAAATCATATATATTTTAAAATAATTAATGATTTACGCCTTGAGGGGTTCCATTTAAAGGATTTTAATTAAACTAGATTAGACCAAACCACCTTAGGTGAAAACCCCCCTTGATAGAATCCCCATAGTGTTGAATCAAACCCTCAATGAAGTCTCCTAAGGACCAATCAAAACGTTGTCTAAGAACCTATTTTTCTTGACCTTTTGGGGAAATAAATGAAGTAATTTAGAAACTATATTTTTTAAGTATGTATCTCTTAATATATGCTTTCCAAAAAGTATAATTTTAAATATATTTAACTTTATTCTGATTTTTATTTTTAATTTCTAGCAAATGTATGCTTTTCACCAAACATGAAGGTATTTGTTGATATGAGGAAGAGCAAAAAAAATAGAGAAATATTTTTTTTAGAAATATCCTTACACTAGATATTTATATCCTTATTTTAATAAAAATAAAAAGTCAGTTTAAATATACACAAAACAAATTATGTGTTGTGGAATAAACCTATATCTAAATAAAAATTAATCTCACTTCCAAAATTAATAAAAAATAAAATATGGAACAAAAAATTATGAAAAAATATCTACACATTAGATATTGATATTACCAATGTATGTTTAATAATTTATAATTTTATTTTTTTGATAATAATGCTATACAATATGAAATAAATATCAATTAATTAAAAATTTGTTAACTATAAAAAATTATTAAAATATGCACAATTTTTGTACAAATCATATTTTAAACTAACAAATATATATTTAGAATCTACACACAAAATCTCAAAAAACATTGTTTCACATCATCCTCAAATTCTTAATGGATTAGTTGTTATATATGATAGAAAGTTAAAATTTAGTTAGAGATGTTGATTTTGATATTCCACTTTGGCCAAAAAGTGGGACACACTATTGTGGGATCAAGAGAATGTCAAGTTAGCATGTTTTTAGAGGTTTACATGTTCAATTAGAATAATAAGTTTTGAAATTTTATTTTAATTCTATTATTTGTTTCAATTTTGCATGCTTACAAGAGCTAATCTAGAATCTAGAAATGTAGAATGTGATACTTTGAGTTTACAATGGGGTGCAAAAGATAATGCAAAATACATAGCATGCAACAATGATTTTAAATCATGTAGCACTTGATAATGATAATAATAATCATTTGGAAAGTTATTAAATCTAGATATGGATTTGATGCAGGAGCATCTAGGGGTACCAGGAAATCTTGCATCCCCAAAAATATTTTATTTTAATTCTACCTTTTTTTGTGTGGTTTCTTACTACTGGCAACCTTTCAGCACCTGATTTGGGGACACTGTGGGCATAAAAAAAATTATCTATTAATTTGGTTGGGTAGTTTAATGCTTAAATATTATCTTTGGTAAAGAATTGGAGCCAAATGTTTGTAACCAATATTTTATTTATTGGATCAAAATCTATAGTTTGGTAGTGTTGTTAGCTACACATTGTGCTTAAAAATCCAAAAAAATAAAAATTAGAAAAACCCAACTCCCCAAAGTTGGAATTTAAAATATTTAATGTTGTAAATTAATATTGGGCTCAAAATAAAATGACCATGTGCTAATGGAAAATTAATTGGGCACTAGACATGTTGCAGGAGAGATTACATGCAACAAGGAGTTACATTCTTGCATGTTTTTTTTCTAGAATTGCAGGTAGTCATTGTAGGAGGTTTTCAACACCATATTGGGAGTGGTTTTAAAATTAATTTACAGCTCCAAGTATGAAAATCCAAAAAAATTCCCAAGAATAGAGAAAGAGAAATATTGAAGGGGTTACAACAATGAAGTTGTAGGAAACTAGTGTTCGAAAATGAGATTTTTGAGATTTTGGGTCAAAAATTATATGGTATTGTTGGTAGAATAAATATAGTGATCATGTATTCTTATAAATGAATATGGGATCTTTCATTGTACAAGTTTTTAGAAGAAACTAATTTCATTTCTTGGTTCAATTTATTTTTCAAAAAGTGGTTTGTCACAAGGTTGTTTGCAAGATAGTTCCAACATTCAGAAATGATTTTTCTGATATTTCAACTTGATATTTAGCATGGTTTTCTTGGTAGAAAAATTGTGAATCACTTGTTTTCTTGTAGATGAATGTGGGAGATTCTACTACTATGGTTTTTAGAGGAAATAGAAGTTGTTTGCACATTCAAAATAATTTTCCGAATGTGGTTTGTCAAAAGTTTTTAGTGCACTTATATGCATGATTGATGATTTGTATTTCAAAACTTTGTGGGTTTGTTTATTTCCCTACGAGAAATTTTTTTATTATGTTGGGTAGATGAGATATTGGTGTGGTGGTTGTGAAGAACACCACCTCGATTCAGGGTGTTGGTCTTTGACTGCATTAGGATTCCTGAACCTTGTAATGCTAGTTGAGATGTTAGAAAGATATTGAATTTGGAAACTTGATTGATCAAATGTATATGATGATCTAGACAACCAGTGATGTATTCAAAATTTCTAG
The DNA here is from genome assembly GCA_007258455.2 of Sequoia sempervirens. Classification (NCBI taxonomy): domain Eukaryota; kingdom Viridiplantae; phylum Streptophyta; class Pinopsida; order Cupressales; family Cupressaceae; genus Sequoia; species Sequoia sempervirens. The sequence goes on from VDFB02000015.1 coordinate 179,366,961, forward strand.
GGATGATTCCTTTTATAGTTGGTTAACATACAATTTAAAAAATTTAGTATGAGAGTTAGCACATTAAAATTTAGGCTTTATATATTTGATTTGATTTGGGAAAAACTAGGTCATGATTATGATTTCGATGATCGTTCACCTTGCACATAATATTGTGATGTGATTTATGGACTTTGTGAGAAGGAAGGATTGATGCCTCGCTTGAGATTTGCTTGAGTATGTGTGTTGTGCAAGTGGTTTCATTATAGTTTATGTGGTTTTCAGTGGTCAGTAGGGGGTGGCTTCCAATGGGGGTTGACACACAGAGGGGTGCCTAGATAACCCATGAGGAGGTTTGTTAACAAGCAATAACATTAAAATAAACTAGAGGGAATGGGTACTTCAAACATTAAACAAGATAAGTTTATACCTCACTCAATCTCAAGTGCTCGTTTAGGCTTGAGGTGAGATGAGAAGGTCTCTAATGGCATAATCGACTACTTCATCTCTATGAGAAGTAGTTCGATTCTGCATAGTTGGCATGAGGGGTTGGAGTTCGGTAGAGGCTACCAAGATAACCAAGGATGGGGGTTGGGGCCTAGGAAGAACTACCTAGATAACCTATATCCAATTATGTGCTGGCATTTCCCCTACGACAACCATGAGTTTCCTTGTTATTTTAACTTGAGTATTTATGTGCCTCTGGAAGTATAGTCATTGTTGTTTGTTGTTATTGTTTGTCTTGTGCTCATGAGTTGTGTCATCCTTGTCATGTTTTGTCCTTGTCTATCACTTATGATGGGACCCTTTGTTACCCCTTAGCATGGGGGGTGAACCTTTGGGTTCATGTGGTTGGGTGGAACATGTTATGTTCTCCATTGGGTTCCCTTCATGTACGTGATGTGGCGTCTTCAACTAATCCATTGACTTTTGCACTGCATCTTCTCTTGGGAGATTGATCATTGTACTTGTAAATGTATTGTATCTTTATATTGTATTATGTATCTTATGTTGGGCACTCCTCACTTATATCAAGGAAGTGTTTCTATACAAATGTATTTGCATACTAAAATGATGTATCTCATATATGTAAGAGAGGTGTATTTTGTAATTTTGTACAAGTTAATTGAAATAATACATATTCAATTATTACTTCATGATATAGCATGGTTGTATCTCTTGGCTCATTTGATTATTCATGATAAGTAAATGTGATGCTTATGATGGTTAGTATTTGGTTATAATAAGTTATTTAGTTTTTTGAATTTAAATAATGGAATTTAAGTAATGCAGTCGTGCACCCTAGGGGACGTAGGTTAATAATTAAGGATATGTTCAATTTTCTTTTGCACAACATTGCAATTAGAAAAATAATTGTCTATTTTCATCATTTAGGATTTGTCCCCTAGGGTTCTCAACAGAGGCATTACATATGGTATAAGAGCTTAGGTTTCAACAATGGGTATATCAATTAGCCCATTATGATGTCTTAGATGTATAGTTGAAGTTGAAGTTTTTCCTTGTTGACCTCGTCTAATACCCTAAACTTGTCTATGTAGGATCATGCCTAGGAGATAGGGTAGAAGTCAAGGGAAAGGTAGAGGTCATGGTGGTGGCCATGGGGCCAATCACCAAGATTCACCTCCACAGAGTTCTCATGAGTCAGATTGTGAGGAGCATTAGATTTCATAGAACAATCAGGGAGGTGTAGGCCAAAATCTGGGTCAGCCTGGGATGGAGGACGCACAGTTGTGCCAATTAATAGAAGAGGTTCTTTCTTGGCTTGGTCTGAGGCAAGAAGGTGAGCAATTAGTGATTAGAGAGAGAGAGAGATCTCCTAGGAGGAGGGAGTTAGCTATTGAGCAGGATGCCATTTTAGTTGGTCACATTAGGGACCTTCTTCGAGCACATCCTCTAACATTTGATGGGTCATGCAGTGGATTAGAGGAAAAGATCTGACTTATCAATCTAAACCGACATTTTTCTATGCACCCTTATGGAAGCAATACCAAGGCCAGATGCACCATTATGCATCTCTGAGGGTTTGCTTCCACATGGTGGCAAGTTGTGGAGTAGAAGCTCCATCTAGATATAGACTCAATGTCTTGGGAGATCTTCCTTGAGTGATTTAGAGCCTAATTCTTATTTGACCATTGTTGGCAATGTTGAGCAGATGAGTTTCATGAGCTTAGACAATTAGCAATGTCAGTGGAATAGTATGAGTAGAAATTCTATGAACTTAAGTAGTACGCTAGCATTGGAGATGATGAGGGCATGTTAGTACAACAATTCATGAAGGGCTTAAATTCCCACATCAGTGGTGGAGTTCATGTGTTTGAGCTGAAAAAAATGGAGGTAGTTGTGGAAAGGTTCAGATTGTTGAGGAGAATCTAGCTATGGCCTTAGGTGGATAGATGGGGGTTCACATTAGTAGTGCACCTCTGATAGGGTTCAGTTAATGTTGTGGTTAGTCACAGCCAGCGGGTCCATCTAGGAGTCAGCAAGCACCCTCTAAGGGTGGCCAATAGCAACAACAATAGCCTTCATAGTCTAAACATAAGAATTCTTGATCTCATCAAGAGGATAGATCTCAGCCTAGGAGAGACAGGAATTGGAGGTGAATGAAATGTTACCGCTTTGATCAACCAGCCTCGAGTTCACAGTCTATAGTTAACAGGGGCAGTGTTCAATAGTCTAGTGCACCACCTGGTAGTAGAGGTTTTGGAAGAGGTACATGGTGCTTCTCATGTGGACAACATGGTCATATTGCTTGTCAGTGTCCTCAAAAGGGCACTACTAGATTTTTTTGCAGTTTCAGAATCGACAGTTGGGGATGTTGGTAGATCACATAGGGTTTTTGTTGTGGTTGACAACCGTTGGGCTAAGCACCAAGGAATGGTGGTTGAGACATCAAGTTTGTTACAGGGTGGTAAAGTTTCTGTACTTTTGATTTTGGTGCTCTGAACTTCTTTATTTCTCCTTCTGTAGTAGTGTGATGTGGACTAGTGGCAGTGAAGTAGGACAATAGGTGGCAGGTTGAGTTAGCTTCTAGTGCTAAGGTTGCAATGGAGTCTCTTGTCCATGGTTGTAGTTTGAAGATTGGATCTCTTGACACCACAGTTAATCTTTGTATCATTCCTCTTGGTTCTTACAATGTGGTATTAGGTATGGATTAGTTAGAGGTGCACAAAGCAATCATAGATTATCGTCGCAAGTTGGTGAAGTGTGTTGATGATTCCAACAGTGAGGTCGAGGTAGTTGGGATTTAGAGACCTATTTCTTTGAGGATGATCTCAACTATGTAGTTGAGGAGGTGTATGTGATAGGTTTGTTAGTTATTTGTAGTGATAGTCAATGATTTGGAGTTAGGAGAGAGTCAGGAGGAGGTGTCACTTGATAGTCATCCTATTCTTAGACACTATTCTGATGTGTTTCCAAGCGAAATTCCTAGGATGCCACCTAAGCATGACATCAACTTTAAGATTGATCTTGTGCCTAGAGCTGAGCCCATTTCATGAGCTCCTTACCAGATGACCACTCAAGAGCTTAAGGAGCTCCTATTATAGCTTGAGTTATTAGAGAAGGGATTTATTTGTCGTACTATTTCTCCTTGGGGAGGACCAGTAATTTTTGTGAAGAAGAAGGATGGGTCCCTTCAATTGTGCATAGATTACCAACAGTTGAACAAGGTGACAATAAGGAATAAATATCCGTTGTTGAGGATATATGACTTATTTGATCAGATTAAGGGTTCTAGGGTATTCTTGAAGATTGATCTCAAATCAGGTTATCACCAATTGCGCATCTTCGAGGCGGATATACATAAGACCACATTTCGTACTCGCTACGAACACTACGAGTTCACAGTGGTGTTGTTTGGGTTAACAAATGCACCATTGGTGTTTATGAGTTTGATGAATGGTGTGTTTAACACCTACCAAGACCAGTTTTACTTGGTGTTTCTAGATGATATATTGATCTATTCCAGGACCATGGAGGAGCAGGAGGATCACTTGAGACAGGTACTACAGTGTTTGAGAGAGAATCAACTAGATGCTCACTTTTCAAAGTTTGAGTTCTTCAAGACAAAGGTGAAATATCTTGGACATGTTATTTCTGGTGAGGGTATTGTCGTGGATCTTGCAAAGATCCAAGCTATCATCGATTAGCCTACACCTACTAATGTGTCAGACGTTCATAGTTTTATGGGGTTAGTAGGTTACTACAAGAAATTCATATAGGGTTTTTTGAGGATAGAACACCCCATTACTTCTCTTCAAAGGAAAGGGAAGAGATTTGTTTGGTCAGAATAGTGCAAAGCAACTTTTCAGACTCTTAAGGAGAGATTGACCAATGCTACTATTTTAGTTGTTCCTAATTCTTCTTGATATTTTATAGTGTGTATAGATGCTTCCTTAGAGGTATAGGAGTTGTGATGATCCAGGAGGGACGCATGATTTCCTATGAGTCTCACAAACTCAAGGATCACAAATTGAACTACCATACACATGATCTTGAGTTAGCTATAGTAGTGCATGCTTTGATGAGGTGGAGGAACTTCCTTTTGGGGCATAAATTTGAGCTGCACACTGATCACCGTAGTGTGCAGTACATCTTTACGTAGCCTAATCTAAATGTTAGGTAAGGATGATGGATGGATTTTCTATGTGAATATGATTTTGAGGTGAAGTTCATTTAGGGAAAGGAGAATGTAGTTGCAGATGCACTTAGTAGACATAGACACGAGTTACCAACAGTGACTCTTGGTGTGGATTTGAGGAATTAGATACTTTCAACTCTTCCTTCAAATGGTTGGTATTAGGAGGTGAGAGTTGAGGTGGAGTCAAGTAGAGCTTTAGAGGGAATGTATGAAGGATATTCCCTATAGTTAGATGGTCTTTTGAGGCATATGGGTCATATTTATGTACCATCCATTGGGGATCTTTGCACTTTGATTATGTCAAAGGTGCATCGGGCACTGTATTCAACCCATCTTGGTGTCAAAAAGATACATTTTGATCTTCAATAGCTATACTTTTGGGCCAGTTTGAGGAGAGATATTACTAATTTTTTGTTGAGGTGTCTTGAGTGTCAGAGAGTGAAGGCTAAACACCAACATCCTGCGGGACTTTTGCAGCCTCATTTGGTTCCAGAGTGGAAATGGGACATTATCTCCTTAGATTCCATTGTTGGGTTTCCCATTTCTTCACATCAACATGATGCCATTATGGTCACTATGGATAGGTTGATGAAGGTGGCACAATTCTCTCTTGCCCATTCCTCTTATGCTTCATCAGTGGCTAGAGTGTTCATGGAGGACATTGCCAGATTACATGGTATTCCTCATCGGATTATATCAAATAGAGATCCTGTGTTTACCTCAACACTTTGGATGTCCCTACAGCATGCTTTGGGGACTCAATTGAACTTCAGTTCAACTTATCACCCAGAGATGAATGGGCAGACTGAGAGGGTCAACCATCTATCCTAGAGGACATGTTTCATATGTACGTCATGGATCAGAAGACATGATGGGAGGACTATCTATACCTGGTAGAATTTGAATATAATAATAGTTATCACAGTTCTATTGGCATGCCTCCTTTTCAGGTGTTGTATGGCCATCTGTGTTGGACTCCATTGAGTTGGGACTGTTTGGAGGATAGGGTTTTATTGGGTCCAAAGATGCTTCAAGAGATGGAGTAACAGGTGGTTTGGATTAGGGAGCATTTAGTGGCAGCTCAAGATAGACAAAAGAAATATGTCGATGCTCATAGGGTGGATCGTCAGTTCTCAGTTGGTGATCATGTTTTCCTACGTGTGCGACTATGAGAGAGTTTGATCCATTATGGAGAAGGCTCTAAGCTCACACCGCGATTTGTTGGACCTTTTGAGATCTTGGAGAGGATTGGTCATGTAGCATACCATCTTTCTTTTCTTCCCAGTTTCTCGCACATACATGATGTATTTCACATTTCATTACTTAGACCATATTATCTTGATATATCTAATATCCTCAATTGGAATGCATTACAGGTAGAGGATAGGAAACTGGCTTTGGAGCTCATAGGAATCACTCAACATAGGAGACTCACACTCAAAGGATGGGTCATAAAGCAGGTTAGGGTCTAGTGGGATCTGAACGATGAGGCTTCGGCTACCTGGGAGGAAGCTTCTAGGATGAGGGAGTTATATCCATATCTATTTACAAGCTTCTAGGAGTAAGCCTATCCCTAGGGGGGAGGATGTGATGCCCCCTCAGTTTGCTTATGTTTGGATAGTTTCTTAGATTGCATCTAGACTTTATGATGTGTTTATTAGACCCTATGTTACTGCTTGACAAACATTATGAATCTGATGGATATTATTCAGACATGGTGATATTTTGATGATTTGATATGGTGATGGTTTGATAACATTATGATGCTTAGCTTAATGATAATGATGGCATTGTGATATTTGATGTTCTTATTATATCATGTATAGTGGATTAGTTGATTTCTTAGTTTAGTATCATGGATATGATGATGTTATTTATTGTTAATGTATGCATATCATGTTTTGATATTAGTTGTTATGTTTCAGTGATGGGGATAGGGTTGCATCACTCGCTTGCAAATGCCCTACAACTCTATGATTTCCCCATCACGGTGTGACTGATTATTTATTATTGCATATGTTCGACCCTTTGTTTTGTTGCAAGATGCAGGTACATGGCATCGACTCCACCTGATTATTAGGTCTGAGTGTGCCAGAACCCAATAGAGTTGTTGTTCAGAGGTACACTGTGTCCCCCACTTCAAGCCATCATCCTTTTCAAGGATGAATCTTTGTTGTTTCACCCCATCAGTAAGGTCTTTTGGTATCGTTTCATTTCCATTTGGTTGTTTAACCTTCATCATGTTTTCGATTGTTGCTTGTTGAATGAACTTGGAGTCTTGTGCTTAGTTTGATTATTTCATTTTATTTTGAATGTCAAATTTGAAGGCTTGGTTAATGATATAAAATTCTAATTCAATTAAAGAATACAAATTTAAAACTAGCATGGTATATAATAATATTAATAAATCAAGATTTAATTTCTAGATAGTTATTTATAATAATAGGTATATATAAATATATACTTATTATTAAATTTGTGAATGTTTATTTGACTCTTTGTAAGGAAATTTTAGAAGGGATAAAAGTTATATGAAAGATAATTTAATAAAATTAATAAATAAATGGTGTAATGTGTACAAAATTAAATGGAAGGTAAATTTTAAAAAAGTGGAAAAAGAATGGAAATTTGAAGTGAGTGGAGGAATAAAATTAGTTATGGAAATTAAATAAGAAGAGTGGAGTTAACTCCACAGGGGAAATTGGTTTTGTTGCTCTTGGAGGAAAAAAAATGAAATCGGATATTCTTTCCATGAAATTTTCTTCTCTGGTTCTTGGGGGTTTTGGTATTCTTGCAGAGAATTTTTGTGGAGGTGTTGGCTAAAACGAGCTAGAATCTATGGTTGAAAAGTTGGAAAGCTTGGTCTAGAGCTAATACCCAACTGGTATCTCTTGCAGCTCAGATATTCAAATAATCTAGGTTCTTTTCTAAAGAAACCCCTTTCTCAGCTTTCTTTTGCAATGAATAATTAATATTGAGAGCCAATAATTAATCTTCGAAGCCAATAGTTTTTTGATTTCCTTCAATCTTCATAAAGTTTCATGTTTTGTTGTGTTTGAAATCAAAACGATATTTTGTATGGGAATCACCCTGTAGTATTCAGTCTTTGTTTTAGTTTTGGGAAAATTACTCTACCATGACCTTAGTTTAATCGATGGTCTAAGATTTTGGGCTATTATGAAGCTTTAATAAAGTTGACATCGTTTGTTTCCCAAGCTTGATGAAATTTGTTACATATCTTCCCTTATATCGCCCCTGGTTCTGTGAATTCCATATGAGTCTCATAGTATAAAATATATACATTTTTAATTTATTGTAAATTTCTTGCGCTTGGTGGTAACACCTTTATACCTTGGATTCTGTAAAAAATTATGTGCATTTCATAATAGAAAACTAGCGACAAGAATCTTGCTTATTTATGGACCGAAGCCTTAATTTATGACAGGCATATGGGGGTGTTTCTATAGAGTCTCAATATAGCTTTTACTTTCTGACATTTTTAGATTCTTTCATCAAATATTATCTATTTTGCATTGATGTTATCACATAAAACTTTCCAAATCATGCACGATATGAAGTTTGGAAACCGTTGCCCAGTTGATTGGGCACAATAAATAGTCACTCATAGTTTGTTGTGCCTTCTTTAAAAGACCATTGTTGTGCATTTTTTGCACACACACCTCACCGTAGGCAGGGACCCCCCTTTTTTTTCTCCTGACAAGCTACTTTGCTCTTGTCTTGTTTTGTGTGCCCCATTTTTCAAGCCCAAATTGGTCATGTGCCTTCAAACGATCAAATTTGCCTTACCAAATTCACCTACTTGGGATATTCAAATCTGGGGAGAAATAAAGTCCCCCATCCCTTTTCAACCCTTTGTCTTGTTCCTACTGACTTGGTCCCTGATCGCTCAATTCACTGTTTTGTACATTTTTTACTTTGGGGACAACTTTTTGGTGGATTTAGGATGTGTTTGTGGTGCCTAAGTGAATTGCCAAAGTTTTGTCAATGTTCTGTTAAGTTTCGGTGTTTTCAAAACTTTCCCTCCAGAACCCCCTCCCTCTTTGGCTATTTTCGAAACATCCATGGACCCCCGTTGGTCCGGTTTCCACATTTTTGACTTTGGGGATAACTTTTTGGTGGATTTGGGATGTGTTTGTGGTGCCTAAGTAAACTGCCAAGGTTTTGTCAATGTTCTGTTAAGTTTCGAGGGTTTCGGAACTCCGTCCTTCTTTGGCGACCCGGCCTCCGGAGCCTGTCCCCTCTATGGCTGTTTCCAAGGCTCCATCCCTCTGTGGCCATTTTGAACATCCGTGGAGCCCCAGCGACCCGACCTTTCGGAGCCCAGCCCCTCCGTGGCCATTTCCGGGACTATCCCTCTGTGGCCATTTTGCGCTTCTAGTTTTTGTCAAATGAGTCAAATCTTATGGAATTTTTTCTGGGCACTCTTCCTTCCCCTTTTCCCATGTGCTATACTTGAAAAATATTGGTTTTGCTAAGTTTTGTGATGTCAGAAACTTCTCTTTCAGTTTGTTGTCCCTTGTTCGCTGCCCACCCCCTTGGGCCCGCATTAATGTTTATGGTCCAAATGAGCTCCAAATATGAATATTATGATCTTTTGATTATGCATGGATGAATCCAAAAAATATTTTACAAAATTTGACTAACATTTTCTTTGATTTGTGTATGAAAGCACTTATGACACTTCATGTATGCAAGATTCAAGAAGTCTACTGCAGGTCCGTCAGGAGACCCATTGAGAAAGTTGAACAAGGAAAAGCGCATAGCTCCTGTCACCATTCATTTCATGTTCACCTCTCCTGCTAGCACCCAACAACAAGGTCGGTGTTAGAAGAAGGCATGTGCTAAGGAAGTCAAGGAAAAAAATGCAAGGGGGTGTCCTTGAAGAGAGCATAAGGGAGCTATCCGCCTAAATCAGGGGAACCCAATCCATTGATGCCAGTCGTCAATGGGCCCATTTGATCCAATGAAAGAACACTGCAAACACATCAAGTAAGAAGGAAAATTTTAGGCAGTTTCAACTATAGTAAAAGGGCAATAAGCTAAATGACGAAATTGCTACAGAACTTGAGCACTAGATGACAAAACAGGGAAAAGACAAGGAATGCATTTTTAATTGTTGAACATTGGGGGGCTGGGTGAAACCCTAATGTAAATAAAATCAAGGCCACTCATTGTGAATTAATCCTAGCCATTCATTTGGACTTTGGAAAAATATAAATAGGGGCTTGCCTCTCATTTGTTAGGGTTGGGGAATTGATGTAAAGACATTCTGCAGCAATAGAAAGTAGCATTGCATGATTTATGGGTGTTCCTTTTGATTTTTCTCTTTATGTATGCATGGTTTAACTTCCCTATTAGTTTAGGTGTTAGTTTCTTGAATGGAAGTGGTGGTGGTGATTGTTGTTTCAGTATTTGATGAATTCCTAGGTCATGCTTTTTGTGGTTCATTGATGATGAATCACTTTGCAAAGCTAGTCCGAGCCTCCTTCCTTTATTGCTGCAACTTAGTTCGATTGCATGTACATGATGTGTGTATGTAATATGAAAATCTACAATCCTTAGAAGATTGCACTAGTTTTGTGTAACTGTAGGTTCCTCTTGGCCAAGAAAAACCTAGTTTAGGGATTTTTTCTACTATAGCAACCACCATTGTTACTGTTCATTCATAGCTTATGATTAGAACAACTTTCTTAACCCTTCTCCTTTTGCTATTTCTTTTAATCCTTGGTTAGAGTAGGATCCAAAACATCACCATGAAGCTAAATCAGATGAACTTGATGAGTTTTTGCTTGTTGTTTTGAGTGGACAACCAGTGTTCATTCACTTCCAACACTTTGAAACTGCATTTGCAAATCCAACTTCCCCACTTTGTAACTCATCCATAAGACCACCTTGTGATTCCAGCAAATCACATCAAACAGCTGAGATATTCTAAGCACTATCAAGACCTGACATTAGAGACCATGGGATAGTGTTCTACAATCTGATTGTGGAAGATTGTCTTTCAAGAGAGGTAGTGCACCTACGCACTACCTGTGTTGAGAAGTGCATAAAAAACACATCAACAGAACTGGCGCTAGAAGGAGGGCATGACATGTTGAGGCTACAAAGATGAAAGTTGGAAATCGAAAAGAGTAATTTCTAAAAAGAAATTTGAGATAAGGAGATCTCTTTTAATGCTAAAAATTAGAAAATTCTGAAGGAAAAAAAAGCTAAGTCAAAATGGAGCAACATGCACAAATTGACATCACTTAGTTGCATGCAGATTTGAATAAGAGACTGAAGAAGCCATTGCAGCAATTTGCATTGGCGGATAGATGTCAGATCCATCGTACTTGCAGTTACAATGAATTGGGATGTCTGACTTTCTTGAGTAGAATTGAAAAGGTCTTGCAAGGAGAAATCCCCTTCTAGGAGATCTATCTACCTTTAGCCCTTATAGACCTAGAGGAAGAATTGAAAACCATGGCAGCCAAGGGGTTCAAGGAGCTGATCCAGGAACATTTGAACATCAAAGAAGAACCAAGATTGGAGGAAATACTAATGGCGAGTTGGTGCAGATTTCACAATGCACCCCACTTTGAATTCACTTGCTTGTCATGCACAAACATCATCATTCAAGCCAAGGGTTGTTCAGACAAGTTGGAGCAGCCAACTCCCAATGAAGATAAGTTATCCAATGAGGCAGAACAACTATCAACATTTGGAGGACAGCAAAGTAAGGATGAACCAAGAAATTTGATACAAGTTGATGTTGGAGTAGCAGACATCAAAGTTGAAAACCAAGAGCAAGAAGCAATTTTCACTAGGATAGCAAGGTTCCTTGGTGAAAATCTAACTGAAACTAATTTAGAAGGCCTTCCCTCCACCAATCAAAGGCAGTCCTCCACTCCAGAAGAAGAGAAATTAATAGGTGACGATGAACCAATGAAGTCTTCAACGGTGGATGTTAGGACAACCAACTCAAATGCTGAAAATTGGAAAGAGGAAAGGGATGACAACCTTGCAAAAATAGAAAATGATGACAAAGACATAAGTGAAATCAGACTAGAAGACCTCTCCTTCATAGATGAGAGCGATTGAGAATCTGAAAATGCAAGTTCGAAGGAGTGGGAACAACCACTCGCCATGGCTGTCTACCATCAAGCTTCTTTTTCAAGTGATGATGATGACCCAGTAGCAGAAAGATATGACCAACTCATCTCCAGATTAGCAAAGGATTGGTTTGAACTAAGATTTCAAGTGGATTTGGAGGTGTTGTTGCTACCAAATTGGTGCAGACTTCATGATTCATCACACTCTGAGTTTGCATGCGAGCTATGTAAAGAATCTATTAAGCAAGTCAAAGGACAAGTGAGGCAGACAAGCATACCACTTCCTACAGTTGTTTCAAGGATGGAATGTGAAGACCAAGAGCCTAAACTAAGTGATGACTCAGCTAAAGGTAGGCCACAAGAGGATGTTGGGGCAGCAATAGAAGGAGGACAGCAATACAGTCTCGAACTTCTGAGTGATGAAGTAGATCAAGTGGGATTGTTGTCCACCAGTCACCAAGAAGTTCTTCCTCTTGAAGAGCAGTTGTGTTCCATAGACGATGGGATTTTTGGCGAGTCTTTGGAGGGAAATTGTGTAGTAGACTTTGGTCTCCTTGATGAGGTGCTATCAATTGATGAATTCTTTCCATTGGGAGCTGCACTATGAAGGTATGCTCATGCCAAGGAAGAGCACATCCCAGAAGACAGTAGTAATGAATACATACTCCTTGAGCCCTCGAACAGTGATGCACTAGAGTTCCCAGATTGGGAGAGGAGCTCCTTCTCCATTTACAGTGATAGTGAGCGAGAGGAAACAAGTGAACATCATAATGAGATGCATGAACAACAAAGGGAAGAAGACAAAGGTGGGGGTGTTTTGATGGCTTCCAACAAGTATGACATAATTGACCAACTACAAGATGCAACTTGGAGCCCTTCCACCATGATCTTTGTTGATCCTCCTTCACATTCAGGGAGTTGTAATAGGACAGATTTCTCCATGTCATTATCCCATGACATTGAACATCATAAAAAGGAGGTTGATACTTGGAGAAGGAGACAAGACAACATGCTGCCCCTTGAGGACAACAACCGAGTGGATCCCAAGTTTGCAGATGATCAATGTGGAGAAGTATTTCTTTTTGAAGAACTGCCAACCGGGGTTGTAGGTCCCATTGGTAGATTGGAAGAGTTTTTTGCTACCCTGTCCTCCTAGCCTTATGCAAGCTTAATGTCCGAAGTGTTGCACCCTCCACCACACCCGCCCGAGGTTGCCAATGCACCTATCGACGACATAGTGCTTGTTCTCGACTGTCCAATGCTGCCACCTCCATGTGATGATGTCTAGGTTCTACCCTTTCTTGCCCCTATTATTTCTCATAACTGCATTTATTATTTTGATTATGGGAACGAGGGAAAACGAACATGTTTATGGATTAACCATGGGTTCAACGAGCCTCCTCAATTGCTGATTTTTCATGATGACGTGATTGAACTTGAGTGTTGCAATGTTGAACTTCCTTTTTCTGAATATAAAGATAAGTTTGCATCGTTAAGAATGATAACGATCACCCGTTTGCTTGTGCATGCACTAGAAAATCCAATGAACGTTAATGTTGGCTTGCCTTACTTGAACATAGTGCTTTGTAAATATCTTTGTACATAGCCCGTTTTGATTAGTATAGGTTTCTTGTAAATACTCCACTTTCCTGCTTTCCTTAGGTTAGTTCGTTTGATGTAGGTTGTTTGCTTTTTGTTTTCTTTCACTTTGTTGCTACTTTGCTCGGGGTCCCTCTGCTTTTAGCTGGGCACATTTGTGTGCACAACAACCATACTTATCACCTGGGGTTGTTCTACGTATTTCTTTGTCAAACTCTAATCAAGTCTTCAGAGTGGATGGTGAAGGTCTTCTGTTAATGTTGAGTGATCTGGGTGTTTGATTCAAAGAGGATAAGTTGTTGGTTTAATCCGACTCTGACGTATTCTGAAATCTTACAACCCTTAAACATCTTAAGAATCTGACAGTCATTGTAAGGCCTTTTGTGAAGTCTAGTTAAGTGAAAAATCTAAAATTCTACTCTAGGGCCGCTATGATTCCCAGCCTTGAGCGCGAGCTTCAATGCTTGTGGGTTGAAATAAAAGATATGAAAAGAGAAAAGAAAGAAAGAAAGAAAACATTGAAAATTAAAAGAAAGAGAAAATTCAACTTTTGAGGGGTATTCGAGTAGCTCTACTGGGGCTATGGATGCCCAGCTGACAGTAGAGCAATGTTCAAGGGAATCACAATGACAACCTCGTCGGGGCTATGGATGCCTAACTGGCAACGAGGCAATGTCCTGAATGCTTTTGGAGTTATAATAAACTACATAGCTTAACTTGATGGAGCTTGGGATCCTATAGCAACTGAAGGATGAGAATTAACGTAATTGCACACACTTGGATTTTTAGCATACTGAAGGTTGGGTTGGCTAGTGGTTTTGATCCTTTGGTTGAGCATCTAGTTTGTTTTCCCTAGTGTGAAGGTCAGAACCAAAGATTTTGGGTTCGTGATTCCAGTTTGTCATCAAAATGCTTTGGAGCATTTCCCCAGTGAGTCACCATTTGTTGTGCATGTTTTGCACACACGCCCCATCATAGGCAGGGACCCCCCTTTTTTCGCTCTTGACAGGCTGCTTTGCTCTTGTCTTGTTTTGCGTGCCCCATTTTCCAAGCCCAAATTGGTTGTGTGCCTTCAAATGATCAAATTCCCCTTACCAAATTCACCTACTTGGGATATTCAAATCTAGGGAGAAATAAAGTCCCCCGTCCCTTTTCTGCCCTTTGTCTTGTTCCCACTGACTTCGTACCCAATCACTTGATTCACTTTTTTGTACATTTTGTACTTTGGGGACAACTTTTTGGTGGATTTGGGATGTGTTTGTGGTGCCTAAGTGAACTGCCAAAGTTTTGTCAACGTTCCATTAAGTTTTGGTGGTTTTAGAACTTTCCCTCCAGAACTCCCTCCCTCTTTGGCTATTTTTGAAACATCTGTGGACCCTCGCCTATTCAGTTTCCACATTTTTGACATTGGGGATAACTTTTGGTGGATTTTGGATGTGTTTGTGGTGCCTAAGTGAACTACCAAGGTTTCATCAACATTTCGTTAAGTTTCAAAGATTTTGAAACTTCGTCCTTCTTTTGCTATTTTGGAACATCCGTGGAGCTCTAGCGACCCAGCCTCCGAAGCCCGGTCCCTCCGTGGCCATTTCTGGGACTCCATCCCTCTGTGGTCGTTTTAAATATCTGTGGAGCCTCGACGACGCGGCCTCTGGGACTCCATCCCTCTGTGGTCATTTTGAACATCTCTGGAGCCCTGGTGACCAGGCCTCTAGGACCTCGTCCCTCCGTGGCTGTTTTCAACATCCATGGAGCCCTGATGACACGGCCTCCGGAGCCCGGCCCCTCCCTAGCCATTTTTGGGACTTCATCCCTCAGTGGCTATTTTGAACATCCTTGGAGCCCCAGCGACCCGACCTCTGGGACCCTATCCCTTCACGGCTATTTTGAACATTCGTGGAGCCTTGGCGACCTGACCTCCAAAGCCTGGCCCCTCTGTGGCCATTTCTGGGACTCTATCCCTCCATACCTGTTTTGAACATCCGTGGAGCCCCGACGACCCGGCCCCGCCATGGCCGTTTCTAGGACTTCATCCCTCTGTGGTCATTTTGAACATCCATGGAGCCTCGGCGACCCGGCCTCTACCCCTTTGTGGCCGTTTCTGAGACTCCGCCCCTCGTGGTCGTTTCTGAGACTCCGCCCTCTGGGCCGTTTTGAACATCTGTGGAGCCCCGGCGACCCAGCCCCTCCGTGGCCATTTTTGGGACTCTATCCCTCTGTGGCTATTTTGAACATTCGTGGAACCCCGACGACTTGGCCCCCAGAGCCCAACCCCTCTGTGTCCGTTTCTGGGACTCCGTCCCTCTATGGTTGTTTTGAGCTTCCAATTTTTGTCAAATGAGTCAAATCTTAAGGAATTTTTTTTGGGCACTCTTCCTTCCCCTTTTCCCATGTGCTATAATTGAAAAATCTTGGTTTTACTAAGTTTTGTGAGGTCTGGGAACTTCCCTTTCGGTTTGTTGTCCCTTGTTCACTGCCCGCCCCCTTGGGCCTGCATTAATGTTTATGGTCCAAATGAGCTCCAAATATGAATATTATGATCTTTTGATTATGCATGGATGGATCCAACAAGGATTTTGCAAAATTTGACTAACATTTTCCTTGATTTGTGTATGAAAGCACTTACGACACTTCATCTCTGTAGGATTCAAGAAGTTTATTGCGGGTCCGTCAGGAAACCCATTGAGAAAGTTGAACAAGGAAAAGCATATAGCTCCTGTCACCATTCATTTCATGTTCACCTCTCCCGCTAGTACCCACAAACAGGGTCGATGTTAGAAGAAGGCATGTTCCAAGGAAGTCAAGGACAAAAATGCAAGGGGGTGGCCTTGAAGAAAGCATAAGGGAGCTATTTTCCCAAATCAGGGGCAACCAATCCATTGACGCCAGTCATCAATGGGCCCATTTGATCTAATGAAAGAACACTGTAAACACATCAAGTAAGAAGGAAAATTTTAGGCAGTTTTAGCTACAATAAAAGGGCAATCAGCTAAATGATGAAATTGCTATAGCACCTGAGCACTAGATGACAAAATAGGGAAAATACAAGGAATGTATTTTTAATTGCTAAATATTTGGGGGGTGGGTGAAACCCTAATGTAAATCAAATCTGGGCCATTCATTTGGGCTTTGAAAAACTATAAATAGGGGCTTGCCCCTCATTTTTAAGGGTTGAAGAATTGATGTAAAGACATTTTGCAGCAATAGAAATTGCATTGCATGATTTATGGGTGTTCCTTTTTATTTTTCTCTTTATGTATGCATGGTTCAACTTCCCTATTAGTTTAGGTGTTAGTTTCTTGAATGGAAGTGGTGGTGGTGATTGTTGTTTCAGTATTTGATGAATTTCTAGCTCATGCTTTTTGTGGTTCATTGATGATGAATCACTTTGCAAAGCTAGTCTGAGCCTCCTTCGTTTATCGCTGCAAATTAGTTCAATTGCATGTACATGATGTGTGTATGTAATATGAAAATCTGCAATCCTTAGAAGATTGCACTGGTTTTGTGTAACTGTAGGTTCCTCTTGGCCAAGCAAAATCTAGTTTAGGGAGTTTGTCTATTGTAGCAGCCACCATTGTTTCTATTCATTCATAGCTTAGGATTAGAACAACTTTCTTAACCCTTATCCTTTTGCTATTTCTTTTAATCCTTGGTTAGAGTAGGATCCAAAGCATCACCATGAAGCTAAATCAAATGAACTTGATGAGTTTTAGCTTGTTTTTTTGAGTGGACATCCACTGTTCATTCACTTCCAACACTTTGAAACTATATTTGCAAATCCAACTTCCCCACTTTGTAACTCATCCGTAAGACCGCCTTGTGATTCCAATAAATCACATCAAATAACCAAGATATTCCAAGCACTGTCAAGACCTGACATCAGAGACCTTGGGATAGTGTTCTGTAATCTGATTATGGAAGATTGTCTTTCAAGAGAGGTAGTGCACCTATGCACTGCCTGTGTTGAGAAGTGCATAAAAAACACATCAACAACCATCTAGTCAAGCTGATTTTGGCCGTTGACACTATTAAGTTGGTAAGATGTAAACTTTATAATTTGTTAAGTAAGCTGATTGCATCATCTCCATCATTCCTTGATACACACTTTAGATTCTGTAAAACTTAATTCCTTCACTCTCTGTTGAATTGAGCTATGCTGTAGGCATCAAACTAACATTCCATTCAAATTTTAGTGTTGTTGAGTTGGGTGGATTTAGCCTTGTTGAGTCGTTGTGTTAATAAGTCTCTTGTTAACTAATCGTAATGAGATATTTATTATATCTTTAGTCAGCTAGTATGAAGATTGATAAACTTCTTATTAAATGTTTAACTACAATGAGTAATTTGGTTGTCACTATAACTAACTTGCCATTCAATTAAAATTTATTCACTATAAAATCTATAACACTTAAATGTAGATCCCAGTGAGATTTGAAATATTATGTCCTCATCAGATAACTACAGTTAACGTGTAGTTCAGTCTCTTATAAGAATTAGACTTGCGCATGAGCACCATGGCTGTAGGTAGTCTCAATTGCCAAATTTGGTGTGTTGCATGTGTAAGCCAAACTGGCTACTTCCTATTGTCCATACATTTATGTATTTGATCTACCTTTGCAAACTTAGAATCTGAATTTTATTTGATGAGTATAACTATATACATAGTGTAAGACAAATTTTGGCCCCTTCTTGTCAATTAAATATTTGAACCATGCGATTCACCTTTGATTCTTGTGAGATATGATTTAATAAGAATACAAATATATTATATATTAAATTTAGAAACATCTAAATATAAATATGTGTATATGGATAAGTATATGAATTTACTTTATTGTTTTAGGAGTTTTGTAAGTCTATATGCTTTAACCTTTAGATAAAGTCATATACGTATGGATATATAGGTATATAGGAATAAAATTTAATTTGTTGTCTTAAGCTGAAACTTAAGTGAAAATAGGTAAAATCTTATTCTAAACTAGTTTGATTTATTGGTGATTAGCTTAGTGAGAATTAGTATATGAATATAAATTAATATTGAATGAAGGAATTATGTCTAGAGTATTAATGGAATACCATTTTAGTGAGCTTCTAGTAAACCATTTCTAAATCTAGTTTGTTATTTGAGTTGTTATATTGAGATGATTTATGTGTATGAGTATCTTGTGAAAGTGAACTACGGAGTTCATTCGGAGTTCATTCTTTCTATGTTAACTTGTGAAGGGGATCTTGAGTCTTCTAGAGGCTAGGATGATTTACGCTTGATGGCTTTATATATTTGATTTGATTTGGGAAAAATTGGGTCATGATTATGATTTTGATGGTCGTTCACCTTGCATGTAATATTGTCATGTGATTAATGGACTTTGTGAGTGGGAAGGATTGATGCATTGCTTGAGATTTGCTTGAGTATGTGTGTTGAGCAAGTGGTTTCATTATAGTTTATGTGGTTTTTGGTGGTTAGTAGGGGGGTGGCTTCCAATGGGGGTTGGCGCACAAAGGGGCGCCTAGATAACCCATGTGGAGGTTTGTTAAGAAGTGATAACATTAAAATAAACTAGGGTGCATGGGTAGCTCAAACACTAAACAAGATAAGTTTGTACCTCGCTCAACCTCAAGTGCTCGTTTAGGCTTGAAGTGAGATGGGAAGGCCTGGAATGGCATAATCGATTACTTCATCTCCACGAGAGGTAGTTCAATTTTGCATAGTTGGCATGAGTGGTCAGAGTTCGATAGAGCCTACTAGGATAACTTAGGATGGGGGCCGAGGCCTAGGAAAAACTACCTGGATAACCTATGTCCAATTATGTGATGACATTTCTCCTACGACAACCATTGAGTTTCCTTGTTATTTTATCTTGAGTATCTATGTGCCTCTAGAAGTATAGTCATTGTTGTTTGTTGTCGTTGTTCTTGTGCTCATGAGTTGTGTCAGCCTTGTCATGTTTTTTCCTTGTCTATTAGTTACGGTGGGACCCTTTGTTACCTCCTAGCATGGGGGGTGAACCTTTGGGTTCATGTGGTTGGGTGGAATGTGTTACATTCTCCATTGGGTTCCCTTCATGTACATGATGTCGCGTCTTATCTGATCCATTGACTTTTGCACTGCACCTTCTCTTGAGAGAATGCTCATTGCACTTGTAAATGTATTGTATCTTTATCTTGCATCATGTATCTTATGTTGGGCACTCCTCACTTGTATCAAGGAAGTGTTTTTGTACTTGAATGTATTTGCATACTGAAATGATGTATCTCATATATGTAAGAGAGTTGTATTCTATAATTTTGTACAAGTTAATTGAAATAATACATATTCAGTTATTACTTCATGATATAGCATGGTTGTATCTCTTGGTTCATTTGATTATTCATGATAAGTAAATGTGATGCCTATGATGGTTAGTATTTGGTTATAATAAGTTATTTGGTTTTGTGAATTTAAATAATGGAATTTAAGTAATGCAGTCGTGAACCCTAGGGGACGTTGGTTAATAATTAAGGTTATGTTCAATTTTCTTTTGCACTACATTGCACTTAGAAAAAAAGATTGTCCATTTTTCATCGTTTAGGATTTGTACTCTAGTGTTCTCGGTGGAGGCATTACATGAAACTAATCTGCATATTTTTATATTTATTTAAAAATTATGAGTAAAAAATGATACCAAACTAATGTGCATATATTTCTTTTATTATAGATAGTGAAAAAAAACTTAGCACATTGTTCATTTAGCCTTCAACTAAGACTAGAGATCAACTAGTTATAACAGTATGACTACTCTGAGATAAGTCAAAAAATAATATTGCATCCTTTCTCAAAAATTGATTGTTTTCTTGCTAGTCTACTAAGCTAAAGACCAAAATACTAGAAACAAGAGATAATATAAACTAATGTGCTTTTAACTTTGAGCCATGCTTTCAACAATAGAGTCCCATTCTACCCATCTCAGAGGAGGGCCACTAACAATGATGTCTTCACTGGAGTAAACAACTTCAATAGAAGTTTAATGATCCTTGTTGATATGAAACATGGTGGTTTGCTTCTCCTTTTTTCCCCTTTTTCATTCTCCTTGTTGTAATTATCAATTAGTTCAGCCTTTCCTCTCAGTAGGGGGATTCTTTCATCATTGTCAAAATTCCCAGGTATGTCCATATTTAATCTCACTGGTGTTCATGTTGATAGTGCCATTTTCAAGTAGCTTCAGGAATTTGTTCCTTGATGTCTCCATTTTTATAGAAACTTGCACAACGACATTGTGAAAGATGAGTTTTTTATAAAACTCAGTAAGTGACCTCTTGACACCTTGTATTTTTTCCTCATTCCTTTTAATCCAAATTTGCCATAAAATTCAATTAGTAAGGATTAACCAAAATAAGTTACAATCCTTATCAAGACCGTCAACACTGCCAATCAAAATTTCAATCCACTTTATGTTACATTTCCAACCTTTTAAGTTAAAACAAAATAAGTTCCAAACCTCTTTTGCAAAAATACAGTCAAATAATATATGCTTAATTGTTTTAGACCATCTACATGTACTACAAAAATCAACATTAGAGTGGTTAATTTTGTAAGGAAACTTCTAAAGAATTAAGAGCCATTAAAAAAAAGCTTTCTTAGGTTCAATACAGCTGGACAAGCTTTTTACAAATACAATTTTCTGAGTCTTATTAGATAAGGAGATATTTCGTTTTTGGTTAAGAGATTCAAATGTGGAGTTTTGCAGCTTAGAGAATTATATATTAGAGAATTATATATTATTTTGGAGTTGAATTTATGCAAATGAAAACCATCAGACCACTTGAAATGCTTGAAATAGTTAACCTCCTTACTGCCGAAGTAAAGTTGTTTCATTACCTTTAATGCCTTAGTAACTTATAATTATTTTGGTGTTCCCTAATTGCAAATCTATTTGTTGTGAGATGCGTTTATAGTAATCTATTATCTTCTATTGTTCATGTCATTTATCAAATGCTTTATATTCTTTCTATTCTAACGCGCATTTCACTCTTTAGCATTGCAGATATTAGATGCTTCATGAAATGTATAATTAATGCAAATTTCCTTCACAACGTTTCAAATGTTGGATGTAATAATGTCTGCATAGGTTTAACCATCAACATGCAGGTAAAATGAAGACGCTTGGGGAAATGGACACAAACTTTGTAAGAGGCCCTATCATAGAAAATGACTAGTTTTGGATGGAACAACATGAGATTTTTAGCTTTATTCTATTAATACATTAAGTATAATATGAGGGAAGATATGGTAAGAAGGAATACTATAATTTGGAAATAGTAACTTGAATTTTCCTTGCATGAAGCGGTTTATTAACGGAGCTCGCGCCCCAAATCCGCGATAGTTTATTGTCTTGTCTCTTGTGGTAGTTTGAACTCAAACAATAAATTCCTATATTAAACACTGCTCAAGGTAGCTTGAGACTTCAATTGACAATCTGCAAGGATGTCATTAAATGTCTGTATGCCCTTGGCTGCCCAACCTTTTGTTGAACACCCGTGTACCAATGCAAGAGGCTTATGTTTATGCCTTAAGTTCCACCAAACAGATCTATTAACAAAAAAATTATTGATATTCTCTAAGATATCTTTATTGCAGATGCTATTAGAGATATTGTCCCAGGCCCTCAAAAATACTTTTGAAGACAGTAGACCCTGTAGGAGCTAATATGCATATTAGGAAACTAACTGAAGTCAAATCCATGAGAATGTAGAAATGAATTAGGGAAAGGAACAAGAAATTTGTGAGCTAAAAAAAAATTAAGAGTAAAATTAGTTTAATTTGTATCTATTTAAGAATTTGAGTAGAGAAGGACGCCAAAATAAACAAAAATATATTTTAAATCAAATACTAAAAGTAGTGAAACAAAGTAAAACTAATAGTAAGATGTAACTTGATTATATGTTTGTATTGATTAAATATCTTGCATCTAAAATTTAAAATATATAGATTTAATACATTAATCACAAAACTAATCATTATTGAAATCCATGGAAACCTAAATGAATTAGGGAAAGGCATGAGTAATGTGTGAGCTAAAAAATATTAAAGAATAAATTTAGTTTAAAGACATCAAATTAAGTGAAATAGTCTAAAACTAAGAATAAGATTATCGACTATATATTTCTATCCATTATATATGTGTATATGTATATATATATACACAGATCTATATATGTGTATGAATAAATAGATACACATGAATATATACATGCATATGCATACATATACATATATACATGTATACATATAGACACATACACATACATATACATATACATATACATGATTGTTTCTCATAAAATATTCACCCAAACATTATCCACTATGAATATATACATGCATATGCATACATATACATATATACATGTATACATAGAGACACATACACATACATATACATATACATATACATGATTGTTTCTCATAAAATATTCACCCAAACATTATCCACTATGCTTCTCATACATTATTCAACCCCATTTTCATTAGATTATATTTTGGTCTCTTTTTTATCAACCCCATTTTCGTTAGATTGCCATTTTGGTCAATTCTTTTATTTATTTATTTATTTTCTGGAAAGAAACAAAAGCGACATTGTAATGTTCAATTTCTTTGTGAACAAGTGATTTGATAGACTCCAATATCTTTGTTTTTGGTAGGGTCTAACATTATATCTTGAATCCCACTTTAATGTAGGGGACCAAAAAAACCTTCAATAATTTACATGCCAAGCTCTCGATCTCTGACATACCAACCTCCATGCGATAAGACTTATTGACAGGCATCTTCTGATTGTGGCTCATTTACTGAAGCAGGTGATATTCGGTGGTGCAGACAAACCTCCATGTGAAATAAGCCAGCCTGCCCCTCTACAAGACAAACCTCTGGGACCCCAGAAACAGACACTTTCAACTATTTATAGATATCGTCTTTTTTTGGTATTGACTACTTTTTCAGTGAATGATTTTCTATTGATCTTGCAGAAGCAAATGGCATGATTCAGCGTCTACACTGATTATGATGACATGAATAAATGATGGTAGCATTGGCTGCAGCAAGTTTTGGGGCTTTTTTTTAAAGTTATTGCTCTTTCATTTCTCTTACTTGTCTTGAATGGTAATGCCTTATGATTTCTCATAGTTCCTGGTCCTTTCCCAGGTACTGGATAATGATTATGAATGTAAAGCAACTCCACTTCAGATATTTCCGGAAGAGAGAAAACATACCGACCTTACAGAATTCTGATAGACGCTCCATTAAAGGACAAAATGCTAGATTATAATATCTTACTCATCATATGTATTGGTGTACTGAACTATACATGGCTCACCACATTCATATTGCACAAAGCACAAAAAATAAGGTGCATGTCTTTCACTGTCAGTTGTTGTCTTCTATTTGTGGTTTTCTTCCTTGTTCCTCTCTTAATCTATTGTAAAAAAGTTGTCTTCTATTTGTAGTTTTCTTCCTTGTTCTTCTCTTGATAATTGTAAAATTCAAATATAGAAAGAATTTACATTGTAGATAATCATATAAAAAATTGATTGATAGATAAGATCAATGATCAAATTTAATCTATTCTCTAACATTTTGGGTACACATTTACATTCTGATTG
Source organism: Sequoia sempervirens (assembly GCA_007258455.2). Lineage (NCBI taxonomy): Eukaryota > Viridiplantae > Streptophyta > Pinopsida > Cupressales > Cupressaceae > Sequoia > Sequoia sempervirens. Next base: position 179,390,946 of record VDFB02000015.1, read on the forward strand.
TGATACATTAAAAGTTAAATATAAGAATGTATATTACCAGTACATTGTAGTCAATGTAGACACACTTCCATTTAAACTATCAATATTTTTAACACAATATACTGATAGTTTACTTTAAGCACTATCCATTTTCTATAAAGAAAATAAGGTGGAGACCCACCTTTTGAGTGAGGTGGGTGCATATTTGTAGAACATTTTTATTATAAACTTTTTATTATAGACTTCAAAGTTTGTGCTTAAAATAAAAAAAAATCAATTAACATATGTTTTAATTATAATAATATTTACATATAAAAATAAAATTCTCATTATAACATGTTTTCATTAATTATTTATATTATTAAAAAAAATATACAAGTAATCTCCAAATTTAAATTATTAATTTGTATATTTTATCTTAATCACATATTAATCTTCACTGCTAACATAATGGATGACATGATGCAACATTCTCTCATCAGGGTGGTGGTTCTACAAGTCCAACTGAAGAAAAAGAAAAACATATAGAATTGTTCTATGAGAAAGAACATAAATAAACAAAAAATAGGTTGATATGAAAGAGGAGCAAGGGGGAATTGCTCACTAGGAGAAATTATTAAACTTGTTATGCAAGGATTGGAAGAACCTCACCACTTGATATGGGGTGTAGTTCAACTACTACTCTATTGTTTACCTCTTGCTACCCCCAAGAAACTCTTGTTTGTTTTTCAATATTTTTTAAATTTTTCTCATAGATTTGTGGCTCCTATGATGGCGTTTAAGATTGTTATTCTTAAAAGACTATGAAACTATGATGTTTAGTTGAAGCTTGTTTGGTTCTTAGTATTTGTCTTAGCTATTCTTGTTTATGGGTAAAAGCACAAACTTGTGTCACACTTTCGGCCAACTAAATAGTTTTGAGCAGAACACTTTCACCCTAAATATTTTTGGGTGAAACAGTTACGCTCAAAACTACATGGCCTATACATGGCAGATAATGTTTCAAGCGAAACCCTTTCACTTGAAACAATTTTTTTTTTCTTTGGTCAATTTAAAATCTGACTCAATTTACAGGCATGTTTTCGAGTGAAAGAGTTTCAGTCGAAAGGGATTCAATCAAAACACTTTCACTTGAAATTGTCTATGATGCATCCTTATTGGCAACCACCTCATCTTTTTGTAGAAATTTTGAAACTTTCTACTTAAACATGATAATTCTTCAATCAAAATATTTTTTTTCAAAAATCTAAAATACCATTTTGTAGAACTTAGAGTCAAGAATCCAAATATATATATAATATATATATTATATTTTGATTAGTTTTAATATATATTTTATTTTAAATAATGTAAGTAGGTTGTTAAAATAAAAAATGAGGCTAATTAGAAATTAAAAAAAATATTAAAACATATTATATATATGGTGTACTAGAGGAGAGAATCTTTTCCAAAAGGGTATATATTTTTTTAAATGATAAAATATTAAACAATACTTAACATTAAATGAAAACTATAAAATTCTAGTACGTTTGACTTTAACACGTTATTACAAGGAAAATATAAATCAAAAGTTTTAAAATATTTTTCCATGCACTAGATATTGAAGGTTATCTATTTGGAAAAAAAATTAGGAGAAAATAAATTTGTTTTCTATTTTTTTCTTGATGTCAACTCAAAGTCACTTTTTCTTGAAATTTTCAACAATTCAAAATCTGCTCTTAAATTTATAAAAAAAATTATTTTTTTAAATATTTTTTTGGAAAAGTACTAAAATAAACATCATCAAGAGTTCTACATTTCATTAGTTTACATCATTTTGAAATTAAAAACATAAGTACCACTTTTATGTGGTCAAAGTTGAGAATTTTGTCTGTGTTAGTCAATTCCTTTATAAAGTGTGACACAGGTTTGTACTTTTACCCTTACTTTTTTTCATAAAGGACCCTAATTTCTCATGTTAATAATATAAAAAAATAAAAAAGTCTAGGGAAAATATATTTAATTCCCTAACATCCCTAGTTCTTAGAGAGAAATAGTCTTCGACATAAGTGTTTGGTGTCCTAGTCCAAGGGTTTTTGAATGTTCAACAACCAGATCACTCAGTCATAGCATACTCTATGCTCCTGCAACCTATCATTGATGAAATTTTTAGATCTAGGCATGTACACACAAAAAGAGGGGAAAGGTTGTGCTATATAGGAGTTTTCCTCAATCAAACCCTATGTTGGTGTTCCCACCTTCATATAAACAATGATGATGGTGATATATATCTCATGCTCTCATGAGAGAAAAGGAAAAATAATCAATAATGACTATAATAAAGGAATAACATAAGATAATGTTACCTTAGGTATGCAACCTTTTTTAAAGTGATGTCACATCCTTGGTTGTCACCAGGAGTTGAAAAAGAATGAATAAATTTCCTTGAACATGTCTAGCCCCAAAATGAACAAATTATGAATGTAATTATTTGTACATATAAAATATGTTGTCAAACCTAGTGTGAAATTGTTAGGGGTGACAATTTACTACACTAGAAAATATAGTTTTACTTCTTTTTCTTGTTAAAAAATTGATTGATCAATAGATTCATTTTTCATTTCATTAGTAACTTGGTCACTTTTATCAATTTATTCAATCATTTTTTTGCATTGGAAGAGATGTATTTATATTTCTCATTTATTGAGCCTCTAACTCCCTTCACACTTGTTCAATATTCTCTGATGAAGGGGGTTCAATATTCCCTTGAGAAGTAGGAATGAAAGGGCCACCTACAATCTAAGCTAACAATTACTTATTCACTTCAAAAAGAAAGGAAAAATTCATCTCAAATTGTGGAAAATTAGAAAGTTGGTAAATATAAGATTGTGGTAAATCTAAGGAAGTGGATGGAAAAGAAGAGGTAGATGGAATAGTGGATGAAGTAGTGGACATGGTATATTGGGACAATGAAAATGAAGGTGTGGAAGATAGCCCTAGGTGGAGGTGAAGCATTTGGAGGTAAATAAATAACAATAGGTGAAATATATATGGTGGTGGTAGTTATAAGAGTAGTAATAGGAATAGCGTCCTGATAGCAAATAAAACCCCAAAATGCACCTGACAAGGGAAATTTTGTGGACTATTGAAGATTTATGGAATTAATAAATGAGCACAAGTATTAGATGTAGAAAAAATATGGGGAAGCAATAGATGTACAATTTTTTTGAACACGAGGTGGACATGTGTCAAAGACCATTGGATTTTCACAATGGGAATTCTTATGGATTTTTTATGACTTTGTGAAGAAAAAACACATTTGTGATAGTTTAACTTACTAAAGGAGTTGTGAGAAAAGGATGTATGCATGGTAAATATCATTCATAAGTACATTTTTACATAAGAATACATAAGTATTTCAGTTGAACCCAAGGAACTCAAATTTGAATTTTATCCACTTGCAAACTATGGCTCTACAATAAAACATCTACATATACAAAAATTCCCCAATATTCAACAATTTCATAAACCCTAATTAGTCAATACCTCCATCTGAATTGTCATGGAGAAATTTAGTTTAAGGATAAAAGCAAGAAGTTGGGTACAAAGAGGAGAAGTTTCAGCCAAAAACAAAATCTGCAGGAAACGTGTATGCATTTTTAAAAAATTAGTACTCACTTAGGAATAGGCACCCGATCCTAAATCCAAACATGTAACCGTTATGTTTCAGGTACCCACTAAAAACCAGGTACACATTATTAAATGAGTACCCATTTCATAAAGGTTTTTTTTTTAATAAATGATTGTCGCCTCATTTTCTCCCTCCAAATTTGGAGACGACTGAGAGTGACATAGAGCAATGTGTATGCATTTCTAAGGACTTATACCACACCAAATTTCTGCTACCACCTCCTCTCATTGAAGGAAGTGACCTCAAAGACCTCTAGGTTGGTTAAATTCTACAGTTTTTGGCTTTATATCTCACATTTTTTGTTTGTAATTGTAGTTTATAGTTTTTTTTATTTTTTTTGTAATTAGTTTGTTCAATTTATAGTTTTTAAATTGTATTTTTTTAAAATCATCAACATAAACCAAAAAGCCTTAAATTATAAATTGAAAACCACAAAATCTATATCTAACTTAACTAAAACCCTAAACCACACAAACCACAAAACCTAGACTTAGAAACCAAAAACCCTAAACCCTAAGTTGCACAAAAAATAGACCTAAAAGGGTGAGTGTAGGATCATTGGGGTTGAAAAAGTGGCAATATGACAAAAAAGTTGATGATGACTTTTTTATCCAAATTTGATGAAACAAAAAGGATTTATTGAGAAAATTTCCATATTTCCAAAAATATAAGATATGCCTTATTTGGAATTAAATAGATAATTATTATTGATTTTATACAAACATTTTGACTAAAGTCTTGATTGATAGGTTGATTGAAAAGCATCTTTAATTCTTAAATGATTTTACATTTTTTAATCCAAAAGATGCAACACATTCTATGCTTCCCATACTATAGGATTAAAAATAAAAAAAATAAAAAATCATAAATTTTTTACCAAGTTATGGTGGTCAAAAAAACAAGTTTTAATATTTTTAAAAGGTTTTAATTAAAAATTCATAACTAATTATTTATTTGCATTTTTTTTTTTTTTAAATGTGGCACATATGGGCATGTGTCCTCTACTTAAATTGAAAGTTTCAAATAAATATATTATTTTTTGCATGTACTTAGGTTGGCCAGACATACACTTTCCTTTTATTTTTTCTAGAAAATTTACTATTATTGCATTGAAATTTTAAATTTTCACCAAATAGACTTAATTTTTTCCAAAAATGTAATAGTATCTTAGAAACTACATTCAATTTTCTACAAAATTTGTTCTTACTTATTTTTCAAATTATGTTAATAAATTATTCAAATTTTTATGTCAAATTGTCTAACTCTATTGTTCTAAATTTTCATTGCCACTTAAGGGCCTAGTTTGGACCCCCATGATCCTGCACTAACCCAAAAAATAAAACCATTAACCCTAAACCCTAAACCATAAACCACAAAACCTAAACCCTAATTTTTTCCCTAAATTTGATATTTAATTCATCCCATAGTTAATTTTCAAATCTCTTTTGTATGGCATTAATGGGATGTCTTAATCATGCATAAATTCTATAATATCTTAGATCAAATTAATGAACTCATTTCTCCAATCCATCCTCCTATTCCAACCTTGAAGTTATACCACTTTCATGGATACTACCATCATTCCCATTATCTTTACTCCCTCATATGGCCTACCCCATGGTTACATTCCTTTCCTTATGAATACTGCTAGTGCTTTCATTCATTCTAGAATTGTGCCCACACTTACTTGATCCTACCACTTTTTTAACCACTATGTTGCCACAAGATCTACTCATATATCTATGTACTATCCATCCATCTCATCCCATGATCAATACTTATCATAATGTGTGCAATCCATTCATAACTATTTTCTTAGCTCTTACATCACAACACTAATATGTACCTCCACTATTTTCACATACTCCTAATATTGCTATGGTCTCCATCAACACCTTGTACATACACTAATAGAAAAACTATAAAATTTGAAGTACAAACTCAATAATATCAAGAAGTATTAAATATTGACTACAATCCTTTGTATCTCACACCTTTGTCTTTTAAGGTTTATTAGATATCCATGTACTTAAGGTCAAAGGCCCTCCAATTAGGGATTATCCAACTAGAAATTTCAAAGATAAACTTTTTTTTTAAAGACAATAATTTAATTAGTAAAATTATATCATGTATGTAGAGAGCACTTTTTAATAATATATATTTAATTCACATAATCTAGCTAAAGGTCATGTACATATTTCTAGGAATTAACCTTTAGTTACAAGCTCTAGATCTTATTATAGATTGAACTTAATGCATATCTTCTATTTTCACCTTTCGCATCAACATATCCTTTTATATCAATCGTCTTCCTCTAATCTTCCTAGAATATTTCCTCTTTCAACTTGTTTAATATTAGATAGTGAAACAAAGAAAAATAGGGTCTTCATTAAAATGAGGGGTTCACTAATAACTTACTATAAATAGAAAGAGAAAAATGGGGTATTATGCACCTATTTTCCTCTATTTCATTAGGAAAAAGAGATCCCTTGAGCCAAGGTTGACTTTCAACCCTTATGTGAGTCAACCTTGAAGGAAATATTGTTGTTTTCCTTATGAGCTAGGACAAGGTAGTCTTGCTAAAACAACACTTTTGAGAGAAAGACTAAAAATAGTAAATTAACCCAAAAATGTAATGCAACACTTAGAATCAAAAGATTAAACCTTATTCTATTAGAACCTTCAAATTTTAGAAAGATCTGAGATGGTTTTCTATTTTTGCACCTATCATCAAAATGTTGTTGTTGAGTGTCTTTCGGGATAGATTCACCCAAAGGTGAATGGTTCCAATCAGGGTTTTCTAGATATTCAAAATTTGGGTTTTTTTTATCTCTTGATCTACTCTTCTAGCTTGTACCTTTCAACTCCATCTCTCAGTTTTGTACCTACATCAGCAACTAAAAATTTGGTTTGTTTGCATGGACGTTTTCCTCGATCAAACCCCAAGTTTTGTAATTAAACCTTGATGAAAAATAGAGATCTGGAATCTAAAAATATGTGTGATCCCTAATCTTAAGTGTGTCTAAGATTTTTGTGAGTTAACATGCAAAGAAATCATATTCAAGTGTGTTAGAATAAGATCCCTAAATGAAGTTGAATGATGAACATAAAACCTAGTTAGGAGAAGTCAAATCCCCTAATAGTTCAAAAATCTAATTATACCTTGCTTTAGGTAGCTAGTAGAATGAAGATAGAAGATGAGATCACTAGGAAATAAGTTGTTAGATCAAGGTAAATGGCTAGCTGCATGTCCCAAAACCTAGGATCCATCATGATCCACCAAAGGCATCAATCTTCAATCATGAACAATGCTTGATCAATCTTCACAAAATGAGCTTGAAGACTTACAAAAGAAATTGAAATTCTTCTCCAAGACTTGAAATTTTCTTTCTTGAATGTTATCCTTGACCTTGAATGCAAATCTCGTGAATAAATTCTTGATCACTTTCTCAACCTAGTGTAAAATGGTGAAAAGTCTATGATTTATAGGCTTCCTTTCTAATTTCTCAATTATTAAATCCCAAAATCTGACACTTAAAACTTGAATTTAGGACTTCAAGATGCCACCAAAAACATGTTTAAATTTTTAAATTTTTATCTTAAAGGGGACCCATTTGCCTAAGGGCGAATGGGTCCTGACCTAAATTGTCAAAAAAATTGAATTTTGGAGTGTTAATTTAATTAAATGCATTTGTTCAATGCATTTGACAATGTCAAAAAATATTTTAAATAGGCCTTGGGATACATAATAAATGGGTTTAGGGGCCTATTTATGGAGGATAAAATGCATAAAATTGAGGTCACTAAAATAGGTCCAAATTAAGTGTGAAATTGTACTATCACATAGAAAGGAGTACAATTTTCTACACTACATTTAGCCCCCACTTTAGTGGCCATATGACACTACATGCATATGCAAGCTAAAGGAATTAGATCATTCTATAAAAATATACTCATATGGATATTCTACAAATAGAGACAATGAATCCCCCACTGTAGTCATTTGCAAGACCACAATGTTAGGAACCACATCCTACAAAATCAATTTGTTAGTCATTCAAAATAAAAATTCTATAGAGTTCAATCAAATTTGAGGGTAGATGTATGCCCCCTAGATTCTATTTGCTTTATGGAGGTGGAACCAAGGTAGCAATCTGACCACATCAAATTTCTTTACTTGATGATGTGAATGCCTAGAATAGGGTATTAATTCTACAACACCACATATTGAAAGACATCAAATAAGATCAAGGATGGAACCAAGAATCCAATAGAACAAAAAACATAAAAAAAAAAGTTCATTAGCTATAACGCCCCACCAAGGAACCCAAGAGGACAACACAAAACATGATTAAATAGGAAACAATTTTTTTTTAAAGAATAACAATGAATTGCATAACTTAACATAACATGTAAACTAAACTAAGTCCTCTAAGGTTCCATGACTGCATTACTAACACAAATATAAACAAGAACTAGAATTATTCCATTAAAAAATATGTTTACATGATTATACAAATAAACAAGTACATTTTAATCCACCACATTAAATGATTAAACAATATGAATTCCCATAACATGACATCAGATAAACATCATTAAGGATCACTTAACAAGGATATATATACAATTTGCATTACATGAGAATACATCATAATTCGTTACATCATTACATTGTTTACAATAATGCTTCCCTAAATCCAATTGGGAAGAATACATTAGATTACAACAAATGATTCAACTAGGATATAATCCATTACATATATATAAAAGACTATCTCCTCATACTAGAACATGAACTGGAATCCATGACATAAGGTACAACTTCCACGCACATGAACAAGCAACATGGAAATCCCAATGGAGTAAAAAGAACCAACCTGATGAGAGGCTTAGAGATACTTTCATATAAATCGTTTTATGTTTAAAAGACTTGTTATTTTTGTTAATTAACATGGTTGGCGGTAGACTATAGACTAATATATTTACTTACTTTACTTTATGTTTGGATAATTTGGTAGATATATTTGAGGTAATGATTTATGTTAAATGTGTTGCTTTTATGATGATATTAATGAGTTAATTATGCAGTGTTAATATTTTATTGCCATAATTGGTATCCTTTTCTTAAGGGTTTTATTCATGGTATTTAAAAGACCGATGATGAAGTTAAACTCCCTGTTTAATCAAGGAAGATAATCACACCATTGATCGGCCCAGCTAGATGATGAATCAATCAAGTCCAAATGAGCTTCTTTGTAGTCGATTTAGGAACTTCTAGTCCCAGCGTTGATCTGGCATATTTCTTTATGTATATTCTTAGTCTTGTTTTAGTTCTACTTTATTTTTATTTAAATATTTAGTTTTGACACCTTGAATCTTGGCATTTAACACCATGTTGTGAATTTAATAAGGATATAGTTATAAATATCCATGTTTTGGTTTTAGATAGGAGTTAGATAATTTTTAGCTAGAAATCTTGTAATGGTTGCAATACATTGTTCTACATCCCGATTTGATCAATTTGAATGAAGATAAGAAGTTAACTCAAATCATTGTGTTAAGAGATCTTACCTGAGGAAGAGTAGGGCCTGCTCAACTGAAGAAATTGATCTTGTTTGGTATTTTCTGAGTTTATGTTATTTTTGTTCATGAATATTAAATCTAAAGTGTTAGATGTTAAAACTGGAATGTTAAGTTAGTTTGAATCACTTTCAACAATTTTGTGTAATTGCTCTTAAGTTTAGTTTATCATAATTAGAATGGTTTGTTAGATTCATTGAAGGTTTATTAAGTTTATCAAATTTAGATGTTGTTTGCAAGAATTAAGTTTGATAATTATCTGTTAAGTTTAATTAAAGCAATGATGGGAACTTATGGAAAGATGGAATTGAAGTTTGTTGGAAATCTATTCATGGAAATTAGTATTTATGTTTTCTAGATTAATCATTATTTCCTTGCAATTCATTTCTATTCTTTAAAATAGTATTTATTTTCTTGAAAATCTGAAGATAGATTTCTTTTGAAGTAAATTAGAATTAAATTTGGATTTTGAATTCTAGATTAAGAATTAATATAAATGTTAGTCTTTTCCATGAATCAGTCTCAATCAAATCAAATGAAGTCATAAATAAGTCAACAAAATTGTAAATTAGGAAGTAAGATAGAATTAATCAAGTTAGGAATTAGTCGCTAAAGTTCAAATCTTGAGAGCTCCTAAAAAGTTCCTAAAGGAGCCAAATCGACACCTGAAGTCACTATTTACAGTGAAAACCCCCCCAAAAGTCCATAGAAAACATCCTTATCACATATAGCTCTGAGACACACCTGGTTTGATAATTAATTGACTAAATGATGCAAGTTGTGACATCAACGACCTTACCCATCACAACCTCTCGACCATATGGAACCGTAAGGTCCACCCCCCATGTTAGGAGATAACATAAGGTCCCACTACAATAAATATTCAAGAAGATAGAAGGCTAACATACCATGGCTATACATGTCAACAACACAACATGAAAATCACATGCAATTCATACATTGCTTCTAGAGGCACATACACAATAGAAGGGAAAACATAACTAGGAAATGCTAGACTACAATAGGGAATAGGTTCATTGCATGGTCTTGACATGGGTTACCTTGGAAATCTCTCACTAAATGCCAGCCCCCATCTATGGTTACCTTGACAGTCTCTCACTAGATGTCAGACCCATAGGGTGACACATGAGGAACCAACATTCCTATGATGAGGACAAGGAATTTGATCTTTCCAACTAGGCCTTCTCAACCCATCCTTAGCCTAAACGAGCACTACATGCATGGGTGATTCATCCATTATCTTGTTTATGTGAAAATTACCCATCCCCCAATTCATTATTTAGGTTATCACTATATTAAGAAACTCCCAAATGGGTTACCCTGGACACCGCTTTGGGTTTCAGAATAATGAGTAAGAGACATAATAAAGCCATCAAGTGGAAATCAAATTACCAAGAATAATGTATTCATCAAATTTAAAACACATTACTAACATCGAATGACAAACCCAAAATACAACATCAAAATAAAATTGTAGACCCCAATGTGAAAACGCCAATACACCTAGGACCTACAAGCAATAGATACACAACACTTATGATTGAAGGCCAAGAATAATTACATCCATTAAATACCACATATCATGTACTTCCATCAATATAAAATTAAAACCATCTTCTTTGATTTGCAACAAGTAGAAAATACTATTGCTATCGAAATAAATAAAGACATGGCATAAACCATATTAAAATATTTTCCATTTGACTTAATTAGCCCACGATTATGAGCAATGGTGGTGCTAGATTGGATGGCACAGTATATGCATTTTAATGAAGAACCATAAATGGTGGAACTATTGAGTTCTTTGCTCATCTAAGGAAAGAAAAAAACCTATTCCTTTACTACAATAACATTTCTTTAAAAAAAATGTAGGCCAAGATTATTGAATATCATAAACTCCCAATTTCTTTTGGTTGTGCACAGGGAAATGGTGAATATTAAAATGCCATGTTTATGCACTATGGTAAAATAAATCATATTTTCCAAAATCTCAAGGAGTTCTGCTACCAGATCCCATGCTAGGGTTGCAAGATATATACAAAATGGGTTTGTTAAGGATGCTTAAAAAGAATGTAAACCAAATAAAATTCATAGTTTTAGCCTCTACCAACAATGACAAAAATAAGATTCTACTACTAGCATTGATACACACAATGATAGGGAGGGAAATGATGAGAGATACATGAACCAATCCCGTCATTTGAAATGAGTACTAGTGATGCTAAATGAAACATATAAAAATAGGCTTACACATTGAATATACACACTAGGTTGCCATAAGTAAGGCTCGATGAAATAACAACAATATCCAGATGCGCTGCCAAGGGAAAGAGAGGCACTACAACCTGTTCAAATAAATTGGATAAAAAAAAACAAGGGCACATAAATTGAGCAAGAAGCATTTGACAGGAAGCCACTAAATAATCTCTTCTTATGGGTGATCCCACAATAGTGGTTTACACTTTTTGGCCTAAAGGGACACTGATATATTTTTTTTAACACAATCTCCACATTCGGGCACCTATAGCAATTAAACCGTAAGGAATTTGAAGATGATTTAAACTAGAGTCTTGTCACATTTTGTCTGTAGATTCTAAAAATATTTTTTTCAATTTTTTTGGAATCAGATTTCACTTCTTTTTCCATCTCCCACAAAAATTGGTTTTTTTCAAAAAATAGCATTTTTAAAAAGTGACGCACACCGTATAACACATAACTTTTTTTCCATGAAGGATAAAATTCCAATTCTTTCAAAATTAGATTTCTAACTCTGATATCTAGTGCTTTCACTTGGTTAGATAGTTTTATTGTAACATTTTTCTTTAATCAAGTTTCTCAAGTCAATCAAATGACAATTCGGGACATAGCTGACCGTGATAATGCATAACTTTGCATCAGATGTATCAAAAATTCCTTCTCTTTTTTTTTGTTGGATCAAGGTCTTCAATATCTGGTGCACTCATATTTTTATTTTATTTTTTATAATCTTCTATTTTTCCACTTGTGCAGAACAGAGATTTTTGTTTTCGATGAAAAACCTATATTTAATAAAACTTAAAAAATAGATAGATAATAAAACCAAAACATACTAAAATTATATTCATTGGATAGCTTGTTCTGAAGGCTACTCAATTCCAAGTTTGGTTTCTAAATATTCCCCCATTTTCATCCCCAACCGGAGCTTGAAAGCGTAAAATTTTAGGTTTTTTGTGTGAACAAATTAAAAAATTAGGGAAAAAGGGGGTTCGCTAGAACCAGAGGGGGTTCTAGCGAACCCCCAGGGGTTCTAGTGAACCAGGGTTCATTCGAACCCCCACTAATATGTGCATTTTCCCTTGTTTTTGGGCAGGAAATGTGGGCCCAATAGTTAATAGGTTCGGTCGAACCCTAGTTCGGTCGAACCCCTTTATGGTTCAGTCGAACATGTAGGTTCATGCGAACCCCTAAAACCAATTTTTTTGCCATGGGGTCATTTTTTCTCAATTTTCCTTCCTCCATCAAATTGTAAACCACTATTATGGCTTCACCCTTATGGAAAAATTGATGGCAAGTTGGGCACACAACAAAAACTTGAAGAATAAAGCTTAAGAAACTTCCAAGAATATGCATTTGGAAAATGAAAATAGATTTTATCTCATCAAATGCAATGGTTGCAATGTATACACAAAATGGATTTATTAATTGAACAGGAAAGCAATGCATGTTTTCTTAGGAATGCAACGATCTTCAAGATATGCATAATATGTAATAGCACTAAGATTATAAACAAAATAACTAAATCGTTAAATTGTCAAACAATTGCACTATTGTAAGAAGAACGGAGACTCATCTGTAATTTTTGCTTTCCCCAACTTGATTTTATGTGATGCCTTCCTTCGCCTATCCTTCTATGTTACTTCCTTTCAAGAATCAACCATGCAATACAATTTTTTTATAGAAATTTACTTGCAAACAAAACTACCTTTTCCTCCCATAATACAAAATGAATCCCCATAAAAATCCCTCCAAAAGATAATTATTCACAAAAAGGGAGGGTGTTTGATTTTTTCAAATCCAAAAATTTGATAAAATCTCTAAAATCTCCAATACATTTCAAGTTTCCCTTTTCGACAATCAGTTCAGAACTATGCATGAACTTGCATGAAAACCTTTCTATATTTTTTTATCTTATTTATTATTTATTAATTATAACCTTCAAACATAATTGTATTTTATTCTATTTTATTATAATATTACATTTCCCCTTTAATTTATTATAACCCATGATTATTAATAAATATATTTATATTTATTTGTCAAATTCCCTTTTACTTAATAATTTATTTTAATGAATCAATTAACCAAAAAAAACACTTATCAAACAAATTTAAATTAAACAACCCAAATATCAACAACAATTACCTAACCATAATTAGGGTTCAAAAGAAAGACCAATGGACCACAAACAATAGACAACGTTGATGATGTAATGGACTGGATACTCATCCTCTTCGAGGATGATGGAGAGGGTAGGGGACCAAATGCTATCTCCATTACAAAATTTCATTTAGTTTAAGGCATGCTCAAACCTATCAATTCAAGTGGAGTCAATGCTTAGTGCCTACAACCTACAACACACAAAATGGTCGAACATATACATGATCATACAATCAGGCACACTGTGAAAGGAATTTGTAGCATAGCAGGGTACTCACAAGTGAGTAATGCAACACTATTCCTTTCACCCAAACACCCCAAAAAATTAACCACATCAACTCATAAACCATCAACTACATAACAATCATAGTGATAATCACATGATGATCATGATAGAATAATCACATACTGATTGCAACAATGCATCTAACATCATATAATGTATCATAAAAAAAATCAACTATTTAAAATCATTAGCACATACCTTTAATTATCCCTATTATTTTCCCTTCACCTCTGATTTTCAAGGCTGACTACCTCCACATCCCCGATGAGAATGGAGGGGAACTACATCCTCCCCACCTAAAACTTGACTTACTCCTAGAAGTCACAAACTAGAGTGGAAATATAACACATCAATACTACAATTTTTTATTACCCTTAAATTACAATTCCTCTTCTGATGCACTGTTAAGCAATCAGGATGCTACACTTCCATAAAACATAGCATAATTATACATACAATGCAAACATTTTTTGTTAAATATCCATCATTTACATATAAGAGATTCCACCTTATTCTTTTCACAAAACTAAATCTCATAATATATTCAACACAAGATCATGATTTTATACTTTTTCAGAGGCATGAAAACACAATTTATCATTTCATAGTACTATATTCATGATTTAGCATACATTCTTCACATACACACAAATTCACATCACCAAAAATCACACCACAAGGCTACACAAGGGTCCATAATGCATCCCTGATAGAAAGAATATTGTTGCATTTTGCACTACACTAAGGGTCCTATCCTTTCCACCAGTTTTCAGCACCATTGGAAAAACACCACCAATGGACAAGTCTCAGGTTGCTAAGTGAGAATGACAAAAAGGGACAAAACATAATCTCTAGAGTATAAGCAACTAGGACAACATAATGGGCTCATATGAAACTAGAGTGATCGGTGTATGAACCTAGGCTTTAATACTAGGTGTAACGCCCACCAAGGAACCCCAAAGGAAAACACAAAACATGACTAAATACAGATTTTTTTTTTTAAAGAATAACAATGAACTGCATAACTTAACATAACATGTAAACTAAACTAAGTCCTCTAAGGTTCTGTAGAATTCTTATCCTAGACCTACTCAAACAAGCAAACATTAGTCCTTAAACAAGTGTAAACAAGCATTCCCCATGAAATTCATTCAAACAAAAGAACGTGAAATCAAAGTAAAGTAACCAAATAAACTACTAATGAAATTATATTATAAATGCTCAAACCAACATCCCATGGGGGAATTGGTGCTTCTTTGATGTGGAAAGAAGCCCTTTCCCAATTCCTTGATAATCTTGATGATAAATGTGTGATTCTTGATGCAAAATGCCAATAGCCTAGCTATGGATGATAAATTCTATGCTAACTTGGATGAAAATATGGATGAATGTGGATAATAAACTTGCATAAACTTGTGGATCATAACCTTGCATCAAAATCTAGATGATTGTGGATCCCAAATCAATAAAGAAGGCCTCTATTTATAATGAAGAAGGATTGAATATTGAAGAATGGGGAGAATGCGAGATTAAAATTTGAACCAATGGAATTGTGCCACTTGTCAACATGCTAATGAAGGAGAGTGGAGCACATTTTGAATAATGTGCATGTTTAATGCATGTAGGTGAAATTTGAATTTCAAGAGGTGGCTTGTGTAAGGAGAGATGTAAGAGGAATTAATGCCAAGTTGGTTTAAGGAGAGGACATGTAAGAGCCTTCAATGCAAAGGTGGAGGACAAAAGTCCTTTGGGAGGGAAAATTCAAATAGGTGGAATATTCCAAGAATATACCATATTTGAATGAAAAAAGGGGGAATTAGTAAATCAAATAAATTGATTTACATGTGCAACTTGCAAAAGCTAGAGGAATGGGGGATTAGTGTTAGGAGTTAATTAATTTGGGATTAATTAACTTATATTGTGACATTTAATTTAAATATTTGAGTTTATTTAAATCAAATGAGAGGATATTGAGATATTAGTGATTTAATTAAAAAAAAATGATTTATTCAATTAAATGAAGAACATTAGGATTTAATTAAATAAAGTTGATTTATTTAATCAAATGAAGAAAATTAGTATTTAATTAAATAAAGTTGATTTATTTAATCAAGTGAAGAACTTTAGGATTTAATTAAATAAAGTTGATTTATTTAATTAAAGGAAGAAAATGATGAAATAACCTAATAACATGTATTATCAAATTAAGGAGGAAAATAAATTAATTAAATAAAGATTATTCAATTAATTGGTTAGTGTAGAAATGATTAAGGAAGAATCAGTGTTAGTTAATCAGGATCAAGTGTATGATATCAATTAGGATATTTTGAGTGTCTACATTTTAACCCTCTTTGAAGCAATGTACCTACTATTTTTGTTCAAAGAATATCCTTGGTGAGATCAAAAGTAAAAAAAAATCTAATTTTTTTGGATGCCCCATTGCTGCCCCAATGAAAAGAATTACACTTGTATACTGCCCCCTTAAGAGATAAGATGAAAATTTGGATTTTTGGTTGATTTCTTGAAAAAGATGACAAGTTGCCTGATAGGTCCAGAAAGGCTCTAGGATGCTGAAAATATGCTAAAACACAAAGAAAAGACGTGAAATGAGCTTTGGTTGGGAAAAAAAGGTGTTGGGGGTGCAAAACCTTAGTTTAATGGCTAAATCGAGGCAAAAACCCCTAATTTTCATGCTTAAATAGGCTTGGAGAGGTCACTTTCCATTCATTTTTACATTCACACTTTGAAAGTTATAACTTTTTGAACTTTGACCCTACTATAGAATAGCACAATGAGTGCTTCCCTGACACATTTTTGAGTGAGTCTGCATGTACTAGAGACTTCTAGTCGCATGATCACCGGTATGTGACCCAAACCCAACTTTGAAATTTGATTTTTGAGTGCATTTATTATGCTTGAAAGAGTCAAAGTCCCCAACATCACTATATAGCGATGCACCAAGTTCAAAATCAATGAAACTGAAGCTCAAATAGCGCTACATGTGTAAATGGTGACACAATTCATGATTTTACTTTAGGGTTTAAATTTTTAAATAGCAATGCTAGTGTAAATGGCAAGCTTTGCTCGATTTGGGATTAGGGTTTATCATTCAAAGGAGATGCCTATGAAAATGGTGATGCTATGATGGATTTAGTGTTTTCAAAGGGTCCAACGTCACTGTTTGGAGTTTTACAAATAGCAATGATGCCTTTGCAAATTGTGAAACATTTGTGGTTTCGAGGTTGAAAACTCAAAATGGGGTTAGATCTTCTTGTGAATTTTGATGTCATGGCTTCATGGGTGCAAGAGGTGATCCAGCCTATCCTTATTTGCAAGCATTGACCCTTAGTCCTACATAGATTGGGAAATTTATCAGAGTTATGATAGGAGCATCTGGTGGAGATTAGTCTCTAGTATGTCACCTATGCGCCCATTGTCCAGACCCACTTGGCGATGATGACTGCATTGTGTGAGAGGTGGCACAGTGACACCTTATTTTTTCACCTTCTGACTAGCAAGGCAACTGTTACTTTAGAGGATATATGGTGCATTCTATGTTTGTTGATTCATGGTGAGAAAATGATCTATGCTATAGATGTTGGTGCTAATGCATGTTTTAAGGTCATGGAGGTAGAGGAAATTGCACTTACCGAGGGCCAGATTGACTTGGAGTATTACAAAGGTTGGGTGTCAACTTTTAGGTTGATTGTTGCTACTATTATATGTGAGTTAGTGGCTCCAAATCGATGAGGCAGATACTTTAGTCTGGGATGGGGCTTGGCCTGGGAGAGGATGCTTTACAAAGGACCTTATTTTCTTGGGGACCAGTGATGTTGGCCTCACTGTACCATGTTTTACATGATTTTGCATATTATAATAGTCGAGCGATTGGTACTAAAGTGACACTACTACATATTTGGGCCTAGGAGTAGATTGTCATGCTCTGATTGATTGTTACTTTGGTTGATACAAAGCCTGATGATCTAGCAATTTGGAGATACAGGGGTGGGATCACTTTGAGATATACAGGACAACTAGGTCTACCTTACTGGCTCTAAGTTTTAGATGAGATGATAGTGTTCCACTAGTGCCCTTGGTTATAGATGCCTACATGGTATGATGACGTATAGCAATTTTTTTATGCTCAACAAACCCAACTGATGTAGGGGAGGGGGCATATGATTATAGAGTACTATCTCCCAGACAGAGTGGCCTGACAGTTTGGGGAGGTTTAGGATCAACCAGATGATCAGTATACTGCCATCTTTGGGTATGTGCAGGATCATGATGGGCCAAAAAGTGGCAATATGATGGGTATGTGTAGGGTATGTAGCTGATGACTTTTCTTTTACCCAAAATTGATGAAATGAAAAGGGTTTTTAAAGGATATTCTTAGCTTTCCATCAATATAAAATATGCTTTACTTTGAATTTAATAAATAATTATTATTCATTTTCTATTTGAAATATGAATAAAGTCCTAATTGATAGTCTCATTGAAAAACATCTATAGCTTTCAAATGGTATCACATTTTTTGAATCTAAAACATGCGTCACATTCTACACTTCACATACTATAGGATTAAAAAATGAAAAATTGAATTTCATGAAGTTTTGACCAAGTTAAGGTGGTCAAACATATGAGTTTTTATATTTTTTAAAAGTTGTAATAAAAAATTCATAATTAATTATTTACTTGGAAAAAATACAAAAAATATGCATCACATCAAAACATGAGTTCCATATACTTATATCTAAAATCTTATAAAAAAATATTATCATTTTATTGTGGTTAGGGTGGTCAGACAGACACCTACTTCTTATTTTTTCCCTAAAATTTAAGAACTATTGCATTGAAATTTCAAATTTTCACCAAATAGATTTTTTTTAAAATAAACCTAGTAGTTTAGAAACTACATTCAATTTTCTATAGATTCTATTCTTACATATTTTTGAAATAATATAGATAACTTATTCAAATTTTTACGTCAAGTTGCCTAACTCTGATTTTTCTAAATTTTTTGCCACTTGAGGGCCTATTTTTTCCATGATGATCCTGCACATACCCCTTTGCCAAATCAACCTGAGAAACTTCATGGGGATGGATGATTTTAGTGTTCAATGTAGTTGATTACTTCCATCAGTTGGTTGCTAGGCCATGGGCCTATGATTAGGGGTAGCCAAATCCAGGCACAACACGTGCATATGATGATTGGTTTACACCTCTGATCTGGCTAACATATCTAGGAGTGGCACTTCCATGGGGGAGACCTCAGGGAAGGAGTGCTTAGAGAGCATAGGTAGGAAAAGTTCTCAGAGCACCACCCTGAGATGGGAAACCTCCATGACAACTAGATTAGCAACTAGATCAACAACTAGACCAACAACCACATCAGCCACAAGATCCAAGGGATGGCCAAATATAACAGTTGTAGGGATAGGTATAGGGATTATAAGTGTAGCTATAGGCTGTTACAATAGAGAGAGATTAGGCTAGGAAATAGGTCCAGGCCCTTATTGCTGAGAGGGATCATGAGCATCAGCAGAGACAAGCCATAGAGCTTTAGTTAGATAATGATGAGAGATTAATGATGTATTGCTTATCAAAGATTGGGATCTGAAAAGATCTTACTTACCTTATGTTTGATAACACACATAGATATGATGCATCAAGGTATAAAGAACTAGGATGGCATTGTACTTAGTGCAATGGACTTTGACTTGAAAATTAGATAGGAGTACCCTTGTTCACACTTGACATACATAACCTTATTTAGAATCAGTTCAAATATTTTAAACATCTCGAACCAAAACATAGAAAGCAAAGCCTCCCTATGTGGTCAACAAGACACCTAAAACACCCTCCCTACGAACCAAACAAAACACACATGACCAAAGTTATATTACAAGAATATCCAACAAGCACAATAGAAAATAGATAATGATCAATGCCCCATTCCTTTCTCTCTAAATCGTTTTGATTAGACATCATCAATAGGTCATTGGAATGAGCGCAATAAGATAAGTCAACAAGATAAAGATCAATTAAACAAAAAAGCTAATGTTCTTCATACCTCTAGCCAAGAATAAAATAAAGTGATGCCTGATGTTGATGTCCATTGTAGGAAGGATGCATCCTAGGACATGATATTATATGATTTGGGACAAACTAGATGATGGGATATTAGTATCAAGAGGTTGAACAAATTGTTTACCTACTGACCTAGACAGTTTGAGACCTTCACGTTTGAGTTTTCACTCTTAATCTGCTAGAATTTTTTCTGATTGTCTCACCAAAGATTGGAGGTGACGATGATTTATTATGAGTGGATGTTTATTTTCAGTGATTGTGAAATGGGATGGATGGATTTTTTCAAATATTTGGATGTTTTTGAAGTTTTGAAATGTTTTGAGGTTATTTTTAGTATTTTCAAAATGTTTTATGAATGTTTTGATTTTTAAATTTTCCAATGTTTTTGTGTTTTCTGAGATTTTGACCAAGAACTTAACTTAAATACCTATCCTAGGGGCCTTAGGTCCTAATCAAAGATTAACCTTGCCTACGTTATACACATAGAGACCACGTAGTTTGACTGACACTTTCTCATTTATTGATGAAGATATGAACAAATGAATTGCCAGTTTATTATGACAGAATCCTAAAGGACTGACCTAATGTGTCTTGGGGGCACATTGATGATGGCCTTACCTATGTTCAGAGCTCAGAGACCTGTAGTTCAACATGATGACTATTTTTTGAATTTTTGACCTATTTTGGATCTTGATATGTTTTGAATGTTTTGATTTTTCAAATTTTATGAATGTTTTTGGATTTTTTTATTTTTTATTTTTTGAATGTTTTTGATTTTTTGATTTTTTTTGGATTTTTTTATTTTAAGGAAGACATCAAAAATATACATGAATATGATCCAATGTAGGTATAAGAACATGCCCCCAATGTGGTGCGATAGACTACTCTGATATAGGTAGGACAAACTGACCTTAGGAATGTGCCAAGTAGTACTAGGGGGGACATGATACAAACATAGGATCAAGCTATGATGCAAATGTGGATGGGTGATGGAAGGATCAATGGGAGTGTGATAGATGAATGATGCAAAACAAGCTATGGAGATCATGGTGGATGGAAAGTGCTTATTTACATGAGGTGTCTATTTTCTAGGTTTTCACCAAGTTATTTTCCCAAAGCACCACAGAAGTGGTTTTCACTAGAGGACTATTTTTTTCTTTATTGTTTTCAATCTTTTTTTTTTTTTT
>VDFB02000015.1:179412277-179433283 GCA_007258455.2 Sequoia sempervirens
CCAGAAATTTTAGCACGTTAGGTTGATTTTGTAGTGTTTTTGGTATAGATTGATGTAGCATTGTGCGATTTGATTTTTGTCGATTTGTTTTTGATTCCATCTATTTTAGTTTGATTTTGACTAAAATATGTGGGAATTGATCTCATGATGAGCGAGATCTATTGATTGATAATAATTACCCTCATGATAGGCGAGGAATAATTATGCATTCTGAATAATTGAACCCAATTGATAGATGAGGGTTCCCTGATGATTTGATAGGTTGATAGGTAAAAGCACAATGTTTTAGAAAATTTGATGATCTTGTGATATTCTGATTAAAATGTTTTGTTTTGTATGAGTATAGGAGCAGTTAGATGTCATCCAGGTGCGAGAGCAGTTCCCGTGGCCGTTTGATATGATACCGAGACTGTCACCTGATGAGAGACAACATATTACTGCTTGTGGTTTGGTGACTTTACTTGACATGCCCCATATTAGACTCAATAGGGGTCTACTGATAGCTTTGGCAGAGCGGTGGCATAGTGACCACAACACCTTTCACCTACCTACTGGCGAGATGACCGTGACGCCAGAGGATGTATGGCGTATTATTCGTATTCCCTTTGTTGGTGAGATCGTGGTTCATGATTCAGAGGAGGTTGGCGGTGTAGAGGCCATGCAGAGAGCCTTTCAGGATCCCCACATTGTAGGAGAGTGGATCCCATGAATAGATATATATGAGTCATATGCTCCTCTTCTTTCAGTTTTGGCAGGTTTCATTAGTGGATTCCTTTGTCCTGATAAGAGGTCAAAGGGTCTATCGCTTGGATGGGGTCGTGTGCTAGAGGGCTTGGTGGTCCATAGGATGAGATATGCATGGGGCATGTGCATGCTTGCCCATTTATATCATGATTTGCATTGGATAGTATATCTTAGTGGCAGTAGTTTATCTACAGGGGCTACCCTTCTCCAGGTATGGGCCTAGGAGCATATTGCTGTTACGTGTCCCGTACCAGTGTTGGCCAAACCAGCGACGAGGCCATATGTATTTCGATATAGAGGCAGGCCTACCCAGCATATGATGGGTAAGCTTGAGTATTGGAGATGGATCGTTTATGATATAGAGGCAGTGACCTGGCGCCCATACCTAGACTATGATGCCTGGGACGACGATGATATTGAGTTGGGGTTCTTGTCCGATTCTATGTATTTGATCGGGAAGAGCCCTAGGGTTTTGGAGCGGTTCCTATTTCGTCGTGTGTACAGACAGTATAGTATTGTGCAGTGCATGCTATTGGGTGTAGCACATTATGGACGGCGATGGATTGATGTTCCTGATTGGGGTCCCAGCTTGCTTTACGGGGCACTTGTTGAGGCTTACCGTGCTCTATAGCCATCAGCATGGGATTTTCGGTGGGATATTGTCGAGGCACCTATTACTCCTGAGTATGGAGAGTATCTGGCTCTACATCCTCCTCCACGGATTACTATTTCAGATGAGCTAGCACCTGTACCAGCGGTAGCACCAGCAGTAGTACCAGTAGCACCAACAGTAGCACCAGCAGGGGGTGTTCAGGTTGGTCAGAGACGGGGTAGAGAGGAGGATGTTGATGTGGACATGGAGAGCAGCTCGGAGACCGATAGTGATGAGAGCTCTGATAGTAGTGATGATAGCAGTGACGATGATGGCGGAGATGGGAGGAGTCCGAGCGTAGCAGTTTCATTAGAGCCATCCTCTAGTGCACCTCGTAAGAGGCAGGCTGTTATGTCTTCATCAGCAGATCCCTTAGAGATTGTGGGTTTACAGGTGCAGGTGCAGACATTGTAGGGACAGTTAGCACAAGTGCAGGGTTTATTAGCTCAGACTCAGGCTCAGACGCAGGCACAGCTAGCTACTGCTCAGACCCATATCACATCTCTGATTAGTGAGAGAGATGGGGCTTTACAGGCAGCAGTGACCGCACAGGCTCAGGTGACAGGTTTACGAGCACAGTTGTCCACAGCCCAGGCACAGATCGTAGCCTTGACTGCAGAGCGGGATACCATTAGACGGACAACTGAGACAACACAGGCGACTGCAGAGAGGTTACAGAGAGTGGCAGATGGGACTTCTGTAGCGGATTATATGCGAGAGGCCATGTAGGCAGGTGCTGAGATTGAGTTCTACCAGAGCCGTTACCATGAACTTTGCCCCCCAGAGCAGAGAGTCAGCTATGCTCAGTCGCGCTCAGAGAGGACTCGATCGAGGACAGTGAGTAGAGGTGTGACACAGCCTCTTCTGAGATATCCGAGAGATCCTGGGACGTCTGGTGGTGGTACCGATACTGGTGCTAGACCTGCTCCTTCTGGTGGGAGTACTACTTGAGATTATATGTGTACCCATTGAGAGATTGATACAGCCATTTTTGACATGATGTTATTTTCATTCTTTGCAGACTTCATTGTATACTCTACACTTGATGAGATATATATGTGCAACGGTTTGATTGATTTATGACATGATTTTATGTGTTTTATGTGATGGATGCATGGATTTATGATGTATTGATGTGATGGATGCATTGATTTTATGATGTATTGATGTGATGGATGCATTGATTTTATGATGTATTGATGTGATGGATGCAGTAATGATGATGTGAAATGATACTGATGATGTATTTCTTTTCTTAATGAGATGTAATGTATGATAGATAAAATGTGATGTTAATGTAATGATGTATGGAGATGTTTAATGAATGTGATAAATGAATATTTGATAAGTGATAAATGAAATGATGTAATGAATTGTAAATGGATGATGAATGGAAATGTAAATAAAATATAATGATGTATGAGTATGTAATGATAGATGAGATGGAATGCAATAATGTGATGATGTGAACGTAATGATAGATATGAATGATAAGTAAAATGAATGATGAATGATAAATGTGATGGTAAATGTAAATGTAAATGGATGATGAATGGAAATGTAAATAAAATATAATGATGTATGAGTATGTAATGATAGATGAGATGGAATGCTATAATGTGATGATGTAAACGTAAAAATGAATGGTGTAACATAACGTGTATATGATATCACGAAATGAGATTTTTTATTGTGAATTTATGATGAGATGAAGAGATGATCCTATATGCATGTTGATTATGAAAATTGCATGTGTCAAGTATACTCAGTCTTAAATAAGAAAAGATAACATCATTTGTGAATGAATCATTGTAACTTGTGCTACTAGTACTTTGCAGATGTATTATTATGAATGTAATCTATGTTAACCATGCAAATGCCTATTTTATCAATGCAAATCTAAGTGTCATTTCAATAATCATTTTATTCTGCTTTGTATCATCACTGAGCTTTATTTTAAAATGTTGAAAGCTAATACAAGCATCAATGATATGAGATAGACCAATGATGACCTGAGTATTTCTTTCATGATTTTTGATATTGCAAGCGAACACAAGCATCATGGTATAAGATAGACCAATGATGACCTGAGCATTTCTTGCGTAAACAAACAAGAATTAATCATTTTCTTAAGTGAATCGGAATGTCATCCATGATACTTGGTAGAGCACTTCCCGTGACAATTCACAAAATAATAATGACTAACTCACAAACAGCAAACAAAGAAAAGGTATCATTCTTCTTCCTTACTTCTCTAGTTCAATACATCATTGAGTTGCTCCAAAGAAATGATATCAAATGATAAAAAGCACAACAATTCAAATTCTACTTAATGTATTTTCAAATCATTATTCAGATTAGATCATCAGTGTTGAGATGTGTGTGCTGATGTGTGCATGATTTTCCCAAACGTTTGACCAAATGATGTGACCTAAAGACCTATCCTAGGGGTCTCGGGGACAATCAAAGATTAGTCTTGCCTACGTTATACACGCCACGTGAAGTTCGACTGACACAGACTCCACTTTGACTGATGTAGACTCTATTTTGATTTTCTGATGTTTTTGGATTTTGGATTTTCTGATGTTTTTGGGATTTTGGATTTTCTGATGTTTTTGGATTTTGGATTTTCTGATGTTTTTGGATTTTGGATTTTCTGATGTTTTTGGATTTTGGATTTTCTGATGTTTTTGGTTTTTGGATTTTGGATTTTCTGATGTTTTTGGATTTTGGATTTTCTGATGTTTTTGGATTTTGGTGGATTGCCACTTGATGTTGTCATGTTTGACTGTCCTTCCATGCAAGCAGAAAGTCTACTTGTACTAGATAACACTAGGATGTTGCCCCCAAGCTAGGGTAAAACATGGTATCCCTGCTATGATATGGATAGTGATAATCTTAACTAATAGACGGAAATGATATGAAAGGAAACAATCATAACAACACTGTACCCAGTAGATAGAGGAGTTTGGTGAAAATCACAAGTAACGCCTGTTTGCCAGGTTTTCATCCCTTGTTTTTATTGTGTCCTCTTTCATTTTCCTTTGTATTTTGTATTTTTATTTTATATATATATATATATATATTTTTGTATTTTTCCCTTTTTCTGTCATCATGACGCCTGTTTTCCAGGTTTTCATCAAGACAACTTTATTGACCGTGCACTAGGTATCCTCAAGTGTAGAATCGCCTGAGATGAATGCTGTTCATGGGCTCCTCCAACATGTCTCCTTCTGGTGTAGACAGTCGGTATGCTCCTGATCCATAGACTAATATGATGACATAAGGTCCTATCCAGTTAGGTTCAAACTTTCCCTTCTTTTCTCTGTCTGCTTGATTTCTAGGGTTTTTCCCGTAGGACCAAGTCTCTGATCTGGAAGACTCTAGGCTTAACCCTATGATTATAGTTCCTAGACATCCTTTGTTGATAGGTTGTCAAATGATTGACAGCTTCTTGTTGACGTTCATCAAGTAGCTCTAATTCCTGAAGTCTAGAGACCCTATAATCTTCATCTGAAATGAGTCCCTTTAGTGAGACTCAAAGGGATGGAATTTCTACCTCAATAGGTAGTATTGCTTCTGATCCATAGACAAGAGCATATGGTGTAGCTCCTGTTGGTGTTCTGATACTAGTCCTGTAAGCCCAAAGAGCAAGATTTAGCTAAACGTTCCAATCACGTCCCACTTCATTTACATTCTTCTTGAGAATCTTTAGGATTTTTTTGTTTGAAGCTTCTGCCTGCCCATTACCTTGAGGGTAATACGGGGTTGAAAAGCGATGTTGAATGTGAAAATTTTCACACAGCTCTTGGACGTCTTGGTTTTTGAAAGGCCTGCCATTATCTGTGATGATTGACTGGGGTATCCCATATCTACAAATGAGATAATTAAGAATGAAAGATGATATTTGCTTTCCAGTGATTGTGGTTAAAGGAACTACCTCCACCCATTTTGTAAAATATTCGATTGCTGTGATAATGAACTTGTGTCCATTAGTTGAAGATGGGTGAATTTTCCTTACCAGGTCTAATCCCCACTGAAAGAAAGGCCATGTAGTTGCAAATGGATGCAACTCCTGTGCTGGTGCATGTATAAGATTGCCATGGATCTGGCATTTTGAACATCTTTTGACAAACTGATAAGATTCTTGTTCCATGTGTGGCCAGTAATACCCTAAACGAAGGAGTTTCTTGGCTAAAGATAATCCACTTGAATGTGTTCCACAAATTCCTTCATGGACCTCGTGTAAAGCGGAAGCGGATTTGTCATGTTCTAAACAACGTAAAAGAGTACCATCTAGGCCTCGACGGTAAAGGGTGTCGGCAATAATGGTATGTTTGGTGGATTGGCGTATGAAGTTGCGCTTTTGGTTGCGAGAAATATCTGGTGGTAAGATATTATCTTTCAGATAAGCATAAATGTCTCCATAAATGGAGGATTGGGCACTATCCAAAAGGATTATGGTTTGGGATTTGGGATTTGCGTATGCAGGATTTGATACTTGTTCTATAATAAATCGATAACGATCTTGCGTTTCAGGCATTTGTAGAAGAGATGCTATTGTGGCCATGGCATCTGCTGCTTTGTTCTCTGATCTTGGTATCTACTCAAATTTGATTTCTATGAAGTATTTTCTTAGGTCATCCACCAGCCTCTTGTACAAAATCAGTGTGTCATCCTTAGTTTGGTAATCATTGTTGACTTGGTAGATGATTAACTGGGAGTCTCCATACACCTGTAGTTCTGTGATTTTCCATTCAATAGCCACTTTAATTCCAAGGATCAAAGCTTCATATTCTGCCACATTGTTAGTGCAACGGAAGGTAAGCCTGTATGATCGCGGGATTGTGTGCCCAAGAGGTGTGACAAATAGAATTCCTGCCCCTGATCCATGTTGTGTGTAGGATCCATCGAAGTAGAGTTGCCATGGTTGTGTTGTAACATTGAGAATATCTGCATCGGGAAATTCCATGGTCATAGGATGACTGTCTGATAATGGAGCTTCTGCTAATTGATCGGTGATGATTTGTCCTTTGATAGCTCGCCTTTCAACATATTGAATATCAAACTCACTAAGGAGCATGACCCACTTTGCCAACCTTCCTGTTAAAGCTGCTTTGCTTAGTAAATACTTGAGAGGATCAATTTTTGCAACGAGCTTGATAGTGTGAGTGAGCATATAATGTCACAATTTTTGTGTTGCAAATATTACTGCTAAGCATGATTTTTCAATGAAGGTGTAGTTTACTTCATGTCCATTGAGTGTCCTGCTGATATAGTATATTGCCTGTTCTTTTCCTTCTTTATCCTCTTGTGCTAGCAAGGCTCCTAAAGAAATATCTGTTGTTGCGATATATAGCAACAATGGCTTGTCTTCGCTGGGTGGTACCAAGATTGGTGGTGTCATCAGATAATGCTTGATTTGATTGAAAGTACTCTCACACTGTTCATCCCATTTAAAAGGCACATTTTTATGCAAAAGATGGTTGAATGGATGACACCGATTGGCCAGTTGAGAGATGAATCTTCTGATGGACTGTAGTCGGCCTTGTAAAGATCTTAATGTATTGATATTCTTAGGAGGTGGCATTTCCATAATGGCTTGGACTTTTGCTGGATCTACTTCAATTCCCTTTGTAGAAACTATGTATCCTAGGAGTTTTGCTGATGTTACTCCAAAGGCACATTTCTTAGGATTCAATCTGACTTTGAATTTTTCCAACCTGTCGAATATTTTGGCCAATATTTCTAGATGTCCTTCCCTGGTGTAAGACTTTGCTAAGATATCATCCACATAGTCCTCCATGAAGGTGTGCATCATATCATGGAAGATTGTTGTCATAGCTCGCTGGTATGTAGCTCCTGCATTCTTTAACCCAAAAGGCATGACATTCCAGCAAAAGGTGCCCCATGGACATGTAAATGCTGTCTTCTCTTGGTCTTCAGGAGCTATCTTGATTTGATTGTATCCTGAAAATCCATCCATGAGTGATAGCATTTGATGACCGGCTGTGAGATCTACAATCATGTCTATGTTTGGCAAAGGAAAATCATCCTTCGGGCATGCCTTATTTAAATCCCGAAAATCAGTACATATTCTAATGGTGTTATCTGGCTTTGAAACAGGTACAATGTTGGATATCCATTCTGCATAATCAATAGATCTGATGAATCCAACATCTAGTAATTTCTTCAAATCATTTTTCACTAATAATGCAACATGTGGATGCATTTTCCTCAGCTTCTATTTTACTGGTTTAGTGCCAGCTGGTAAGGATAAGTGATGCATAATGAGATCTGTGTCCAAGCCTGGCATGTCAGAGTATGACCAAGCAAAATTGATGCATCATTCTTCAAAGAATTTGATAAAATCTGGCTTTTCTGTATCTGTCATGGATGCGGCCAGGTGTAGTATTCTTGCTTTCTCTGCTGTGCCAATATTAATAGACTGTGTGGGTTCTATCAATACTGATGATCTTTCATGGTAATGTTGCGGGAGGATGTCAAACCTTCCATCCTTTGGTGCCTCAATGAGGTTTTCGCCATCGGATGCGTTCTTTATTTTTACTATTTTAGGATCAAATACTGCCATAGAATGGTTTTCACCATTAGATCCATTTTTTTCTTTCATATTTTTGCAACTAGAAGGCTTGGCATCCTCCTGCCTAAAAGCGTCATTAAAAGAAGTATTGGTAGAACAAGTATCAGATTCCTCATAGCAAAGGTAGTTAATAATGGAGGAGTCATTGTCAAAAACAGGGAGATTGATAGGATGTTGGGGTTCCCATTCGATAAGTTCGGGATGTAGTAAAGGAAACAAATCATTAGATGAGTTGAGGTCGGCGATTTTGAAAGCTCAGACGGAAATGTCGTCTAGGTTGTCTGTGGTTATGTCGAGGCCTACGAAGGTATTTTATTCCACATCATTTATCTCAATCGATGTCCATTCATCTTCACTTGAGTCATCGAAATTTTATGTTTCAAAGATAATAGGATTAAAACTTGAGCTTTGACCCTCCTTGTGATTGGGGGTATACTTTTTGATAATGTCAACCTGAATATCTTCATAGGAAACTTCTGATAAGTTGTCCCACTCATACTCATTTGAATCTGTTTCAGAATTATCTCTTATTTGAAGAATACGCTTCACAGTTTTATTGGTGATTTCTGCTCTTGCTTTTTCTGTGTATCCTAGTCCAGTTTTATCCTTATGTTGGAGCATAAGAGGCTGGATTGGTTCTGTTATGCCTTGTTTCCTTAACCCAAGAGGTCCCTGTCCTGAATATCCCATCTTCTCAAGAATAGTTTTTCCTTTCCCGTATTGAGTTGTCTCTATGATGTTACTTGTGGAAGCGGGGGCTTCCTCATCCTTATAAAGCCAATTTAGTATGGCCTTATCTTCTGATTCTTCATCTAAGCTCCTAGCTTTTACAAATCTGCCATCTAATGCTGTTGTAGATTGTTTTGAAGTGTGGGTGTTTGTAGATGGCTATCCATATGTTTGTAAGGAGGGTAACATTTGTGATAGATGAAATGAGTGTCCAACACCATATTCACTTATTCCTTTGTCACTTATCTGTACTTCCTTGGTGAATTAATGTGAGAGTGGAGCCAATTGTTCTCCAACATTTGAAGAGTTAGATTGTGCCACCCTTATCTCTTGTGATTTTTGTTGTTTTGGAAGCCACTTTGAAATGAAGCTCTGCTGTTGTTCACTATCTGATGTGCCAACTTCTCTATTGTTAGGTATGAATGTATCCTGAGATGTCTTCAATGTATGACAAGCTTGGGTGTCATTGTAGTCTGCTGTGATTGTTACCTCCTGTCCATTGACGGGAAATTTCAGGCATTGATGATAGGTAGAAGGTACTGCTTGCATATCATGGATCCAAGGGCGTCCCAACAGTATGTTGTATGTCAGTTCCCTATCTAAGACTTGGCAAACCACTTTTTGGACAATAGGCCCAACTTGAATGGGTAATATGATCAATCCTTTAGAGGACCTTTCTTCTTCATCATATGCTTTGATTGTGATTTTTCTTCTTGTATCAATGGCTTCATCTGAAAGTATCCTAGTGCATGAATCAGCTTTAAGGTACAAATATTTAAACCAGCCCCTCCATCTATCGTGACACGTTTTACATGATGTTTGTGGATAAGGACTTCAATGTGAAGGGCTAAATTATGCGGTGGGTGGAGGATACATCATCATGTTCAAAAATGAAAGGCAATGAGGTGCAGATAGATGTCCCACCATAGCTTGGAATTGACACACATCCAGATTGTTAGGTACTGTAGTTGATACAAGAGCTTGTTCAAGAACCTCTTTGTGTGATGGGGAAATCTTCAAAAGTTCCAAGATTGATATTTGTGACGGTATTTTCTGTAATTGATCGATGAGATTATATTGATTGGAGGGGGGATCCACTGATGGGGATGATATTGATGCTCCTTTCAATATAACTTTGGATTGTGCCCTTGTTGTGGCATTAACCGGTTGGTACTCTTGTTTCCCTTTGAGTGTGACTACATTGATTTGGTTTTCGGATTTGTCCATATGTTGTACCAATTTGGTAGGTGTAATGTCATTTTTCTGGTTGATTTGATTGCATAACTCTTCATCCTCTTTGGTAGCAGAAAGACAAAGGATTGTTGCGTCATAAACATAACCAACGTTCTTACCTTTGGTGTTTGCGGAAGAAGATTCTCCCTTCTGATAATTGGGTAGAGGATTTTTGAATGTTGTATGATCTTTGTTTGTTTGAGGGCCCTCTACAAATACTTTCTTTTGATCTATGAGGTCTTGTACCACATGTTTTAATTGCCAACAATTTTCAGTCATGTGACCTTTATTTTGATGATAGTGACAGTAATGTAAGTCATTCCACCATGATGGTTTGACTTGAGGGTCCCAATTTCTAGCCTCTTGCACTTGAATGAGTTTTTCGTTTAAAAGTTCCTTGAGGACTAATTCCAATGATTGTCCTAACGGTGTGAATTCTTTTATTGGAGGGTCATTGGAATGATTGGGCTTTTGTTTCTCCACTGTTTTGATTATTTCCTTGATCACTACTTTGTTTGACATTAAAACCATTGTTTTGTTTGTTTGTAGTGGTTGGTGTCAAGGTGAATACTGGTTTAGGTGCCTATGTATCGATCATGGTATCAGTATTCTTGTTCTTTTGCCAAAATCTTGGCTTTTCGTTGTTGTTGTTAGAGGAATGGTTATTGTTTGAACCTTCAATGAAGTGTTTGATTGTTCCTCTTTTGATTAGAGCCTCTTCAATTTTGAGTCCCTTTTCGATAACTTGTTCAAATGTGGATGGACATTGTAGGTCCAATCTGTAATTCATGTCATCTACTAAGTTATCAATGAACATCTCTATCTTCTCCTCTTCAGGAATAGATCTAGGGTATTTAGCAAATAGCCTTCTCCATCGTTGAGAAAGGAAAGAAATTTTTTGCCCTTTGCTTGTTTGGTGTTGTAAAGTTCTTTTAAGGTTACCCCATGTTGGATGTTGAATGAGAAGTGTGTTATGAACCTATTGATTAATTCCTCAAAGGATTGAATCCCAGGTTCTAATTTAGAAAACCACTCCATGCAAGTGTTTCCTAGGCTCCTTGGAAATAATCGTAGTAGGTAAGAGTCCTCGTGTGCAAACTCTATGCTCATGGCTCGAAATTCTCGTACGTGATCAAATGGATCAGTTCTTCCATTATACTTGTTGTATGTTGGGTACTCACAATACCTTGGAAATGGTATCATGTTAATGTTTGATTCAAATGGATAAGGGCAAATGTCTTGTAATAGATATCTCTTTGTTGGCCCTTGTTGGATATTTTGGAATTGTAGTTGCAATTGTTGGATTTGTCTTGTCAAAGCATCTATTTGATTTGGATTTTCTATACTAGTTGAGTTAGGTGTGGCTGTTTCCTTGAGTTGATTGACATCAAAGTCTTTAGGAAGTTTAGCACCTTTGTCAGCTAGTAGTAGAAGATACTTTTCCATGTCTTGATCTAGCATCTTTTCCATAAATTTATGGAAATGAGGGTCTTGTTGAACTTTCTCAATTTCCTCCGCAGTTATTTCTTTCTCATGTGAGTTAATAAGAGGATCAGTGTTGCTATATCATCCCCAAGGGTTTTCTTCAGCCATGGTTGCTATTTTTTCATTTTCTTGTTCTTGTTGTTTTTGATATGCTGCTCGTGTGAAAATAGGCATACAAACGTTTAAAGTTTACTCTAGACTTTGATCTTGGATTTGACTGGATAAGTGCCAAGGTTGTTGTTTTAAAATCTGATTTCATCTTATCTAGTTTCGTGATGAAAGGATGATAGAATCCTTGATGGGGAAACTTTGACAGAAAAACTCAAATTTTGGCGAAAATGACACTATGTAAGATGCTGCAAGATCTAGGTGTAGGGGTAAAACTTTTTTCTTTTGCGTGACTTAAGTGTTCTGGACTGTGAAAAAAATGTTTTGAACTGATGGGAACCTTGTATTCGATATGGGCAAGCTCACAAAATGTCCTATTAACTCTCTATTTTTTGGGTTTTATGGCGCGCTAAAATAGATACCGGGCGCGCTAAAACAGATACCGGACGCGCTAAAATAGAGATACAAAGTGCTGAGACAGAGACCAGGCGCGCTGAAATAGACTCCGGGAGCGCTAAAACAGATACCAAGCGTGCTGAAACAGAAACCAAGCATGCTAAAACAGACACCAAGAGCGCTAAAACAGATACCAAGCGTGCTGAAATAGAAACCAAGCGCGCTAAAACAGACACCAAGCGCACTAAAACAGATACCGGGCGCGCTAAAACTATGACCCTTTAGGGGTTTAAGACAGAAAAAAAAACTATCTTATTCTATGAAACTCACTTGGTCTGGTATCATATTGGATGGCAGGTTGTGGGATGTATTCTGGACGAATTCTCTGACTATGATTGTGGTGTTGCCTAAGAGCTCTTCTTTGGAAATATGCTTGTGAATCTAAGGGAGCTACGGCGTAGTCGTCTGTATAACCTCTAGAGAAATCGTGATACCTATGAATAAAAGTTCTATGTTGGAGTAGAACTTTCCTGCTTTGATATAGAAATCTTTGTTTTCTTAGGAGTTGTTTGTATGCAAGTGTCCTCTTTGGTTTTCGGATTTGTTTGGCAAGAGATTTCTTGACAAACTTGGTGGATACCCAATCTCGAATCATGAGAAATCCACAAGTGTTTTGATTTTTAGGATTTTTGTGATGATCTTATCTGAGTTTAATGATAGAAAACACAGCAATCAAGAATAGAATGGTTGTATTTAAAATCTTAGAATCTAAACAAGTAGTGTATGTTCTCAAGAATCAATGATTCTTCTTGATTTTTACTGGTTTGATAACAAGATAAGATAATTCAAACAGACTCACTCCTAGAGACAAAAGGTCATCGTTATATACTCAAATGGCCCACAGCTTGGAATTGCGTCGACTCACACAGCCATGTCACCCCCTAGAGGGCGCCTGTGTTTTTGTCTTTTCCAGGTGCGTACTCAGAGTGACGGAAGTGGATACCGGATCCCCTGAGCAAACAGTCCTTGGCAATTATATGGTGAGTGTTTGAGGGTAGATTCTTCCCCGCCCCTGCACCACCGAGTATTACAATGTTTGGAAACTGACAGGCGTGCTTCTATTTCTAGGCTCTTAGATAGGGTTTCTGTTCGGAGCGGCAAATGGATAAACTCCCTCGAGAGACCTCCCAATCTTTAAAACAAAGATTTTGGGGATGGTTATCCTGCGCACTTCCATTGAAAGAGGGTTTCCCAAAATTCACATAAATTTAAAGTGGGTTGGAATACCATGGCTTTTGGCTGTCCCCACTCAGGTCGTTCCCGTAGGGTGAGTACTTTTTCCCACTACGGCAGGCCTGTCTAAAGGTTTTAAGAAAGCATAAAATTGCATAAAGTAAATGGTGAGTCTGGTATTCTGATGCACCCAGTTAAGGGGAGAGCATAAACCTATCACCCAATCACAGCAAAATGTTGTTCTTTTTAAACCCAAAAGACAAATGATTTACTTCTAATGGAGATATTGCTCCATGACAAGCAAGATGTTCAATTTTAAAACCTCAAAAAGAAGTGTGATGTTTCTATCCTAGGATTGGTAAATTTTACTCCATTTCTATCCTATGATTGGTAAATTTTAACCATTTCTATCCTAGGATTGGTAAATTTTATTGTTTCTATCCTAGGATTGGTAAATTTTAACCAAATAGAAAAGACAGAAATAAAAACTAGCCGCGGACGCGTCGGATCCAGATGAAAGAAATGATTTTAAAGAAGAAAAAGTGGCGCGCTGGAACAGAAACCAGGCGCATTGTAACAGTGACCTAGTGCGCTGGAACAGAAACTCGGCACGCTGGAACAGTAACCGGGCGCACTGGAATAGGAACCCGGCGCGCTAAAACAGAATCCTGGCGCACTGCAAAAACTCTCGATCCCGCGAAAACTTTCACGCCGATACCTATACGACAATATTTTCAAAAAGTTAGCAAAATACGGGGTATTGCCCCACGGTGGGTGCCATTTTGTAAGCTGTAGAATGGGGGAAACAAATTAAACTATGCATCTACGCTTCTAAATAAGATATTGCATCTAAGATTAAGGAATTTAAACTAAATTAAACTACAAAATCTATAGAAATTTATCCTATTGCTCTCTAACTCTAAAGACTTCTCTAATTTACTTAGCTCTCAGATTCATAAGCTAATTAAACTATTAAGTGACACTTAGAGAATGAGAATTAAGCTATTGTGAGTCTATAATGCAACTAAGATGATTCTAAAATGAGAATTAAACTACTGTAAATAGCCATGATTAAAACTATGAAATGCTGAAGAAAGCTTGATGGATTGATCCTAAAACTTGATTGCTTGAATGCTTGAATGTCTGGAAACCTGCAGAGTAAAATTGCATAAGTTAGGATCCTTTTTGTGTAGCCCAAGAGCTGTATTTATAGCTTTCCCGCAGCACAATTGCACAGGAAACTGGGATGAGGGGCTGTGATTTCCTCTGGAGAATCCAAAGGCATGGGATGAGAAGAAGGAGCTGATCATGGAGAATGGTTTCTCCCCATGAAAACACCAGGCAAGATAAGAGGGAAGGTGGGTGGAAGGTTGTTGAGAGAACTTCCTGCAAATTTTCCCTGAAGCTTTCCCGTGAATGGCAGTGCCATTAATTTGATTGGTGAGAAATAAATATTTATTGGTGAGTGAATAGTGCAAATTTTATGCATAAATTTAAATATTTTTAATTTATTTAAATTTAGCAAAAGGAGGAATAAATAATTTAATAAATCAAACTATAGGGTTTGTTTTATTAAATTAAAAGGAGAATGATAATTAAATAAAAGATTTTTAGCAATCTTTATTTAATTAAGAAGAAATGTGATTTTAAATAACACAATTTATTTAAATTGTGTATTAATTTTAAGATAGAAGAAATAATGATACTAATTAAATAAAACAAAGTTTTTAATTTTGTTTATTTAATTAAGAGATAAATAATACGATGAAAATGATAATAATTAAATAAAACAAAGTTTTTAATTTTGTTTATTTAATTAGGAGAGGAAAATAGAAGAATTATAAATGAACTTAATATAAATAAATATTTCTATTTATTTACTAAGTAGAAGAATTTAAGATTAATTAATCAAATAAGTCGTATTCAACTAATTAGATTCTCCAGATCATTTTTAGGTGTCTACAAATGTATATACTTCTTATTGTATCAGTTGAACCTCTAGATGAGTGAAGAGAAGAGGATGAGTGAGTGCATTCAGAAGACAAAAACATCAACAAAAAACTCCATTGAACCAACAATCAAAGGTAGAACATGATCTATTTCCTTCTCCTAGTGGGAGATGACTATGTATTAGGGTTGTTTTTGTATGCCTACATGGCATTTTTGAACATATGTTTTGTACTATCGATATGTGACATTTTACGTCCATATGGATTTTTGTAAGCCTATATGACTTTATTGGATATATTGTATACTTTTATTGACATATAATGTTGTATAGCCTGATGGATTTTTGATTAATGCAAATCTTATTTTACCACTATTATCAAATTATATAGTTTTATCCTAAATGTTGTCAACATGAGGATTAAGTAAATCATATTTTAATAGTTATTCTTGAATGATGTTATCATGCGTATTGTGTGAATTGTATTCTTGAATGTTGTAGGAATGGGTGTTGTTTACATATTTTTCTTAATTGTTATTTTTGAATATTCACCGATTATTCATCCAATGCTTAAATAATTACTAATGGTTTTTATTACATGCAAGTTTTCATAGGCTCCTAAAGATTTCTACAAAGTGCTTGAATATTTACTGATCATTCTTTTTATCATAGGTTGCATGTGATTTCTAAGATATCTTTTTTTGATTTGATATATATTCCATGATTTAAATCAATGCTTGAGTGTATTTAAACCTTTGGAAAACTATAATGCATGGAGCAGAGCATGATTTTTCCATTGTCTAATTATTGCTTCTTCAAAAATAACTTTGTACTTCTATAAGAAGGCCAATACTTTTTGTAAACTTAGTTATGTGATGCAAAAAATAAAATGATAACCACCACAAAAGGGTGAAGTATAATATAGATAGATTGCTCAAAGTTCTATATCTAACATTCATAAAAAAATTATGAAATGTTATTAAGTAGAGATTTAATTATCTAAAGACTCCTGCAGTTAAGGCCAATAAACCTGCTAGCTTCTTTAATAAACTATTACCAAGGAGATCATTAATTTAATGTTGATTTTGATTAATGATAACTCATAGTATTCCTATATTTTGTTTCACTTACAATATAGTCACTTCTTTAATGGCACTTACCCTATTGTAATAGTATCCTTATTATGCCTTGAGGACAAAGATTACTACAAAGATGTTATTATAGTTGTATTGGGCACTTACCCTATTGTAATAGTATCCTTATTATGCCTTGAGGACAAAGATGTTATGCCTTGATTTTCCTTATTACTTGGTTACTTTTCATATTCTTGCTCATGCATACTGCCCTTCTTTATTTTCTATGACTATGTTTCAAAATGTTTCCCTTTCAGATCATTTTTTTTAGAAGTGACTACCTTATATATAATAGGGTAAGTGTCTTTTATTTATATTTACAATATAGTCACTTCTTTAATGGCCTCAAGATTACTACCTCTATATGCTTGAAGTCATTTCTTCCTTTCACAATCAAAACACACAATCATTAATTCATAGTCCTTGACTACTAAAAACCTAGTGTCAATCAAGTTAAGGTCTTCAATTTCATAGTCTATTAATGACTTGTTTCTTATCTTTAAATCCTTAAATATGCATAAGAATAAAACTTTTCTCTCTTTTCTATGCCACTATCCTCTTTATAAACTTAATTTCACATTATTCATGGTAAAAAATCATATGGTTGTGGTTGAAATTTCCTTGATAGTCCGATTCCCTTGCAAAAGGGACTATCCTTCCATAACTTTTATACCCTCCATTCATGGTGTCTTGTGATGCTTCATGTTAGGAACTACTATACTACCATCTTGGGTTGTCTAATTCCAATGCATCTTTACACCTTGTTATGCATTTTTTATTGTGATGTTTGCTCATATGACTATCCCATTAAACATGTTCTATCCATTTTCCCTCTATACTATGCATGCCTTCTTAATTGCTTGACAAAAATTTAATGACATTTCTTGCTCTTTTCCTTGTATTTTATCTCCCTTTTTAATCACTTTCCAATAGTGGACTACTATTTTGAACTCTTCCCTTTTGTCATCCTTTTGACTGAGTTTCCCTCATGACCATGATTCTACTCCACATTAACTATGCCATATATGACTTTCCATTGTCAAAGGACTCTCCTTGACCCATGAATGCTCCTTTAATGCCTTCAAGATGCATTGATATGTGAACTAATATCATACAATTTCTTAGTTAATTCCAATTGGATTGTGTGCACAATCATAGAGAAAAATAAATGAATCATTTGGCATAACCATAATGTCAACAATCATCACTAGTTTTTGCATGGTGGAATACCCATACAAAGGAAACTTCCCTCCTTTCTTGTCAATTTAATATCCTAAAAATAGCCCTTGAAAGTGGTAAGGATAAAACTAGAACAAGCTAGCAAATATAGACATACCACTCTAAATGATTTTGTTGTGCTTACAACAAACACACCCCGTTCGGAACATGGACCCTCTCTTTTCACTTTCGCAGGTTGCTTTTGTCATTGCCTCATTTTACGTGACCCCTATTTTTAGTCCTAAGTGGTCAAGGAGTTCTAGAGTTACCATCTTAAGTCAACCAAATTTCACCATCCTCAAATTTCCAAGTCTTTAGCCTCTGCGAAGTTTTGTTGGCAACTTTCCTTCAAGCTTTAAAACTATTGTCCTTCATGCTATGCAAGTCCACCCTTGTGGGCTTCCCTATGCGAAAATCCACCCTATCTTCACCATTACAAATAGATGGCTCAACACATCCGCTTGCTATGTGGGACCCACGGCCTCTATTGCCGCTTCTGTTGCCAAATCGCAAAATGGCCAACCCTCAACTGTTGTCTGCCTACAAACCTTGTCATTACTGCCACCATCTCTTTTAAATGCATGCCCACCAACCTCTACCACCACCATACCAACATTAATGGCAAGAATTTAATGCACTAAATTCTATAAATAGGTGCACCAATAGGTCATTTTCATTGACATTCCCCTGCAAAGTTGTAAGAGCCTTCAACTGTCATCGCCTCCACGCCCACAAGATCTCACTATTGTTCGAAGAATAATTTTTCTCTTCTCTTCATGATTTTCATCAGGTTTCATAGGTTAGTCTTCCGCCGCCACTTTTCATGGATTTTTTCTTCATTTATGAAAAATTATTAAAATCTTAAGGACTAAAAACCTTCAAACTAGAAAGAAGATATCATGATGAGAAAAACCCACATCTTAGAAATTTAAAAATCTTCCAAAATTGGCCTTAGGAAACCATGCAAAACTTCAGGGCTCCGACACCATTGTCACACCAGAGCTATCATACCCTTGTAGCCTGCATGAAATTCATCACTGTTATCCCAATCTTAAAGCACCAAAATCTAAACAACAACCATTGTCCCCTTCGGGCCCACATATGCGGGAAGGCGCTTCCTCATGGTTGTCACCATTCACAATTAAACAAAAATAATGTATTTAGTGAGATATTTTCACCCCTGCGGGTTTTCGGATGTGGGCCTCTGCTTGTGGATTACCCTTTGTGCCTTGCCATTTCTGACAACCATCTGGCTCCAGCCTTTCGTCCTGTGGGTCTCATGATATCCTTGTCTATTGACTAAGCTAGATGCCTAACTAATCCCTGCGAACCATTCCATGTAGGCTTCCACTACCACTTCGTCGCCACTCAATGCTTATTTTTAAATGGTGAAGCCTTAGGTGCCCCCCACTAGGTGGGACCCACACTGATGTCTTCCATTGAATTCTCCTAAACTGAAATGACTAAGTGTTGACTCTTATGTAGGTGGTTGATTATGGACTTCCATCCATGGGCTCCCATCATGAGTTTTCTATTTCAAACGGCCTCAGCTTACCATCTGTTTGCCTAACAAACCCCACATTAACTGCATCCGTCTGAACTTAAAACGAGACAAAGAACTTACCAAATGTAGACCATTTGACACAGGTCATCGCTGGCTTGTGTTTGCTGTCTTGCATGGCTATAGACCTTTGTCCTTCTGATCTGCAGGCCCCAATACCTGTCTTGCCCCGAATGATTGTTGAAGACCACTAAGTGAAGAAATTTGTGTGTAGGTTTTTTGATGCAGGCGGCTACTTGAGGGCAATCGTTCTACTCTCACCTTTTCAAAACTACCAACTAATGCCTCTTGCCCGCTATGTGGAGCCCACATTCCCTGCTTCCATTTGAATGATTATGAATGAACAACCTATGCCAAAGATCTCCTTGTAGACTTGACGATGCGGGCCCCCTATGCGAAACTTCATCCTTCCTCCATTGTTTGAAACGACTGACATTCACCACCTTTCTGAAACTCCTCACCCACACTCTTTTAGGAAAAAAGTGGAAAGGTGTCGTTTTCCCCCAGTGTGGATCCCACAAGGTGAGGTGTCAGTTTGCCAATATCATTTTGGCAGCAAAGCTCTAAACATCCAAGATAGCCCCTACTCCCACATTCCTTATGCTTGCATGCCTGAATGACTAAGCTAGCAATTGTAAAACCTCAAAATGGTTTAACCCATGCACTAAAATGGCTTGACCTCCTTAGTGGACCCCACCTCATGACAAAAATCCCAAGGCAGGTAGATCAATGTGGGCCATCGTACCTTATTTTTCATCCATTTGCAACTGCCCTCAAAATGACTGCCAACCTAGGATAGTCCACACCCCTAGGCTCGCATTGTCGTATCTCCCTTGAATGAAAGGAAAATGATGATCAGGAAAGAATATTGTGATCTTTGAACAATGAATGACTCGATCAAATATGTATTTTGCAGGATTTCACTAATGTTCCCATTGTTTTGTACATGGACATGCTAATAGCTCCTTTGATTGTAGGATATATGGAATTAGTTGCGGGACCTTTAGGGGCAATTGTAGAGAAAGGAAAGGTAAATAAAGCTGCCAAAGCACTGAGGGGAAAAGAGGACAAGGATCAAATGAAGTATAAATTCTTAGGGGTGGAAATCAACACTAAGGTCACCATGGAATGGGACACTATCTCATATACAAACTTGGGGGGCACATTGATATTGATGAATTCAAGCAGAGGGTCATTGTCAAACCTACCATAGAGAATGCAAAGAAGATTAGGAAAAGCGGGTTGGCCAAGGCAGCCAGTTTCCCAACTACCCTTGTGGCTCCTAAGCTAGTGATGGCCTACAGAGAGGCCTACCAAGAAGCAATGAAGAGAATTGTGGATTGAGATGGGAACATATTGAATGACCTATCCTCCAAGTCTATAGGGAAGACTTTCCACATCCCCACCTTTGATGAGATGGAGGAGACATCAAAGGAGTATGCTAAAAGCACATGGAAGGTTGACCTCCTCAAATGCAAGAAGTTGATCAATCAATATTGGCTGAAGGAAAAAGAGGGGCAACATGAATAAAGTCACCCAAGAGCTTTTTAGAAGTGATTTCCATGAAGATTACCATGATTTGGTAACCTAATTGAGAAGATTCATGGGCCTCCCAACTATGACGTATTTCCAATAGTGGATGCTATATTTTATAGAAGAAATCATTAGAGGGAAGATCAAATTTCACTGGGTAGGAATGATTAGCAACTGCCTACATGACCAGTTTGTAGTAGTGAAGAAGATTTCCCAATTCTACATGACCTCATACCTAATCTATCTACTGGCTAACTGCGCTTAGTACAAAGGTCTATTTGTAGCACCGAGCCATACTCCACAGAGGGAACTGAAGGTCTATGATAGATACTTACAACTCTAGTAAAAAAATTTCAAGAAAGATTTTCACAGGGTGAATGATGCCTTTATCGAGCACATTATCATATTACTTGGAGGTGACTTCGAAAGGAG
>VDFB02000015.1:179433383-179600129 GCA_007258455.2 Sequoia sempervirens
AATGTATATACTTTTTATTGTATCAGTTGAATCTCTAGATGAGTGAAGAGAAGAGGATGAGTGAGTGCATTCAAAAGACAAAAACATCAACAAAAAACTCCATTGAGCCAACAATCAAAGGTAGCACATGATCTATTTCCTTCTCCTAGTGGGAAATGACTATGTATTAGGGTTATTTTTTGTATGCCTACATGGCATTTTTGAACATATGTTTTGTACTATCGATATGTGACATTTTACATCCATATGGATTTTTGTAAGCCCATATGACTTTATTGAATATATTGTATACTTTTATTGATACATAATGTTGTATAGCCTTATAGATTTTTGATTAATGAAAATCTTATTTTACCACTATTATCAAATTATATAGTTTTATCCTAAATGTTGTCAACATGAGGATAAAGTAAATCATATTTTAATAGCTATTCTTGAATGATGTTATCATGCGTATTGTGTGAATTGTATTCTTGAATGTTGTAGGAATGGGTGTTGTTTACATATTTTTCTTAATTGTTATTTTTGAATATTCACCGATTATTCATCCAATGCTTAAATAATTACTAATGGTTTTTATTACATTCAAGTTTTCATAGGCTCCTAAAGCTTTCTACAAAGTGCTTGAATATTTACTGTTCATTCTTTTTATCATAGGTTGCATGTGATTTCTAAGATATCTTTTGTTGATTTGATATATATTCCATGATTTAAATCAATGCTTGAGTGTATTTAAACCTTTGGAAAAATATAATGCATGGAGCAGAGCATGGTTTTTCCATTGTCTAATTATTGCTTCTTCAAAAATAACTTTGCACTTCTATAAGAAGGCCAATACTTTTTGTAAACTTAGTTATGTGATGCAAAAAATAAAATTATAACCACCACAAAATGGTGAAGTCTAATATAGATAGATTGCTCAAAGTTCTATATCTAACATTCATGAAAAAATTATGAAATGTTATTAAGTAAAGATTTAATTATCTAAAGACTCCTACAGTTAAGGCCAATAAACCTGCTAGCTTCTTTAATAAATTATTACCAAGGAGAGCATTAATTTAATGTTGATTTTGATTAATGATAACTCATAGTATTCCTATATTTTGTTTCACTTACATTAAAATGCTTAAATTTGGTAGGATTGGTGCATAGTTTTTGCATGGGTAAATCACTCCACTCTTACATTTTCCATATATTGTATCAATTCATGAACTACAATTGTGTTCCTTTGATTATATTGCATGGCAGTGGAGTGTGTATTAATTTATATATCTTATTTGAGGCAAATGATAGGCCACAATATATGGAATTGTTTATATTCATGTTGTGATACCATATGCTCAATTTTTTAGTGATAATACTTACGAGCATGTGTCTTCTACTTTAAAAACTACATTTTTTAAGGATGATAGGTTGAGCTCTTTAACTTATAAAAATTTCTTTTTCTTTAACAAATCCTTATCCGAGACCACTTTTTTATGGTCGTATTGTTGTTAGATGGTCAATGCTCCCCTCAGGATTCATGACATGGACTAACCGTCTCCCATGGATCCATTAACTT
The DNA here is from genome assembly GCA_007258455.2 of Sequoia sempervirens. Taxonomy (NCBI): domain Eukaryota; kingdom Viridiplantae; phylum Streptophyta; class Pinopsida; order Cupressales; family Cupressaceae; genus Sequoia; species Sequoia sempervirens. The sequence goes on from VDFB02000015.1 coordinate 179,434,945, forward strand.
TGGAACTTGTATCAGGCATTAACAGGTTGATCTTTTGGTGCAACAAGTGTGGGCCAACAATTGGTATTAGAGCCAAAAGTGTTGGGTTGGAATCCCCTTGGGTAACGTTGAAGGGGATTTTGTTGGCAGATGGTCAGTGCTTCCCTTTGGATTCACGACATGGACTAATCGCATCCCATGGACCCATTAACTTTGGCAGTTGTATTGGGCACTAACAAGTTGATCTTTCAGTACAACGAAAAGTGTGGGCCAATAGGTATATCATGTAAGACTCCAACTTGCTAAGTGCATGGAATACTATCCTTATTATGCCTTGAGGACTAAGATGTTATGCCTTGATTTTCCTTATTACTTGGTTACTTTTCATATTCTTGCTCATGCATGCTACCCTTCTTTATTTTCTATGACTGTTTCAAAATGTTTCCCTTTCAGATCAATTTTTTTAGAAGTGACTACCTTGTATATAACAGGGTAAGTGTCTTTTATTTATATTTGCAATGTAGTCACTTCTTCAATGGCCTCAAGATTACTGCCTCTATATGCTTGAAGTCATTTCTTCCTTTCACAATCAAAACACACAATCATTAATTCATAGTCCTTGACTACTAAAAACCTAGTGTCAATCAAGTTAAGGTCTTCGGTTTCATAGTCTATTAATGACTTGTTTCTTGTTTTTGAATCCTTAAATATGAATAGGAATAGAACTTTTCTCTCTTTTCTATGCCACTATCCTCTTTATAAACTTAATTTCCACATTATTCATGGTGAAAAATCATATGGTTGTGGTTGAACTTTCCTTGATAGTCCGATTCCCTTGCAAAAGGGACTATCCTTCCATAACTTTTCTACCCTCCATTCACGGTGTCTTGTGATGCTTCATGTTAGGAACTGCTATACTACCATCTTCGGTTGTCTAATTCCAATGCATCTTTACACCTTGTTATGCATTTTTCATTGTGATCTTTGCTCATATGACTATCCCATTAAACATGTTCTATCCATTTTCCCTCTATACTATGCATGCCTTCTTAATTGCTTGACAAAACTTTAATGACATTTCTTGCTCTTTTCCTTGTATTTTGTCTCCCTTTTTAATCACTTGCCAATAGTGGACTACTACTTTGAACTCTTCCCTTTTGTCATCCTTTTGACTGAGTTTCCCTCATGACCATGATTCTACTCCACATTAACTATGCCATATATGACTTTCCATTGTCAAAGGACTCTCCTTGACCCATGACTGCTCCTTTAATGCCTTCAAGATGCATTGATATGTGAACTAATATCATACAATTTCTTAGTCAATTCCAATTAGATTGTGTGCACAATCATAGAGAAAAATAAATGAATCATTTGGCATAACCATAATGTCAACAATCATCACTAGTTTTTGCATGGTGGAATACCCATACAAAGGAAACTTCCCTCCTTTCTTGTCAATTTAATATCCTAAAAATAGCCCTTGAAAGTGGTGAGGATAAAACTAGAACAAGCTAGCAAATATAGACATACCACTCTAAATGATTTTGTTGTGCTTACAACAAACACACCCCGTTCGGAACATGGACCCTCTCTTTTCGCTTTCTCGGGTTGCTTTTGTCATTGCCTCATTTTACATGACCCCTATTTTGAGTCCTAAGTGGTCAAGGAGTTCTAGAGTTATCATCTTAAGTCAACCAAATTTCACCATCCTCAAATTTCCAAGTCTTTAGCCTCTGCGAAGTTCTGTTGGTAGCTTTCCTTCAAGCTTTAAAACTATTGTCCTTCATGCTATGCAAGTCCACCCTTGTGGGATTCCCTATGTGAAAATCCACCCTATCTTCACCATTACAAATAGATGGCTCAACACATCTGCTTGCTATGTGGGACCCACGGCCTCTATTGTTGCTTCCATTACTAAATCACAAAATGGCCAACCCTCAACTGTTGTCTACCTACAAACCTTGTCATTACTACCACCATCTCTTTTAAATGCATGCCCACCAACCTCGACCACCACCATACCAACATTAATGGAAAGAATTTAATGCACTAAATTCTATAAATAGGTGCACCAATAGGTCATTTTCATTGGCATTCCCTTGCAAAGTTGTAAGAGCCTTCAGCTATCATCGCCTCCACACCCGCAAGATCTCACTATTGTTCGAAGAATCATTTTTCTCTTCTCTTCATGATTTTCATCAGGTTTCCTAGGTTAGTCTTCTGCCGCCGCTTGTTCATGGGTTTTTTCTTCATTTATGAAAAATTATTAAAATCTTAAGAACTAAAAACCTTCAAACTAGAAAGAAGATATCATGATGAGAAAAACCCACATCTTAGAAATTTAAAAATCTTCTGAAATTGGCTTTAGGAAACCATGTGAAACTTGAGGGCTCCGACACCATTGTCACACCAGAGCTATCATACCCTTGTAGCCTGCATGAAATTCATCACTGTTATCTCAATCTTAAAACACCAAACTCTAAACAACAACCATTGTCCCCTTTGGGCCCACATATGTTGGAAGGCACTTCCTCATTGTTGTCACCATTTAGAACTAAACAAAAATAATGTATTTAGTGAGATATTTTCACCCCCACGGGTTTGTGGATGTGGGCCTCTGCTTGTGGATTACCCTTTGTGCCTCACCATTTCTAACAACCATCTTGCTCTGGCCTTTCATCCTGTGGGTCTCATGATATGCTTGTCTATCAACTAAGGTAGACACCTAACTACTCCTTGTGAACCATTCCATGTAGGCTTCCGCTACCACTTCGTCACCACTCAATGCTTTTTTTTAAATGGTGAAGCCTTAGGTGCCCCCCACTAGGTGGACCTTGCACTGATGTCTTCCATCCAATTCTCCTAAACTGAAATGACTAAGTGTTGACTCTTATGTGGGTGGTTGATTGTGGACTTCCATCCATGGGCTCCCATCATGATTTTTCTATTTTGAACGACCTCAGCTTACCATCCATTCGCCTAACAAACCCCACATTAACTGCATCCGTCTGAACTTAAAATGAGACAAAGAACTTACCGAATGCAGACCATTTGATACAGGTCATTGCTACCTTGTGTCTATTGTCTTGCATGGCTATAGACCTTTGTCCTTCTAATCTGCAGGCCCCAATACCCACCTTGCCCTGAATGATTGTTGAAGACCACTATGTGAAGAAATTTGTGTGCAGGTTTTCTGATGTGGGTGACTACTTGAGGGAAATCATTCTGCAATCACCTTTTCAAAACTACCAACTAATGCCTCATGCCCGCTATGTGGAGCTCACATTCCCTGCTTCCATTTGAATGATTACAAAAGAACAACCTATGCCAAAGATCTCCTTGCAGACCTAACAATGCGGGCTGCCCTATGCGGAACTTCATCCTTCCTCCATTGTTTGAAACGACTGACATTCACCACCTTTTTGAATCTCCTCACCCACACTCTTTTAGGAAAAAAGTGGAAAGGTGTAATTCTCCCCCGATGTGGATCTTGCAATGCAAGGTATCACTTTTCCAGCATCATTTCAGCAACAAATCTCTAAACATCCAAGATAGCCCCTACTCCCACATTCCTTAGGCTTGCGTGCTTGAATGACTAAGCTAGCAATCCTAAAACCTCAAAATGGTTTAACCCACACACTAAAATGGCTTGACCTCCTTAGTGGACCCCACCTCATGAAAAAAATCCCAAGGTAGGTAGATCAATGTGGGCCATCACATCCTATTTTTTCATCCATTTGCAACTACCCTCAAAATGACTGCCAACCTAGGATAGTCCACACCCCTAGGCCCGCATTGTCGTATCTCCCTTGAACGAAAGGAAAATGATGATCATGAAAGAATGTTGTGATCTTTGAATGATGAATGACTCAATCAAATATGGATTTTGCAGGATTTCACTAATGTTCCCATTGTTTTGTACAACAACATGCTAATAGCTCCTTTGATTGTAGGATATATGGAATTAGCTGCGGGACCTTCAAGGGAAATCGTAGAGAAAGGAAAGGTAAATAAAGCTGCCAAAGCACTAAGGGGAAAAGAGGACAAGGATCAAACGAAGTATAAATTCTAAGGGGTAGAAATCAACACTAAGGTCACCATGGAATGGGACACTATCTCATATAAAAACTTGGGGCACATTGATATTGATGAATTCAAGCAGAGGGTCATTGTCAAACCTACCATGGAGAATGCAAAGAAGATTAGGAAAAGTGGGTTGGCCAAGGTAGCCAGTTTCTCGACTACCCTTGTGGCTCCTAAGCTAGTGATGGCCTATAGAGAGGCCTACCAAGAAGCAATGAAGAGAATTGTGGATTGAGATGGGAACATATTGAATGACCTATCCTCCAAGTCTATAGGGAAGACTTTCCACATCCCCACCTTTGATGAGATGGAGGAGACATCAAAGGAGTATGCTAAAAGCACATGGAAGGCTAACCCCCTCAAATGCAAGAAGTTGATCAATCAATATTGGCTAAAGGAAAAAGAGGGGCAACATGAATAAAGTCACCCAAGAGCTTTTTAGAAGTGATTTCCATGAAGATTACCATGATTTGGTAACCTTATTGAGAAGAGTCATGGGCCTCCCAACTACAACGTATTTCCAATAGTGGATGCTATATTTTATAGAAGAAATCATCAGAGGGAAGATCAAATTTCACTAGGTAGGAATGATTAGCAACTGCCTACATGACCAATTTGTAGTAGTGAAGAAGATTTCCTAATTCTACATGACCTCATACCTAATCTATCTACTGGCTAACTGTGCTTAGTACAAAAATCTATTTGTGGCACCGAGCCATACTCCATAGAGGGAACTGAAGGTCTATGATAGATACCTACAACTCTAGTACAAAAATTTCAAGAAAGATTGTTGCAGGGCGAATGATGCCTTTATCGAGCACAATATCATATTACTTGGAGGTGACTTTGAAAGGAGAGTCACTCATAGTGAAATTTTTTTCATCTACTAGTTTGGATTTCTATTCATCCAATTTCCTAAGTTTACTTATATCAGAACTGAGGGCTTCTGTAAGAGGCCGTACAAGCTACCACAGTATCCAAATGACCAACTAATATTACTTGAAATCTCCAGGTAGCTACAACATGCACATACTCTTCCGAGTGAAAAGCATAGGGAAGGGATTCCTTATCCCCTCACATTCAGCCAAGGCATGTATGCAATCCCTGCATCCCAATGTGTGGAGTACTCAGAGAAAGAAACCATTGAATACAACTTGGAGCTTCATATTTCCCAGGCATGGATGGACCCATATGGCAAGCTGAAGAGGATGATTGGAAAGGAGTATGCCCATTTATACAATGTTGAAGACTTCTAGGAAAATGGAAAAGATGATAAAGAAGTGTGTATGAGGCACTATATGTGCATGACTACATACTTTGTTCAAATGGTTAACTTGTTCCCAGTGCCGAACCAAGTTGTGGAGGAAGAGAACATTATCATAGACCTAGGATTTGATGCCATCACCAACTTACCACTCCCCCTAATTGAATGGGATGAAAAAGAGGTCAATGAACTCGATATTTTGACAAATCCAAGAGGCAAGAACAAAGCAATGAACTGATGGGAAAATTGCTTAGTTGAAACTTCAAGGAGCAACTTTGACATATGGTGAGCTCGAGGACAAGCTCGAGAGTGAGACTAATAGTGGAACTGCTGCTACCCCATTTGGGGAAACTTCAAAGTGTCCTCCCACTACCAGGTCAAAGAAAAGAAAAGAGGTGGCAAAACACCAGCCAAAACACAAGGTTTATTCTAAGAAAGCGTAAGAGGGAGAGCCTTCTATGAAAGCAAAGAAATCAGGTGGTTTCATAGAGATGCCCACCATTAAGGAGGACCCCCTCCATGAAGGAGAGGAAGAAGAGGCCGAGCAACCTAAATCCCCACATGCTACCTCTGCTCTCACTGCCACTACCGCTGCCACTACAATTACTCCTCCACTGGCATCTCAGACATTGTCTGGTTCTTCTTTCCCCATGGTGGATATTTTGGTTCACCTTGCCTCCACCTCACCCATTGTGCCAATCTTGGTGATAGATTCTTCCTCCACTACTACTTCCACGCTCTCTTCTTCCTCCATGTCCCCATCAACAATGACTCCATTGGCCTCTACAACAACAACAACAATTCCCACTCACTCTCCCAAAATATTTCACCAAGCACATGCAAAACATACTAATGGAGCTTTTTAGAGTATTAATGAACCCTACAGTGTAGAATTCCCTAGCACAAGTTGTAGCGAGCCTCCCCATCCCTCCTCCTCTGATAGAATCACCAAAATGGAAGTGACAATGCAGATTTCTAAAGAATTTGAGAAACAAGAGACAGAGGTAGCTAAGGTGATGGAAGAGGAACCTGATGATTATCATGAGCATCCCAAACATCAACATCCAGTTATTGATTAAGTAGTGCATGAAGGGGAAGAAACACAATCCTATGAAGAAGATGTTGAGGACCTTGGAGCAAGGTATATTATGGAAAATTTTGACCAAGAGCTCAAGGAAGAGTTGGCCCAACAACTCAAGGATGTTGGGGAGGAAGTTGAGAAGCAACTTTCTGAGGAGAAGAAGGATATAGATGAAGAAGTGGAGGTAACCTCATAGCCTCCTACTAAAGAACAAGAGAAAAGCCCTAATCATAATGAGGAGATGTCTCCTACAAGAGAATAAGTAAAATAAGAAGAGAAAGATCAAGAAGAGGACAAGCCTAAAGAAGAGGTTGAAGCAAGGAAAAGCCCAAAGGCAGAGCATCATGAAAAATATGGGCAAGAAGAAGAAGAAGAGAGGAAATCTGAAGGGGAAGATAGCCCTAGGGAAAACATAGCCATCACTGAGTTACAGAAAGAAACTATTGTATTCATTTGCAACTCTGACAAAGAAGAGGAAGGAAAGACATAAAAAGAGGCCTTGGGTCACCAAGAAATGGAGATCCATCATGAATCACCAAAGGAAGAATCCTAGATGTTTGAATGGCTAGAAACGTAATTGCAGAAGATGGGCCCCATCCTCATGGACCTGAAAGCAAGGTTGGAAGCCATTTTGGATCAATTGTAGATAGGTACAAAGAAGGAAAAGAAACCAAGGGTCAGATCCCACCTAACAATGGGTGCATCGGGATCAAGGACAATCCAAATAGCTACTCCAATAATAGATAAGGATGAGGGAGTCAACTATAGCATATCCACTATTGACTTGGGGACAACCACCTAGGTACAAAAGATTGATCATCTCCAAGGATCAATTGCTACTATTATGCACCAAATGCATAAGGAAAAGTATTCTAAGGAGGAATTAAAAGCACAAGTGGTAGATTTAATGGCTTATATACAAAAATGGTCTTCCACTGAGGAATTTCCAACAACCTCATTGGCACCACCTCAGATACTATCTAAGGATCATGTCAGTAAGCTTGAAAGAAGAAAGAATTGAACAAAGGCCACTGAATATTGGTTCTGATGGGTGGTCTATAATGGAAACATGGGTATTGGTCGTGCTGTTAGAATGAAAAATAAGTTCTGAGAGGTGCAAAAGCAACTTGAAGGCATAAGGAAATTCTGCACCAACTTCCCATAGTTGTATAGGATTACATATCCTAAAATTGAGGTTATCCTTAGGATGCCCTAAAGAACATGGAAAAAAGGATCTTGTGTTGGTGAAGGATGATCATTGGCTCATAGAAACATGAAAATTAGGCCTTGATCATAGAAAGGAGATCCTAGAATAGGTGCTCCATGAAGTGAAGCTTGACATCAATTGGGCTAAGGAGGTCAGGATGTCCTATGAGGTGTATCTGAAGTTAATTACAAATTATGATATGCATGTCACCGAGATAGATCCAAAGAAAATAAAACCATACTTCCATCAGATGATGGAGAATGGAGCCACAAATACACTCACATTAGACTTCATGGATTTTTCTACTCGAGCCTTCACTCAATCTGAGAAAGTGATAAATAATATCACTAAGGTCACCACAAAAAAAGAATAGAGAAACTAGATTATGTGTGGATTTCCGCAATTTGAAAAGAGATTGAAAGAAGGAAAACTACCCACTACCCTCATTGGATGAGGTACTACAAATTGTCAACTATTCTTAGATGATGTCCTTCTTGGACAGATAATCTGGGTACAACTAGGTAATGGTGCAGTATGAGAATAAGCACAAGATAACATTCAACACTAAGTGGGGAACCTTTTCTTACAAGAGAATGTGGTTCAGACTCATCCATGTTGGTGCCACTTTCTAGTGTGCCATGGACATAGCCTTCAAATATCTGATCGGAAAGTGCATAATCATCTACATGGATGATCTCATTGTGTTCTCAAAGAAACAAGGTGATCATGTTTATTATCTATGCAAAGCATTTTAGAAATGCAAAGAATTTGGAATATCCCTTAATCCGAAGAAGTGCATCTTCGGGGTCACAAAAGGAAAGCTACTCAAACATGTTATTTTTAAGTGAGGAATCTCAATAAACCCCGATCATATCTAGTCCCTCTTAAAGATTCAGTTGCTAGGTAGCAAGAAAGAGCTGAAGTCTTTCTTCAAAAAGATAAATTTCATCAGAAAATTTATTACAGGATTTGATGAAATAGTCAAGCCACTCAATGCTATGTTGAAGCAAGATGCCAAAATTGAGTGGACTCTAGAGGAAAAGTAGGCCTTTGAGGAAATAAAGAAAGTAATAGCTGATGCACCCGTGCTAGTTAGTCCTGATTATCTAAAGCCATTCTATATTTACTCATTTGCTTTAGATCATTTGTGCACTAGCATATTGACTCAAATGGATGATGAAGGGAGTGAGCACCCAATTTACTTCATGAGTGCTCCATTAAAAGATGTTAAATTAAGATACCACAATGTAGAAAAGAAAGCATATGCTCTAGTTAGGGGAGTTAAGAAATTTAGACATTACATCTTGAGGAACAAGGTATTTTCCATTGTGCTTGATCTAGCAGTGAAGACACTATTAATGTAGAATGAGTTAGGAGAAAGAAGAGAAAAGTGGGTTACCTTGCTGCAAGAATACAACATGGAAATTTATCCAATGAAACTTGTAAGAGGATAGGCCCTCACCCAAACAATAGCTGAAATAGAGGCTAAAGCAGGACCTGAACTCACAGTTCAGTAGTATCAACTTTAAGATGTCTCTCCTGGGGAGTGGTATGATGATATTGTCTACTACCTACTATATAACAGGTGCCCAACCCATTTGCAAGGAGTTCAAAAGTGTACTCTTTGGTTGAAAAGCAACAACTACATGCTATGAGGGTCTATAATTTATAAGAAGAATCTTGAAGGGATCTACCTTAGATGCCTCGAAAAAGAAGCAATGTGAGTGCTGAAATAATTTCATGATAAATTTGGCACTAGTCATGGATCTGGTCCTTCCACCACCCATCAAATCATATGAGCAAGATACTATTGGCCAAAAATCTTCAAGGATGCACATAGCAATGTCCATATGTGTGACATCTGCCAGACTACCACAACTAGAGAAAGGAATGTTGTTGTCCCACTGCAACTAGTCCTGGAGGTAAAATCATTCTTGCAATGGGGTCTCAACTTCATCGGTATGGTAAGCCCACCATCTTCTATAGATCATAGGTACATTGTAACCACCTCTAATTATTGTACTAGATGGACAAAAGCAATTGCATATAGGAAATGTACCACAAAGGTAGTTACAAATTTTCTCGAAAGCTTTATTTTAAATAATTTTGGTTGCCCATATGCTTTAGTTTGTGACAATGGCTCCACTTTCTCCTTGCTCAAATTTTCTAGTTGGGCCTTTGACTATGGAATTTCCCTCAAATTCTAATCTAATTACTATCCCCAGGGCAATGGTCTAGCTGAATCGACAAACAAAAACTTAATCATTGTGATAAAAAAATGTTCAATAGGAATCCTAAAGATTGGCATACCCAGCTTCATTTTTCCCTTTGGGAAGATCGTACATGCCACAAGGCTGCCCTAGGTGATTCCCTATTCCACCTCATTTACAACTTAGAGCCTGTGTTTCCTATTCACTTGAAGATCCCTACCCTCTAATTCATTAACACTTTTTATGAAAAAGAGGATTTAAAAAAAGCCCACATAGCTGAATTGCTCCACCTAGAAGAGGTATGTGACTGAGCTATTGAGAATTTCATCAAACATCATAGTGTGGTCAAAAGATGGTTCAATCAATGAGCCAAGGTCAAGGCCTTTAGAATAGATAATCTAGTCCTATGCTAGGACAAGGCCCATGAAAAAAAAGGGGGACATGACAAATTTGACAAGCTCTGGCTTGGCCCCTTTCAGATTTATGAAATCTTAGGAGATAATGCTTTCTGACTCAAGATGCTAACCGGTGAAGATGTCTCATTTCCTATCAATGGGAAGAACCTCAAGCATTATTCCTCACCTAAGCTCTTTTGAGCTAGCTCTTTGTAAATACTTGTTTATAGGTTAGTTTAGGTTGCTTTTGTTTTTCCATTTCACTATTTTGTCACTTTTGTTTTGCTCATTTCTCAGCCATCTTGTTTTACTGAGGGTGTTCTTTGTCTCTGATGCGATGGACATGCTCAGTTGGAAAAACCATCCACTCAACTACTCACTTTTAGTGTTCTTTGGATAAATATTCACTCTCGACTATTAGTCTATAATTTTTGCTATGGAATGGTCTCCTTATTTGAACTTTGACTTGACCTAAAACATGACCCTTGATTGAATCCTCTCACACTTGTCTCAGATCTTGCACGAAACACACATTAATTTTTTCAGAAGAGCTACATGGTGGTCTAGCAAGTGAAAATCTTAAGACTGCTTCAATGACCATGTGATTCCAAACCCATAGTAAGCTTGAATGCTTACACAGTTGAGCAAAAGAAACAATATTAAAAGAAAATAAAATGTTGAAATTAAGCAACTGTGTGGGTGTGCAAACAACTCTATTGGGGCTATGGATGCCTGGCTAGTAGTAGAGCAATGTTCGTGGGCTCACAACGACAACTCTGTCAGGGCTATGGATGCCTGGCTGGCAATGGGGCAATGCCCAGGTTACTTTTGGACTTAGATGATCCATATAGCTTGCTTGGTCTGATTAACAGTCATTTGTCACAGTCTCTAAGGAAAGGGAACAAATTCACCATACAAACAAACTTTTGAGATATTTTGTGATTTGATTCAGTTAAGGATCCCATTCTCCTTTGAGTCTTAAAATTCACTTTTGGAAACTGACCCCTGGTCTGTGAAACCAGAGGTTCTAGACTTTGAATGAGCATTTATCCCTAGAATGCTCAGGAGCATTTCCCAATAGAGTTGTCATTTGTTGTGCTTACAACACACACACCCTATTCCAAATGGAGACCATCTCTTTTTGCTTTACCAGGTCACTTTTTCCATTTCCTCATTTTGTGTGCCCCTATTTTGAGTCCTAAGTGGTCAAGGATTTCTAGAGTTACCATGTTAAGTCGACCAAATTTTACCATCCTCAAATTTCCAAGTCTTTAGCCTCTGCGGAGTTTCGTTGGCAACTTTCCTTCAAGCTTTAAAACTGTCAGCCTTCACACTATATAGGCCTGCCCCTGTGGGCTACCTTATGTGGAACTCTTCCCTATATTCACCATTCCAAATGGCTAGATCAACACATCCGCCTACTATGCGGGACTTGCAGCCTTTGTTGCCACTTCTGTTGCCAAATTGCCAAATGGCCAACCCTTGGCTGATGTCCGCCCTACAAACCCCACCGTTCCTGTCACCATCTCTTTTAAATGCGCACTCACCAACCTTGACCGCCACCATACCAACATTAATGGAAAGAATTTAATGCACTAAATTATATAAATAGGTGCACTGACGGGTCATTTTCACTAATATTCCCCTACAAATTTGTCAAAACCTTCAGCTATCACCACCTCTGCACCCACAAGATCTTGTTGCTATTCAGAGAATCATTATTCACTATCTCTTCACAATTTTCATCTGGTTTTCCAAGTCAGTCTTCCATCACCACTTGTTCATGGGTTTTTTCTTCATTTCTACAAAATTATTAAAATCTTCAGGACTGAAAACCTTCGAACTAGAAAGAAGATATCATGATGAACAAAACCCACATCTTAGAAATTTAAAAATCTTTTGAAATCAACCTTATGAAACCAAGAAAAACTTGAGGGCTCTGATGCCATTGTCACACTAGAGCTATCATACCCTTGCAGCCTGCATGACGTTCACCACCATTATCTCAATATTCAAATGCCAAACTCTAAATAGTAGCCATCATCCCCTTCAGGCCCGCATATGCGGGAAGGTGCTTCCTCATTACCGTGATCGTTTAGACTTAAACAAAAATCATGTGTTTAGTGAAAGATTTTCACCCCCGTGGGTCCACGGATGTGGGCCTCCGCTTGCAAATTGCCCTTTGTGCCTCACTGTTTCTAATGACCATCCAACTCTAGCCTTCCATCCTATGGGTCCTGCGATATCCTTTTCCATCAACTAAGCTAAATGCTTGACTACTCCTTGCAGACCATTTCATGTAGGCTTTCACTACCACTCCACCGCCACTCAATTCTTGTTTTTAAATGGAAAATCCTTAGGTGCCACCTACTAGGCAAACCTTATGTTGATGTCTTCCATCCAATTCTCCTAAACCAAAATGACTAAATGCTGACTCCTATGTGGGTGGCTGATTGCGGACATCCATCCGTGGGATCCCGTTATGAGTTTTCCATTTAAAACAACCTCATCTTACCATCCATCCACCTAGCGAACCTTGCATTAACTGCATCCATCTGAACTTAAAACAAGAAAAAAAACTTACTGAATGCAGACCATTTGATGCAGGTCATCGCTACCTTGTGTTCGCCATCTTGCATGGCCACATACCTTTGTCCTTCCGCTATGTGGGCCTCGATACCTAACTTGCCACAAATGATTGTTGAAGACTACTAAGTGAAGAAAGTTGTGTGTGAGTTTTTTAATGTAGGTAGCTGCTTGCGAGCAATAGTCCTACTCTTGCTACTTCAAAAATGCCAACTAATACGTCCCACCCGCTATGCAAAGCCCACATTACCTGCTTCTATTTAACTGATTATGAAAAAATAACCTATGCTGAAGATCTCCTTGCAAACCTGATGATGTGGGCCGCCCTATGCTGAACTCCATCCCACCTCTGCCATTCCAAATGGCTGACATTCATTGCCTTTCTATGTCTCCTCACCCACACTCTATTGAGCAAAATGTGGAAAGGTGTCGTCCTCCCTCGATGTGGATCCCACAATGCAGGGCATCGCTTTTCTAGTGTCATTTGGGTGACAGAGGTCAAAACAACCAAGATATCCCCTACTACATTCCTCAGGCGCGCATGCCTAAATGACTAAGCTAGCAATCCTAAAAGCTCAAAATGGTTTAACCCATGTGCTAAAATGGCTTGACCTCCTTAGTGGTCCCCACCTCATGAAATAAATCCTAAGGTGGGTAGATACATGCAGGCCGTCATGCCCTATTTTCCATATGTTTGCAACTACCCTCAAAATGGCTACCAACCCAAGGATGTCCACACCCCTAGGCCCGCATTGTCATATCTCCCCTGAACGAAAGGTAAACAATGATTGAGAAAGAATGTTGTGATATTTGAATGCTGAATTACTTGATCTAACATGGATTTTGCTAACGTTCCCCTTGTTTTGTACATGAAGACGCTGATAGCTCATTTGATTGCAGGATATATGGAATCAACTATGGGACATTTGGCGGCAACTGCAGAGAAAAAATAGGGCAAGAAATCTACCAAAGCACTGAGGGGAAGAGAGGACAAGGATCAAATGAAGTATAAATTCTAAGGGGTGGAAATCAACATTAAGGTCACCACAAAATGGGACACTATCTCAGATAAAAAATTGGGGTACATAGATATTGATATTGGGGCACACAAGCGGGATGGGAAAGGTAGTCAGTTTCCCACCTCCCCTTGTGACTCTTGAACTAGTGATGGCCTACGGAGAGGCCTACCAAGAAGAAATAAAGAGAATTGTGGATCAAGATGGGAATGCATTGGTTGACCTATCCTCCAAGTCTATAGGGTAAAATTTCTACATCCCCACCTTTGATGAGATGAAGGAGACGTCAAATAAGTACACCAAAAGCACATGGAAGGATGACCCCCTCAAATGGAAGAAGTTGATCAATCAATACTGGCTAAAGGAAAAGAGGGGCAACATGAACAAAGTCCCCCAAGAGCTTTTCAAAAGTGATTTCCATGAAGATTACCATGATTTGGTAACTTTACTGAGCAAATTCATGGGCCTCCCAACAGCGACATATTTCCAAGAGTGGATGTTGTATTTTATAGAAGAAATCATCAAAGGGAAGACCAAATTTCACTGGGCAGGAATGATTAGCAACTGCCTGCATGAGTAGTTTGTAGCAGTGAAGAAGACTTCCCAATTCTACATGACCTCATACTTGGTCTATCTATTGTTTAACCTCATTCAATACAAAGGTCTATTTGTGGCACCGAGCCAGACTCTAGGGAGGGAACTAAAAGTCTATGATAGATACCTATAACTCCAGTACATAAATTTCAAGAAATATTATCACAAGGTGAACGATGGCTTTATCGGGAACATTATTAGATTACTTGGAGGTGACTTCAAAAGGAGAGTCACTCATAGTGCAAACACTTTCATCTGTCGGTTCCAATTTCCATTCATCCGATTTCCTAGGTTTACTTATATCAGAATAAGGGATTATCTGAGAGGATATACAAGCTGCCTCGATATCCAAATGACTAACTAATATTACTTGAAATCTCTAGACAACTACAACATGCACATACTGTTCTAAGTAACAATCATAGGGAAGGGATTCCTTATCCCCTCACATTCAGCCAAGGCATGTATGCAATTCTTGCATCCCAGTGTGTGGAGTACTCAGAGAAAGAAATCATTGAATACAACTTGGAGCTTCATATTGCCCAACCATGGATGGACCCATATGGCAAGCTAAAGAGGATGGTTGGAAAGGAGTATTCCCATTTACACAATGTTGAAGACTTCTAGGAAAATTGCAATGACAAAGAAGTTCACATGAGGCACTATATACACATGACAACATACTTTGCTAAAATAGTTAACTTGTTCCCAGTGCCAGACCAAGTTGTGGAAGAAGAGAACATTTCCATAGATCCAAGATTCAATACCATCACCAACCTACCACTCCCCTTGATTAACTGGGATGAAGAAGAGGTCAATGACCTTGATATTTTGACAAAGCTAATAGAGGAAAGAACAAAGCAATGGATTGATGGGAAAATTGCTTAGTTGAAACTTCAAGGAGCCACTTTGACATATGGTGAGCTTGAGGATGAGCTCAAGAGTGAGACTAATAGTGGAACTCTTGCTTCCCCATCTAGGAAACTTCAAAGTTTCCTCCCACTACCTGATCAATGAAAAGAAAAGAGGTGGTGGAATGCCAGCCAAAGCACAAGGTTTATTTTAGGAAAGTGTCAAAGGGAGAGCCCTCTAAGAAAGCTAAGAAATCAGGTGGTTTCACAGAGATTCCCACCATTCAGGAGGACCCGCTCCGCAAAGGAGAGGAAGAAGAAGTCAAGAAACCCAAGTCCCCACCTACTTCCTTTGCTCTTGCTTCCACTACCATTACTCCTTCGACAAAATCTCAGGCATTGCCTGCTTCTTCTCTGCCTGTGGTGCACATTTCAGTTCACCTTGCCTCCACTTCACCCATTGCACCAGTCTTAGTGATAGATTCTTCCTCTGATACTACTTACCCACTCTTTTCTTCCTCCATGTTGCCATCAACAACGATTCCATTGGCCTCTACAAAAACAACAATTCTCACTCTCACTCTTCCATAAGCTTTCACCAAGAATATGTAAAACATACCAATGGAGCTTTCTGGAGTATTAATGAACCCTATAGTACAAGCTACCCTAGCACAAGTTTTCGCTAGCCTCCCTATCCCTCCTCTAATAGAACCACCAAAAATGGAGGTGATAATGCATATTTCTAAAGAAATTGAGAAACAAGAGAGGGAGGCAGCTAATGCGATGGAAGAGGAACTTGATGATTATCATGAGCATCTTAAACATCAACATCTAGTTATTGATGAAGCAGTGCATTCTGGGGAAAAAAAATCCTTCGAAGAAGATGTTGGGGAACCTAGAGCAAGGTATATTGTAGAAAATTCTAACCAAGAGCTTGAGGAAGAGTTGGCCCAACAACTTAGGGATGTTTGGGAGGAATTTAAGAAGCAGTTTTCTGAGCAGAAGAAGGATACAAATGAGGAAGTGGAGGTAACCTTGGATCCTCCTACTTAAGAACAAGATAAAATACCTTATCATGATGAGGAGATGCCTCCTATAGGAGAAGAAGTAAAAGAAGAAGAGAAAGATCAAGAAGAGGAAAAGCTTGAAGAAGAGGCTAAAACAAGGAAAATCCTGGAGGTAGAGCATCATGAAGAACATGGGTGAGAAGAAGAAGAAGAGAAGACATCTAAAGGGGAAGATAGCCCTAGGGAAAACATAGCTATCAGTGAGTCACATAAAGAAACTGATGTATTCATCCGTGACTTTGACAAAGAAGAGGAAGAAAATACAAAGCAAGAGGCCCTAGGTCACCAAGAAATGGAGATCCATGATGAATCACTAAAGGAAGAATCCCAAATGCCTGAATGGCTAGAAAAGCAATTGTAGAAGAAGGTCCCCATCCTCATGGACCTGAAAGCAAGGCTAGAAGCCATTTTGGCTCGAGCGCAGATAGGTACAAAGAAGGAAAGGAAACCAAGGGTCAGATCCCACCTAACAATGGATGCATCATCATCAAGGACAGTCCAAATAGCTACTCCAGTAATAGATAAGGATGAGGGATTCAACTATAACATATCCACTATTGACTTGGAGATAGCCACCCAAGAACAAAAGATTGATAATCTCCAAGGATCAGTTGCTACTATTGTGCACCAGATGCATAAGGAGAAGTCCTCTAAGGAGGAATTAAAAGCAAAAGTGGTAGATTTAATGGCTTATATACAACAATGGTCTTCTACTGAGGAACTGCCAAGAACCTCATCGGCCCCACCTTAACTATTATCCAAGGATCATATCAGTAAGCTTCAAAGAAGGAAGGATTAGATGAAGGCTACTGAAGATTGGTTCTGACAGGTGGTCTATAATGGAAACATGGGTATTGGCCATGCCGTCAGAATGGAAAATAAGTTCCAAGAGGTGAAAAAGTAGCCTGAAGGCACAAGGAAATTCTACACCGACTTCCCAAAGCTGTATAGGATTACATATCCTAAAATTGAGGCTATCCTCAAGATGCCTGGAAGAGCATGTGAAAGGGAGCTTGTGCTAGTGAAGGATGATCATTGGATCATAGAAACATGGAAATTAGGCCTTGATCATAGAAAGGAGATCCTGGAATGGGTGCTCCATGAAGTGGAGCTTGACATCGATTGGGCTAAGGAGATTAGGACAACCTGTGAGGAGTATCTAAAGTTAATGATGGATTATGATATGCCTGCTGCTGAGCTGGATCCAAGGAAAATAAAGCCATACTTCTATTAGAAGAGGGAGAATGGGGCCATGGATACACTCACACCATAATTCATGGATTTTACTGCTCGAGACTTCACTCAATCTGAGCAAGTGATAAAGAATACACCAAAATGCGATAAAGATTGGGATGTGATTACTAGCAGGTCCAGGAAGTTGAACTTTCAGATAATCTAGTTTGATAAAATGGAGTGGAATAAGCTCCATTCATTGATAGAAAAGTTCATAGAATATGCTACTATGAAGAAGCATGAAGGAAATACGGTTATTGATGATGAGTTCCTTACGAAGTAGTTGTAGTAAAAGAGAAATTAGCTAAAAGACAAATTGCTATAGTGATGCCCACTAGAAGATAAAATAGGTTAAAGACAAAGATGTATTTTAAATTATAAAATATTAAAGGGTAGGTGAAACCCTAGTTTGTAGTGAATCTTGGACACACAATGAGATTGAATCTTGGCCATTCATTTTTCTTTTTGGACACTATAAATAGGGGGTCTCCTCTCATTTTCAAGAGAGAGTTGAGTTGCTGTAAAGACATGCTACTGAAATTCTAATAGAAATTCATTTCTTTTGGGTGGATTCTTGAGTTTCATCTCATGTTTCATGATTATTCTCTTCCTAGTTAATATATTTGAGTAGATTTACTTTGTTGTTCTATGTGTTTAGCATGCTTTAGTAGATTAGTTAATGTTGTTCATTGATGGTGAAGAATTTTGTTGTGTTGATGCCCTTCCTTGTTCATGCTTTTGCTATGTATTGATGATAAATAGTACAATAAAGCTAGTCTAAACATCTATTGAATGCTACACTTAAATTCTATCTTTTGTTCATGCTTTATGGTGAATGAATAGTTGAAAATCTGCATACCTTAGAAGATTTCACTAGTTTCATGAGACTGTGAGTTATTTTGGTTAAGTGGAACTTGGTTTTGGAAAGGTTGTCCAATGTAGCATCCTCCATTGTCACTGTTCATCGGTAGTTTCAGGTCTAGAAACTTACTCTCTTTCCTACCCTTTTGAATTTTCTTTTAAATAGTAACTTAAGACAAAGTTCATTGCACATTGTAAAGACAAATAAAATGATAAGAAATGGAGTCTAAGACTGTTGTCCTAAACTTACAGCAATAACACAACATTTTAGAAATTTACTAAACTCCATTTGAAGGACCAATTCTCCTCCAACTTAACTTACGTAAGGCTGCCCTATGATTACCAACAAAATCACATTGAACCAACTGAATTATTCCAAGCATGTCATGACCTGACACTCGAGAGACCTTGGGATAATTTCTTGCAACTTGTTTGTAGAAGATTGTTTTTCAAGAGAGGTAATTCACTCATGCATTGCTTGTGTTGAGAAGTGCTAAAACACCCATCAATAGATTCTAGTAAATATTTGAATCAAAAAATATTTCTTGAACAAACCCTTGAAGACACTAGAACTCTAGAGACTCTAAAAATCCTTCTTTGATGATTCTACATATTGCTCCTAATGAAACACAAAATAGTTTAGAATGCAAGGATCAAACTCTTTAAGGATTATACATTGAACTATATAACTTATAACATGCACCTATAGGTTCAAATAGAACATTCGTATGTGCCACTAACTCTGAGAAATAGAACGCCAAAGTTTGAATTTTTTTTGCACTTAGGGATCTTAAGAGAAATCATCGATACAGTGTAGTCCAAAACATTAAGGAGAGTTGGGTGAAAAACATGACCATTCCTACCATAGACATGCCCACCTAGACATGTTGGTGCTAACAGTTTGTCCCCATGAAGAACAAAATAAAAATTAGCCTACCTTACAACTTTACACTACATGCCTTTGATGGTTTTTGGGGTAGTAGAAAAAATTTCACCATAGCCAAATGATAAGGAGATATGAAAAAATGAGAGGTTATTCTAGACAGACCTAATGTGATCATGTATCTTTAGATATAACATTTCTAAGTGCCACAGTTTCCAAGAAAGAGCTCGCCAAATTTTTCCATTTTTTGCACTTAAAGATCTTAAGAGAAATCATCGCTACATTGTATCCAAGAACATTCTGACATTCTCAGGTGTCAAATATGACCTTTCTTAGCATAAAAATACCCACCTAGACATCTTGTAGCCATTGGTTTGGTCGCATGACAAACAAAATAAAAATTACACCACCTTGCAACTTTCTCTTCAATACATTTGATGCTTTTTCCATCAAATGAGAACTTGTCACCACGGGAAAAAGGAATGGAGATATAAAAAAATGAGAGAGGTTATTATAGAGGGACCTTAAGAGACCCTATAACTTTAGACACAATGTTTCTAATTATGACAGTTTCCAAGAAAGAGCTCATCAAAATTTATCACTTTTCGCACTTAGAGTTCTTAAGAAGTTGTAGGTACATTGTAGCTTGGAATGATCTAGTGTGTTGGGGTGCAAAAAAGGACCTTTCCTACCATAAACCCACTCACTCTGATGTGTTGAAACTATTGATTTGGATGCATGATGAACAAAACAAAAAATTAGGCTATCTTGCAACTAACACTTTTTCCATCAACTAAAAACTTGTCATTGCAGGAAAATGGATTGGAAATATGAAAAAATAAGAGATATTATTGTAGAGGGACACTATGTGACCTTGTACCTTCAGATCGAATGTTTCTAAGTGTTGTGGTTTTCAAGTAAAAGCTCATCAAAGTTTGTTGTCCTTTCATAGTTTTGTCTCTTAAGAGAAATCATCGATGCAATGTAGCTTGGAATATTTCAACATGTTGGGGTACAAAATAGGACCTTTACTAGCACAAACCTACCCATCCAAATATGTTGGAACTATTAGTTTGGTTGCACAATGAATAGAATGAAAGTTACATCACCTTGCAAATTTATACTGCATGCATCTAATGCTTTTTCCATCAATTGAAAAGTTGTCACCACGGGAAAATGGATTGGAGATATGAAAAAATGAGAGAGGTTATTGTAGAGGGACCCTATGTGACCTTATAAATTCAAAAGAAATGTTTCTAAGTTCCACATTTTTTGGATTAATAGCTCATCAATTTTTTTTTCCCTTTCACATTTTGGTCTCTTAACATAAACCACTAGTGCAATGTAGCCTGGAACGTTTTGACATGTTACTAGGGTGTGAAGCAAGACCTTGCATAGAATAAACCTACCCATATAGATGTGTTGAAATTGTTAGTTTGGTCACACAATGAATAGAATGAAAACTACACCACTTTGCATCTTTACACTTCATGCATTTGACGCTTTTTTCATCAACAAAAAAAAAATTCAGCGCAGGAAAATGGATTGGAGATATGAAAAAATGAGAGATTTTATTATAGAGGGACCCTTTGTGACCCTATAGCTTTAGAATTTTTTTTCTAAGTGCCACATTTTTCAATTAACTCATCAAATTTTTCTTCCCTTTCACACTTTTGTCTCTTAAGAGAAATTGTTAGTGCAATGTAACCTGAAACTTTTTGGCATGATGGGGTGTGAAACAAGACATTTCCTATTATGGAAATATGAACTCATGAGTTCTACAAGACATATAAATTATGGATAGAATTAAGAAATCACTCTTAAATGTATATTTTTCATTCAAGCTGATGTCACAATGAAATTTATAGTTTCAAAGTGGACGAGAGTGGGTTACCCTCTCACACCAAGCCACTAGACATACACCATGTTTCATATATTTAGGCCTCACACACCTTATGTTAAGATAGTGGTGATAAGAATGAGGTTATTCTACTATCCAAAGGACCTTAGTGTGACTATACAATGCAAGTGAAGACCTCATATGAATAATATAAGGAAATCACTTCAAAAACATTTGATGAGATAAAAAAGGGTAGATTTCAAATGATGACTAATGAGGGAAAAAAATTCATATAGAGAAAATAGTCTTAAACACTAAGGGGCATAAATAATTCAAGAGTCTTGATCATAGACACATTATCACAAAAAATTGCATTCTTTCCAAGACTAAAATGAATAATATGTAGAAGGTGAGTTTGGTATCAAATGTGATCATGATGAGCCCAAAAATCATGAGGTTATGATTGAGTTAGCCCCAATGGTAGATACAATCATGAAGCCATTTCAAAATTTAGAGTAAGTTTGAGTTTGAGTCTAAGATGGAGATATATGAATGTAACCATAATGGAGATATATGAATTTAGTGGTGACAAGTTTTCATATGAGTGTAAGGATATAGATAGAAGCATGAAGTCATGATATATATGGTTTCCATGGAGTTTGAATTGATGTTCCATATAAAATATAGATACAAATATGAAGTCATATTAAAAACTATGAAAGAATGCAATTTAAAAAATTGAAACTTTATAATATATGTGCTTTTCTCATTTTCATAGCAGTTAGAACACAAGATAATGATACATATTCTAATAACCCAAAAAAAGTGATTAATAACATGACTTGGAAATTCAATGTACATACTTACAAATCAATCCAATGAACTATTTGGGCTTTCTCTACTCTTTATTGTGTCAAGTATTTCTTCATGGTTGGACTCACACACCTTCCAAAATTTCTTGTTTGCAGGTTTTCCCCCATATTTGATCAAATGAACATTGGCTTCCACAACAAGGTTTAAGTAATGAAGAATATTATAGTGTTTGTCAAAGTCCTCAAACAACCAAGCATTAGACTTCTTCACTAGGTACCTTCCAAGCCATGTTCTAGTAACAAACAAAAAACCTGTAGGATATTTTATGTTGTCTCCATTTGTAAATGGGGCCTCCAATTTATTTTTAGCCTAAACACATTGACACAAGTAATAATTTTTTCCCTCTTTATTATCTTCATCTACAATCACTACATAAACATGCCCTGCATTAATATTTGCATCTAGTTAGATGAATTTAATGAACATTACAAAAAAAATACAAAGTAAGATAAAACTAGGAATTTTGTAAACTATGCAAGTAGATATATTACTTGGTTCTAGTAGATTTGATACATGATCAAATTCAATGGATGATTGTATCTTTGTCATTTTAAGTCCTGTCACGAGCTAATACATGTCAAGTGGGATTAGAATTCTTAATCACCATTCATCAACGTACTCCTTTGAGTCAGACTCATTCCAAGCTTGAACTATACATGAAGAACAAAAGCATGCCATATTTCATGTATGGATAGTCCATGAACCTACATTGGAGATTCTAAAAGAATGTAGCTCACTTGATCCTATCAATGTACAAAATTCCTCATATTTTTCAATGTTAGTATCATCTACCAACCAAAAAATTCTACAAATTGAATAATTACCTTTATTACCTAGACCCATAGCATGACTACACCACTGGATGATTGATCTTGCATCTATCAAGTTTAGACTATCTTTGTACTTTAACTCTTCATGTGCTAAGGCTCTTTTAATACATGCTCCTAAACCATCATGCTCCCCCTTTCCACGCCTTACCTAAAATAAATTCCACATATGTTGAACACCACTGATCCTTTGCATCTTGCTTAACCAATAAAACATTCTAGAGTTCTTGAATTGAGATGTACAATTATCCAACCATATGATATGTTGACTGAATGATATGCCCCTACTAGCCAAATTAGTGTAGAACATCTAAAAGAAACCTTGGATGAACTCTATAGAATGTGTGCAATCATCACTAATGTAAAAGTGATTCTCCCTCAATACCTTCATGTCATCCTCTATACTATTAGTTTCATGAATGAATGATATATTCATAAATACAACAACTTGTGTGGAGTTGTAGTATTGCGATTGCACCTCATTCTATGGATATAGTGTGTAGTTGTCTACAAATTCGACAATTGAAATGATGCTATGAATTGGAAAAATTTCCTTGCATAACTTAAACTATGAGTCCAACCATTGAGATCTATGTGTATGCTTCACATACTCATAGACCACATGATCATGAAATATGCCCATAAACTAATACATTGGAATATTATGAATAACCAATTCACACTTTTTTTCTTCTTTCCCATCTTTTAGACTATAGGCCACTATCTTGTATTTTCCAAATTCCACAATTTCATTTCCAACTACATTTGTACTATGCATGTTTTGGAAAATTAGCAAATGTTGCAAGCCAACACAATGAACACATGTTCCATCCAAACATGATTTCTTGTAAATTTTTTACCTTCCACTCTTTCAAATAAAATGGTAGATATGAAATCCCTTAAATATCTAGGTGGAGGCCTTATGTTACATTCCTGCAAAACATTGTTAGTATGCATATCTACACATATACATTGATAAACATCATAATGGTTAGAAAACTCAATATGTACTCTACAAAAAGTAGTGCATGTGATTTATTTTGACTTAAAAAGGATTTATCATTTTAAAAAACTTTGAAATTTTTTAGCTTGAGGATACATCTTTACAAATTTAACAAAAAATTGGGTTTGATTCATATGTCCAAAAAATATTTTGGATTTGGTGCATGGATTCAACTACCAATTATCCTTATTACAACATCTCTTTGATTGGGAGATACCTTTGTGTTATTCTTCCAAAATTATTGTATTAGATATCTCAAGGCTTGAGCAATTTCTTTATCTTCCATGGTAGTCTACTCGAGAATTCCCATAACTCATTGTTATTTGGATCCACCACTCTTTCATGCCTTCTTTTGGCTCTCATTAGGGATATGATCTATTTATTTTCAAAGTTTTACTCATCTTTGAAAGGATCATCTTATTCTTCATTTGATTTCCTACCAACTTTGATGCCATCACACGTCGTGTGGTATTACTACCTTTTGTGCGTGAGCTAGAACCCAAACTCTCATATGCATTCATTAGATTATTTACAATGGATTTCTCACTCAAGTCTTCCAATATTCTTAACCCAATAATCTTCATGATGGGCCTAAATTTTAGTTTCCTCATCATTTCAACAAATATTTGACATCTTCCAACCTCATTTAGCTTCTCAAAAAATAATCTCCACATCCTCCTCACATATCTTTGACAAGTACATTTTTGAATCTTATCAGCCATTGGTTTCAAAACATGAGAATCAATATCAATCAAATATTTAGGCTTTCTATGTAAAATTCTAGGAGGATTTCTTAAAGGTAAAGTTGTGCCAACATTAGGAATGTCAACAACATCAAGGATAGATGGCGTACCTTCAATCGAAGATGAAAATGATGACATACCTTGAAATTGACATGTAAACAATGTTGTACCTTCAACTTGAGATGTGGTATGTGGAGTGTGTTCAAGTAGAGATGTGTTTCCTGATGTAATTTCAACACCACTTGTTGTATATGGTGTTCGTTCAATTGGAGATGTGATTTTTTATGTAATTTGAACATGGCATATTGTAGATGGTGTGCCTTGAACTTCACTTATGGTTGATGATGTGGCCCCAAATTTAGGATTTTTTTGTATCCTTGCATAAATTTTTTGCATCAGTTCCCTTTGTGATTCCAATTCAACATCTCTCTTAGACTACATTGGAATTTCTTCTTCTTCTATGGGGTTCAATTTCTTTTCTTCATGAACTTTCCTTTTTATTTATCTTCTCCTTACATTTCTGGCTTCATGTTCATTTGGTGTTAGAGGTTTTTCTTGTTTCCTCAACATGATGTTGAATACTACATGTTCACAAACAAAAAAAGAGAAAAATAAAGTAATGCTTACTAATACAAAAAAAAAAACCAAATGAAGATGATTTCAATTGATCTATGTGAGAAGGTGATAAGAATAAAAAAAAAAAAATTAAACAAAAAACCCTTGATAAACAATTGAATGGTACAAACATGACAAATATGACCTCATATAATAAAAAATCATCTAAAAATTTCAAATTTACACCAACATAATTGTTGAATACAAACAAGACAGTCACTTTCATTGATGAACATGTTACCATCCTTCTCAAACACACATAAATGTAGAGGGAAACAATAATACTCTTTCACCAAGGGTAGCTATAATACTCTTTTTCCAAGGGATTATCCTTTTAGTTTGTGGGTTTTCATTAGTATCATGAAAAAATGTAGAGCTTAAGATCACAAAGGTATGTGTGTTTCCCTTGGAGTTCATGACCATTGGTTGATTTAAATGGGGGCAAGTGATTGTATTTCATGAAAACTTATGTTGTTTTCTTTCAATGTGTTTGTAAATATTTTAAATGACTATTTAAAAAACCTAAGAAAATACCAAGTCTAAAAATGGAAGTAACATAGATAGTTTGGAAGTATTTGAGAGAAAGAAGTAGAAAATTTATTCATAACAATGAAAGGGAAACATGTAATAAAGGATAGTCATAAGTTTTTATGACAGTCATAACACTCCACCATGTATGAAATGAACATAAAAGATAAAGGATAGAGTCAAAACATGATAGCAAGATCACAAGGTAGAGCACCATTTGAATAGAGTCACCTCAAGGTGTTTGAGTAGGATTTAGATCTCAATGAAAGATAGAGGCATTCACAACAAGAGAAAGGACAAAAAAAAGTTTGAGAGGGTAGATTATATAGCCTTATGATTGTAATGTAGTATAAGGGGTGTCCATTCCAAGAAGGGATAATAACAAGTTTGAGAGGGAGGTAGTAAAAGGATAATCACTTTCAATCCAAGAAATGAAAATACTATCAATATGAAGGTTATGCAATCAAGGAGCCAACCACATGGTCATAATGAGAATAGGAGACAAACAACAACTATGCAATGAAGGAGATTTCAAATAATGCAATGAACTTAGAGAAGGTTACAAAGGACAATGAACATAATGTTGAGGACAACCACCATTATGAAGGGTAATGAGGGAATTATTGACTAAGAAGATGGTAGGGGAGGACCTATGACAGTCTTAGGTAAAGAACCATGCATATGAAAATGAACATGCACAAGATCAATGGAGACATTTGAGAGAATCCTAAAATGAAATAGGATAGTCATAGTATTCTTTAAAGAGAATTTCCTAAATGGCATTGGCAATCATGAAGAACCTTTAAGAGGAAAAGGATCATTAAAGTGGACTATCAAGAGAAGAATCCATCTAAGGATAGACCTAGATGGTAATGTGTGATACTATCAAAGAGGACAACTGCTGAGTTAGTAGGGTAAGAAAACACACCTTCTCTACCTTCTCAAAAACACCTAAATGTAGAGAGAAAAAATAATACTCTTTCACCAAAGGGAAATAATAATGCTCTTTCACCAAGGGCACCAATAATACTATTTCAAAAGAAATAAATTTATGAAAGTCAAAATGGAATTTTCCACAAAATAATTTTGATGGGAAATTTTTTTTATAAGTATATTGAATGGCAATAAGTAGAATAATTAATGTAATACAATGTAACTTCTTCTTCTTCCTCATACTTAAGAATTCCAAACATCTCAATCAATACTTGAATGAAAATTTCTATCTAATTGGTCTTATCCATGGTATAGGAAGCACTCATTACATATTCCTCTATTATTTTGAAATAGATTTCTCTGACATCCTCTCATCTACCCATAGCTCTTATACCCCTAGTCCACTACCTAGTTGTAATCTTAGGTTAATATACCACATTTGTAGTTGCATCTTAGAATAATACACATGCTAGAATTTGGAATCTAAACTAAACAATCATTTTTTTTTGCTTCTTGAGTTGATGGAATTTATTCTTGGGCCTATTAGAACCTTTTAGTGCATAGGAATCTATAAATTAGGGATTGCATTGGTTTGTAAAAATATAATGGGAGGAAAATTTTCATATTGTTCCTTCTCAGATTGACGAAAGATGGAATAATTTAATGTTGTTTAGATTCTTCTTTTAGAATTAAGCATAAAAATTGTATGTAGTATTTCAAAGAGATGATAGGAAAAGGAAAAAAGAACATTAGCCAACACAAATATGAAACTAATAGAGAAAGGTGCCAATTACATCCATAGCCAAGGTCTTATTGAATGGAACAAGCACTAGATTGTATCCAATCATTTTGACACTCATTGAATATGGCATTTTGCTACATAATACAGGTAGTAGAAAATTGCAACTGAAAATAAGGCAAATAAAAAGAAATTGATCTATGTGAGAAGAAAAGGAAAATATGTAGCTAATGGAGGAAGGGGAAGATTACATCCATAGCCAAGGTCTTATTGAATGGAAAAAGGGCCATATTTTAGCCAATCATTTGTACACTAATTGAATATGAAAATTTTCTACATAATATAGGTAATATAGAGTGAATCAATTTGTTTGTTTTTAGATCAATTGCTAAAAATCAAATGAAAATAAACTAATCTATGTGAGAAGCAAAGGAAAATTTGTAGCTAATGGAGCAAGGGGAAGATTACATCCATTTCCAAGGTCTTATTAAATGGAACAAGGGGTAGATTTTATCCAATCATTTGTACACTCATTAAATATGACACAACCAAAAACTTGGAGCTCTAATATCACTTGATCTCTAATAACTAGGTTCATAACCCTAGAGATACATTAAACATATTATTTTAAGCTAGCTATTCACCTACAAATCTTGGAAACTTTCCCTAAAGGGTTTAATCAACTTGCACTAATAGTTCATAACTAAAATGAAATTAAGCAAATAGTAGAGAACATAATGACAAAATCACAAAAATGACTCTTATTGGAAAATGACATGAAGATGCAAATAATAATTTCAATGGTGAATAATGATGGCACATAATGCTAGAAGTGGAATTAACTTGGGTAGGATCTTCTTCCTATAAGTGTATTCAAGTTAAATAATATTATCTTATTTCAATGATACAAATGATTTAGTTTTTAGCTAATCAATTTTAGCTAGTTAATGTTAAGATCATATGCCATCACTCTTATGCAATTAGATGTTAGAGAAGTACATGTCAATGTGTGAAGGTATAGTGAAGTTATAATAAGACATCACCAAGAAAATTGTTGGAATGACCTATTGATAGTGGATGTGGTGACAAAGGGGTGTTAGTGGTAGAAATAATAGACCCTTGTGTTCAATAATCATTGATGTGCATTAACAAGAATATTTTATGGAAGGTGCACCCAAATAAAATCTCATTTAGTGTAGCTTTAATAGAGGGTGAACAAGGTTATGGAAAAATTTTGCTAACTAGTTCTAATGCACAAGAAAAAAAAAACACTCCATAATGGTTATGTCTAAATTAGCTACACAAATATCATACAAAACACATAAGACTCAAATCCTTCACATTTTATCATGAAGCACGAGAGTCAAACATGGTACATGGACAAGCACACAAGGCATATCTTGGGAGTTCTTTGTAACCAAGAAAAAATCCCATACAAATCGATCAAATATACACTGTCATAAACTTCAAACAAAACCCATAGAAATTAATGGTATATCACTATACCCTTTACACAAAACCCATATAGCTACAGTAAAAAGGAGTGAATTTCACTAACCCTTATGGAAATGGACTACTATAAGAATTGAAAATGGAATACATAAGAATGTTTGTGTTAGGTTGAAATAATCTATATAAGTATACATGAATTCATCTAAATCATGTCATTTTTTTCTTCAAACTCCTAAATAATTCAGATTTTTATGAAATTCCCATCTAATTCAATGTTGAATTATATGTAAAACTATTATGATTAATAAAATTATAAAAATAATGGTCTATATTGTCAAAACTAAACCAAAAAACTCAATATAAACATTTCAATTCTATGAAAATGAATATATTACCTAAGATAATCAAATATGATGCAAAAAATTCAAATTACCTCCTTCTACATTTCCCAACAAGAAAATTAGTGCTCAAAAGGTGTTGGAGCAAGCATAATATGGTACTACAACAAGTCAATTACATAAAAAGGTATTTTCTTATTGGAGAAAGTGTAGAACCAGACAAAGGCAGAGAATTGTGGGCTCGTATCATGGGTCAAATCCCTTTTTTTTACCATTTTTGCAAAGGCCATTTGGTGTTCGCTAAATTTGGTGAGTGAAAAATGTGTTGCAAAACAACCTTTGCAATTTGGTGAGCTGCAAATGTTCTGTATAGAGAATTTTTAATTATGAAGGCCTTGAACCTACACGAAGATCGACAGAGGGGAGAGAGAAGAGTGGGAAAGACCTAGAGGAGTAGCAAGGGATGTAGAGAGAGGTTTGATGAGCTTTATTAATAATGAAGAGGATAAGAGAGAAGAGTGGGAGAGACCTATAGGAGTAGTAATGGGATAAGGAGTAAGAGATGTAGAGATGGCTAAGGAGGGATGAATAAGTAGAGAAGGATTGAGTGAGATACCTAGAGAGGGGAGAGGTAGAGAGGTGAGGGGAGAGAGATGTGAGAGATAGAAGAGAGGAAGAGAAAAAGGGAAGTGTTGGTAGAGGAGTAAGAAGGGATGGAGGAATAGGAATACATGGAGGGAGTGAGAGGTATAGGGAAGGAGGATTTAGAGAGGAGATGATGCAGAGAGGGGAGGGAAAAATAAGAAAGGAGGGGTGAGAAAAAAAAGGAGGTAGAGAGGTGAGGGGGAGAGAGAGGCAAGAGATAGAAGAGAGGGACAGAGTAATGGAAGTATTGGTAGAGGAGTAAGAATGGATAGAGGGATAGGTAGACATGGGGGGAATGATAGGCATAGGGAATGAGGAGTTAGAGAGGATATTATGTAGAGAGGAGAAGGAAAGAGAAAAAATGAGGGGTGAGAGACATAGGGGATAGATAGGGGTGAGAGAGATAGAGGGGGGAGAAGGGTGGGTAATGAGACAAGGAGGGAGAGGTAGAGAGGTAAAGAGGGAATGAGGGAGAGTAATGGAGATGGGGAAAGAGAGATGGTGGGAGGAATAGGTAGTGATCAAGAGAAAGGAGATAGATGGGAAAGAAACAATAATAGAGGGATAGAGAAGAAGAGAGAGGTAGGGGAGAGAGAAGAAAATGAGAGATAATTTCACAACTTGAGGGAAGGAGGGGTAAGGAGGAGGGAAAGAGGTGGAGAGGGAGGGAAATAACTAGAGATCCCTAAGAGATATGGAAGTGAGATACCTACAACCTAGGAAGAGAGGGGTGAGAGACATAGGGGAAGAGATAGGGGTGAGAGAGATAGAGGGGAGAGAGGGGTGGGTAGTGAGACAAGGAGTGAGAGACCTATAAATGAGTGAGGGATGGAGAGGTAGAAAAGGAGTGATTGAGAGACCTATAGAGGGGAGATGTAGAGAGGTGAGGGGATAGAGAGGTAAGAGGAAAAATAGAAGAAAATGAGAGAGAGAAGTTTACAAATTAAGGGAAAGAGGGGTAAGGAGGAGGGAGAGAGGTGAAAAGGGAGGGAAATAACTACAGAGCCCTAAGATATATAGAGGTGAGAGACCTATAGCCTGGGGAGAGAGGGGTGAGAGACATAGGGGGAGAGATAGGGGTAAGAGAGATAGGGGGAGAGGGGTGGGTAATGATAAAACGAGTGAGAGACCTAGATGGCTAAGGAGGGATGGAGAGGTAGAAAATGAGTGATTGAGAGAACTTGAGAGGTAATAGGTAGAGATGTGAGGGGGATAGAAAGGTGAGAGATAAAATAGAGGGAGAGAGAAAGAGAAGTATTAATAGAGGAGTAAGAAGGGATGGAGGGAGAGAAAAAAATGGAGGGAGTGAGATACATAGGGAAGGAGTTAGAGAGGAGATGATGTAGAGAGGGGAGGGAAAAAGAAACAAGGAGGGGTGAGAGACATAGGGGAAGAGATAGGGGTGAGAGATATAGAGGGTGGAGATGGGTGGGTAATGAGACAAGGAGGGAGAGGTAGAGAGGTAAAGAGGGAAGGAGGGAGATTCATGGAGATGGGGTGAGAGAGAGGGTAGGAGGAAGAGGTGGTGATTGAGAGAAAGGAGATATATGGGAAATAAATTATAATAGGAGAGAGAAGAAGAGAGAGGTAGGGGAGAGATAGAAGAAAATGAGAGAGAAGAGTTCACAACTTGAGGGGAATATGGGTAAGGAGGAGGGAACGAGGTGGAGAGGGAGGGAAATAGCTAGAGAGCCCTAGGTGATATAGAGGTGAGAGACCCACAACCTAGGGAGAGATGGGTTAGAGACATATGGGAGAGATAGGGGTGAGAGAGATATTGATGCAAGAGCATTCAACCATGTAGGGAAATCTTGCATCACCCAAAAATATTGTTTTATTTATTTTATTTAGTTGTTTTGAGTCCCATGATGTCACTTAAGGGGTATAAGACTATCAAATGTCAAAAATAGCAAAATTTGGGCACTTGCTAATTTTAGTAAGTCAGCCTAAATAGACTTGTATGGATGTGAAAATTTACCCCAAGGAGCAAAGTTGAAAAAAATTTATGATCGTGAAAGAATCACCTGAATACCTTGCACGGTTTGGGAGAAATCAAAGTTTGTCTTAGGAAATTTCTCGAAAGTAGTTTCAAATTCAGCCATAAAAATTTAGAGGCCTCGAAACAACTCAAAGTGGATGAACCGACCTATAGTGGGTTCACATGTTTTAGATCTCATTGAGAGCTTTCCAATGATATGCAATAATAACAAATTAGACACCCGGATAAAAAGTTATGGCCCCATGAAGTTGGTCCTCTAAAAAGTGAATTTCATAAAAATTTCTTTGTAGGCTAGAAATCAAATGGTGGGACTTTTGGCACCAAAAAAATAGGGGGAAATTCAAACTTTCTAGAACATTATAGGGTGGTTATTGGGGAAAATAAAAAAGAGTTAAGTGGGGGTTGTAGAAGGTGACCCTGATAATGCAGATTGTGTCTCTGAATACTATATTTTCTTTTCAGAGTTGATTTTGTTGTAATAAATCAAGCCCATGAGGTTGTAGCATGTAAGATTTGAATTTTTAATTTCATTTTCTAAAACTAATTGAGAGTGAGTCCTTTTTCTGTCTCACATCTTCTATGTTGGTATCTGTTGTTGTGATTTCTATGGGTTTTGGGTAGTGTGGCCTTTATCAAGTGGTATCAGAGCATGAGTTTCTGAGCCTATAACAGAGTACTAAATGTGAGGTAGTTGCAATAGGACCTATAAGTGTGGGTTGAATTTAAGATACCTCCAAGACTTACCCAATATGGCAAAGGTAGAGGCCGAGGTGGTGGAGTAAGAGATCCACCTAGAGATGAAATCAAAGCCCTTAGAAGACAATTAGAAACCTTGCAGGAAGATGTTTGAAGAAGAGATGTGAAACAAGATAGAGATGATAGTGAAGATGAAATGGAAGAGGAAGAGTAGGATCCAATGGATCTTGGAGAAAGAAGATTGTTGTGAGCAATCACAAGCATTGGGAGGAGACCTAAAATGGAGATTTCAAATTTTAGTGGAATTCTTAATCCTAAAGAATTAATTGATTGGATCAATGACATGGAGGAATTTTTTGAGTTTGAGGAGATTGAAGATCCTCACAGAGTGAGCTTTGTAAAAAAAAATTGAAAGGTCACACCAATATATGGTGGAAAGAGGTCCAGTTAGAAAGAGGAAGACAAGGGAAAGATAAAATTTCTAGATGGGACAAAATCATGTCAAAATTGAAGAAATAATTTATTCCAATGAATTACGAATTGGAGCTACTCAAGAAGATGCAGAGCTTGAGACAAGGGACAAGGATAGTGAAATAATACATAGAGGAATTTCACAAGGTCCTGATTTAGATAGGACATTCTGAGGCGAATAAAGAGAAAGTTGCTTGTTATATTAATGGGTTGAAACCAATCATATAGGAAGAATTGGCACTGGTAAGAATAACCACCATTAAGGATTCTTATCAGTTTTCTCTAAAGGTTGAAGAATGACTAAACAAGAGGTTTGAGAACAAAAAATGAGGTGGAGGTCATGGAGGAAAGACCAGTGGATGGTCATATGGAGGTCAAAATGAAGATCAAAAGAAGGGTGAAGGCTCTAGTAGCAGCCAAAACCAAAAAGGAGTTAACACCTACAGTCCTCATGATCAAAATAATGGAGACCAAAGAGGAAGAGGAAGATTTGGATGAGGCTTCTGTGGAACCTATTTCTAGTGTGGAGAAGGACATAGAGCCTATGAGTGTCCTCAACATAAAGGAAGGACAAATAGAAGACATGAGGGTAATGCATGAGTTGTACATGTAGATGAAGATGGCGAGTCTTCACATTCTAATGATAGAGAAAGAGGAGAGGTTCTTGTTACTAGAAGAGCCTTTTTGAATGAGGAGAAGGAACCAACTCAAAGGAAGAATTTGTTTCACACTAGATGTAAGTGTGAAGGTAAAGTTTGCAATGTTATTATTGATGGAGGTAGTAATGATAACCTTGTTTCAGAAAAAATGGTTAGTAAGTTGTAGTTGGAGAGAATAAGGCATCTAAACCCATACCAAATTGCTTGGTTGTAGAAGGACCGTAAATCCTTGGTAAATGAAGAATGTCTATTAAAGTTAAAGATTGTAAATTACTAAGATGAGGTATTGTGTGATATTATGCCTATGGATGTTTGTCATATGTTGTTAGGTAGACCATGGAAGTTTGATCAAAAAGCAGTACATGATGGAAATTCCAACACCTATTCTTTGACAAAGGATTGAGTTTTTCATAAGTTGAAGCCCTTGAAAGAGGTAGAACAAAAGGTATACAGTAATGCAAGAATTTATTTTGTTGATGGAAGAAAGTTCCTAGAAGGTATGAAGCATGAGCATATGTGTTTTGCATTGATCCCTAGAGTTGATAAAGAAGATACTATTGAGGTACCTGTAGAGGTTTCAGATTTGTTGAATGAGTTTCAAGCTATTATTTCTGATAACATACCTAAAGGTTTTCCTCCCGTAAGAAAGATTAGTCATCAGATGGACCTGATTCCTAGAGCCAGTTTGCAAAATAAGGCAACTCATCATATGACTCCAGTAGAGAGAAGAGTTGAACAAAAAAGTGCAATATTTATTGTGGAAGGGATTGATTAGAGAGAGTTTGAGCCCATGTGTAGTACCTGCAATACTAGCTCCAAAGAAGGATGGGAAATGGTGGATGTGTACAAATTCTAGAGCCATCAACAAGATCACCATAGGGTATAGATTTCCCTTGCTGAGAATGGATGCCATTATGGATTTTTTGAGTGGAGTTGAGTACTTCAAAAAGATAGATTTGAAGAGAAGATATCACTAGATTTATATTAGAGAAGGAGATGAATGGAAGACAACCTTTAAAACCAAGGAGGACTTGTATGAGTGGTTAATCATTCCTTTTTGGCTAACCAATGCACCGACCATATTTATGCAGCTTATGAATGAGGTATTAAAATAATTTTTAGGAAAATTTGTTATTGTTTATTTGGATGATATTTTGATTTTCAATAAGACATTGGAGGAGTACTTGATGCATATCTGAAAAGTTTTTGAGAAGCTAAGGGAGGAGAAGCTGTTGATTAATTTGAAGAAATATAGTTTTGTGAAGAGAGATTTGGTGTATCTGGGATTTGGTGTCTCAATAGAGGGTCTTAAAATGGATCCAAAGAAGGTGAAATCTATCATTGAATGGCCTACCTCAAGGAATGTTATAGAGGTAAGATCATTTCATGGTCTAGCAAGTTTTTACAAAAAGTTTATTAAGAATTTTAATAGTATTTATGCACCTATAACTGAAGCAATGAGAGGGGATAAAAAAAATTTAAGTGGACCACAAGAGCAGCCAAAAGTTTTGATGTTGAAGAAGAAAGTTATAAAGCAACTTGTTTTGGAACTTCCAGATTTCAATAAGGTCTTTTAGGTAGATTGTGATGCTAGTGCTACTACCATAGGAGCTGTTTTGAGTCAAGAAGTTAAGCCTATTACCTATTTTAGTGAGAACTTGAATGATGCCAAGAAGAAATATTCTATCTATGATCAGGAGTTTTATGCTATAGTTAAGGCTTTGAAGAAATGGAGACACCATTTTTTTCCAAAAGAATTTGTTTTATATACTAATCATCAGGATTTGCAATATGTCAATAGTCAAGGAAAGTTAAATCAAAGGCACTTCAAGTGGGTTGAGTTTTGTAGAGTTATACTTTTTTTTTGAAGCATAGGAGTGGAAGGTCAAGTAGATTTGTAGATGCCTTGAGTAGAAGGAAAAAATTGTTGATAGAAATGAATATAGAGGTTGTTGGGTTCAATGAACTCAAGAGTTTGTATCCTGAACATCCAAACTTTGCAGAAGCTTAGAAAGCTTGTTTGGAACTTGTTGCATTGGATAGGATGAGATGGTTGGATTTCTTAATCCAAGATGGGATGTTGTTCAAAGGAAGCCAATTGTGCATTCCAATGAGTTCTATGATAGAAAATCTAATCAAGGAGAAGCATAGTGAAGGATTGGCTGGACATTTTGGTCAAGATAAGACCATTGCTTTTGTCAATGAGAATTATTATTGGCCATAGTTACAACAATATGTGAAGAAGTTTGTACAAAGTTGCAGAGTATGTCAGATGGAAAAAGGAACAAGTTAGAATACTAGATTGCATTAGCCATTACCTGTACCTGAGAGGCCATAGGAGGATATTACTATGGCTTTTGTTCTTGGATTGCCAAGGACACAAAGAGGGCATGATTCCATATTTGTGGTGGTGGATAGATTTTCAAATATGGCACATTTCAATTCATGCCATAAGACCAGTGATGATGTTCATGTTGTAGAGTTGTTTTTGAGAGAGGTAGTGAGACTATATGGTTTACCAAAGAGTATAGTTTTAGACAGAGATTCCAAATTTGTTGGTTATTTCTCGAGGACATTAGGGGAGAAGTTGAAGACAATTTTGAATTTTAGTTTTGCACACCATCCATAGAATGATGGAAAAACAGAGGTGGCGAATAGGATTTTGGGAAACCTGCTAAGATGCTTAGTTGGAGATAAGCCTAGGGGATGGGATTTGATTATACCATAGGAAGAATTTACTTACAACAATTTTGTAAACAAGAAAACTAGTAAATTACCATTCCAGATCATGTATGGGAGTAGTCCAAGAACTACATAAATACTATCAAACCATGTCTTAGTCTTGGGGAGTCCTACCAAAAAATCCATACTAACACACTCCCATGGTCTATTAGGAATGGGAAAAGGTTGATACAAACCTGCATTGCTGGCTCCCCCTTTGGCTTTCATGCAAACAACACACTACTCCACATATTTCCTAACACCTCTTGCCAACTTAGGATAGTAATAGAACCTTTGTACCAGCTCTAAAGTTTTATTTATTCCAAAATTCCCACTAAGACGGCCATAGTGTTTCTCTTGGATCAGATTTTCCCTCATTGATCCTCTTGGGACACATAATAGATTGCCCTTAAATAACAATCCATTTTGTAGTGTATACTCAACATATTGACTATGAAAATAATTTTCAAAATCTGAACATACCTTGTAGGCTTCTGAGAAATCTTCATCCTCACCATAGAGATCTTTGAAACTCTCTAATCCAATGCTTTTCAGCTGTATCTCTTGGACTGTCAACATTCTCCTGCATAATGCATCTACCACCTTATTCATTTGTCCCTTCTTATGCTTGATGGTAAAAGTGAAA
This sequence comes from Sequoia sempervirens, assembly GCA_007258455.2. Taxonomy (NCBI): domain Eukaryota; kingdom Viridiplantae; phylum Streptophyta; class Pinopsida; order Cupressales; family Cupressaceae; genus Sequoia; species Sequoia sempervirens. The sequence continues at coordinate 179,471,986 of VDFB02000015.1, forward strand.
GCTTGGATGTATTCCATCCATTTCAAGTGTCTATTGCTTAAAATCTCTTGGGTGTCGATGTAACTGAGTGCCTAGTTATCTGTGAAGAACACAAACTCTTTGGGCAATAAATAATGCCTCCACTTCCTAAGGGACTACACTAAAGCATATAATTCCAGATCATAGGTGGAGTATTTTTGCTTGGTTCATTGAGTTTTTCACTGAAAAAGGCTACAGGCCTACCTTCTTGACTGAGTACTCCTCCGACTGCTACTCCACGTGCATCACACTCAACTATAAACAAATTATCAAAACTAGGAAATAGCAAAATTGGTTGAGTTGCCACTTCTTGTTTCAATTTTTCAAACCCTCTATCAGCCTCTTGAGTCCATTTAAACATTGTTTTTAAACCACCTTTAATAGTATCTAGCACTGGTGCACATATACCACTAACATTCCTAATGAATTTTCTATAAAACTGAGCTAAACCATGTAAACTCCTTACCTTTGTTGCTATGGTTGGTGTAGGCCAGTTTAGGATGGCTTCCACCTTGCTTGGATCCATCTTCAATGTTCCTTGGGATACTACAAAGCCTAGATACACAAGTTCTTGTTTGAAGAACTCACACTTCTCAAGGTTGATTGCCAACTGTTCTTCTTGCAGCCTTTTTAGAACCATCTCCACCTACTTCAAATGTACTTCTGCTATCTTACTAAAAATCATTATGTCATCCAAGTAGACTACCACAAAAATCCCTATGAAATCCTTAACCACCTCATTCATTAGTCTCATGAATGTGCTAGGGGCATTTGAGAGGCCAAATGGCATCACTTTCCACTCATACAAACCATCATTTGTCTTAAAATTTGTCTTCCACTCATCACCATCCTTAATTCTAATTTGATGATACCTGCTCTTAAGATCCAGCTTGGTGTAATACTGTTCTCCTCCAAGACAATCCATCAGGTCTTCAATTCTAGGTATTGGGAATATATACCTAATGGTGATTCTATTGATTGCTCTAGAATCAGTACAAAGTCTCCACTTACCTACTTTCTTTGTTGCTAAAACAACTGGGACTGCACAAGGGCTGATGCTCTTTTGAATTAGACCTTGATTCAACAATTCTTCCACTTGCCTAGTCACCTCTTGGTTCTACTCAGGTGTAAGCTTGTATGCTGATTTGTTAGGCAATGAGGCTCCAGGTATAAAGTCAATTTGATGACTTATTGCTCTCTTGGGTGGTAGAGTTGTAGGTGTTCCATCACTCACTATGCTCTTGTATTTATCAAGTAATCTTTGGAATACTTCTGGTAAGACTGTCCTTTCAGCCTTTTCTTCCCCTTTGGACTGCATTAGAACCACATAACCTTCACCTCCTTGATGTAGATTGCTGAGAAACTCTTTACCACTGCTCAACATGATGTTTGGAACCTTGGACTATCCTTCATCATCCTCAGTCAATGACTGCAGCTTAAAGGTTCTTCCATCCTTCTTGAATTCAATGGTTTTCTCCTTCCCATGATATATAGCACCTCTGTCATATTGCCATGGCCTTCCAAGTAGAAGATGGCATGCATCCATGGGTAGTACATCACAAATCAGCTTGTCTTTGTAGCCTCCAATTGAGAATTCCACTATAACCTGCTCATTCACTAGAACACTTTGACCTTTATTCAGCCATGTGACCTTGCAGGGATTGGTATGAGGTAGCTTCTGCAATTTTAATTTAGTTACTGCCTCCTCAGAGATAATATTATCTATAGAACCAGAATCTACAATGACCTTGCATACCTTTTCAAATATCTTGCACCTTGCTCTAAACAAAGCTCTCCTTTGCTTGGTTTCTTCCTTGATCGGTTGTCTTATCAACACTCTACTAAACATCATATTTTCTCCTACTTCTGATACTATATGACTGATCTCAGGTGATTTGACACTCATGGTGTCCTCTTGTGCATAGGCCACTCTTTTCTCATTCCTAGAAGAAGAAGCTTTCTCCGGGCATCTATAAGCTCGATGACCTAGCTGATTGCAGTGATAACATTTCATGGTGGCAAAGTAAGAATTACTTCTGCCTGCTCCTCTTCCTCTATTTGAACCACCTTGAGGTCCTCTTCCTCTATTAAATCTTCCTCTTGATGATGTTTCACCTCCATGCTCAGTAAGCTTAGATTCTCCTTGGTTTCTTTGATCATTACCTCTTCCTTGGTAACCACCACGCTGTCCTCTTTGATCTCTGCCTCTACCTCTGCCTTTAGAGGACTGATCATGCTTCCTTTTATTCCTCTCTTCAATCTTTATAGCCAGCTAATAACATTGATGGACTGTCTTTGGGTTGAGTAAATCCATCTCTTATTGTATGTTCCACTTCAAGCCATTAAGGTACCTAGCCACTTTTAGGCTCTCATCTTCTATCACATTTGATCTCATGCAAAGATTCTGAAACTCTTCAGTATAGGTGTTGACATCTTGATCTTTCTGCCTTAAACTCTGCCTCTTCTTGTGAAGTTGGATCTCATAATCATCTGGCATATATGCTTCCTTCACCTTAGCAACCATTCCTTTCTAGGTTGATATGGGCTTCTTGCCTTCTTTCTCCCTTTCAGTCTGAACAAATTTCCACCATGTCAAAGCTGATCCTCTCAACCTTGATTTTGCAACCTTCACTTTTTGTGCTTCAGTGACTCCATAACATTCAAAGTGGTTCTCCATGCCATCTATCCAATCCATGACCAAATCAGGATCCATCTTTCCATGGAATAGTGGTATGCCCTCAAGTCCTTTTAGACTCAGGGCTTTCAATGCCTTCAAGAAAGGCTCCTCCTCTAGAACAAGGTCAGGTTCAGGGACTTTGTCTTCCTCTGCAACCTATTCTTCTTTTGTAACTTTACCTTCCAACCTTGCATTGTTCAATGCCTTCTCCAATTGCTCTATTCTTTCTTTCAGGGACTTGTTGTCCTCTTCTTGTTGTTCAACCATCTTGGCTAACTGTTCATTTGTCACCATGGTGGGGGTTTCACTTGACTCAACTTCTGACATATAAGCTACTTTCCCAAATCTTTCACTACTCTAATACCAATCTGATAGGGACAGGGTTGGATTGAGACAATCACAATCTCAATGCTCTGAGTCCTTTCCTTGAGAACTCCTAAGGTGTCACTTCATCCACCATTCAACCTGTAGGTCCTCTGTTAGTTTAGGTACCTTTGGTTCATTGCCAACCCTGCTATCATCTCTAATTTGCTGCTATCAATCAGTTCTTGGTGCTTTTCCTCACTTACTCCATCCAGCCCTTAATCCTTTTAAAGACTAGTCAAACCTCCAATGCCTCCTAACTTTCTTGCAGGGGTGTGTTTAGGCTTCTATGATTTCAAAAACCATCAAGGAAGGGTTCTTATTTAACCTCCATGCTTTGATCCTCCATCACTATCACAAAACCCTAGTCTAGGGTTTGGGAAGGGCTACTAGGATTAGGCCTCCTCAAACAAGAAAAATGCTTAATACTCCTCCCTGCTCAATGAACACCATAACCTGAAAGAAAGAACCCTGGATCAATTTTGGAGCACTTCAAGATTTTAGTGGTTTCAGCCCTTCTCAAGCCGTACATAGGGTTATTCCTGATTTTGAGAATTTTAGGGCTTTTTAAGCCTCTTCTTGGATACAAAGAGGACTGTCTTCTTCCTTCAGCCACCAGGTGTATTGGTGATGATTCCTGCCTCTTGTAAGACCTATGTAAGGTCCCCTGCAACCTTTACACACCCTAGGTTTCCAATGGTTAGTCACCCCTGCAACGTTGGAAGCAATTTTGCAGTCTTTCCTAACCGGGCATAGTCTGCTCGCCTAGGAATAGACTTTTGGCATGCTATAAGATCTCTTACTGATTCCTACTATTAGAATATATACAACAAAGGAGCTTATCCCCATTCCCAATGTTCCCATACTTCTTGGTAAGGTGGGAGTGTGGGCTAAAGCTCCATCTTTATCCCATTTTCCAGTCAAAACAACAAGTATGGTAAAACACACAAATTACAAGAAAGAAAATAAAATGATATAACAGCTATCTAATGGTGAAAAATAGAACTTCTAGAGGCTTCAATACGTGCTGAAAGAATCCACAAAATGCCTCATTTAATTCATTCAATAGCTGCTACAGAAAACAAGAACATAAAACAAAATTTCCACACCAAAATCATAGTTTCTTTTATTGTTCTCTCGAAACTGCCAACATTCAAAACTTCTAACCCCTTCAAAAGGTTGAGATATCTCTTTTTCAATGCATTGGAAATGGTTAGGTTTTCAATTTTTTCCTAAGAACGGCCAAAAGCTTGCTTTTGTAAAACACAGTGTGTTTTCCAATTTTTGACAAAAGCTTAGGAAATGACCACAAAAAGGATTCCAACCTTATTCAACTTTTAACCTAAGAACCAAAAGGTCCTCAAACACAATCTAAATGGTGTTAAAGACCTTACACAACAAAATGAAAAGATTTTTAAAACAAGACTTCAAAATATGCATGCACCTTGGCACCTTGGCAGGTGCTCCTGCACCATTCTCCCCCTCTCAGCATAAAGATCAAGGAACTTGAGGTGATATCAGTGATAGATCAATTCCTAGCTTCTTAAAATCAGCTTCCTCAACCCAGGTGGCCTCAAATTCATGTTTGTTCCTCCATTTGACAAGGTGCTCCATGTATACCTTGTGTCTTGTAGCTTTCTTCACCTTGGATTCCAAGATCTTCTCTGCCTAAGGTTTCTCTGGAATAGGAAGGGGTTTATTACTGATATCCTTAAATATTTCTTGACTGTTCTAAACTTCATCACTGACTGTCCCCTTATACCTGATCAAATCAGCAACATTGAATACAGGAGATATACCCAAATCTAATGGAAGTTCTACCTTGTATAAATTCTGCCCATACTTGGCTAACACCTTGCATGGTCCTACTCTTTTCATCTGCATTTTGGTTGACATGCCCTTCTACAACCTTTATTTATTAATATGAACCATAACATAGTCACCTACTTGAAACTGCACATCCTTCCTTGATAAGTCAATTTTATCTTTCAATTTTTGTGTTCCTCCTGTGATTGTCTTCTTAACCTACTCATGAATCTCCTTCATGGTCTGAGTGAAGTCTTTTGCATGTCCACTCCTATTCTCCATTGTTCCAAGGTCTCTAAGTTCACAAACTCCTCTTGGGTGCATCCCATACACAACTTCAAATGGACTTATCGTGTAGTTCAGTTTACACTGTCATTATAAGCATACTCAGCTTGAGAAATCACTACATCCCATGTCTATCCATATTCTTTAGTCAAGCACCTCAATAGGTTACCTAACACTCTATTAACCACCTCTATTTGACCATTGGTCTGAGGATGGTAAGCTGATCCAAAAGATAGATTTGTTCCCAATCTGCTCCATAGTGTTTTCCAAAAATGGCTCATGAACTTCACATCCCTGTCTGATACAATGCTCAATGGCAATCCATGGATTCTTACAACTTCCCTGAAGAAAAGATGGGCTATGTAACTTGCATCATGGGTGGTTTTTCAAGGAATGAAGTGACTCATCTTGTTGAATCTATCCACAACTACATAAATACTGTCAAACCCTGTCTTAGTCTTGGGGAGTCCTACCACAAAATCCATACTAACACACTCCCATGGTCTATTGGGAATGGGAAAAGGTTGATACAAACCTGCATTGCTGGCTCCCCCTTTGACTTTCATGCAAAAAACACACTACTCCACATATTTCCTAACATCTCTTGCCAACTTAGGCCAGTAATAGAACCTTTGTACCAGCTCTAAAGTTTTATTTATTCCAAAATGCCCACTAAGACTACCATTATGTTTCTCTTGGTTTAGATTTTTCCTCATTGATCCTCTTGGGACACATAACAGATTGCCCTTAAATAACAATCCATTTTGTAGTGTATACTCAGTATATTGACTATGAAAGTGATTTTCAAAATCTGAACATACCTTGTAGGCTTTTGAGAAATCTTCATCCTCACCATAGAGATCTTTGAAACTCTCTAATCCAATGCTTTTCAGCTGTATCTCTTGGACTGTCAACATTCTCCTGCTTAATGCATCTGCCACCTTATTTATTTGTCCCTTCTTATGCTTGATGGTAAAAGTGAAATCTTGGATGTATTCCATCCATTTCAAGTGTCTATTGCTTAACTTCTCTTGGGTGTTGATGTAACTGATTGCCTGGTTATCTGTGAAGACCACAAACTCTTTGGGCAATAAAAAATGCCTCCACTTCCTAAGGGACTACACTAAAGCATATAATTCCAGATCATAGGTGGAGTATTTTTGCTTGGCTTCATTGAGTTTTTCATTGAAAAATGCTACAAGCCTACCTTCTTGACTGAGTACTCCTCCTACTACTACTCCACTTGCATCACACTTAACTGTAAACAACTTATCAAAACTAGGAAATAGAAAAATTGGTTGAGTTTCCACTTCTTGTTTTAGTTTTTCAAACCCTCTATCAGCCTCTTGAGTCCATTTAAACATTGTTTTTAAACCACCTTTAATAGTATCTAGCACTAGTGCACATATACCACTAAAATTCCTGATGAATTTTCTATAAAACTGAGCTAAACCATGAAAACTCCTTACCTCTGTTGCTGTGGTTGGTGTAGGCCAGTTTAGGATGGCTTCCACCTTGCTTGGATCCATCTTCAATGTTCCTTGGGATACTACAAAGCCTAGATACACAAGTTCTTGTTTGAAGAACTCACACTTCTCAAGGTTGATTGCCAACTGTTCTTCTTGCAGCCTTTTTAGAACCATCTCCACATGCTTCAAATGTTCTTCTATTGTCTTACTAAAAATCATTATGTCATCCAAGTAGACTACCACAAAAATCCCTGTGAAATTCTTAAGCACCTCGTTCATTAGTCTCATGAATGTGCTAGGGGCATTTGAGAGGCCAAATGACATCACTTTCCACTCATACAAACCATCATTTGTCTTAAAAGTTGTCTTCCACTCATCACCATCCTTAATTCTGATTTGATGATACCCGCTCTTAAGATCCAGCTTGGTGTAATACTGTTCTCCTCCAAGACAATCCATCAGGTCTTCAATTCTAGGTATTGGGAATATATACCTAATGGTGATTCTATTAATTTCTCTAGAATCAGTACAAAGTCTCCACTTACCTCCTTTCTTTGTTGCTAAAACAACTGGGACTGCACAAGGGCTGATGCTCTATTGAATTAGACCTTGATTCAACAATTCTTCCACTTTCCTAGACACCCCTTGATTCTGCTCAGGTGTAAGCTTGTATGCTACTTTGTTAGGCAATGAGGCTCTAGGTATAAAGTCAATTTGATGACTTATTGCTCTCTTGGGTGGTAGAGTTGTAGGTGTTCCATCACTCACTATGCTCTTGTATTTATCAAGTAATCTTTGGACTGCTTCTGGTAAGACTATCCTTTCAGCCTTTTCTTCCCCTTTGGACTGCATTAGAATCACATAACCTTCACCTCCTTGATGTAGATTGCTGAGAAACTCTTTACCACTGCTCAACATGATGTTTGGAACCTTGGATTGTCCTTCATCATCCTCAGTCAATGACTGTAGCTTAAAGGTTCTTCCATCCTTCTTGAATTCAATGGTGTTCTCCTTCCCATGATATATATCACCTCTTTCATATTTCCATGGCCTTCCAAGTAGAAGATGGCATGCATCCATGGGTAGTACATCACAAATCAGCTTGTCTTTGTAGCCTCCAATTGAGAATTCCACTGTAACCTGCTCATTCACTAGAACACTCTGCCCTTTATTTAGCCATGTGACCTTGTAGGGATTGGTATGAGGTACCTTCTACAATTTTAACTTAGTTACTACCCCCTCAGAGACAATATTATTTGTAGAACCAGAATCTACAATGACCTTGCATACCTTTCCATATATCTTGTACCTTTCTCTAAAAAAGCTCTCCTTTGCTTGGGTTCTTCGTTGACCGGTTGTCTGATCAACACTCTATTAAACATCAGATTTTCTCCTAATTTTGATTCTATATGACTGATCTCAGGTGATTTGACACTCATGGTGTCCTCTTGTGCATAGGCCACTCTTTTCTCATTGCTAGAAGAAGAAGCTTTCTCTGGGCATCTATAAGCTGGATGACCTAGCTGATTGTAGTGATAACATTTCATGGTGGCAAAGTAAGAATTACTTCTACCTGCTCCTCTTCCTCTATTTGAACCACCTTGAGGTCCTCTTCCTCTATTAAATCCTCCTCTTGATGATGTTTTACATCCATGCTCAGTAAGCTTAGATTCTCCTTGGTTTCTTTAATCATTACCTCTTCCTTGGTAACCACCAGGCTGTCCTCTTTGATCTCTGCCTTTGCCTCTGCTTTAGAGGACTGATCATGCTTCCTTTTATTCCTCTCTTCAATCTTTATAGCCAGCTAATAACATTGATGGACTATCTTGGGGCTGAGTAAAGCCATCTCTTCCTCTATGCTCCACTTCAAGCCATTAAGGTACACAGCCACTTTTAGGCTCTCATCTTCTGCCACATTTGATCTCAAGCAAAGCTTTTGAAACTCTTTAGTATAGGTGTTGACATCTTGATCTTTCTACCTTAAACTCTACCTCTTCTTGTGAAGTTGGATCTCATAATCATCTGGAATATATGCTTCCTTCACCTTAGCAACCATTCCTTTCTAGGTTGTTATCGGCTACTTGCCTTCTTTCTCCCTTTCAGTCTGAACAAATTTCCACCATGTCAAAGATGATCCTCTCAACCTTGATTTTGCAACCTTCACTTTCTGTGCTTCAGTGACTCCATCACATTCCAAGTGGTTCTCCATGCCATCTATCTAATCCATGACCAGATTAGGATCCATCTTTCCATGGAATAGTGGTATGCCCTCAAGTCCTTTTCCACTCAAGGCTTTCAATGCCTTCAAGAAAGGATCCTCCTCCAGAATAGGGTCAGGTTCAGGGACTTTGTCTTCCTCTGCAACTTCTTCTTCTTTTGGCACTTTACCTTCCAACCTTGCATTGTTCAATGCCTTCTCCAATTGCTCTATTCTTTCTTTCAGGGACTTGTTTTCCTCTTCTTGTTCTTCAACCATCTTGGCTAACTATGCATTTGTCACCATGGTGGGGGTTTTACTTTACTCAACTTCTGATATATAAGCTACTTTCCCAAATATTTCACTGCTCTAATACCAATCTGATAGGGATAGGGTTGGATTGAGACAATCACAATCTCAATGCTCTGAGTCCTTTCCTTGAGAACTCCTAAGGTGTCACTTCATCCACCATTCAACCTGTAGGTCCTCTGTTAGTCTAGGTATGCTTGGTTCATTGCCAACCTTGCTATCATCTCTAATTTGCTGCTACCAATCAGTTCTTGGTGCTTTTCCTCACTTACTCCATCTAGCCCTTAATCTTTTTAAAGACCAGTCAAACCTCCAGTGCCTCCTAAATTTCTTGCAGGGGTGTGTTTAGGCTTCTATGATTTCAAAAACCATCAAGGAAGGGTTCTTATTTAACCTCCATGCTTTGATCCTCCATCGCTATCACAAAACCCTAGTCTAGGGTTTGGGAAGGGCTACTAGGATTAGGCCTCCTCAAACAAGAAAAATGCTTAATACTCCTCCCTACTCAATGAACACAATAACCTCAAAGAAAGAACCCTGGCTCAATTTTGGAGCAGTTCAATTATTTAGCGGTTTCAGCCCTTCTCAGGCCGTACACAGGGTTATTCCTGATTTTGAGAATTTTAGGGCTTTTTAAGCCTCTTCTTGGATACAAAGAGGACTGTCTTCTTCCTTCAGCCACCAGGTGAATTGGTGATGATTCCTACCTCTTGTCAGACCTATGTAAGGTCCCCTACAACCTTTGCACACCCTGGGTTTCCAATGGTTAGTCACCCCTGCAACGTTGGAAGCAATTTTGCACAGTCTTTCCTAACTGGGCATAGTCTGCTCGCCTAGGAATATAATTTTAGCATGCAATAAGAACTCCTACTGATTCCTACTGTTAGCATATATACAACAAAGGAGATTAGCCCCATTCCCAATGTTCCCATACTTCTTGGTAAGGTGGGAGTGACGGCTAAAGCTCCATCTTTATTCCATTTGCCAATCAAAACAAGTATGGTAAAACACATAAATTACAAGAAAGAAAAAAAATGATATAACAACTATCTAATGGTGCAAAATAGAACTTCCAGAGGCTTCAATACGTGTTGAAAGAATCCACAAAATTCCTCATTTAATTCATTCAATAGCTGCTACAGAAAAAAAGAATAGAAAACAAAATTTCCATGCCAAAATCACTGTTTCTTTTATTGTTCTCTCAAAATTGCCAACATTCAAAACTTCTAACCCCTTCAAAAGGTCGATATATCTCTTTTACAATGAATTGGAAATGGTTAGGTTTTGAATTTTTTCCTAAGAATAGCCAAAAGCTTGCTTTTGTAAATCACAGTGTGTTTTCCAATTTTTGACAAAAGCTTAGGAAACGACCACAAAAAGGATTCCAACCTTATTCAACTTTTAACCTAAGAACCAAAAGGTCCTCAAACACAATATAAATGGTGTTAAAGACCTTACACAACAAAATGAAAATATTTTTAAAATAAGACTTCAAAATATGCTTGCACCTTGGCACCTTGGCAGGTGCTCCTGCACCAATGGGTGTTGTAGAAGGTGGCCCTAATAGTCTAGTTTGTGGCTCCAAATACGAGATTTTCTTTTCAGAGTTGATTTGGTTGTAATAAATCAAGCTCATGAGGCTGTAAGATGTAATATTTGAATCTATAATTTCATTTTCTAAAAAATAATTGAAAGTGAGTCCTTTTTCTATCTCGCATCTTCTGTGTTGGTATCTGTTGTTGTGATTTCTGTGGGTTTTGGGCAGTGTGGCCCTTATTAGATAGAGGGGGGAGAGGGTGGTTAATGATACAAAGAGTGAGAGACTTATAGATGGCTAAGGAGGGATGGAGAGGTGGACAAGGAGTGAATAAAAGACATAGAGAAGGGAGATGTGGAGAGTTGAGGGGGAGAGAGAAAGAGAAGTATTGGTAGAGGAGAAAGAAGGGATGGATGGAGCAGTAGTCATGGAGGGAGTGAGAGGCATAGGGAAGGAGTTAGAGATGAGATATTGTAGAGAGGGGAGGAACAAAGAAATAAGGATGGGTGAGATATAGAAGAGAGGGTGAGAGAAACAAAGAGTTAGAGAGGTGGGGGGGAGGGAGAGGTGAGATTTATAAGAGAGAGAGAGATAAATGGAAGTATTATTAGAGGATTAAGAAGGGATAGAGGGAGAGGAAAACATGGAGGGAGTGAGAGGCATAGAGAATGAGGAGTTAGAGAGTAGATAATGTAGATATGGGAAGGACAGAGAAACAAGGAGGGGTGAGAGAGATAGAAGGGGGGAGATGGGTGGGTAGTGAGACAAGGAGGGAGAGGTAGAGAGGTAAAGAGGGAAGGAGGAAGAGGTAGTGATTGAGAGAAAGGAAATAGATGGGAAAGATACAATAATAGAGGGAGAGAGAAGAAGATAGAGGTATGGAGGCAAGGATATATATGGGGGTAAGGAGGGAAGGCAAGGTAGAGAGGGAGATAGGGAGAGAGTGTGAGAGAGGCCTAGAGAGGGGAGAGAGAGAGAAGAGAGTGAGGGAGAAATGGAAGTAACAATAGAGGAGTAACAAGGGATGGAGTGAGAGGTACACATGGAGGGAGTGAGAGACATAGGGAGGATAAGATAAAGAGGTGATGACCTAGAGAGGTGATTGAGAGAGAATATGATAGAGAGAAGAATGAGGTGAGAGATAGAGGGGGGAGAGGGGTGGGTAATGAGACAAGGAAGGAGAGACTTGGAGATGGGGAGAGAGAGAGGTGGTGATTCATAGAAAGGAGATAGATGGGTGAGAAATAGTAAAAAAGGGAGATATAAGAAGAGAGAGGTAGGGAGGTAAGGATGGAGATGGGGTTTAGGAGGGAAGGCAACAAGATAGGGTGGAAGAGACCTAGAGAGGGTTGAGAGAGAATAAGGTAAGTATTGGTCAAGAGGAAAGGGAGGTAGAGAGGAAGTGAAAGGTAAGACCTCAACTATCCATCATTGATCATAAATCATAAACTCTAATCCTTATCATAGTGGTCGAGAGAGAGACAAAGAAAAAATGAAGTTAGTTTTTTGTAAATGCAATCAATATGGTGTGCGCTAAATTTGGTGCTTGCCAAATTGACCGCTTTGGGAAATACCAACCCAATGGGTTGTATTTTTCCTTGGGAATCCAACCCAAAGGGTTGGACAACAATTTCATGCCAAATACATGATTTTGTGAAAGTGTAACACAATTTCACACTTTTTTTGCCATGCTAACCATTAGGCTTGTACGTCTTCCAATGCAATTTTATATAAAAACCCTGATGACGTTAGAATCTCTCTTACCTATATAACCATAAATTTTTTTAACATTTTGATTATGTTTAGGTTTTCATTTATAACTTCTCTTGTTAGTGCCTTCATTTTTTTTCAAAAACTAACATGTCCTAGTTTTGGGATAGATTTTTACTTGTTCATCAAATTTTGAAATTAATTGTATTTTTATAAACTAGACTCAAGTATACATGTAATGAAAAACACTAAATTTTTATTAGTTTTCAAAAAAATTAGGGGGAGCATGCTCAAATTTCAGCTTTTCAAGATGTTTCCACTTCAAAAATTCATAAAATATTATGTATTCATTAAAAAATTAACCGAAAGAATCAGGATAAACTACATGGTGTTATCTAATTTCTCACTATTCAAATTTTTTAAATTCTAAACAAAGGTTAACTTTTTAGATTTTTTTTTAAAAAAAGTAGGATCACTTTTGGGCCTCCCCTTTTTCAAAAGCTTAATCTTCATTATTTAAAAAAAAAATAGTAACTTAGAAAGTAGATTCAGAGCACTACAACTCTTTTTCTTGTTGCATCTTCAAATTTTTAGCATAACTATCTTCATTTTCTCGTGAACATCAGATGACTAATTTTAGTAAAAAGAGTGGCATCTTAAGAGCCATTTTTATGTCACAAATTGGTTCACTTACCCTAAAGTCACTCATGAAAATATAATATTTTTAGGTGCCAATAATTCCAAGTAATTGATTAGAATGTGAAATAGTGATAAATTGAATAAAAATTACCTAAGGTAGATTCTAAATAAAAGTGCATGGATAAATTTGAAGAGCTCTAAAATACCTTTCCAATGTCACAAAAATCATAAAAAGTAGAGATATAGGAAAATGTTATTATCTTGGAAGAGATAAAAAAAAGTTACTTGAATTCAATAGGCGATAAAATTTACCAACAAAAAATCTAGTGATGAGACCTACAAAAGTATAAATTACACAAAACTATATTTTTAGTAATATCTCATTTATGAAAATCTGACATCATATGCCCAACTTATTACCAAAATAAAAAATAGATCCTTTATCTTGAAAAATAGGGTAGGTGGTACCTTTATGGGTTTATGTTAATGTTTAGGTGGAGCTCTAGGGGTTCCACTAGAAGTGGTGGCATGTTGCAATGGCCCAACTCACATGAGTAGTGATAGGGTTTTAGATCGATGATTATCGGGTCTAGTGACAAGAGGGTGGAAAGGAGCCTATGACTTCCAAATATGATGGTGACTTAGGTGGACAAGTTGGTGGTGATTATAATATCCTTGTGGAACCACTTAGTCATAGGTGGAGCAATGTTTTTAATATGTTTGAGTGCTACCAAGGTTTCAAACTTATATCATTCACATCTTTCAAACAAATAGCCAAAACAAGATGGAATTATAGAATTAGATGCTTCTACCAACCAAAAAAATTATGCTAGAACCATAGAGTGAAATGTTTATTCACAAACTAGTGCGAGCCCAAAAAATGGACACTCTGTACCTCGAAACATTGGTATAAACACTTAGTAATTTTTTCTTATCACAATTGGCTTCATTGAATCAAACCTTGTAAAATTTTCTTCCACAAACATCCCAAAACATGTTAGAACCAGAAAAATTAACTTCACCATGATCTCCATATCAATATACCATGTTGACATCAATGAAAACACCGCAACACATAAAATTATACCTTGTACTTATCCCTCATGCTCATGTTGCCAAATACTATCAATGACATCGCCTAATTCTTGCAACAATATCCCACCTTTTAATTGATGGAAACATGCCAAATCAACTCCAAAATATTCTCCCCCTTTGACATCAAGGCTAAAGGGTGCATATGCAATTTTTTTTTTGACATATACCAAATTTCCCCCTAAAAAATATATTCATATGTACAAACTGAAAGATTGAATTGACTCCCCCTAAGTCATGTACTAGAGAAAAAACCAAAAAAAATTATAGGATACCATTCTATATACTTTGCACATGTACAAAGAATTTGAATCTAAAAGATAGAAATGCATACAGAATAAAAATGTTGCCAATAGGAGTAGGTTGACTCTTGAATTAGTTTTTGTACATGAGTCTACCAATCATGTTTTCCTTCTTCCCATGTATTCTTGGCTACCCCAATCAATCGACATTGTATTTCAAATTCCATTAATATCTCTTCTCCTTCTTCCAGAGTGCTAGGTACTAGATTTATCTATGTAGCTTTGTTAGCACTCAAAAGGGCACTTGAAACATATATGAATTTTGAATTCACCAAGTCCCTTAGCTCTCCAAACTAAAAAAATGGTGTTCTCCTTTTGGTCTTATAGCTAGAATAATATCTTATGAAAATCCTCAATAGTAGTCCTTGTGTCTCCAACTAGGTCAAGTGTTAGATCATAGGCATTGGAGGCATTATTGATCTGAGACTCAATGGAGTCTATTTCACTTTTGATGCTCTATGTGGCTCTAGGCCACTTCATGCAATATTGGAATAGAGTGTTTTCCTCATCCACACAAACTTGCACATTCTTTAAATTTTCTTAATTTTTTTTGTTCAATAGTACATGTCTCAATGATTTACAACATTTTCTTATCATTTATTCTCTTTTCTCAACTTCATTTTCTACTTGTCCTCTAAGACCAGAGGCATATTCTTTAAAAGAATCAATTAATAGATTCACATTTTCCATACCAAAAAGTGAAGTGTCAATACTCACACTGAGTATAGCCTCTTTCAATGCCTTCACAACTTCTTCCATAAGCTCTCTGCTCTTTTGATGTGTTTCTCTAATCTCCTTCTGAGAATATGAATGGATTACATCTCCCAATTGTAGCTTACAGAGTGGGGAAATTTTATCAAGATCTAGATTTCCCTATTGTATAGGCAATTGTAGAAGTTGTGTTGATACAATAGGCTGAAAGTTGAGCTACATACTAACTTGTAGATTACTAAAGGAATCTCTAAAGGAGTCAAATTATTCACCAAAAGCATTTTTTTTCTCTATAGAATTTCCCTTTAAGACCTTTTCCCCATTCTTTCCAGAGTTCACTAGATTCTCTTTTATTTTTACATCTTTGGATGCATCTTCATTCTTATCTTCATTATCCTTATTATTTTCTTGTTCTTCCTTATTTGCATTAATATTTTATTCTTCAACAATCTTATCTATGGCATCTAAAGGTATGATATTTTCTTCAAGTACTAGGGGAGGAGAGGTATCCTCCTTTGCTACATATTCACCATCATTCTTCTCTGCTTCTTCATCTTCTTTTTTCAATTCTTCCACATCTAGAAGAACGTTGTCCTATGTATACCCTTCATCTATTATATGCTCATGTTGAGCATCAATGTCTCACACTTCTCTTGTAGTGACTTCTGGAGTAGTGTTCTCTTAAGTCATTCTATATTTCTATGCTATATATGATATTTTGTCAATTGTCTCCTTCTAGAGCCTTTAAAACTTACCTTTGTCTTTACCCATAAGGGTAGTTACCCTTTCTTTACCTTGAATTGTGTGTTATATAATTCAACCAATGTGGCTCTATTTTCCTCTAAAAGAGGATCACCAACCTTCTCCAATGCATACTCTTTTATTTTTCCTTCTTCAATCACTTCTTGTCTTTTCTTTTGAATGTTTTTCATATCAACTTCTAAAACAATGATATACTTAATGATAGCCTCAATAATGTTTGCCTTATCCACCTCATTTGCTTCACTGTACAGGTCTATAGTTTCTTCTAACATCTCATACTACAAAATTTTATTGAACAATGCTTCTAACTTCATGGGAGAGTGAGGTCTTACTTGTTCCATTTGATTTTTTATTTTTTCTTTCATCCAAAGTCTTCTTTTGGCTTGTTTCTACTTTCTTCTTCTCCGGTGACACCTAGTTAGTGGCTTCTTTCTTCTTCTCTCACATGAAAAATACAAAAGATTCTTTTTCTTTCTCTATTTCTTCTTCACTATTGGTATCAATGATGTCAAATCTCTTTCTTTTAACACTTGATTCACCTTATGAAGCTCCACTTCTCCTTTTGTGAACTATTGTCACATAAAACTACTCCCTACTGAACAAGAGTTTGGTGTTCTAATGAAATGTAATGGAAATGACCTCAAGGTGTGGGACCTTGAAAATTGAGGTCAAGTCTCCAGAGAAGGTCGTATTTATTTCTAAACCAAGTGAAATTGTGTTGATCTAACCCAACATAATGAAAACCTATCACTACTTCTAATTTAATGACTCTCAGAGGAAAAGGGATATAAAAATAACATAAAATAAATAAGGTGATGCATCAAATTTAGATTTTGTTCCTTCCTACTTTAGAATAGAATAATATTTCAAAGAAATAATTGAGACACCTAATTAGCTATAGAGGTAAGTAGATTTTCCTCAAAAATGCATGAGGTAATAGTGATAATAGTTGAATTTTCATTAATATAAAAGCTTGATGTAACCTTTACAATGGTAGAATCCAAGAGTTGTAGGTTTGTAAAAGAAAAATCCCAGAGGGGATAGAGGAAGGCCCCAATAATAATATAATATTATCCTTTATGGTTCAAGCATAACCAAAAGTTGAGTTCAAACCCTAACCCTAAACTAACTAGGGTTATAGAAGATGAACTTGATCAAGAAGAAAATATTTGAATTGTTGTCACCACAGAGGAATGTAACTAGCTATAAAGGCTTTGACATTTCAAGAACATCTAGCATGGTGACTCATGACTATAGGGAGGGCACTCATGAATTTTGCAATAAAAAACCTAGGCAAACATATCCTGACAGAAGAATATGGCCTCTACAACACATTAAGGGGTAATGGTATCATCCTATAGTGTGGAAAATCAATCCAAATTGATCTAATCTAATCAAGTAGCTGAGAAATTCCATTAATCCATTACTCCTTCAAAACTACCACAAATAGGAATAGTTGACCATTTGCATTTGAATTCAGGTTGTTGGATGCAGGATAAATGACCAAGATTAGATCCCTAATGAGAGTTTAAAACATGGCCATCGATCTCCATTAAAAATAAAATCAATAGCCATCACGTTGTCATCACCCATCATGGATATGTTTTCATCACCTTGCTTCACAATAGTGATGTGAAGCAAGGGCGTGATGAACTCCCAACCATCAAATTATTTTTATCTAATCATAGCACCTCATTTCCAAGAAACAATATCGAGGAAAAAACTACACATCGAAGCAAAGCCATTTAGAGTCCCCTCGATGGAACGATCCTTTCCATGTGCCCCACATTGAGCCCCAATAAGCCACATGGAACACACCTGTGCCCTCGTCAAGAAAAAACAAAGGGCCTACCAAGTCATCATGGGCTAGTGGGCCATTTCCACCTATTCACCACATCAACATTGGGATGTCAAAGGGACCAAAACACTATGTTCAGTCAATACCTACTTGTTATCTTGATAAACATATTTCACTTTCATCATGCATCATGGAAGCCAAACCACTACTCTGCATCACAATAGTGATGTGAAGCAAGGGCATGGTGGAATCTCTACTATTATATGTTCTTTGTTAGATCTCTGCCCTTCATCAAGCATCGTGGAAGGGAGAAACCTCTGTTGAAGCATAATTGTGATGCACCAGAAGCTAGCAATGAATGTTTGATGCTTTAGATTTAAATTTGTACCATTCATCGCACATCATGGAAGTGAAGAACAAGGACCAAAATCTAACAACGATAGACGATGGAAGGAAAAATCTAGGTCATTGATCATCATAGAAGTGAAGACAATGAGCAACAAGGCATCAATGGTGGGTAATGTAAAACCTAACTGGTGAGAATCTCGTACATGAATTAAAGTTATTTTAAAATGGGGCCATGCTAAGTGAATGAAACATGGGGACATGAAAATTATCACTTAAATGGGAAAGGCTAACAAGGTGCAAAAGGCCAACCTAAAATTAGAACAATGATGCACGCCAAGAAAACTAGGGTTTTAGGATATAAGCAGGGTTTAAACATCTGAAGGTTTTTTGGAAATCCTAACTTATATAAACAAGACCCTAAAAATGGATACAATTGAGGAACCTCAAAACCCTAAAGACTCAAATCATCAAAATATCACAGATTCAACAAGATGTACACATAGGATTTCTCTGATTGGATATAATTGATGTACATCCTAGGGTGGCATAAAATATGCCAACATGAACCAACTATGGTCCTTCCTCCACTTCTTATTTTTCCTCTTCAATGTTTACACTTATATTCTTTTCCCTTACTACCTTTTTTTTTCTCCTTTTCTTGGCAGGAGCTACAAGTGGTGTTGTTGTAGTATTTTTCTTATTTTCAAGCCTTGTTTTCCACACAACCAAAGGAAACTTCTCCTTTATCAGAGGACTATCAATAATTTTTCTATTCTCACTAGTAGAGGGCTTAGTCCTAGAGGACTTTTGGATAGCAAGAGGGGTGGTAGCTATCCAACCAAATCTTCTTATGATTTTGGATCCTCTTGCAACACTTGATTCTCCCTTAGCCTTTTCTCTTTTCTCCTCCACTTGCTCCTTTATGAAGCCCATATCATCCACAACCAATGAACACGAGATTCATCCTTAACCTTAGTCTATTCCTTCTTTCTCTACATCTTATCCATCTCCTTCTTTGTGTTCGTTGGATCAATCTTTTATAATAGTTCATTCTTTACTAAATTATCCTTCATATTTTTTCTTCTGTAAAACTTGGAAATGTGTCCAAGCATATTGCAATTGTAGCATATGACATTATTTTGACCAATATTCCTTTCATTCATTTTATATCTACATTAATTATCTTTATGCCTAAATCCATAGCATGTATAACAGTAGCCTTTGAAATATTGAACCATTCTACCATTGTTATAGCCATTCATCATTTGACTTTTGCACTCATTAGCTTTATGACCAAATTTCTTGCATGTAAAAAATTGACCAGAAAAAGTGGAACATTCTGATTCATTTTTCTTCTATATTTCATTGCCTTATGTCCAAATATATTGCAAGAATAACATAAATCATTAAAACATGGGTACCTTTGCACATTTGGTTTTCTGACTAGTTGTCTTCTAGCTTCATTTCTTTGATTTTGGATCTTCTTGCCATTGTTCTTCTCTCTTAAGTATGATTTGATTTTGAACTTTCACCCTTTTCAAATCCTAAACCTTCTTTATCTTTAAAGCCTTTTTTATTTGCAATCATTTCATAAAGCTTTGTAGAACTCGTCTTGAATTTTTCTTCATGACTCCTTTCTTTTCCAAATTTGATCTCAGATTCACAACTTCTTGTTCAAGCCTTGTACATTCCTCATATTTTATTTTCCCCATTACATTCAAAAATTCCTCAACTCTTTTATTTTCTTCAACTTTCACCTTCAGACCAATGATAGTTTCACTTGCTTGCTTTAATTTTTCATTGACTTCCTTACATCTTTCTTTGAACTTTTTGATTTGAATTCATTTGATTCTTTGAAATTTTCTTTTAGATCTTTGTTTTCACCTTTAGTTTTTTCTAGATCTTCAAGATCAACTTTGAGTTCTCCATTTATGTCAAATATGCAATCTTCTTTTGTAGATCCAATAGTAGGAATCTCTTCTAGAGGAGTAGGTAATCATCTAACAACCATTTTTTCAACCTCCGAGATCTTCCCCAAGTGGTTAATCTCCTTCTAGGGAATCAAGCTCTGATACCAATTGTTGAACACCCAAAATATTGAGACAGGAGTGAATCAGTATTCTTTTAAACCCTTCAAACATTTAAACATCCAATCCACATAACATACTCAATTGTAGTAAATGAAAGAAAACATGAAATATCCAAAAAAATCACATAACACATGAACACCAAGATTTTTACGTGGAAAACCCAAAAGGGGAAAAACCACGGTGAGGATTAGCTCACAATATATTATAACCAAATATAGTATATTTACAGAAGTGCTCCTTATAGGTGGACTTAGTGTCCAAGTGGAATCGCTACCCATTGAGAGAAAAAGAGACAAAAGAAAGTTTGTGGCTCATAGCCTATATTAAACTATTACAATTGCATCTTTCGTATGCATGAGATACAGTTCCAATGAAGCTCAATAAACTAACTTTACACATTTCATCTGATTCTAATCTAACACACTACTTTCCTCTGCATTCATATCACTCTAATATTTTTCTCAACATTCACAACTTAAATTCACAATGTATTCACATCATTCACATCACTAACATATATGATATTCATAAAAACACCAAAAATGATCTAGCTTATATATTTGATTCAAGCATAACATCAATTAGGTTGGCATAATTAGATGTATCATACAAAATAGACGATATATGTCTTGTTGGCTCAAATCCTTCCACACATGCCTTGAAACAAGATTCAATCCTTATTTTTTTTTGAAATAGGTCATCATGGACCTATAGTATCTCCCACATATCTCCAAAATAATTAACATTTTCATACCTTCAAACCTATTAGGTTAGTACCATAGAAGATCTAATACAAAAATTCTCCAACTATATATCCATATTTGGACACGCGTACCTTAGAATTCTGTCATCTAGAATTCACACTCTATTAACATCTATCAATATCTCTTTAAATCCAAAAAACAAAAATACTATCCACAAAGAAGTGTAGACTCTCCAACTCATAAATATTATACAGGAATTGAGTGTAACTATTATTCCAAACTTCTATCATTCATATCTTTCAAACATAAATCCAAAACAAGATGGAATTCAGGAATTAAATGCTTCTACCAACCAAAAACATTATGCTAGAACCATAGAGTGAAATGTTAATTCACAGATCAATATAGACCCAAAATTTGGATGCTTTGTACCCAAAAAAACTGGTATAAACACTTAGTCATTTTTTATCACAACTGGCTTCACTGGATCAATCCTTCTTGCAAAATTGTCTTCCATAAACATCCCAAAACATGTTAGAACCAACCAAAATTATTTGTACCATCAACTCCATATCAAGATATAATGTTGACATCAATGAAAACAATGCAACACATAAAATTATACCTTGTACTTATCCCTCATGCTCATGTTGCCAACAACAACATCAGTGACATCTCATTGTTCCAACAAACCTTTTACACACTATAACTCAAGAAACTAGCTTGCAAAACTCCAAAATTCAAACCACTTCAAATGAAGATAGATATGAGAAATACAAGCACATTTCCAGAACCACAACACTAGAAACCACACTATGGAGAAATGCAAAAAAAAACCATTTCTCCCAGACATCACTGTAATACACAATTCACACACTAGTGAAGACAACTTTTTTTGCACAACAATCTAGGACAAGAAATTTTAGATATAACATCTTTGAACACCTTTGATCAACATATCAAAAATGTATAAGTAGATATTCAACATAGAAGAAATGTGGAGAAAAACTAGAACACTACTTTATATGCTAGAACACCTCTCAACCACACTATTTCTTATTTTATTCAAATTTTGTCAAAATAAATTGGAAACCAAGCACTAGAGAAATATTCTTATCATCTTCAATACTTCCTCATCATCACTAAACCAACTACAACACAATAACTCAACCAAAAAATATTCACAAATAGAATCTTATCAAAGAAACACTAGAGGTTGACACTAGTAACACTTACTATTGACAACATAATGCAACTAGTCAAAGCACCACCACAAAATAATCAATGCAATAACATAGATCTATTGACATCAATGATGACACCAACTACTCATACTTACAACAACCCCCCCCTTTGTCATTGATGGCAACACATGATGTGAAAAAACACCAACAACAAACATAATAGCTTTAATCACCAACATATTGCTCCATACCAACTCTTTTTCTTTCTTTCCTTACATCATACTCTCCTTGTTCACTTTACTCTCTCTCCCTTCCTCAACTGATTCTCTTTTTTCACTAGCCTTATGACCAAATCTATTGCATGTATAGCATTGACCTAGAAATGGTTGAACATTTTGATTCATTTTACTTCTACAATATACAACCTTATGCCGAAACTTATTATAGGAATAACAAGAACTTAAAAGATGGGTACCTCTATGCATTTTTTTGTCTAATAGGTGGTGTTTCGAAGTCTTTCCTCTAATTTCAAACCTACTTTCCATTTTTATTCTCTCCAATCTTCTTTTTCTCATTTTTCTTCCTTTTAATACTTGGTTTATGATCTACTTTTGAGAGCTTTCTCCTTTCTTAAACCCTAATCCTCCTTTGTCTTTAGAATCCTTCTTGTTTGCAAGAATGTCATCAAGAAGTGTAGAGATCTTCTTGAATTTGTCTTTTCGATTCTTTTGTTTCTTTATATTTGATCTCAAGGTCACAACTTCAAGTTTTGAATATTCTACAAATTTATTTTTGAATTTATCATTTAGGAATTCTTCAAATCTTTTCCCTTCTTCAACTTTCACTTTCAAATTAGTGATTGCCTCATTTGAATTATTTAACTGCTCATAACCTCCTTGTGTCTTTATTTGAACTTATTGATTTTCTCCCTCAACTTTTTGATGCATTCATCTACTTCCTTGACATTTTCTCTTAGATCTCTATTCTCACTTTCAATTCTTTCCAAATATTCAAGGGCTAATTTGAGTTCTCCATTCATATCAACCATACAATCATCTTCAGTGAATCATACCATATGAATTTCTTCTAGAGGATAGGATATCTCCGATTAGCCTTGTTTTTAATCTCCAAGATCTTCCTCATGTGGTTAAGCTTCTTCCAAGGAACCAAGGTTGTGATACCAATTGCTGAAGACCCAAAATATTGAGAGGAGGGGTGAATTAGTATTCACTAAAACCATTTAAACATGTATTTAGTACATTTTATTCAATTTACAAAAATGGAAAGAGAAAATTAAATCATACATCACATCACATAACATAAGAACACCAGATTTATGTGGAAAACAAAGAAGGGAAAAACAACAGTGAGAATTAGCTCAGAATATATTATAACCAGTTACAAGATATTACAGAAAGGCTCACTACTAGGTGGACTCGCTATCTAGAGAATAAGAGAGAGAAATAAGAAAGGGTGGCTCAATAGCTAGATATGAACTAATATAACACATCTATAGTATGTTGGAGACAGTTCCACTAAAGCTCAATGTACTGACTTAACACACTTCATGTTTCTTAATACTTACATCCACTCTACTCTTCTTTACATCACATTAACATACTATGCTCAATAATTTGTATCATAGATTTTCTACAACACACACACACACACACATTGTCACTACAATACCAAAGTGAACTTAGATTTATATGCATTACATTCACAAACACCTACAACATCAATTAGGTCAAGCTAATTATATGAAACATGTAATACATCAACCTATCAGCTCAATATCCAACCACACATGCCTCAAAAATTGTAACACATCAAAATAGGTTGAAGGGACCTATAATTATTCCTTTAAGTTTTCTCAATTCATATTTTAACTTCACACAACCACAAACCATTTTAGGTTGGCACCACTGGTGAAACAACAATAAGATAACCAACTTTTCATGTATTACCTAACATGTGGACCTTCAAAACACTTACCACTTGGACCACTCATACTTCTAACACCTTTAAGCACTCCCATAAAACCACATAACCAATTATTCTTCCACAGTGAAATGTGGAGCATTCCAATCATGTATTGTGCATCAATAATTCCATCACTATCAAGTCTAATACTCTATCATCATTATCTTTGACACTGGAGGACATTAATACATAAAAAATTGGATTTGGATTCCTTCATCATACACCAAAATTTCTTTAGAAACATTGTATACACCTAAAAATGGTCTGGATAATCTAATTAATTAAATATGATTTATTTGATTAATTAACCTTCTATTTTCATCTACTTATAAATAAATATAAATATTTATTTATATAGTTCACATTTAATTATTCTATCTTTATCATAGTATCCCATCTTAATTAAATAAACAAATTCAAATACCTTGTTTTATTTAATTATCTATTTTCTTTCATCTAAATTAAATAAAAAAGTTTACATACTTTGTTTTATTTAATTACCACACTTCTTCCATGTTTATTTAATAAACAAATTTATATAGTTTGTTTTATTAAATTAAATATTCTCTTTTGTTAATTTGAATAAATTCAAATAATTCAATTAAAGCATATTTCTACAACTATTTCCTCTTTTCACTCATCATACCCACCAAAAAAATTAGATATTTTATTTCTAATTAATTCAACTCAACCTTCACAAACAAATTTGGAGACAAATTACAGGAAAATTTCTTCATCTTCTTCCATTGATCATTCCTATCCTCTGGCTGAATTTTTTTGTGGGGAGGAACAATCTCCATAATCTTCTTAGGCTTCTTCATCCTTCACCATTGAATCTTTCAAATCAAATATAGACCCTTACTTGCTACCACATCACAAATATGTTGGCAGGAATCTATAAATACAACCTCTTTCTACAAGAAAAGGATCCCAACTTTGTGCAATCTTACTCTACAGAAATAACATTAGAAAATTAAGAATTTGAGCAATTAGGCAATAGTAATCAACAAATCATTTTAGATATCATAATCATGACTTTTCATTTAGCTGCATCTTAGTTTATAGTAGTTTGTTTTATCATTTTCATATCAATTTTAGGATACAATATTATCGCCATATCATTTAGCAATAATCACATAGGATTAGATTCTTGCATTTCATAACATCTCATTCTCTAGATTGGCATTTTAACAATCACAATGCCTACACAATCTGAGAGCCATAGTGATTTAATAAATCTTTGGAGATAGAGAGCAATAAGACACTTTTAAGAGATTTCCTGCTTTAATTACATTAATTTTTGTTTAAATCTCTTGATATAATGTATTATTAGGTGTGTTTTTTATTCATTTATACATATTTTACTCACATATAAATTGGTGCCCACCGTGGGGCCAAAAGTCCTATTTTTAACATCTTTTTTAGAAAAGTGTGTTCGTAGGTTTCTGACATTTTTTGTTTTAGCACGATTGAGAGTTTTTACAATGCATACGACATATATTTTAGTGCATCCACGTACTGTTACAGAACATCCGACAAATATTTTAGCACATACAACCACTATTACGATGTATCCAATATTCTATTTCACTAGTCAGGGGGTCTTCTTTCAACGCATTAACCATTTCTTTTAGTGCATTCATCAATTTCTATAGAGTGTAGAACTCTTATTTTAGCACATTTTCATTCTATTTTAGCGCATCTAATTATTGTTATGGTGCATCTGAGTGCTTTTACAAAATTTTAAAAATTTGAGGATTAATCACTATTTTTTACGTTGCCGGTACAAAATATGGTTGTCAAAGATGATTGTTGGAAACACTTACGCAAGTCAAAGACAAAAATTACTAATGGTGTTTGTAGGGATTTGATTTAATTATTTCTTTTCCTTTGGTTAAGATAGTGCATCTAGCTTAATTAAAGAAATAGTTTGAACCCCATGTCCACTATGTTTCAAAAGCAATAGGCTTATGCTCTCCCCTTAATTGGGTGATCAAAATGCTATACTTGCTATCCTAATTTATTAACACCCTTAGAAGGCCTACCATAGTGGGAAAAAGTACTCACCCTACGGGAACAACCTAAGTGGGAACAACCAAAGCCAAGTTTTCCAACCCACTCTAATCAAAAGTGAATTTGGGGAAACCCACAATTCAACAAAAGTGTGCAAGATAACCATCCCCAATTTTTTTTCCTAAATATTGGGAGGTCTCATGGGGGAGTTTATCAATTTCCACTCTAAACGCATACCCTATCTATTAACTTTAATGTAGAATCCAACTATGTCAGTTTCTGAACACTTTTTATATCATGGTGCAAGGGGAGGTAAGAATCTGCCCCCAAGAAACTCACCATATAACTATCAGAGACCTTGGCCAAAAGTGGAGGGTTCGACTTTGGTTAAGATTCAGGAAAGGAAAAAACACGAGCACCCTCTAGGGGGTAAAAAGGTTGTGTGAGCTAACATAGTTGCAAGTTGTGGGCTGTGATATTCTAAGTGACCTTTGAGATAGAAAAGTGCTTAAATTGTATTATCTTGTGTTAAACCCATGGAAATTGAAAGGATCAAAATTGATTCTAGAACACACACCCTTTGTTTAATGCATAGTGTTGGAAACAATATTT
Source organism: Sequoia sempervirens (assembly GCA_007258455.2). Lineage (NCBI taxonomy): Eukaryota > Viridiplantae > Streptophyta > Pinopsida > Cupressales > Cupressaceae > Sequoia > Sequoia sempervirens. Next base: position 179,498,595 of record VDFB02000015.1, read on the forward strand.
ACAAACTTGTTGTTGTGTGTGTAAAATCATTTTCAAAGGTATCATCTAATTAGATCATCAAATTACAAGATTTTCAAGCAAAATACCCCTCCAAAATATTCATTGGTTAGAAAATTACACCCTGGAATTAATCTCTTTACTAAGAAAAAGCAGAACAAATGGAAAAAAATGTGATCACTCCTAGATTAGCACAACCAACCTCTATTTTAGCACATCTGCCTTGTTTAAACAACACATTAAAAAACTATTTTAATTCATCTATAAAGTCTATCATCACATTTTACCCAGTATTTTGGCACAACCAACTTCTATTTCAGTGCATATACCTAGTCTTTCAGTGCATTTACCTAGTCTATCAATGCATAGGTCCTGTCTTTCAGTGCATTCACCTGGTTTTACAACACATACACCCTATCTTTCAGTGCATTCGGTCAGTTTACCAGTGCATTCACATTCTGTTTTAGTGCATCTGAGGTTTGTTATAGCACATCCACATAATAAAAAATCAAAAAGCTATTTTTACCTCCTATCAGACAGTTGACATTAGAACTTAGATCTTTATCAGAACAAAAAAAAAATCTTAGTCAAACCAATGTCTTAAACTTGGGAAAATTGGACCTTACAAGTCAAACTCTTCCAAATTAAACCAAGATCTTACAATTTTAAAGTGCCTTATCATCAAACACAACTCTTGATTATTAAGTTAAGTTTCATTATTAGGATCAATCATCCTACAATAACAAAATAAAATGGTATAGAAAAGAGAAATATAACTTAGTCTCATCAATATAATTTATCATTCTATTTGATTTAGTTATTATCTTTGGAACTACTTCCCAAAAAGATCAAAGTTTAGTGGAAACCCTAACACTTGTATGCCCATTTTAACAAGGTTACAAAGACAAAAACTCATAGAAAAATAGATTGAATCTCTAAATATCATGGTTGAAGAAAATCCATTTCATAAATTCAATCGATCTAAACCTAAGGAAATAACTGAAGAGGACATTCAAACTACACAACAAGATCCTAACTTCCACCAATTGATGGAAATTTTTTTGGAAAAGGATGGAGAAAAATACCTTTTAATGCTAGCTGAATTAGGTGCAAAAATTCCTAAGTACTTTGAAATTAATCAACTCAAAGAAGCACCTATAGGAGTTGAAACTAAACCAAAAACACAAATCTAGTGATTCCCCTAACACATCAAATGAAAAACTTGCAACAACAACTTCAAGATATGAAAAAAGGAATAAAAAAAAGGTACTTGTTATACGACATTTGTCCTATCCTTTTGATCCAAGCGTAGAAATGATACCATTTCCTAGACATTGTGAATTCCCAAAATACGACAAATACAATGGTAAAACTAATCCAATAGATGATGTGAGGGAATTTAGAACTATGAGTTTAGAATTTGCACAAGAAGAAAAATATTTGATGAGGTTGTTTCCAAGAAGCTTAGGAGGTCAATGTATGGAATGGTTTTCTAAACTACAACTAGGAATTTGATCTTTTGAAGAAATAGTCAACAAGTTTATCTCACAATACTCATATAATATCCAACATTGGATAACAATAAAGGACCTTTACAACACAAAACAAAAGAAATGTGAAACATTCCTCTCATTTCTACAATGATGGCGAAGGTTTTTTCTAGGTATCCTCATTCCATACTAGAAGAGAAAAAGATGGAACTATTCATTGATAACTTAACTGATGAGATGAGTTATAGGCTCAAACTACAATTCCCACCTACATTTGAGAAAGTGATTGAAAATGGGCTTAATATTGAAGAAGCTTTGGTCAAGAGAGGGGTAATAAAAATCTACAATGAAGGATCAAATAACACAAAATCCTCAAATTACTACAATAACAATGATAAACCAAAGTTTTGGAAAAAAAATAGAAATAATGGTAACAATGATGCTGCAAATGAAACACAAAATGCGAAACTAGTATTTAATTTGACAGAAACTACTACAAATTCCAATCAAAACAATGACCAAAACATCAATCAAAGTATCAATCAAAACAACAATCTGAACAATGGTGAATCTAAATCACAATCATATCAAAAACCATCAAATCGAAGAAGATTCACACTATTGGAATAGAAATTAGAATTGGAAATGAGAAAAATTCTTACACATGGACTTATCACACTACCTGAAGCAAGAAATTGGGAACCAAGAGTAAAGCCATCTTGGTGGAATGATACAAACTATTGTGACTTTCATAAAAAAACGACACAAAACAAATGATTGTATGTAGTTGAAACATTTAGTATAAGATTTGATTGATAACAAGAAAGTATCTATAGAAGGACACCAAATGAACAATGATCATAGTGCATTTAAAAATCCTTTACCAAATTATGAAAAGGGAGAATCCTCTTCTGCAAACAATAAAGGTAAAAATGTGAGAATAATGATGCTGCTAATAATCAAACTGATAATGTTGGAATCAATGAAATCATACCATTAAATATGATCCAAAACATGGTCACATCCAATAATTAGATTAATGTCATAAAAATAAGGGAAAAGCAAGATTATCAACCAGTCAATGTAACAACAAGGGGGAAATCCAAAGTAATATTGAAAGAAGTTGCATCTAAAACCGTTGTTGTTTCATCAAATTAGTACAACATAGTTGATCAACTGTAGAAAATACCAACCCAAATATCAATATTAGAACTCCTTAAAATCTCACCATCTCATAAGGAGGTTTTGGAACAAGTTCTTGTGGCCACCACATTACCCAATAATCTAGAATTCTTTGAATTCTAGGCTATGGTGGGACACTTAACCATGCCTCACTGCCTATAATTTTCCAAACAAGATGATGTATCACTTACTCATCAGCACAATTCTGCCCTTCACATTGAAGTTTTAATCCACAAACATAGTGTTAAACGTGTCCTAATAGATGGTGGAGCTGTTTAATCATTTACACTTTAAAACTGGTTCATGCACTAGGATATTTTGATAATGCTATTGATGTTACAAGGAAAATCACAATAAAATCTTATGATGAAGAAAGATCCTCCAAGGGATTGATCATGTTGCCTATTCAAGTAGGACTAATTGTGAAGAAAATAGTTTTCCAAGTGCTAGACAAAGAGTTGACATATAATATACTCTTAGGACATCCTTGGATTCATGAAATGTAAGAAATACTTTCAACTTATCATCAGTGCTAAAATTTTCCTATCAATGGACAAGAAGTCTCTATTTCAGCTGACTACAACAATACCCAATATTGTAAAACACTTAAAATAGCTCAAGACACTTGTGTGCCCCATAATAGGGAAGCAAAAACTTCTAGTCCATCCAACAATGAAAGGAAAACAAACATGGTATCTAAATGGGTTGAGAAAAAGGACAAGTCAAAAGGTACAAGTGTTGCTGAATCCACTCCATCAAACAACGAAGGTCGACTAAATTCACTATCATAGCAATTCAAGGAAAACATCTAGTTAAAAGATAAAGGCATGGAAGAGTATTCCATTGACCAATCTTTATGTCTTTCACAACTTCTACCATCTCCAAGATCATATGGGAATCCATCAACATTAACACAACAATCATCACAACCTACTATGGTTTTGGATGATAGATTTGTAAAGGTAGGTACTTTAGAAGATGAATTTGAAGATAAGGCCATCCTCAATTGGCTCTACAAAGATGAGGAAGCATCTACATTGGAAACTATCAACATAAAGACAGATCAATATGGAAAGGGAAAGACAATATTAGAGAAAATGAGGTATGAAGGACAAGGACCTATTGGAAAAATAAAAGAGGGCATTGGAGAACCCATCCAACCTCTCACACTTCATTCAAAGGACAAAATAGAACTAGGTTATAAAGAGGAAACAAAAGAAGAAATCACTCGTAAAGTTGTTGAAATAATTCTTCCTGTGTGGGATAGTTCTAAAATAGATTCCAATGAGTATGAGTGGGATTATTTATCTGAAACATCATACAAGGACATAAAATTGATGTCATAAAAGAGTATTCACCCACACATGAAGAGGGGAAAATCTTAGGGACTAGATCCCTTGAATTTGGATTACAAAATATTGATGACTCAAGTGAGGATGAACAAATATCGAGTGAAATAGATGACTTGGAGGAGAGTAATATCATAGAGCTTGAAATTTCTATTGAAAACCTTGACAACATGGCTATGAAAACCCTCATTTTCATTGAACTTAGCCAATTTGATGACCTTTTACCCTTAATACATCATGAACTTATCAATTGGGAACCAACTGAACCTATAAATGTACCTATCTTTATGAATGATGATGCTATCATTAATTTCCTTTGTTGTGAAAAAACTAACACAATTTCTACTCATAAATCACATAACGACGCTTTGAGTCAAGAGGGTGTCAAATCTTCCAATTACAAAATTGAAAATATGACTAATGGATCTAATGATGAAAACCATTTAATGGCAGCATCACATCTCAAAAAAGTAAAAATGAAGAATGCATTTGATGGTGAAAACCTCTCAGAGGCACCAAAATATGGGATATTTGACATCGTTCTAGAACACTATCATGAAAGATCATCAATAGTGGTGGATCCTACATAGTCTATCAATCTTGGTACAATAGAAAAAGAAAAAACTCTACATCTGGCAGCATCTATTATTGAACAAGAGAAGCCTGAATTCACCAAGTTCTTTGAGGATAGACACATTAACTTTTCTTGGTCTTACTCTAATATGCTAGGTTTAGACCCAGATCTTCTAATGCATCATTTACCTCTACCATCTGGGATAAAACCTATCAAGCAAATATTAAGGAAAATGCATCTGCATATCCCCTTGTTGGTAAAAGAAGAACTAAAGAAGTTGTTAGATGTAGGATTCATTAGATCTATAGATTATGCTAAGTGGATTTCAAATATTGTACTTGTTTCTAAACAAGGTAGTAGTATCAAAATATGTACTGACTTCAGAGATCTCAACAAGGCATCCCCAAAGGATGATTTTCCTTTTCCAAACATTGAAATTATTTTAGACTTAACAATGGGACATGCCATGTTATCACTAATGGATGGTTTCTTAGGTTACAACCAAATTAAAATAGCACTAGAAGATTAGGAGAAAATAACATTCACATGTCCATGGGGAATATTTTGTTGGAATGTCATGCCCTTTGGGTTGAAAAATGCAACGCCTACATATCAACGAGCAATGACCACCATTTTCCATGACATGATGCATACCTTTATGGAGGATTACGTGGACAATATATTAGAAAAATAATATACTAGAGAAAGAAATTTAGAGATCTTGGATAAAATCTTTACCATATTAGAGAAGTTCAATGTCAGATTAAATCCTAAGATATGTATTTGGTGTTACATCAACAAAGCTTCTAGGATACATAGTTTTAGAAAAATGGTATCGAAGTGGATCCCACCAAGGTCAAGGCCATAATGGAAATGTCACCACCAAAAAATATTAGTCAACTATGGTTTGAATAGTACAGATTACAATCAATTAGGAGGTTTATCTCCCAATCAATAGACAAAAGTCATCCCTTCAATCATTTGCTACATAAGAACGTCTCTTTCAAATGGGATCAAGAATGTGAAACAAATTTCAATGAATTAAAACAATATCTAATGTCACCACCCATACTAATGCTACCTACAAGAGATAGACCATTATTACTATACATTGCAACAACTAAGATTTCTTTGGGTGCTTTATTAGCACAAGAAGATCCTGCGGGAAAGGAATAGGCTATATATTATACCAGCAAGAATTTGAATGGTTATGAGATAAGTTACACCTTCATCAAGAAATATTGTTTGGAATTTTTATTTTCTACTCAACAGTTGTGGCATTACATGTTAACCCACCCAATCAAACTCATATCAAAGATTGATCCATTAAAATATTTACTTACCAAGGATTCCCTAACAAGAAGACTAGCCAAATGGGTCATGATCTTAAGTGAATTTGACATCCTGTATGTAGATCGAAGAGCCCTCAAGGGTCAGGTGATAGCTGATTAGTTAGTCGAAGCTCCACTACGAGATGAGTGTCTAATGAGCATTGAGTTTCCTGATGCAGATATTCTTACTATGACAACCCAACAATGGTTGCTTTTTTTTTATGGGTCCTACACACAACATGGGTCAAGTGTGGGGATTCTATTAGTTACACCTCAAAGATATACCATCCCAAAGTCCTATAGACTCATGTTTCCATTTACAAATAACATAGTTGAATACAAGGAATTAATCATCAACATCAAAGTGGTAGTTGAATGGAAGATCATAGAGCTACAAGTATATGGAGATTCACAACTAGTCATTTACCAAGTAAATGATGAATATCAAACTAAAGATGAGAAGTTGATGTCGATAAGACAATGGTGGATTATTTCAAAGAGTAATTTGTAGATATAAAATTTGAATAGATTACAAGGGCAGAAAACAAATTTGTTGATGTTATGGTGACAATTGCTTCTCTCTTACAGTTACCAAAAAAGTGAGGTCGTTATGAGTTTATGGTGGAACAAGTTTCAAATCCTACTTATGATAATCCTAAATCTCAAACCATATGCCATTTAGTTGATGTTGAATCCTCAATTTATGGAAAGACCTATGCTTACCTAAAAGACAATAATCTTCCTCCCAATCTTTCCAAAAATGAAAAACGCAACTTCATCTGCCAAACCAGACAACATACCTTAATTGCCGACATACTTTACCATCGAGGTATGGATGGTACTCTTCTTTGGTGTCTAGACCATAATGAGTCTAAGAAAACTTTACATGAGCTTCATGAAGGTATTTGTGGAAATCATTCAAGCAGACTAACCCTAGCGAAGAAACTCCTCCATTTGGGGTATTACTGGCCGAACATGGAGGAGTCTTTTCAGTTTGTCAAGAAGTGCCAAAAATTCAAATCCATGTACCAACACAAGAATTGCAACCATTCACTTCAACATGGCCTTTTTGTCAATGAGGATTGGACCTGGTAGGAAAGATTAATCCGTCTTCATCCAATGGACAAAAATTTATAATCATATCCATGAAGTACTTTACAAAGTGGATAGAAGTTGTTCCCTTGATAACAATCACTAGAAAATAGATTTATTATTTCATACTAAATTACCTCATCTATTGGTATGGCATTCCACAGTCCATTAACACAAACAATGGTATACCTTTTAAGAATCGAGATGTTCAGGAACTATGTGAGGTTTCATATCCAATATCATTTTTCAACCCCATACTATCCTAAAGGAAATGGCTAAGCAGAGGCTTGAAACAAAACTATTATGAAAATCCTAAAGAAAAAAGTCAATGATGTTGGACGTGATTTGCACATTCAACTAAACCTTGCTCTATGGGAATACCGAACTAGCATCAGAACACCTATAGGGCTACACCATATGCCTTAGTATATGGATCAGAGGCCATCCTACCTATAGAGGTGGAGATACCATCACTACGTGTGTCACTAAAGGGCATTATTTTAGATGACGATTATAGAGTGTCTAGACTTCAAGAGCTGGAACTATTGGATGAATGTCATCAACAAGTTGTGGATCATTTGAAGGCATATCAACAGAGGATGTAGAGAAGCTATAATCATAGAGTAAAACCTAGAGCATTTCATCTTGGTGATTTGTCTTAAAGGAAAACCCTCGAAATCAACAAGACTGAGAAAATAAAGGGAAGATTGAACCTAATTGGCTAGGTCCCTTTGTTGTCATATCATTCTATGGATCTGGAGCCTATCAATTTTCTACACTTGAAGGGTATTTGTTTGATGAACCTATCAACAGTCTTCATCTCAGGAAATTCTACACCTCAATCATCTAGTGCATAGTTAAAGTTCTGGGAAAATGATCATGTTGATGAAAACCTGGGAAATAGGCATCTTAGTGACAAAAATACAAAAAAAGAGAAAAAAGAGAAAAATACAAAAAAATACAAAAAAATCATAAAATATGAAAAAGTGCAATAAAAACACAGTGAAAACTTGGAAATAGGTGCTACTTGTGATTTAAACTAGCTTTTCCATCTATTAGATGCATGTCTTGGTCATTCACTTTTTCCATCATCCCATCTATCATTTGAAAAGATGGCCTCACATACATATCGTGGCAATGTGGTCGTGTCTCACCCTAGCTTGGGCGAAAAATCCTGAACTCACTGGGGGCAATAAACTTTGGGCTTAAACAAACTAAAAAAAAATAGTGTGTCAAATGTAGTAAACACAATGATCATAGGGAAACTCAACATTGAACATACATCAAACATCAAAAAAATTTAGAAAATCAACCATCCATATCAAACAGCTGAAATCAAATCAATCAAAACAACTTTAGATGGATGAAATTCTTTTGAATCATGATTTTATCACTTTAGCTTGAATGTTCAAATGTTGTACCTTTTTTTTTGTTATCATATCTTTGGAGCAACTCGATGATGTATTGAACTAGAGAAGCTATGAAGGAGAATAGTATTTTCTTTGTCTATTGTCCATGAGGTAATCATTATTATTGTGTGAATTTTCGTGAGACGTGCTCTACCAAGTATCATTGATGAAATTTTGAATTCACATAGAAAAATGATTAATTCTTTTCTGTTTATGCAAGAAATGCTCAGGACATCTCGTTTTAATTCTACCTAGATTCTTTTGTTCACTTGTAATATCAAAAATCATGAAAATAGTACTCAGGTAATCATGGTCTAACTCATACCATCGATGCTTGTACTGAATTTCAACATTTTAAAGGCTCAATGATGATAAAAGCATGATAAATGGACTATTAAGATGACAATGTTTGCATATGTAGATTTGCATGGTTAAATTAGATTGCATTCATATTATTTTTTCATCTACATTATAGATTTTCAAAGGCTGGTGAATCAATAACATGATAGAGCAATAATGAAATCTTTGACTGAATAAGTGTACATCATCAAGTTTCAGTACATTAATCAATCCTTTATTGGGGCATATCAATCAAAGCTAATAAACCACATCAACTGATGATATCTATATCGGCCTGCACTAGATGTAGAATCATGTCCCATGTCTTTGGGAAGAACTCTAAAATCCTCCTATGATCATAACATATCACAAATTAGCAATATTATCAATCAATCAAAAATCAATCAGCCTATCAATCTAATTGGCTCTGGTGAGACTTTGATCAAATCTTGTGAGTGACTATCATTGAACCTCACCTATCATGAGGTCAAACATCAACCTATTATTGATCCTCACCTATCATGAGGTCAATCAATCAATATATCAATGATCCTTGCCTATCATGAGGTCAAACATCAATCTATTATTGATCCTCACCTATCATGAGGTCAATCAATCAACCTATCAATGAACCTCGCCTATCATGAGGTGAAACAATCAATCTATCAATGAACCTCACCTATCAAGAGGTCAATCATCAATCTATAATTGATCCTTACCTATCATGAGGTCAATCAATCAATCAATCATTGAATCTCACCTATCATGAGATCAATAATATTCTAATCTATTAGGATCATCGATCAATATCAAATCAAAGGCTAATATGATTGAAAATCATCAATCACAAGGAGGCAAAGTAGGGCAACATTTAATCATCTGGAGGAGTAAACATCATTTTTTAGGAGACAAATCGATTTTGCATCATTGAAATTGAAAATATTTATCAAATCATTAGAAATCATAAAAATTTAAAAAATTCCAAAAAAATCAAAAAATTCATTGATTTATCTCCCGAGGGGGCATATATCCATCATCACCTGAAAATCAACGTTTGGGGCATATCAAAAATTATTTTGTTGATACTAGCAACTACAACAAATTTTTCTTTGAAGTAATGCATAAACACATCACTTCAAAGAGGGGAAAAATGTACACACCTAAAAATGGTTTGGATAATATAATTAATTAAATATGATTTATTTGATTAATTAACCTTCTATTTTCATCTACTTATAAATAGATATAAATATTTATTTATATAGTTCACATTTAATTCTTCTATCTTTATCATAGTATCCCATCTTAATTAAATAAACAAATTCAAATACCTTGTTTTATTTAATTATCTATTTTCTTTCATCTAAATTAAATAAGCAAGTTCACATACTTTGTTTTATTTAATTACCACATTTCTTCAATGTTTATTTAATAAACAAATTTCTATAGTTTTTTTTATTAAATTAAATATCCTCTTTTTCTAATTTGAATAAATCCAAATAATTCAATTAAAGCATATTTCTACAGCTATTTCCTCTTTTCACTCATCATATCCACCAAAAAAATTAGATATTTTATATCTAATTAATCCAACTCAGCCTTCACGGACAAATTTGGAGACAAATTGGAGACAAATTAAAGACAAACTTCTTCATCTTCTTCCATTGATCATTCCTATCCTCTGGCTGAATGTTTTTTTGGGGAGAAACAATCTCCATAATCTTCTTAGGCTTCTTCATCCTTCACCATTGAATCTTTCAAATCAAATATAGACCCATGCTGCCACATCACAAATATGTTGTCGAGAATCTATAAATACAACCTCTTTCTATAGGAAAAGGATCCCAACTTTGTGCAATCTTACTTTGCAGAAATAACATTTGAGCAATTAAGCATTTGAGCAATTAGGCAATAGTAATCAACAAATCATTTTAGATATCATAATCATGGCTTTTGATTTAGCTGGATCTTAGTTTACAATAGTTTGTTTTATCATTTTCATATCAATTTTAGGCTACAGTATTATCACCATATCATTTAGCAATCATCACATAGGATTAGATTCATGCATTTCATAGCATCTCATTATCTAGATTGGCATTTTAATAGTCATAGTGCTTACACAATCTGAGAGCCACAATGATTTAACAAATCTTTGGAGATAGAGAGAAATAGGATGCTTTTAAGAAATTTCCTACTTTAATTAGATTAATTTTTGTTTAAATCTCTTGATATAATGTCTTATTAGGTGTGTTTGTTATTCATTTATGCATATTTTACTCACACAACTATATAGCCTAATTTTGCATGGTGGATCAATGTGGAAATTTAAACCCTTATTCTCAAATCTTGTGAGTGATCAATGGTGGATCAATGTGGATCAATGTGGAAATTTAAACACTTATTCTCAAATCCGATTAATAAAAATGAAAGAATAAATCAATAACACATCAGAAACACACATAACACCAAGATTTTTTATGTGGAAACCCTGTTAGGGGAAAAACTTTGGTGGAGGTTAGTCCACAAGATTATTCCTTGTTAAAAGTATAAATAATGAAATAGGGAATGCACATGCATTTAGGCACACTACTTAGAACTCACTACTCAATTACAACAAGGCTTACTGCCCAAAGGAAGACACACTATCTTATATAAGTATTCAGATTACATCCGTATCAATTTGAACTAACAAAATAACATCTACTAATGCCTATTTACAGTTTCAGTTAAGGACATGAACTCTTCTTCACTCTTCTTCACTCTTCTTTTCTCTTCTTCACACTCTGCTCTACTTTCAAAATATTTAGAACATTGTTCATGCACACCATGCCATCAAATGATATAAAAAATTGCTTATATATATCCACAACAAGAAATTACACCATTACATGTCAGCTTCATTAAAATAATAGAATGAATATAAACTGTTGACCCAAAATATTAAATAAATTTTAATGTGAATCAACCAAGGTTGGCCACAACATAGTGAAGACCCAAAATAATATTCTCGAACATGAACCACTTTCAAAAATTATTCCTCGAAGATCCACAACACGCTACAACACCTTGTCGGCCATAAACATGAAAAACATGGACATGCAAGAGAAAATCATAGATCACAAGCACAACGATCAATGCAGATGTGCAACACAAATAGAGAAAAAATCTAGAAACATCGAGAAACATCACGAATCACCAAAGAAGCATCTACAACAACTGAACTGACTAGAATTGCATCATCTTCATTCAGGAACACCAACTGAAGTAACAAAAAAAATGTCAAAACATAAATCTTCATAACTCAATCAAATCTTCATTCAAATCTCTGAAACTCAACGTGGATAAACTAGATATACTTGAAAAGAAACCCTTTAGTCCACAACCTCTTATTATCAATGTACTGAACTCACCAATAGACTAAACTTCACTTCACCACTAACAACCTGCAACTTATTTCATTATAATTTTCTCAATATCCTCGACATATACAACTTCTAATGCATTAATGCTAATAGTGTTGACATCAATGAAAACCACATATTAGCAACACAACCTCAACATCCAACAATCTACCCCTTTGGCATTGATGTCAACACATGATGCGAAAAACACCATCAACACAATTGTCTCTTAGCACTTACTCCCCCTTAGGTTCTGATTCTTCTCTTCTCAACTCATGACTCTTCTCCCCACATAATTCATAGTTTTTTGCATTGCTCTTCTCCACCTTTGACATCAATGACAAATATCTCTAAGCTCTGAACCACATATCTGAACATCTGACTACTCTCCTTGAGTAGTAGCCACCACAACATCAATCTGGATCAAGATATGACTATGAAATGCATAGACTTATGCAAATCAATGCATTTTTAGTTCTGATTAGGAGAGGTAATCACCCCTAACTTCCCTCTAAGATAGTCAAAAGTATCTTTAGGAAATGACTTGGTAAACATGTCTGCAATCTATTCTTTAGTAGGAACATACTCTAATTTGACTTCCTTTTCACTCACCTTCTCTCACAAAAAGTGAAACTTGATAGATATATGATTGGTCTTTGAATGCAACACCAGATTCTTAGAAATGTTAATTGCACTTGAATTATCATAGAATATAGCAATAGTCTCATCATACACAACTTTTTTATCCTTCAACATCTGCTTCATCCACAATACTTGAGTATAGTTATTAGAAACAACAATGTATTCTGCCTCAATAGTAGATAAAGAAATGGCATTTTGATTCTTACTTAACCATGAAACCAACTTATTTCCCAAGAAAAATGCACCACCACTAGTACTTTTCCTATCATTCACATCTCTTGCCCAATAAGCATCAATAAAGGCACTCAAAGTAAGATAATCATCTTTAGGAAACCACAGGCCAAAATCAACTGTTCTCTTCAAGTTTCTAAAATTTCTCTTCACAACAGTCACATGAGATTCTTTAGGATTAGCTTGAAATATTGCAACAATACATACAACATTCATGATATTAGGCCTAGTTTGATTCAAATAAAACAATCCACCAATCATTGATCTATATCTAGTCTGATTTTCTTTTAGGGAATCATCATCTATTTTCAACTTACATCCAGTCACCATAAGTGTACCGACTGGCTTTGAATCTTCCATACCAAATTTATTTGGTAATTCCTTCACATACTTGGACTGAGATATAAAGATACCTTTATCTAACTAAATAATTTGAAATCCCAAAAAGAATTTCATCTCTCCAATCATAGGCATCTCAAACTCATTCTGCATCTCATTAGTAAACTTCATGCACAAACTATCATCTCCTCCAAAAATATTATCATCAATAAAAACTTCCACAATCAAATCTTTATCATCATCAATCTTGAAATACAGATTACTATCAGCAGTGCCTTTATTAAATCCAACCTTCAACAAGTACTTGTCAAATCTGGCATACCAAGCTCTAGGGGCTTGCTTAATTCCATACAATGCTTTCTTCAATCGAAAAACCATGTCTCCCTGATCAATCAATTGAAATCTATCAGGTTGCTCAACATACACTTCTTCAAATTTTCTATTTAGAAATGTTGACTTGAAATCCATCTGATAAACCTTGTAGTTTTTGTAAGTAGCATAAGAAAGAAACAATCTCACAACTTCGATCCTAGCAACAGGGGAAAAATTCTCTTCAAAGTCAATTCCTTCCATATGAGAATATCCTTTAGACACCAGTCTTGCTTTGTTTCTAACAACTTCACCTTGCTCATTCAGTTTGTTTCTAAAGACCCATTTAGTTCCAATTACATTTTTTTCGTTAAGTCTAGGAACAAGAATCAATGTATTATTCTTCTCAATATGTTGTAGCTTCTCTTTCATTGCTTCAACCCAATGTTCATCTTTACATGCTTCATTCACACTATTAGGCTCAGTCTTTGAAATTAAACAATACTCTTCTACAATATTTCTCCTGGTCTGAACACCTTTGTTCTTATAAGCCAATAATCTAATTTTCTAAATGATTTAATATTACATACCTCAGAGTTTTAGGATGTTCTTGCACTTCAGGCTCTTGTGATCTCTCTTCTTTACTTTGACTAATTTCTCCTTCCTCTTGATCTTCTTGATTCACCAAATTGATTTAGACTTGATTTGAAATTTGAACTTTCTTTCCTGAATTTGTACTATCATTCTAATCATCTGAATCATATCCAAAGGTTCTGGATGGTTTAGCTATGTCTTCATCAACCTTAACATTTTCACTTTCAACCATTTTCCTCAATCTATTATTGTAGCACCGGTAGGCCTTGCTTTTAGTAGAATAACCAAGAAAGATTCTTTCATCACTCCTAGCATGAAAATTTTCTATATCTTCATCTCTTCTGATAAATCATCTACTCCCAAAGATTTTGAAGTACTTAATAGTAGGCTTGTGACCAAACCATAGCTCAAAAGGAGTCTTATGAGTATCACCTTTGATCTGCACCTGATTAAGAATGTAAACAACAATACTCAAGGCTTCTCTCCAGTAGATATGAGGGACATTTCCTTCCAACATAATAGTCCTAGAAACATCTTGAATTGTCATGTTCTTCCTTTCCACAACTCCATTTTGTTGAGGGGTCTACGGTGTAGATAATTGTCTCTTTATTCCATGTTCTTTACAGAAAGAATTAAACTCACCAGAAGTGAATTCGTCACCTCTATATGATCTCAGACATTCAATCTTCAGACCTTTCTCTGTCTCAACCATAGCCTTAAAGATCTTGAACTTCCCTAGAGCCTCAGATTTCTGCCTTAAGAAGATAACCCACATCATTCTAGAATAATCATCAATGAGTAACATGAAATACCTATAAGCTTGTAAAATTTTGACTCTAGAAGGACCACACAATTCAGTATGCACAAGCTCCAACAATTCATTTGAACAATATTGTTTGCTCCAAAATGAGATTGTAGTTTGCTTCCCTAACTGACATTCCTTGCATATGGCATTAGTAGTTTTAATTAACTTAGGAAGATCTCTCACAACCTTAGTAGAACTTATCTTGATAATATTATCAAAGTTTACATGACACATTCTCCTATGCCACAACCAACTTTCATCAACTTGATAAATCAAACAACTTTTACTAGCAACACTTAGGTGAAATATATTACATTTTGTTTTTGTACCTGATGCAATCAAATTTCTAGGACTCCCCAATATTCTACACTTTCCATCCTTGAACTAAAGATTGTATCCTTTATCTACCATCTGACCAACACTTAAAAGATTATGCTTCAGACCTTCCACATATAGGACATCATCAGTATTATGTTTACCATCAAGAGAAATACATCCTCTACCACGGATCACACCAGCTTTGTCATCACCAAATCTTACAACACCACCATCATACTTTTCTAAGCTCACAAACTTAATTTTATCTTCTATCATGTGATGAAAGCATCCACTATCAATCACCCATTCATATTTCTCTTCAACTCAAGCAACTAGGGATTTCACCACATTTATACAACTAGCAGATTCAACAGACACAGGATTATTTTCCTTGATAACAATAAATACCTATTCATCCTCACTTCTATTCCCTTTATTAGATTCATCATCTTTCACTCCTTCATTTGCAACATAATAGCATTTTATTTGAAATCTAGGCTTGTTAGGTCTTGACTTAGGAGCTCTTTCCAAACACCTTGATGCAAAATGACCTATCTGATTGCAAGAAAAACATTTAATAGGAAACTTTATTTTATACTTACCTTGTCATATGGCTTCTCTTTTGACAATAAGTGCTTCAAGCTCATCCAGTTCTCTATCTTCTTCAATCTATCTCATTTCTTCCTCATACTTGAATACCTTTCTAGAAGAACTTTCACCCAAATCATATCTTTGTTTATCTCTTTCGAAAGTAGTAGCCTGGAATGCAGATTCTACCTTAGGAAGTGCATCACCAAATTCACTCAAATCAAAAGAAGTAAGCTTACCAGTCAACATATCTCTAGTTACATTTGCCGCAGTCTAGAGCTCTTCAATAGCTATAGCTTTGACTTTGTATGCAAAAGGAAAGGATCTAAGCACTTTAACAACAATCTCTAATTCTTCCAACTCTCCACCAACACATATAATACCACACACAAGTTCATTAAATCTTTGCATGAAAATAGTAATGTTCTCATCATCACCCATTCTAAAAATTTCATATTTCCCCTTCAAACTTTGTAGCTTATAAATCTTCACATTAGCATCACCTTCATACAAAGTTTCCAACTTTTTCCAAATCTCATAAGTGGTCTTTAGATCCATCACATTAGTCATTTTAGAATCAGTCAAAGCACTCAACAATGCCTCCTTAGCCTTGATATTGTACTCAACATCCCTAATCTCAGGAGTAGTAGTAGGAACATTCTATGGAATAACATACCTATTACTTGTAATGCTCCACTAGGCTTCACCAATGCATCTCAAATGACACTCCATTTGAGTCTTCCACAAAGAATAATTTTTTTCATCAAATCTCAGACTATCCTTCTTATAAGTCATCATCCTGGATCACCTCAAGCTATTAAACTTCTTCCAAGGAACTAGCTCTGATACCAATTGTTGGAAACACAAGGGCATACAACTAAGAGGGTGGTGAATCATTTGTCATAGAAATTCAAACTTGTTAAACTTATTAAACCTTTTTCTCATATAAGATTAATAATAATGAAATAATAAATCCTCAACACATTAAAAAAACACATAATACCAAGATTTTTTACATGGAAACCCTGTTAGGGGAAAAACCACGGTCGAGGTCAATCCACAATATTATACCATGTTAAAAGTATAAAGAATGAAATAGGGAATGCACATGCATTTAGACACACTGCCTAGAGCTCACTACTCAATTACAACAAGGCTTACTACCTAAAGGAAGAAACATTGTCTTACATAAAGATTCAGATTACATCCATAGGGATTTGAACTAACAAAATAGTATTTGCTAATGCCTGATTATAGTTCCAGTTAAGCACATTAACTCTTCTTCACTCTTCTTCACTCTTCTTCACTCTTCTTTACTCTTCTTCACACTTTACTATGCTTTTGAAAGATTTAGAACATTATTCATGCACACCATGCCATCAAATGTTATAAAAAATCACTTATATATATCCGCAACAAGAAATTACACCATTACATGTCAGCTTCAACAAAATATTAAAATGAATATAAATTATCAACCCAAAACATTAAATAAATTTTAATACGAATCAACCAAGGTCGTCCACAACATAGTGAAGACCCAAAATAACATTCTCAAACATGAACCACTTTCAAAAATTATTCCTCAAAGATCCACAACACACTACAACACCCTATCAGCCATGAACATGAAAAACATGAACACATAAGAGAAAATAATGGATTGTGAACACAACGATCAAATGCGGATGTGCAACATAGATAGAGCATGATCTAGAAACATCCACAAACATCACGAATCACCAGAGAAGCATCCAAAACAATTGAATTGACTAGAATCACATCATCTTCATTCAAGAACACCAACTGAAGTAACAAAAAAAATCAAAACATAAATCTTCATAACTCAATCAAATCTTCATGTGGATCTCTAAAAATCAATGTGGATAAACTAGATATACTCAACAAGAAACTCTTTAGTCCACAACCTCTTATCATTAACATATTGAACTCACCAACAGACTAAGATTCACTTCACCACTGACAACTTGCAACTCATTTCATTACAATTTTCTCAATATCCTTGACATATATAGCTTCTAATGCATTAATGCTAATAGTGTTGACATCAATGAAAACCACATATCAACAACACAACCACAAAATCCAACATGCTATACACTAAAAAATGTACTCTGGGACATAGATAAATATCCAACACATCTATTATATTTTGGATGAAACTCTTGCACTTGTATAATGGATTTCCATCACCAAAATTACTCACGCTCATCAACTAGTAGTACATCAATGTTGACATCAATGACAACACCATATATGCTCATGCTCATGTTGCCAATAGTATTATAAATGACAAGCAAACTTCCAACAAGGCTATGGCAGGGACCACTCCAATGGGTACATAAAAATTACTTAAGTGGTTTAATAATTCATGCAAATAAAAATTCCAAACTAGTATCTAGGATTGAGGGGCCAACTGTTGAACAATTACAAGGGCATAAAAGAATGAATTAAGAACTTATGATGGACTAAACAATTCACCACCCAATTAAAACAAAAAGTTACTGTGATATCAAAATTTCTAACCTATTCTAAGCAACTAAAATGCAATGGAAAAACATAAGGAAACACCTCAAGATTAGCCTAAGAAATTTGTAAATGCAAAGAGAAAGAGTGTAAAATGATTGCAAATGGTTATACCTCCCTTTTGCGGCTGAAACTCCTTGGTTGGTCCTTGATTTTGATTTGATTTTGTGTGCTCCTTGATGCCTCTTGATGTGGCTAAATGAAAGATTTGACTATGTGCTTGAATGCAAATGTAAATGGATGAAATTGATGGCTAGATGAGTGCACAAAATGGCTAAGTCCCCTTTAAATGCCTTAGAGGATGGGGTATTTATAGAGAAACTTGAATTCTCTAGAGAATTCAATGGTTGCGATTTATCCAACAAGGCCAAGATGAAGGGCTAAGGTGACTTGAGGACTCACAAGCCCTCACATCTTGACATGTGGATTGTGAGATGGCTAAGGGTGAGATGATGTGTAGGGGATGTGGAAGGGAGGTACATGATGTGGAGGAAGGACAAGTACCTTCCAAGTACTTTGATGTGACCTTTCAATGATCACATGGAGAAGGGGAAAGCTTTGGGAGAATAAAAGTGAATTTTAAATTCACAATGATTGGAAGAATCTAGTGGATAAGACAAGGTTCCCAAAAGGTGGGAATTTGTCACATGTGACTTGATGTGACAAGTCAAATATTCTAGAAGATGCATGGAAAAAGGGATTCTAAGAGAAATAAAAGTGAATTAAAAATTCACATGGGGAAGAGAGGAGCCTAGGGTGAATAAAAAGGAATTAAAAATTCCTTGGGGGATGGGGAGTTGACCAAGGTACTAATTAGGTTTGACTAATCAGTAATTAGAGGATAATTAGGGGTTAATGAGGATTAGAAGCCAACTTGCAAAAGTTGGAGGATGTGACACATCCTAATCAAGTGCACATCCTTAATGAAGAGATTAGGAGATGGATTAGGATTAGATGAAAAAGATGTGAGGAATTAAATAAATGTAATATTTATTTAATTCATTTGATGAAAAGAGGATTAAGGAGAGTAAGGTATTTAATTATTAATTAAATACCTTAGGGATTTGGTAGAATTAAAGATATTAATTAAATAATAGTAATATTACTTAATTAACTTGGATAAGAGGATGTTTAGATGAAAAGTGATAAATTTGGATAAATTAAGTGTCCAAATTTGGATGTCTACAGTTACAAGCCATGAAGAGGGCTTAGGATTTTAGCCAAAATTCATAAACACACTTAATAAAATCCCTAAAACTCTAAATTTGAAAATAGTGTCAAAAATATTCACACTTTATAAGGAGTATATTTGACTCAATATTAAAAATATAGTCATAAGGTTGTTGGTAGTAAGACGCATCTACACAATATATAGCTACAAAGTACAATTATGAAATCATTACTACAACCAAGGGTTATATAAAATAAAAATTTGAATACATATAGATACATATATGTGTGTGCATGTGTGTATGTGTTGTGTGTGTGTGTGTGTATGTATGTATATATATGTGTGTGTATTTATGTATGTATGCATGTATGTATGTATGTATGTATGTATGTATGTATGTTTCCCAACAAAATTATATCGTCAATAAAATGAAAAAATGACTAGTTTGACCTTAGTACACTCTTGTAGATAAGAATTAAAAATAGAATGTCACTAATTATGGAAAATATACTTGAAGGTATTAGGTTTTCTACCCCATTATCTCATAAATAATTTTTTAAATGTGCAATATGTACAATACAACTATTTCCATGAATTTCCTCAAAGAAAAATAAAGAGATTATGATAACCAGACTTATCTAGAATTTTCCTCCATTGTACTTATATTTGTCACTCTATCACTCTACAATTCACCCTCCTTGCCAAAAATGAAAGCACAAGTAATAATCCCCAAATTATCATGCCTTATCTTCCTCTACATTTATTTTTTAAAGCAATTTTATGCCTCCCTTGCTATTTCTCCTTTTATGCCATGAATTCTCATGCAAATTAATCTTCGTTATTCTATTCCTCTTTGGATAATTCCCCATTGCTCTACCATAACTCTCTATCAATTCTCACACTCACCAAGGAATGCAATGGTAGTGAGTCTATTCAAAATCCACTCCACATTAATTTTACCATTAATTCCCCATGCTTCTGCTACATGGGATTTTTCAAAAAACTTAACTATTTAATAAAAAATACAAAATAATTAAAATATTATTTTTAATATTTTAAATTATCATTTGAATTAAATTCCATTTAGAAGGATAAAACTTCTAACTATAGGATTAGTAACACAATTTTGACATCTTCAACATCAAATGATATGATTAAAGTAGCAATGTATGAACTTGGTAGACACTATGATGGTAAAAACACATATGATGTCCAAAGTATTGTGCGGTCTCACAACATGCCCCAAGGATGTAAGGCTTGGGGGCCCAATTTTAAAAAATTACCTTTAGAAATTTCCTATTGGCTAATTGTCCCAAAGGATAAGTATGAAATGAAGCTCACAAAGCTTTAAGAGGGATCACATCAGAGAAAGGGCTATCAAAAATAGAAAAGTTAGGTCCAAGTGTACATACAAGATGGTTTCACCATCAAGAGGTAGAAGTGGCACAAGTTACCACAGTCATAAACTAAAATTTTGTGGATACGAAGGAGGTGGACAAAAGCACATTACTAAGGTGGACGAAAGCACAATACTTTAAGTGTTTTATTGAAAGTTGGGTAATCAGGTCTCGAGTACCCATGTAGATGGTGTAGCTATGCAAAAGTTGATGGATGTCACTTAGGTTCCCCTCATACATCAAATGTCTAGAAATCTACTTTAAGTTTGTATTTTCATAAAAATGTTGAAACATTTTTTTCAAAATTGGTAATTTGGAAGGAACTAATTTCAAGTGCACCTTTTTTTAATGATGTTCCCTTTGGTTATTCTTAAAGAGAAATGGTATATGGTGTCTTGTTTGTAGGATTTAAACAAAGGCTAAGGTATGGATGGTCATGAAAACAAATTGCACGAATGAATAATGCAATGAGCCAAAGTAGAAGATGTGTGGTCTAGAATTGTGTACAAAGGGAAACTAGATGATCAGGAACCCAAGCTTTCTTTGAAGGATGGACATAGCTAAAATTTCTCTGGTATTACCTTAGTGCAAGTGTTCCCTAAACCAAAAGTGTGAACCTGGAACCACAAGGTTGGTGGATCAAAATTTATACATCCACTTGATCACTCTAAGTATCTAGTGAGTTCCTACATTTTATTTTACAAATAGAGGGATGACCTACTTCTAATATTGGCTCCAAAGCCTCAATTGAATAGAAGAGGAATTCAAAGTGTATTTGACTTGTTCAATAATATACCTATGCCAACTATCACATGCCACGTGTTGCTTTATGATTTTTTCTTTTGATTCTCTTTCATGTCTTTTTTTTGGAACTCTTTGACTTATTCTTATAAAAGATCAAGATTTGTTCATTTTATGGAGGTTCAAAACTTGTAGAATTATAGAGACTTAAAATTGGAACTCTTGCTAGTTTTATTTCTTTTTCCTATTTTCTATACTATTCTAGTATAAAAAATGTATGCTTCATTGAATTTTTCTAATATCAAGGCCAATTTTAAAGCTATTTCTTGATATGAAATCTTACATAGCTAATTGTTTGTTCCTATCAAAGAATCCAATGTGTTGCACTAGATTTGGGTGCATATTGACATTGTTCAATGGAAAATGATCTCATGTTTCTTTAAATTATTGCATCATTATATGTCTAGCTATGAAGCAATCTAGTGAATTATAGAGTGATTTTCTTTGATGTAGTTTATTTCATGGTGCACACACATATAATAGCTGGGAGAAATTTAAATCTTAGGATATTTAATGCTTTTCTTTAGAAAAAATGTCAAATATTTCCTAAAAATGTTTCAAAAATGATGAATCCATAGAGTATTATCATAAATATTTCATATTCATGAAGTTTTAGAGAAATATATGTTAAATCTACTAAGCCTTTGCAAATAATTTGAATTCATGAAGTATTTCTTACAAATAATTTGTGCTCATGAGGTTATGGTGTGATGTATGTTTAATTTGGTTGAACCTTTGCTATGTACTGTTAGATAATGGTGAGCTTAAGAAACTATACAACCCTTATGATTAACAATAAATTTGTGCAACGAACCCTATGTGAACCTAGTGCATCAAGACCTAAAATTCTTGAGCCAAGTTGGTATTAACCAAGATTGTCTTTTGATTTGGGGATTCTTGGTTGATCTTTCAAGAAAGGTGGGTTCTCATATTACTAGAGTGATAATTTATCTAACTCTTGTTGTGTGTGTAACATCCATGTCAATAGAAGTGGTGCTTGAAAGAGGGCCCTTGAACTCTACATCACTGTCTTGGTTATGGATTTGAGTCACAACTAATCAAAATTAGGGTTCAAGAAAGCCTTAGGATAGAGAGTAAGAGATAGATAGAAGTCATCTAGAAAATCCTTAACAAAAAAATTTCACCTTAAAGTTTGTTCACTTTTGGTCAAGATACGAAATGTAGAATCCATGACATGGAAAGTCATAGAAAAAATGACTATATTTTTTTGTTGGTTAGGGTAAGCATAGTCATTCATAAGGACATCTCATTAACTGAAGCTTCCTTAAGTGCAAAAGGAGTGGGAGGATTAAAAAAAATTGTTTATATTTTGTAAAAAGGGGTAGTCCTCATAAAAGTGAAGTTCTCATTGACTCAAAATTAAAATTGGGTAGATTTACTAACTCTGAGTGTCATGTGGAAAATTTGAAAGTGTTGAATGAAAAGAAGCAAAATATTGAGGGTTTAGAAACATCTTTCGAAAAGACTAAACCTCAAAGACGTAAAATACCACTCATCATACATGTGGATAATCATTGGGAGATGGAAGTGGAAAAACAAGGGAGGACACTATAATTTCACCATAAATCATGGATTCATAGTTTAAGAGGAAAGTAATGCTTGTTTTTATGCAAAAAGTAGAGTATCAAGCTTTTATACTATTATTTTCTAATAATCATGTATGAAATATCTAGACCCCATCTAATGAATTGAGAATTAATGCTAAGGTTCAGGCAAAGGAATGTTTCAAGCATAGCTGAGAAAGGAAGTTTCCTTGTGATGAGGGCACACATCCATGAAACAAAGTGGATGATAATGGAGCCTCATGATCAAAGGTTGTGCAAAGGTGTAGACTTAAAACAATGGGAAATGTGTGTGCGATCAACTGTTGTCCAAGTTGTTACCATACATGTTAGTGAAATAATGGGTAAGTATGCTTTTGAATCCTCATCCATTAAATGCAAAAAAATTTAAAGAATGCATGACTACAATACTTTATTTGAGGAGTATTCGAGTGAATTTAAAGACAAACTTGCTAAAATTTGAACTAGAAATGTGGTAAAATTGGTAATTGAGGTTGAAATTTGTACTAAAATCTTAGGAATTATACACTTAATCCTCTAGTTAGGCCTTAGGATAGTCTTAGGTTAGGGTAAATCTTTTTACTTGTTTTCCTTTTTTTCTTTAGGTTAGGTCTTGTAAAATTGGTGAACCAATTAAGATGTGAGTTCATCCTACTTAAGTGAAATGCAATTGAATCATGCAAACCATTTCATCATAAAGAAGTTGGGTAAACACAATTTAAAATAAAAACATGTTCGCACAAGAAAAAATAGAAAATTAAAACCATTGCAAAGATAAGAAAGTGAAACTTTTGTTGATATTTGTCATTGATGTCATTGATCTGTCTGGCACCTTTAACTCTAGTTTATCCTTCGGCCTATCCTTTGTTCTGGTAGTAGTGTTACCGGCATAATTTTTTTGTTCAGCCCTATTCAGTATAGCATGGGATATATTTTTGCATCTATGCCGACATCTCCAACATCTCGTGTAGCGTGTTCACCTAAATCAAGCTGACTAAGTGGATATGCAAATCTAGTTTATATATGGAGCTACATAAAAAATGAATGAGATGATATGTTATGTGGACAACTATTTAAAGGTTTAACATTTTTAGAGGAATACTGATTCACCCCTCCCCTCTCAATATTTTGAATGTTCAACAATTGGTATCAAAGTTAGATCCTTTAAAGATTGTAACAACTCAAACGAGATCTGGAAGGTTGAATATATGGATCAGAAAGAACTCATGTCCATCTTCAAAGAGCTTGAAACTATTGAAGATGAAAATAAGGCTCTCTCATTCTTCAAATGGAAAATGACTACATTAGTAAACTAAAAGATCGGATCTAGAAATTCAAGCTAAGGCATAAGGAAATCAATAATGAACTCAAGTCAACAAATACTACTATTCTTGATCTGAAAGCTAAGAGTGAAGAAATGAAAAGATGAAGGAGCATCTAAATTATATAATCAAGGAAAAATCTAATGAATGTAAGAAGTTAGAACAAGAAGTTGCATCTCTCAAATCAAATTTAGAAGAATCAAAGAATTAAGAGGTCAAATACAAAGCAAGTTCAAAAAATCTTGATGAAATATTAGCAACTCAAAGATCACCGATAAACAAGAAAGGATTAGCCTGTGAAATTGGTGAATGCTCACACACTAAACCTGATGAAAAGAAGGAACTTGAACTGGTAAAAGAAGCTAAAAATGAATTTGGAAAAAAGGACAAAGGTAAGTCTCCAGAAAAGAAACAAGAAAGTAGAAAACCCTTCTCTTTTAATGGTCGTTGCTTTTATTATGATAAATTAGGTCATAAAGTATTCAATTATAGGACTAATATGACTCAGAAAGCTATATCTTACTCTGGTATATGCTACAATTGCAATGGTTATGGTCACAAAGCGAGTGAATGTTAGAAATAAAATAGAAATAAGTATTTCAATGGTTACTACTATACGTGTTATGCATATGGACATAAGACTGAATAGTGTTGGTCAATACAAAAGAAGAAAAGCAACAAGGAAGAAGTTAAAGAAGAAATGAAGAAGATATGGAGACAGAAATAAGATAATGGATCCAACTCTGTTGTAGATATCTGCTCCAGTAATTATCCTCTCTCCATATATTGCTTGAGAGAGGATAGTTTAGAGACCACCTCTTCCTCCTTTAAGTGAGATTGCAAGCATATCAAATCTGTTCAATCAAGGAGTCTCCAGTAGACAGGAACTATGAACAAGCCACTTGCAAACATCTGGTAAAGTCACATCCATTAGATGAATAGGGAATTACAAAAGGAGTTATGGCACATTTAATGCAAAAGATGCACTTACTATGAAATTAGCATAAAAGTAAAACTTGCAAGTCATTTTTTATCACTCAAGCAAAAAAGTTGCAAGGAGCTAAGGAGAAAAAAGAAGCTGATTGTGTGCTAGGGTTTGTAAATCTACAAGAGGTATTTTTTCTCAAATTTTTCTATTTCTCTACACTTACAACTATGGCTACTCCCACTCTGGTCAATTTGGCATCTTAGCCTCATCCTGAATTGAAGAAGTATTTTTATATCAATTGAAAATGATATGGCTGGTTGTTTGTCAAAAATTCCACACAAAGTCATTCCCATGGAAGATGTTAGGGCTTACATTCACTTGAAGCTTGAAGAGTTCAATCACACCAAGTTACTAGATTTATGGATAAATAAAATCACTGGTGATGACTTCAATGTCAAACTTGAATACAAGGCTTTGGTGGAAAAGAAACTGCATGTTTGGAATGAGTTTTTGCACTTTTGTTTTGATGAAAAATGGGTATGAATGGATTTGAGTAGGTTCCATGACACCTTTCCATGGTTAGATAAAGATCATTTGATCAACAAAGAAGTAATTAAGGTTGTTACTAGGTTCAATGACACTGTAATTCTTCTGGCACCAAAGGTAGTAAAAAATAAGGAAGTTGAAAACCTAACTCAGGTTGTTTTTGATGACAGGTCTCTGGAAATTCATGCAGTTGCAAATACAGCTGTGAGATATGTTGCCCAAGTCATTGGAAACAAAATCTACTACACCAACAGATATAACTCCACCTCTGCTACTACTGTCTACACTACATATGATATGGTTGTTAATGGGGTGGATTACAACTTATGTGAGCTCATCAGAGAGCAATTCCTTGAGAATCTAAATCAGTGCAAATGAAGTAAGAAGAAAGTCACTTTCAGGTATGGAACCCTTGCACTCTACTTGCTATTTTACTTCATGTATGAAATGACCATTCTTGGTTTGGTGGTCTGGTCATCTAAGAAACCAGTTGCTCACCAAATTGTTGAATGAATGAGAAGGTGTGATGATCCTACTACACAAGAATGACATTTATATCATTTTTCTCTTTATTACAGTATAAGATACACAACCAAGATAGAATCCCTAAGGATGTTGTCACCAAATATAAGGATGATATCACATTCATAGTCATAGTTGAAAAATGTGTAATGGAAGCTACTATACTGAGAACTCAATGGATACTTGAATTGGGGTATGAAGTATAAAAATAATATGTAGAATTTCTTGCAAAATTTCTATTAGAGAGTTTGATAGATGCCTCTTAAAAGAGGTTTGGCATAATAGAAGAAAAGTCAAAAGAAATATGGGAAGAGAAAATTTCAAAGGAAAGAAAAAAGAAATTATAGAAGATTCTAAAAGCGATTAAGGAAGAAGGTATGAAAAAGGAGGGACTTGCAACTCTCAGAAGAATTACTCAAATTGCAACCAGTAGCTCATCCAGTACTTCCACAAAAGTAATTGAACTCTGAGAAGGATCAGAGAGTCTGTCTGGTAAGAGGAAGAAAGGTCCTCCTCCACCTATTTCATGCAAGAAGGTGAAATAAGCGAAAGCCACTAAGAATAATCCTACTCTTGCAGAAACTAAAATAGAATCAAATCTAGACAAGTATCAAATTAAAGTTCGAGAGAAGAAATTGAAAAAGGTTAACTCATGATCCTCTTGATGTAGACACTTTATTTGAACTACTTGTGGATGGAAACGCTAAAGAGGTTGGTGATTTGTACAACTCTGCTACTTCCAAGGGAAAAGAAAACATAATTCAAGAATTTTTTCTATTATGTTCAAGATTAGATGGAAATATAGATAATTTCAAAGAGGATATTCCTAATAGTCTCTAGGTGGGTCTAAATATAATCCAAGCAAACACTAGGAAAATAGATAAGGACATTGTTAATGAAGCTATTTTCATTGTCTCTAAACTTGTAAAAGAAAAAAACTTAGCAAGTTTTAAGGAACTTAGTCAGAATGGGTTGAGCACAAATAAAATGGAACATACCCTCATGGAGAACAAAGAAGACATAGAGAAATTAAAAGAAAAAGTCATTTTCAATCTCACAACATGGCAAGAAATCTTAGGATGATATCCGATGATGGCCCTACTCCATCATCTGCTTCCCCCACATGCTCTCATGAGAAATTGGATACTGGAAACGTTGCAAATCTTGTACCAGAATACACAGATGTAGAAGTATACAATCTTGATATGAATCCTCTGGAAATTGAACACACTCACTCTCTGAATTAAGATTCTGCTCTGGTGAATGCAAATGAAGAACAAAAAAAGAAGTTGAAAGAGAAAAAGAGAAAATTTAAAAGGTAGGAGACGAAGTTGGAAGAAAAGGAGAAGAGATAGATACAGAAGAAATTGATACTAGAAAGCGGGAAAACATAGAGAAAGAAAAAGGTGAAGAACTAGTAGCTGGGATAGTTGAGAAAAAAGAAGTCGTTGATATCTCCACTGGTACTTTTTCTAATGATGCTTTGAAAATTTTACTTGCCTCACCACTTATGATCTGGCCTATCACCTCTTCCAAGATAATTCTTGACATTGAGAAGATCAATCCTTCCCAGAAATTTCAAGTTGCTGAATCCATCCAATCCTTGGCCAAAATTGACATGCTAAAGGAATTAGAAGAAAAATATAATCTGATTAAGGAGGCTATTACTACTCTCCAAAGTATTATTCCAAAATGTAACATAGATTAGTCTATAACATCTAGAAAGTGCAGAAAGAAACAGATCGGAACAAACATGCAATACAAATCTAAATGCAATCTAAGTCATATCAACAAAGTACAAAGGAATTCAAAACGTAAATAAAGAAACAATCTCACCCAATCTACATTCTTCCATGGTTTATCTCTATTGTCCTTCTCCATTTCTCTTGTTGTAGTATAATTGCCCTCATATTTTTAAAGGTTTGTTCAAGTATAGCCTATGATAATGATTTAGAAAAACATCAAAGATTCAAGATAGGTGCTCCAAAAATTCATAAGATTTTGAGAGAGATACATGATTTCGAGAGAGATTGGAATGATGAAGACTAGATCAATTTATAGAAAATTGATTATTCAAACGACAGGCCAGGATTGAAAGATCAACAGATGGTTGAGATTGATTCATTAGTCATGCATTCTGATAACAGTTAGTAATGACATGAGTGATATAAATTAGAAATAGAATTAAAGATTAAATAAATGATTTAATCTTCTAGTTTGGTATTTGAAAATAGAAGAATTATCTTTGAATGACAAAGATGAAGATGGATTAAAGCAACTCTTGTTCGAATGCACACACAAGGTTTAATTAATTAAATAGGAATATTTAATTAATTTGCATGTATATGCAAATGAGTTAGAACTGGATGATTGAATGATTTGACAAAGAGATTACTTGAGAATGCCACTCAGACATTAAATCAAGAGTTAACTGAGCAATTTGAATAGATCTTTGAGTCGAGTAAAAGTGAATACTTAGATAACTCACACAATTATCTAAATATAGAGGAATGATTTAAAATAGAATTCATGAATTAAATAATTCATTTAATTCAATATTTGATATTTGAAGAATAATTAAATAAATAAGATTTATTTAATTAAGTGATGAAGGGATTAAATGAATATTTAAATAAATAAAGAATTTATTTAATTATAGTTGAAGTATGTTAAAGAGTAAATTAAATAAGAATTTATTTAATTTGACAAGAAGGATAAGGGTAATTAGTAACATAATTAAATAAAAAGCGTTTATTTAATTAATCAGATAGAATAAAGAAAAGGGTGAATTAATTAAATAATTAAGATTATTTAATTAATAGAAGAAATAACAGACTATAGAGAATAATTAAATAATTGACATTATTTAATCATGACCATGAAGAATACGAATCATGAAGAATATTGAAGTCGCAAGCTTAGACCAAATTTCGGTGTCTACATTTTCCCCTCTTTGATACAATGTCATTTCGGCGTTGTGTCAAAGAAAATCGATCAAAATATGCCCCAGTAATGCCCCAGTGTAAAATAGGTGAAAGATATGCCCCAAGAAAATTAGGATGAGGAAGGATGACGAGGAGGTAGTGGTATTCCACCTTGAGAGGACAAGCAGGTTCAAAGAAGATGAGTGTGCTCTCAAAATCGATGAGAGAACTAGAAGATGAAAGAAAAAAAAAGATAGAGGAAAATAGATAAGGGTGGTGAAGATGTAGAAAAGAAGAAATGTTAGTGCAAAAAGAAAGATGAATAAATAATAAAAGAAATGAGATGGATGTTAGTATTAGCAATCTTCGATATTTCTTTGTATCACTAAAGGCGTTGCACTTTATCATCATTGGGCGGGACTAATACAAATGGAGAAAAACACCATGATATGACATAGATCAAGGTGTGCAAGGTCATCCACTTGCTAACAACAGACAGTCATAGACATGGATTGTCGTTAACTCACACTAAGGGCACAATTTTCCCCAGTCTTTTTGTCAAGACAAACCATAGATAGCAAAAAAAGTAAAAGACAGGTCATGAGATGTCATTGCTCCTCTAAATCCTTCATGGGACATCCTTGAGGAAACTAGTAACATGACTCAAAACTAAATTTAAAAGACAGTTGATAGAAAAAAGTAAAAGAAAATAGAATTCAGATACATCGTTGCTTCTCTGAATCCTTCATGGGACATCCTTGAGAAAGCTAGTAACATAATTCCCATCATAAAGTCAAATAAAATGAAAAGATAAATAAGCCATAAAGTCAAAAGCCAATAAAATATTTTCCAAAATTTGATTTGTTTGTTTGATTCATTTTGATTAATAGAATGATTGATTGATAAAGCCTAATTTCAGGAGATACACATACGGGATAAGACTGTGAGTCTGGTTTCGATGTTATGACTATTTGTATAAGGCATGACAAAGCCTGGTTTCAGAAAGACATGTATCATATAAGACGTTGAATCAAATTTCATTGATATGATAACCTCTGTAAGGCTATGTTTGATTGTTTGAAAATGTTGATATGTAGGAAGGACTCATCCTGTATAAGACATAGATTGTTTTGTTGATATCAATATTTAGGAAAGATCCATCCTGACTGTGACAAACGTTAACTGTTTTGACAATGTCTGTTTCTAGGAAGGACACATCTTGTAGCAGACATTAGTTGATCTATTTTGATTGTTTTCATTGGCAAGTTGTTTGATTTGACTTAGAGACATAGCTGACTTCTTCACCAGATTAATGCATGACTTGATAGGATGTGTTGAAAATTGACTGTGTGTGACGACAAACCATAGAGGACTGACCTAGTGGTGCAAGGGCACCTTAGGTTTCCATGCCTCTTTGAGGCCTTGTTTGTTTTTTTTGTTTGATTTCAAGTTGAATTTGATGTAATAAGGTCCTAAGGACCATCTTAAACTCCTTTCAATATGTTTTCTAAGCTTTTAATTGAGTTTTGGTCTTGGTGTTAAGTTTCTATGTAATAACAAGGTCTCCATCCTCATTTTGTAAGCTTGGTGCACCTTGGAAAATTAAAGAATCAAAATGCCATGATGCAACCAGGTAATTGAGGGGAGTTTCCTTGATGATTTAAAGTGATTGTGGTGTCTTTTTATAGCTTTGTGAAGCCTCATTAAATTGGGTTTATAGGAAGTAGCGTACATTGCCTTAACTAGGCAATTAAGAGCCTAAAGTGAAGTTTGATTAGTTCTAACATGTAACTAATAAAATTTTCAGTTGGAGGACATTGGGAAAGGTGGTTAGAAGTTGAAATAAGCCTCTCATGGTCGAGGCATGACTAATAAAACATGTTTTTTGAAGTTCTAATGAAAATTTTCTGTTTTCTAGAAAAATATGTGTAAAAATTGCTGCTAAAATGCCTAGTACGGATGTTGTACGGATTGTACAGGTACAAGATTAATATGGTTGGAAAGAGGGATGAACTAGATTTCATTTGGCATTGATTTGCTAAAATTTTATTGAGTATAGAAAAATTTATAGCCGTTTTAGCAGAGGCAGGTCTGAAACCCTTAAAACAAGGGTTTTGGTTGAAAAATGGTTTTTCCTTCCATCTCCACATTGTAAAAATGCTGATTCTTGGTGGGATGGAAGGTAATTGTGTAAATTTTCACATTTCCTTTGTTCTTGAGAATGGAAAGGTGTGTGGAGGATTTTATGTATTGAACTAGGTCTGGCATCTTCATGTGACAGGCCTAATTGGTGAAGCAAAAAGTGAGTTTTGCTTGTTTTGTGTGGATTTTTTTTGAAGAGGCACTTAGGAATGTTGAAAATGGTTGTAATTATCCTATAGGATTCTAAATCAAGGCTTTGGGGTGAAGGGGAGAGCCTAGGTAATCAAAATCATGTTGTGATCAGCAAATTAAGCCTCTTGGGGACAGTGATACATTGGTCCATGGTTGTTTTTCCATCCACTGCCAAAAGGTGAGACTTTGAGGTCTTGTAGAGGCATATCATAGTTGTCTAAATTCAATAGTTTGAGCTTGGTATAGGCTTGTGGGTGGATTTTATTTAGACTGTCCTCTCAGGCAGTGTTGCAAGCATTCGAGGCTAAAGAGACCTAGTGGTATGAGTAATGAACAAATGGAGTTTCCTAAGAGCTAATTAGAATTTTGTGGCATAGTTTGGTCATTTGGAACTTGTTAAAAGTAATTCCAAGCCCTTGGTTGTGTTGAGTACAAGAACCCTTGGTGAGTTGGGTCATTTCCTTAAAGGAGTAGTGGATTGACAAAGTCCAATTAAAGGGGTATTTGAGAGAAGTTGTGCTAAGTTTGTGGTTTGATC
Organism: Sequoia sempervirens; assembly: GCA_007258455.2. Classification (NCBI taxonomy): domain Eukaryota; kingdom Viridiplantae; phylum Streptophyta; class Pinopsida; order Cupressales; family Cupressaceae; genus Sequoia; species Sequoia sempervirens. Next base: position 179,531,201 of record VDFB02000015.1, read on the forward strand.
ATTTAGTTGATCATTTGAAGAAGCTTCCCCTACTCACTCTACATCAAATTGGTATCAGAGCCACATTTTATTGTGAGAGTTTAATTAGTGAGTTGAGGTGTGCAAAGAACAATGCCTCCAAAAGGTGCAAAAGGCGGGTCTGCAGTTGCAAGGGAAATTAAGGCCATGAGAGATAGGATAGAGGCCTTAGAGAAGAAGAGGGGTTACTGATGAGGATAGTACCTCTGAGGATGAAGTGGAGGAAGAAGGTGAAAGCCCTTCACAGGAAGAAAGGTTGGACCCTCAGGAAAAGAGGTTCATTGGTGCCTTGCAATCCATAAAAGTAGAATCATTTGATGTGAAGATGGACATACCAATGTATGGGGGAAAGATGAATGCATAGGCATTATTGGAATGGGTGGATGCCTTAAACAACTATTTTGAGTACAAGGAAATGGCAGAAAATAAGAAAGCTAAGTTTGCTAAGACTAAATTGAATGGGGCTGCTTTGACTTGGTGGAACTACCACCAAGGAGAAAGAGTGAAAGAGGGAAAAATATGATTTCCTCTTGGGACAGAATGGTGAGCAGATTGAAGGCACAATTTTTACTAGCAGATCATGAAGTGCAAGTGTTTAGGAAACTACAAAGCCTAAAACAAAAGGATATGGATGTAGCAACCTATACTGAGGAGTTTCACAAACTCAGTATGAGGTGTGGTCATGTAGAGAATGATAATGAGAAAGTGGCTAGATACTTGAATGGCCTAAGGTTTGCAATCCAAGATGAGACGAGTCTTGTGACTCCTAAAATAGTAGAAGAGTGCTTCCAAATAGCATGCAAGGCAGAGGAGAAGTTGAAAAGAAAGCAAGAGCAGTAAGCAAGAGGAAGAGGCAAAAATTTCAAGGGAAGAGCCAATTTTGGTGGTAGAAACCAATCACAAAGGCAACAAGGGGAGTCAAGTGGAAGAGAAGAAAAAATCCAAGAATCAAGAGGAGGATTTAGAGGTAGGAGGTCTAATGGAAGAGGCAGATTTAATGGAAGAAGTTTTGGTTCATTCTCTGGAAGGTGCTACACATGTAACCAGTTTGGAAACCCATCTTTGAAGTGTCTTGAAAAGCAAGCTTCAACCTCTCAAGGTGCAGATAGGAGGAACCAATTGGTGCAAGAGGAGGATGCACAAAGTGTAAGTTCACCTTCTAGGCCCGCTGATCCTAAATTTGGAGAGAGCTTGATGATGAGAAGAACACTTCTCAAGGTTCCAAGTGCCAAGGAGCCACCACAAAGAAAGTCCTTGTTTAGGACTTCATGTAAATCTCATGGGAAGGTATGTAAGGTAATTGTAGACTCTGGTTCCACTGATAATTTAGTGTCTCTTGAAATGGTTGAGAATTTAAAACTAAAAAAAATTCCTCACCCTACCCCATATAAGGTCTCTTGGTTGAATAAGGTCCAACAAGTGCTTGTTAATGAACAATGTTGGGTAGAATTTCAGATTGGGGAGTATAAGGACAGAATTTTGTGTGATGTCACACCCATGGATGCTTGTCATTTGCTCTTAGGATGCCCTTGGCAGTATGATAGGAAATCCCAACATGATGGAGAGAAGAATACTTACACAATAACAAAAGATGGACACACTTTCACTATGAGACATTTACCGGATGGAGTAGATAAACAACTTGAGTCTAACATTATGGTGGTAGGTGAGAAAGAATTTTTTTAGACCTTAAAGGAAGAGGGAGGTCTAGGGTTTTCCTTGGTTGTTAAGCCAAAATGCAGGTCTGTTTTGTCCTCAAACAAAGAGAAACCCATACCTAGTGAAGCCCAAACTTTGTTGGAGAAATACAACAAGATTATAGTGGATGAATTGCCTAGTTCCCTACCTCCAATCAGATATATCAGCCACCATATTAACCTAATACCAGGTGCTACATTGCCCAATAAGGCTACCTACAAGATGACACCAGCCCAAAATGAAGAGATAGCAAAGAAAGTGCAAGAGTTGCTGGATAAGGGCCTAGTGAGGAAGAGTTTAAGCCCTTGTGTTGTTCCAACTGTGCTAGCTCCAAGAAAGGATGGTAAATGGAGATTATGTACTGATTCAAGATCCATAAATAGGATAACCATCAGATATAGGTTTCCTATGCCAAGGATGGAGGATCTTATGGATTGTCTAGCAGGAGCTCACTACTTTTCAAAGATTGATTTGAAAAGTGGGTATCACCAAATTAGGATTCATGAAGGGGATGAATGGAAGACAGCTTTCAAGACCAATGAAGGTCTTTATGAGTGGATGGTGATGCCTTTTGGTTTATCTAATGCTCCCAGTACCTTTATGAGGTTAATGAATGAGGTATTGAAACCCTTTATTGGAATTTTTTTTGTGGTTTATTTGGATGAAATTCTTGTTTTTAGCAAGACCAAGGAGGAGCATTTGGAGCATCTTGGATAGGTTTTAAGAAGGCTGCATGAAGAAAAGTTGCTGATCAACTTACAAAAATGTGAGTTCATGAAAGAAGAATTGGTCTATCTTGGGTTTGTTATCTCACAAGGTAGTTTGAAAATGGATCCATCAAAGGTTGAGGCTATTCTTAATTGGCCAACACCTAAGTCAGTGGGTGATGTAAGGAGTTTTCATGGCCTAGCAAGCTTCTCCTAGAAGTTCATCAAGATTTTCAGCCATATTTGTGCCCCCATCATTGATACAATCAAAGGAGAGAAGAAGGGTAAGTTCCAATGGACCAATGAAGCAAATGAAAGGTTTGAGTACTTGAAGAAAAAAGTATCACAGCAACCTCTTCTTGCTCTTCCTTATTTTAATAAAGTCTTTACTGTTGAGTGTGATGCAAGTAATCAAGCAATAGATGCTATTTTGAGTCAAGAGAGTAGACCGGTTGCATTTTTTAGTGAAAAGCTAAATGAAGCCAAAAGAAAGTACTCTTCATATGATCTTGAATTGTATGCTATGGTCCAAGCTTTAAAGAAATGGAGGCACTACTTGTTACCAAGGGAGTTTATAGTATTCACTGACAACCATGCTCTTAGTTTCTTGAATGGACAGGAAAAATTGAACCAAAGGCGCATGAAGTGGGTTGAATACCTACAAGCATATACATTCTCCATAAAACATAAGGGGAAAGCTAATACGGTTGCAAATGCCCTTAGTAGAAGGGTCATGATGGTTCAAGAAGTGAAACTACAAAGTGTGGGCATAGAAGCTCTCAAAGGTATGTATAAGGAGGATGAAGATTTCAAGGCTACTTTTGAAGTTTGTTCTCAATTTTCTGATGCTTTTTACAGTGATTATGCTGATTATGTTTTGCAAGATGGTCTATTGTTTAAAGGGGCTCAATTGTGCATTCCCAAGTGCTCTATGAGGGAGAATATAATAAAGGAAAAGCATAGTGGGAGTCTTGGAGGACACTTTGGACTTGAAAAAACTTTGGAGCAGGTTAGGAGATTCTACTTTTGGCCTAAAATGTATATGGATGTGAGAAGGTTTGTGGAAACTTGCACCATATGTCAAAGAGAAAAGGGGACCACTTCAAATGTTGGTCTTTATCAGCCTCTACCAATCCCAAGTAGGCCTTGGGAGAGTATAAGTATGGATTTTGTCTTAGGATTTCCTAAGACACAAAGGGGGGTTGATAGTATGTTTGTAGTAGTTGATAGATTCAGCAAAATGGCACATTTTATTCCTTGTAGATGCACTAGTGATGCCTCTAATATTGCAGGTCTATTTTTCAAGGAGGTTGTGAGAATGCATGGCATTCCTATGAGCATTGTATCTGATAGGGACTCCAAGTTCATAAGCCACTTTTGGAGGACTTTGTGGAGGAAATTGGGGACTAATTTATAGTATAGCTCAGCCTACCATCCTCAAACGGATGGCCAAATAGAGGTAGTTAACAGATCACTTGGTAATCTTTTAAGATGCTTGACAAAAGAACATGGTGTGCAATGGGATTTTGTGTTGCCTCAACTAGAGTATGCTTATAATGACTCCATTAATAGAAACATTGGAAAAAATCCCTTTGAGGTTGTGTATGGGATGAATCCAAGGGGAATCTTTGAGTTGAGAGATCTGAAAGGAATGGAGAAAAGGAGTGTTGAAGGTGAAGATTTTGCTATGGCAATGAAGTCTATTCATGATCAAGTGAAGGAAAATCTCAAAAAGAGTGTAGAACACTACAAAGAGACGACAGATTTTAGGAGAAGGAATGTTCAATACAAGGTGGGAGATCTGGTTTTTTCTTATTTGAAGAAGGAGAGATTTCCTAAAGGAAAATACACCAAGCTACAAATGAAAAAAATAGGCCCTTGCAAGATTATTCATAAATTTGGGCAAAATGCATATGAGATAGCACTCCCTCCTGGAGTGGCTATCTCACCCATTTTTAATGTTGTTGATTTGTACCTCTTTAAGGGATCTTTGGATGTAGGTACAGGTGTGGAAATTGATGAAGATTGGGTGCAGGACCTTCCACCATCTGAACCCTTGAAACTTGAAGCCATTTTAGACACCAAAGAGGTAAAAAGGACAAGGAAAAAGGTATATAATGAGTATCTTGTTAAATGGAAAGGTCTTCCACCTAAGGATGAAACTTGGATGACTAAAGATATCATCAAACAACATGGTACTACTTTGCAGCAACTGATATCAGGTGGTACTTGAGATCTCTTCCACCCCGGGTGCATGGTGCAGGGGCACCTTAGGTTTCCATGCCTCTTTGAGGCCTTGTTTGTTTTTTTTGATGTCAAGTTGAATTTAATGTGATAAGGTCCTAAGGACCATCTTAAACTCCTTTCAATATGTTTTATAGGCTTTTAATTGAGTTTTGGTCTTGGTGTTAAGTTTCTATGTAATAACAAGGTCTCCATCCTCATTTTGTAAGCTTGGTGCACCTTGGGAAATTAAAGAATCAAAATGCCATGATGCAACCACGTAATTGAGGGGAGTTTCCTTGATGATTTAAAGTGATTGTGGTGTCTTTTTACAGCTTTTTGAACCCTCATTTAAATTGGGCTTATAGGAAGTAGTGTACATTGACTTAACTAGGCAATTAAGAGCCTAAAGTGAAGTTTGATTAGTTCTAACATGTAACTAATCAAATTTTCAGTTGGAGGACATTGGGAAAGGTGGTTAGAAGTTGAAATAATCCTCTCATGGTCGATGCATGACTGATAAAACATGTTTTTTGAAGTTCTAATTAAAATTTGTTGTTTTTTGGAAAAATCTGTGTGTAAAAATTGCTACTAAAACGTGTGGTGCAGATGTTTTACGGACTGTACGGGTACAAGACTGATGTGGTTGGAAAGAGGGATGAACTAGCTTTCATTTGGAATTTATTTGATAAAATTTTATTGAGTATAGCAAAAGTTATAGCAGTTTTAGCAGAGGCAGGTCTGAAACCCTTAAAACAAGGGTTTTGGTTGAAAAAATGGTTTTTCCTTCCATCTCCACATTGTAAAAATACTGATTCTTGGTGGGATGGAAGGTAATTGTGTAAATTTTCACATTTCCTTTGTTCTGGAGAATGGAAAGGTGTGTGGAGGATTTTATGTATTGAACTAGGTCTAGTATCTTCATGTGACAAGCCTAATTGGTGAAGCAAAAAGTGAGTTTTGCTTGTTTTGTGTGGATTTTTTTTGAAGAGGCACTTAGGAATGTTAAAAATGGTTGTAATTATCCCGTACGAGTCTAAAACAATGCTTTGGGGTGAAGGGGAGAGCCTAGTTAATCAAAATCATGTTGTGATCAGCAAATTAAGCCTCTTGAGGATAGTGATACATTGGTCCATGGTTGTTTTTCCATCCACTGTCAAAAGGTGAGACTTTGGGGTCTTGTAGAGGCATATCATAGTTGTCTAAATTTAGTAGTTTGAGCCTAGAATAGGCTTGTGGGTGGATTTTATTTAGACTATCCTCTCAGGCAGTGTTGCAAGCATTCAAGGCTAAAGAGACCTAGTGGTATGAGTAATGAACAAATGGAGTTTCCTAAGTGCTAATTAGAATTTTGTGGCATAGTTTGGTCATTTGGAACTTGTTCAAAGTAATTCCAAGCCCTTGGTTGTGTTGAGTACAAGAACCCTTGGTGAGTTGGGTCATTTCCTTAAAGGAGTAGTGGATTGACAAAGTCCAATTAAAGGGGTATTTGAGAGAAGTTGTGCTAAGCGTGTGGTTTGATCATTTAGTTGATCATTTGAAGAAGCTTCCCCTGCTCACTTTGCATCACCTAGTGCAGCCTCAAGGGCTCATCGATTGATGGCATTTCCTACATTATAGACGTAGAGACCTCATAGTTTGACTTGAGTTTGACTGATAAGATAGACTACAAATAGAAGACATGTGTGAAAGTTAATGTGACGAACCCTAATGGACTGACCTAGTGCGACCTCATGGGCTCATCAATTGATGGCCCTGCCTACGTTATACATGCAGAGACCTCATAGTTTGACATGACCAATGACCTTGTCATATAGACATATGGATTGAATCATGATTTTATATAGACTAACCTAAACGGACTAACCTAATGCCTTGAGGGCACATCGGAAGATGGCCTTGCCTACGTCTAGTCACAGAGGCAACATAGTTCGACAAACGACAAAGACTGACAAGTGCGACTGAATCTGACTCTTTTTTCTTTTTTTTTGACATTTTTTGAATTTTTTTTGGCATTTTTAAAGTTTTCTGATGTTTTTGTATATTCTTCGGACATTTTGCGGTGTTTGTGAATTTTTCTATGGTTTTGCATCGTCAACATAACCAATGGAAGAATCAATATGACACACATCAAGTGTTTGCCCCCAATTGAGTATAAGACCAATTGATTATGAATAGGGTAAAATGGGGGATATGAAATGCACTCGATGTCAATCATTCTAGGTTATGGGAAAGACTACCACTTATTATGAATGGTATATACAAGTGATGGATATGAAAGATAAGGGATATGTACATGGATAGGTAGTATGTACAGGGATAAGGACTATGTACAGGGATGTGCTAGATTAGAATAATAGTAGACAAAGGAGTAAAGTCAACTACACATGGTGCCTGTTTGCCAGGTTTTCACCACGGTACATATCCAAAGTGCCATCGAAGTGGTTTTCACTATTGGAAGAATTATTTGTCTTTACTATTTTCTTGATTATCTAATTTTTTTGGTGTTACCAAGATGCCTGTTTGCTAGGTTTTCACCTTGGTAACGATTTTTTTTTTTTTGCTAATTAAGACAAGGCTCTCAAAAGCTATGCATAGAACTTCTTCAGATGCAAACTATTGATTGGCAAGGACAATGGTTCCCCTTTAGGAGTAGAGATTTGGTATGCTTCTGATCCAAAAGCTTCTATAACAATATAAGGTCCTAACAAGATTGGTTTGAATTTTCCTAGTTTAACTCTTTCTGCTTGATTCTTCAGGTTCTCCATTAAAACTAGGTCACCAATGTCAATTTTTTTGTTCAAGACCTTCCTGTTATAGCTACGACGAAGGAAATTCTGATATGCTTGGAGATGGTCTAGTGCCTTTTGTCTTCGCTCATCCAGGAATTCTAGCTCATGGAGTCTCGATACTCAGTACTCTTCATCATCAATGTGGCCTTTCAAGGATACCCTTAGGGAAGGAATATCGACCTCAATAGGAAGAATAGCTTCAGAACCAAATACTAGTGAATAGGGAGTGGCACCAGTGGGAGTATGGATACTTGTGCGATAAGCCCATAAGGCAGGATTAAGTTGTAAATGCCAATCACGACCAACATCATTAACAATATTCTTGAGGATTCTAATGATGGTTTTGTTATATGCCTCTGCTTGGGCGTTACCTTGTGGGTAGTATGGAGTGGAAAAGTGATGTTGAATATGAAATTCATCACACGGATGGAAGACTTCTTGATTCTTAAATGGGCAGCCATTATCGGTAATTATGGATTGAGGGACACCATACCGACATATGATATAATTCATGATAAATTTAGAAATCTGTGTGCCGGTAATGTATGTCATAAGAATGGCTTCAATCCACTTCATAAAATACTTAGTGGCAGTGACAATGAATTTGTGTCCATTAGATGATGTGGGGTGGATCTTACCTATAAGGTCGAGTCCCCATTGGGCGAAGGGCCATGGTGACATTATAGGATGGAGCTCCTGTGCTAGTGCATGTACCAAGTCTCCATGAACTTGGCATTGGCGGAATTTCATTACAAAGACATATTAGTATTTTTCCATACTAGGCTAGTAATAACCCAGTCTCATAATATTTTTGGCTAAGGTAGGACCACTAGAATGGGAACCACATATGCCCTCATGCACCCCACACAAGGTTGCTTATGCTTCAATAGAATCAAGACATCTCAGTAGGGTATTATTTAAGGTGCATCTATATGGGGTGTCTCCGACGATTGTGTATTTGGCTAACTTGTGGAGGAATGTCCTATGTTGGTTGTTTGATAGGCTAGTGGGTATGACTTCGGCATGAAGGTAGTCATAGATTTCTTTGTACCATGGGGAATCAGGACCAACAATGTCACACACCATTTCAGAATATGGGATATCATAGGCTAGGACCAAAAGCTTTTCTACCAAGAACTCAAACTTAGGCATGTTGTTAGGAATGTCGAGAAGTGATGCAATTGTAGCCATAGTGTCTACTGCCTTGTTTAAAACATGAGGTATCTGATGAAATTCAACTTTGTCAAAGTACTCTTTAAAGCTATCAACCATGCATTTTTAGGGAGTAAGCTTCTCATCCTTAGTCTCATAATCATCATTTACTTGTCTGATTACCAGTTGAGAATCGCCATATACCTGTAGATTCTTAATTTTCCACTTGACTGCCATGTGTAACCCTATCACTAGAGCTTCATACTCTGCTATGTTGTTAGTACATGGAAATGCAATCCTGAATGACTTAGGGATGGAATCACCCTGTGGTGTAATAAAAAGTATACCAGCCCCTGAGCCATGATTTGTATGTGATCCATCAAAGTACAATTTCCATGTTATGTTTGTGTCAATTGTAAATATGAACTCATCAAGAAAGTCTGCAACTAATGGGTGATTTGCCTGTATGGGTGCATCAGCTAACTGATCAACAATGACTTGTCCTTTAATAGCCTTTCTTTCTACATGCTGGATATCATACTCACTAAGTATCATAACCCATTTGGCCAGTCGCCCTGTTAATGTTGCCTTGCTGAGAAGATATTTCAGAGGATCTATCTTAGTAATCAACATTGTTTGGTGGTTTAGCATATAATGCATTAGTTTTTGGGTAGAAAATACTATGATAAGACATGCACGTTCAATGGTACTATAGTTGAGCTCATAACCTACCAAAGTCTGACTGATATAATAGACTGCCCTTTCATGACCTTCATCATCATTCTATGCAAGCAATGCTTCAAGTGATGAATGGGTTGCTGTAATATAAAGAATCAATGGTCTTCCTTCAACAGGTGGCATTAAGACTAGTGGTGTGAGTAAATATTCCTTAATCAGTTGAAAAGCATCTCCACACCTAGTTGTCCATGCAAACGGTACCCCTTTCTTAAGTAGATGTTGAAAAGGATGTGTCTTATCTGCTAACTATACTATAAATCTTCTAATGGATTACAGTCTTCCTTGTAATGTCCTTAGCTGACTAAGATTAGTGGGTGGAGGCATGTCTATGATTGCTTTCACCTTGGCCGTATCCACTTCAATGCCTCTTCTAGAAATGATATAACCTAATAGCTTTCCTGACTTGACTCCAAACACACATTTCTTGGGATTGAGTCTCACTTTATACTTCCCCAGCTTTTGAAATATCTTGTCTAAAACCTATAATTTTTTTTCCCTTTTCTTTGATTTAACAATAAGGTCATCGAAATAATCCTCCATAAGAGTGTGTACTGGATCATGAAAGATGGTGGTCATGGCATGTTGATAGGTTGCTCTAGCATTTTTGAGTCCAAAGGGCATAACATTCCAGCAATACGTTCCCCAAGGACAAGTGAAAGTCATCTTAGGTTGGTCTTCAATTGCAATTCTGATCTGGTTATATCCTAAAAATCCATCCATAAGGGACAACATCTCATACCCTGCTGTCATGTCCACTATCATATCTATGTTAGGCAAAGGGAAGTCATCCTTAGGGAAAGCCTTGTTGATATCTCTAAAATCAGTGCACATGCAGATGCCCCCTATTGGTTTAGTGACTGGTACAACATTGGAAATCCAATCTGCATAGTTGATTGATCTAATGAAACCAACTTCTAACATCTTCTTGAGTTCTGCCTTGACTAGTAAAGCAATTTGTGGATGCATTTTCCTCAATTTATGTTTCACTAGTTTGACACCTAGTTGTAAAGGTAAGTGATGTAGAACAAGTTTAGGATCCAACCTTGGCATTTTTGCGTATGACCAGGAAAAAATTATCTATCTCTGTGCAAAGAAGTTGTGGAATTTTGGCTGCTCTTTTGTTGTCAATGATGCTGCAAAATAAACCAGTTGGGGATTCTCTTTTGTACCTATGTTGACTTCTACTGATTCTTCAACGAGCATGGGTGACTTTTCCTATGCAGCGGGGAGAATGTTCAAACCTCCATCCTTAGGTGCCTTAGAGAGGTTTTCACCTTCGGATGCATCCTTTCTTTTTACTTTTTCATTGTCTAAAGGTGCCTTTCGGTTTTCACATAGAGACTCATCCTTTTTATCTTGTTTATTCTTTTTCTCTTTTTTGCAACTGGAGGGTTGAATAGATTCCCCAAAATATTCTTTATTGTCCAAGTCAATGGTAAAACTAGCCTTGTGATCACCATTAGGTATGCCTTCTTGTAATCCCAAGAACTCAGCAATTGCTTCGTTGTTCTCAAAAATGTTTAAGATGGGTGTGTCTTGTTGGTCCCAATCAATGAGTTGGGGATAAACTAAGGGCATGTCATCATCGGAGTTATCAAATTTTAATGGGGTCAAGGTAAAGACTAAGTTGTTCATATGGTCACAAAATTCTTGTACTAAGTCTTGTTTGCTCTTAGGTTTAAGTCTAGGTGGATTGAGAGGTGGGCCTAATGCCAAGGTTTGGTTATTTGAAACAGATGTATCAGGTTACCAAGAGGTAGGATCAAGTGATTCCCAATAGTAGTGTTTAAACCACTCCTCCTTTGTCATTTTCTTTGGTGGACAGGAATTCAATGGATTTGGTGAGGATCTTAACATTAAGTCAAGTTCTCCAAATAACTTGTCAAGGTCCATAGAAGAGGTAGAGGATAGGGAATCCCACTCATAGTCGTTGGAGTCGGGGGAGTCACAGTGATATTGGTCCGATGGTTCGTGGGATGTCTTAATATCTTCTAAAGCACTTACTTCCTCAAGCAAGGGTGATGTGGTACTAGGAACACCAATCTGAATCGGTTGAAACCCTACCCCCATGCCTTTTAGCCACTAAGAAACAAATATTAGTTCAATCCTCCCGTCTTGGTTTAAGCCTAAACCACCATGTCCATCATATCCCTTGCTCTGCATGATTGTGAAACCCTTTACATATAGATCTATAGGAATGTGAGCAAGTGAGGAAGGTTCTTCATTATCTTCCTTGTACAACCATGAGGTGACATCTTTTGTATTTACAACCTCTTTGCTTAATTCTCCCCATTTAGTGAAAGTTGTTGTGGGAGGAATGTGTATAGTGACCATAGATTGTCTCTTATCTGATGTAGGTAAACCATGTGACTTAGGAGGAATCAAATGGCTAACACAATAAGATGTCTTCATGTAATACTCTCCACAACCCTTGTCTTGGATCTCAACCCTAGGAGTGGTAGGAATTGAGGGTGAAATAGATGTTCGAGTGAGTGTGGATGGTTCAACATAGGAAGATGGATTGGACAATGAAGCCTCTTGGTTTACTGGCACTTGGTGTTGGGGGATCTCTTTTAGATTGGTGCAATATTGGAATGGATCTGGGTCACCATCTATAGTTATTTCTATGCCATTGTAAGGGAATTTAAGACACTGATGATACATGGAAGGGACTGCCATCATGGCATGAATCCATAGTCTACCTAGCAAAAGGTTATAAGGAAGGGTGAGATCCAAGACCTGGAACTTTGTCTCCATTACTGCAGGACCAATTCTGATAGGAAGTGTTACCACCCCCTTTGATTTTCATTCCTCATCATCATAAGCTTTAATGACAATATTTTTTGTTGTGTCTACTCATGCTTCTGAGAAACCCAATGCCTTAATTAGTTTTAAAGTGCACAAGTTTAACCCTGCTACTCCATCTACCAAAACTCGTCTAACTTTGGTGTCATCAACAAGGACTTCTAGATGTGAAGGGTCATTATGGTTTGTCTTTTGAGTTGTGTAGTCTTATTGAGAAACTGTGGCATGATGATTATTGGTCAAATAGATGACCATTTCCTTGAAATGATTCAAATCAAGATCATTGGGGACCGTGGTGTTTTGTAAAGCTTTATTTAAGATAGATCGATGCTTAGGAGAGATACACAATAGTTCCAAGATTAAAATTTGGGCTGGGGTCTTCCCCAACTGGTCAAGTAGGTTATATTGTGACTTGGAAGGCTGTGGTGTTTGCTGCAATGGGAGGCCTTGGATAGTGATCTTAGTACGACGAGTATTGACTGTGCACTCGGGATTTGTATTGATAGTAATGGTATTGATATTCTCATCAGCAACGCGAAGGTAATGAATGGTTTTTCCACTATTATAATCATGCTTGATACTCGCATAGTTGGCTGACATATTGGTCTTAGTACTCTAACTGGGAACAGTTCCTTTCCCATGGTCATGTAATGGATCAGAAAAGACTTGATGATCAGTGTTTGATGACTTTGGTTTATGTCCACCTACTTCAATAATTCCCCTTTTGACAAGATCATGTATGATATTCTTCAGTTGTCGACAGTTTTGTAGGTTGTCCCTTACTTCTATGATAATCACAAAAGGCATTGTCATCCCACCAAACTAGTTTAAATTGTCCTGGATCGTATTGTCTTGGTTCCTGCAGCTGTATAAGATTATGTTGTAACAATTGTTTGAATACAAACTCAATGGGTTCCCCTAAAGGAGTGAACTCATGTTTTTGAAACCTCCTTTGTTCTTGTGGATGTTGAGTATTTTGGACCATGTTAGGAGGTTGATTGACAACATTAAGCATGTTGGAAGAAGTGTGAGGCCCTGGTAATGTGATGAGTGGTCCTGCTTGTACTGTTTTAGCATCAACTACCCCATCATTGGTGACATTTTTGTTGCGAGACCAAAATCTGTTTTTGTCACTGGGGGTGTTTTGCATGATCAGATTTCTATTGGATGTTGATGTCTTAAGTTCACCTTTTTCAATGAGATCCTTTTCTATTATAACCCCTTTTTCCACTAGTTCTGAAAAAGATGTACAACAATGTACCCTTAAGTTACTCCTTAGTTTTGCATGAAGGTTTTCCTAGAACATAGTAAGTTTTCATTTTTCAGGTATCTCGAAAGGACACCAGCTAGCTATAGTCCTCCATCTCTAGAAGAAAGTGATGAATGTTTCACCTTCATCTTGTGTTGTGTGACACATGGTTGCAATATTTATCTCGTGGTCTATGTTGAAGGAGAATTGCTCAACAAACTTCTCAGCCAGTTCACCCCAAGATCGGATGCCATAGTCTAGACCTGAAACCCACTCTAGTGAAATCCCTACAAGACTTCTTGGAAATAGTCTCATAAGATACGTGGGATCATAAGTGACATCTATGCATATGGTAGAAAATTCCCTTATATGTTCTATTGGATTCTATTTGCCATTGTACTTAGGGAGATTCAGTATGACATACCTGTGAGGGAAAGGGGTCATCTACAATGATCTATCAAAGGGAAATGGGCATATGTCCTTTGTTGAAAAGGATTTCTTAGTTGACACCGTCATGTTGTCCATTTGCGTTTGTAGTGCCTGCATTTGTGTTTATAAGACATCAACTTGGGTCAACAATGTGCTAGGTTGATTATGCAGATTTGTGTATGTATTCTGAAATCCAAGGTCTTGTGATGGGTTTCGATTGAACATTGGTATTTGAGGTGGGTTTGGATTCAGAATGTTAGTAAACGTGTTCTAGTCTGGAATCTACATAAATTGGTGTTGACTTGGGATTTGTGTGAACGAATTCTGGGTACCATGTTGGGAGAAGGGATTCTGATTCAGAATCTGTGTAAATTGTTGTTGACTTGGAATCTAGGAGAATGGGTTCTGATTACTCACCTGGGAGAATGGATTCTAATTTGGAATCTGTGTAAATATATTCTGACTGCTAATCTGGGAAGATGGATTCTGATTGCCATATTGGAATCAGGGAATGCCTCCTATTTGTGTAATCTATGGTATAGTACTAGTGATGTGAGCACTAGGTATGACCATCGATTGTGGTATGGTGCTCATGACACTGGCATTAGGTATGGCCGTTGACTGGGATATTGTACTTGTGACACCAACATATGGTGTAGAGGCTGACGTTTTAGGTCTTTTACTCCCAACAAGAGGACCGGAGGGAGTGGATGATGATCATCCTACAGTGAAATTAAATCCTGATGTCATGCCGGATGTACCAAATGGAGATGTATGGACTATCATACTTTGTGTAGGTGTGCCAGATGGCATAGTTGTGCTAACCTAAGGTATAGTAGTACTAGCAGTCATTGTATTTGTCCCTTGTGTAGGTTGAGTTTGTAAGGTGTTGATATCAAATCCTGTAGGTAAGGTAGCACCTTCAGCTAGCAATTTGGCTAAGTATTGTTGATGATCGTTTTCTAGGTACTCATCTACGAAAGAGGAAAACTCAGGGTCCTGTGTGACAACCTCTATGTCTTTTGTTGTAATGTGACCTTGAGTGTTTCTAGTGGTGAATTTCTCTAATAGAGTCTTGTGAGGTCTTGAGGAAAATGGATTGATGAATTCATTTGGGTTTGACATCTTTTCTCTCTCTCTTCTCTTAGACCTAGTTTCAAACATGTAAGATTAGCTCAATATGCAAGGAATGCAAAACTATGTCTATGGACAGTATGACTCTAGTCTATGTTTTTGGGATTTTTTGAATGAAAAATAAGGAATGTTCTAGGATGACACTAGTCTAAAATCTAAAGATGCAAAGTCTAAGCAAGGCTCTAAAGTAATCAATTCTATAAACCCAAGACAAAGGGACCAACTACCTAAAGTCTAGCCAAGGCGTCAATTTAGTTAAGTCAAGGAACCAATGTAGGATGAGGATCAAAGACAAGTTGAGTTTTGTAACTAGACTAATGAGCTAGGAGGACTCTTTGTAGGACAAAGGATAAAATGATAAGACTAGGTTCAATGACAGATTTCGTTGATGCTATGATTTTTCTAGAGTGTAGAAAGTGGACTTATTCTAAAGTTTGTAAAAGTGACCTTCATAGAAGTTTGATATAAAGGTAATATGTATTCTAAGATGAAACTAAAACTCATAATCGAAATGACTATAGTAATGACCAAATGATACCTAAAGCATGCAAAATTGAGCAAATCATTTCATGTTTCTATTAAAAGTCTGTTGTGGGAAGACAACTAAAAGTCTACTATAACCGTGTTGACTAGACAATGATCATGAATTCTAGTTTTCTAATCAGGAAAATGTGTCGCAGGATTTCACATATGCAGTTAAGTTTACTAGTTGCGGTTAAGTTTCATAGTTGTAGTTTTTTGATGATCAATTGCGAGTTTCTGGTAACTATTCAGTATTTTTGTTAGACAGATGCGGGAAACTTCCTAACAGATGCAACTCGTAATGGAAATTGTGACTCATAATATAACATATGTGGTTTTTTGAAAAGAAAATGCAAGCTAATCTAGCAGATGTGACTCTATGCTAAACAAATGCGACTAAAATTGACAAATGTGACTTGAATTTAAACATATGCGACTCTAAAAATCAATTGTGACATTCTGGTGAGTAGTTGTGACTCTTTGTGTATTTTCAATGATTTGAGATGTAAAATTGATGTTTTATGTGATCAAGTTTTGGAAAACAAAGATAATCATAAGACAAAGTGTTTTCAGTTTGATTTTGGACTCAAAGAACATGTAATATGACAATAGACAAGTACAATCCTAATAGGCCAAAAGGCCAAGGGTTTGTATACTTGGTATAACCCACTGAAATACCCCGGATTGGTGATAAACTCCTTTCCTTCTCGAGAGCGGATAGCTTCAAAATTTTGTGGCATTGGCTCCCCTCCACGGCTCATTAACGTCATTCGAGCACACCAATTTTGGATTCTTGGGCAATGACCTCCCAAGAACTACTATCTCTACTCAAGGTGATCAGTAGTGAGTGTCTTCAGGCATGATACTATACCCTGCACTATACCGAGCAACGACCAAAAATGGTTGGTCTCTAAAACAAAAGGTGTTTAATACAAGAATTTTGTTCATAGGGCATGATCCATGTGGTGAGAGTCCCCTTTTGGATCCATCTCATTGGAACCATACATGTGATTGTTGGGCTTTCCCCAAGAATCCACTTTTATATACCGACTGGAAGTCCCTCGAGTTCAGGGTGCTACCGATCTGAGTCGTCCTGGGGTGAGTACTTTTTCCCACCAGAATAGGCCCAAGTTCTAGAGTTGGTAACCATTTCTCTTACACCCAGGATCACATGGATGTGCAAGGGGAGAGGATACTTCAATGTACCAAATCGTGAGGGTAATTACATAGTTGTGCTTTCGCACCAAACATAGTAAATACTTGTTAATTTTAAACCAAATAATAGATTTGCTACACTACCAAATAATCTGTTTCAAAGAATTAACTAGGGTCTTCGACATATGATTTGCAGAAAGATTCATTAGTAATTTTCAATTTTATCTTCATCAATCATCCTATAGAAAATTGTTAACTCCTCAAAACACATGCTGAAAACAAAAGATTAGTGAAAAGAAAACCATGAAAAGGAAACTGTAAATTGAAAATATAACCCTAAAATATACTAGTCGAATGTGTCATTTTATTTTTCAAATGCATCTTGGTATTTTACCAGTCAATTGTGGCTCAGAAAATGACAGATGTATCAGAATTTGTCAGATGTGTCTTTCTTATGTCAGATGCAGTTCAGAAAGTCAATTGTGTCGCTTCGTCACACTGATGCATCTTCGTGTGTCAATTACGACATTTCATCAAGCAGATGCGTTGTTTCATACAAAAATGTACAAAATGAAATAAAAGTCTGGGGATTCGCGAAGATGGTGTCTTCACGTCAGGTTCACCAAATGTAATGTCTAGAAAGTGCAGAAATAAATAGATCAGAGCAAACATGCAATACAAATCTAAATGCAATCTAAGTCATATCAACAAAGTACAAAGGAACTCAAAACGTAAATAAAGAAACAATCTCACCCAATCTATATTCTTCCATGGTTTATCTCTGTTGTCCTTCTCTGTTTCACTTGTAGTAGTATAATTTCCCTCATATTTTCAAAGGTTCATGCAAGTATAGCCTATGATAATGATTTAGCAAAACATCAAAGATTCAAGATAGGTGCTCCAAAAATTCATAAGATTTTGAGAGAGATACATGATTTTGAGAGAGATTGGAATGATGAAGACCAGATCAATTTATAGAAAATTGATTATTTGAACAACAGGCCTGGATTGAAAGATCAACGGACGGTTGAGATTGACTGATTAGTCATGCATTCTGATAATAGTTAGTAATGACATGAGTGATATAAATTAGAAATATAATTAAAGATTAAATAAATGACTTAATCTTCCAGTTTGGTATTCGAAAACAGAAGAATTATCTTTGCATGACAAAGATGAAGATGGATTAAAGCAACTCTTGTTTGAATGCACACACAAGGTTTAATTAATTAAATAGGAATATTTAATTAATTCGCATGTACATGCAAATGAGTTAGAATTGGATGATTGAATGATTTGATGAAGAGATTACTTGATAACGCCACTCAAACATTAAATCAAGAGTTAACTGAGTGATTTGAATAGATCTTTGAGTCGAGTAAAAGTGAATACTTAGATAACTCACACAATTATCTAAATATAGAGGAATGCGTTAAAATAGAATTCATGAATTAAATAATTCATTTAATTCAATATTTGATATTTGAAGAATAATTAAATAAATAAGATTTATTTAATTAAGTGATGAAGGGATTAAATGAATAATTAAATAAATAAAGAATTTATTTAATTATAGTTGAAGTATGATAAAGAGTAAATTAAATAAGAATTTATTTAATTTGACAAGAACGATAAGGTTAATTAGTAACATAATTAAATAAAAAGCGTTTATTTAATTAATAAGATAGAATAAAGAAAAGTGTGAATTAATTAAATAATTAAGATTATTTAATTAATAGAAGAAATAACAAACTATATAGAATAATTAAATAATTGAAATTATCTAATCATGACCACGAAGAATACAAATTATGAAGAATATTGAAGTCACAGGCTTAGACCAAATTTTGGTGTCTACACAGTCTATAAGCAATACAAATAAATGCAGAAAACTAGTCAATGTTGTGAAGGACTTCTCTTCCCACATGAATGAAAGACTCCATAGGTAAAAGGAAGTTGGAATGAATAAGGTATTGCAAGAATTAAAAGATCAATGTGCAAATGCATTTTCCCATCATCAACTAATCAAGAAAGGTCAAGTCCTTCTCAAGGAAGGAAACTCTATATTTATATAGTCCGTAGTGGTTGGATGCCACAACAGATATCAGAAAAGAGCTTGACTCAATTGAGTCAACTATCCAACAAACATACCATTATTTCAAGTTGTTTGAAGACTTACCAGTTCTGGGAGATCCTCAATTGAGGAACTACACAAAAGGTACTTCGAACTACAACAATAATGGGACAACATCATTTTGCCCTCAAGCAATCTCCAAGAGATGTGTTTAGACAACATTTCACTGATGAATCATGCACTTCTGAAAGCACAACAAGTTACTCTCTCTGATCCTTGCTTCATTGAAGATGGAGAATCTCTACTTTCTTCTATTCAATTCCATGCACAACTTCTAACCGAAGCAATTTTACAATGGAGTGATAATAAGGGTAAGTGGGTAGCCCATCTTCAGAAAATCAAGCAGTCTTTCTTTGGTGGTACATCCTAATGTTTTCTCTCTACACCTCTTGTTCATTGATGTCAAAAGGGGGAGAAACAAAAAGAAAAAGAAAATATTTTGAAAAATAGAGATAGTCATCTTAGGGGGAGTTTTGGAGTACATCTTTTGGAGTCTTGGAATTTAGAATTTTTTTGGCTTTCCAGAATTTTGTTTTCCAGAAATGAAAAAGGGGTAGATTGTTGATATTTTTCATTGATATAATTGATCGGTCTGATACTTTACCTTTGGTTTATCCTCTGGCCTATCCTTTGTTCTAGTAGCGGTGTTACCTACATTAGTTTTTTGGTCTGGCCCTATTCAGTATAACTTTGGGATATCTTTTTGCATCTATGTTGACATCTCCAACATCTTGTGTAGCGTGTTCACCTAATGAAAGCTAAGTGGATGTGTAGATCCAGTATATATATGAAGTGACATAAACAAGGAATGAGATGATATGTTATGTGGACAACTATTTAAAGGTTTTAACATTTTTAGAGGAATATTGATTCACCCCTCCCCTCTCAGTATTTCAGATGTTCAACAACTTCCATTATATTAAATAGGTTTAATCTTGTATATACATAGAAATAGAAAATTTGTTAAGAGGTTGGTAGGTAAATAAGGAAACAAAAGGATAGTTGTTTGTGCAGTATTCACCAAAATCAGGGATACGGTGCCTTGTTAGTCAATTTAGTGTGCCTCATCCATGAGAAGCATGTATCCCAAGTAAGCATTGTCCCTATGCTCATCAAAGTCAGGGGTGCACAAAGCAGTGAGAAAAGGCAGTAGAGGGACCATAGCTCCTTGGTTAAGAAATTGTGGAATATCTTCGGCAACTGGGATTCCTACTATAGGTTGGGAAACTTCAAGAGTGGAATCTAAATTTCCTAAGTAATCTAGTCGCACTATCATAACTGCAATAGCACAAACCTCAAGTATCGAGAGTCTTATATTGAGAAAAAAAGCAATAAAATGAGAAGCCAAGTCAAAATTCACTTTGTAATAGGATCCAAAATTCATGAATTCTTCACGTAGAACTAGTCATAGGTCTTCCTTAGTGGATAACGTTCTCATGAAGAATACCTTCCCAAGCCATTGGCTAGTGATCTAACCAAGGAAGCCAGTTTTTTGGTGGATGCTAGTGAGGCAAATGGGAGTATCTATGATGCTAGAAAAGAGAAAATGTAGAAGTGATGGGAATGAAACTTGGCTACATAATGTAGAATGTGAATAAGAATGTCCCATTTATAGAAAGATTTAAAAAATCAGTGGTTTTTGGTTGCATTGAAGATAAAATATTGGAAATACAAGTTGAATCCAATTGAATCATGTAAACCATTTCGTCATAAAGTAGTGATGTAAACACAATTAAAAATAAACATATGTTCACGCAAGAAGAAATAGAAAATTAAAACCATAGCAAAGAGAAGAAAGTGAAACTTCCATTATGTTAAGTAGGGTTAATCTCGTATATACATATAAATATAAGTTTTTTTAAGAGGTTGGTAGGTTGATAAAGAAATAAAAGTATAGTTGTTTGTGCAATATTCACCAAAATAAGGGAATTTAAAATAAACACATGTTCACACAAGCAAAAATAGAAAATTAAAACCATAGCAAAGAGAAGAAAGTGAAACTTCCATTATATTAAATAGGGTTAATCTCATATATACATAGAAATATAAAAAAAATTAAGAGGTTGGTAGGTAGATAAGGAAACAAAAGTATGGTTGTTTGTGCAATATTCCCCAAAATCAAGAAATCTAAAATAAACACATGTTCACACAAGCAAAAATAGAAAATTAAAACCATAGCAAAGAGAAGAAAGTGAAACTTCCATTATATTAAATAGGGTTAGTCTCGTATATACATAGAAATATAAAAAAATTTAAGAGGTTGGCAGGTAGATAAGGAAACACAAGTATGGTTGTTTGTGCAGTATTCACCAAAATCGGGGATATAGTGCATTGTTAGTCAATTTAGCATGCCTCATCCATGAGAAGCATGTATCCCAACTAAGCATTGTCCCTATGCTCATCAAATTTGGGGGTGTGCAAAGCAATGAGAAAAGGAAATAGAGGAACCATAGCTCCTTGGTTAAGAAATTGAGGAATATCTTCAACAACTGGGATTCCCACTGTAGGTTGGGAAACTTCTAGAGTGGAATCTAAATTTCCTAAGTAATCTAGTCGCACTATCATAACTGCAACAACATAAACCTCAAGTATCGAGAGTCCTATATCGAGCAAAACAATAACAAAATGAGAAGCCAAGTCAAAATTCACTTTGTAATAGGATCCAAAATGTAACGCCCCGCCACGCAACCCTACAACACGCTATGACTAGGGTGAGGACTTGGCACGGAAAACCTAGCTACTATCTCCCAATCGATTTCCATTGGTCAATGGACATGCTCAAACCTAGAAACCAGGTGGAGTCGATGTCATGTACCTGCCAACCTACAACAAAGAGTATGTCGAATGTGCATATATACATAATATGATCAAACACACCGTGAAGAGGAAATCTCAGAATCATAGGGCACTCACAAGCGAGCGATACAATCTCGTCCCCTTCACCAATACAATATCACTAACTAATGCATCTAACATCAATAACATGATCAACAACATAAAACATCGTTAAATCAAATATCTTCTAAGTTAATCCAAAACATGCCATAGAGGTAACATCAGGATAACATCACATCAAAATATAACACCCACATTTTCTAACAATTGCAATAAAAAGCAACCTAGTTCCAAAGTCAAAGCATAATCAGACACAATCATAACAGGGAAGAACAATGCTGATCAAAGAGCCAAAATGGAGGGGTGTTACATCCTCCCCCCTAGGGTCAGGCTTACTCCTGGAAGCCTGCAAATACCCCTAGTTCAAGCTCATTAAAATACTCACATAAACAATGGTTCCAATACTGAACCACTCCATACCTCAACATAACACAACAATGATCTGTGCTATAATCAACACAACCAAGCACACCATCAACCTATACAATCAACATTGTGAAGCATCCCACCACCAAATATCCCAATCATATAACCATGGTTTAACATACATAGTACACATATGCACCAATACACATCACCGAGGATCATCACAAGGTCACACATAATACGATAACATTACAACGTTTACTCAAGATAAGGTAAGCAACATTATCACTCCAACATTCATTTAACATTTTCATTTTGAAACCAGGTACAATAATTTAACATCTACATGATTTCTTAAACCTCAACAATAAATTTGGGGACTATAGGCCTCACCAACAAGATTCTCCTATTATGCAATTAACATTAACATGAAATGGTTTCACTAATCCCTTTCCTCTAAACTTTTACTTACTGCAAAACAATTTTCTATTCATATTGTACATTTTCCATGATTATGAATGCAACTTGGGGACTTAGGTCCTTTACCCAAGGCTCGATCTAATAAATCAACCTTCATGAATACATAAGCATTTTCTCATAAGATACAACATACCATGGGTTTCAATACACCACACACTCAAGGACAGGCATCTTCATTAAACCAATGGAAAGAGAGAGAAGACAAGAGTTATATACATTTCTAACATAAGCACAAATGCAATCATGGTTTCATCATCACATAATCACTTTCACACAAATGCATCAATCATAAGAGAGTATGCACAAATATCTATAACTAAAAACATATTCCTTCATTTCTTATTATCATATTTCATAATTCTCTATTCAATAAGACATGTAAAAGCAGCTCCAACACCACATAGGGGTCAATCAGACAATCACTTGCACAAAGAGGTAAGGCACAAGAAAACACGCATCAAATACTTGCATGGAGAAGGAAAGCAACAAGACTTCCAAATAGAATACCCACCCAAGGAACTCCTTAGCACCCTCAAGGTCAAACAAAACTTCCAAGAACATGAGCGTCAATCCTCCACAACACAAGACAAGGTTGGGAAATTCCACCCTCTAAAACGCCATACTAAGGCACTCAAAGCAAGAGGTCCTATGACTATCTCGCCTCCACAAGCACTTGGAACACACCCAAGAAACACATTACAACCACACTCAAGAACCACTCAAGGGTCACAACCCTTTACACAACGAAAGATCCATGCAACAAAAGGAAACCAAACAAAACACACTTCTTGGTAGGCTCACGAGCCTAACCAACCCTCACAAAGAATTCATCAAAGACATGCGAGGGCAGGAACAATTAACAAAACTGATTGTCATCCACCACACACAACACCCCAAACTCACACACCACACAATCATTCATAATGCATTCTTCTAGTAGAAAGGATATCGGTGCATTGTGCACTACACCGAGGATCCTATCCTTTCCACTGGTTTCCTACACCATTGGACCTACACCTCCTAATGACAACTTCTGGGAAAGCAAGAGAAATCAACCCAAAAAGGAAAACAACCTGAAAGAGTAAAACAACTAGGTCAATACAATGGGCTCATAGTGCCCAAAGTATAAACCTACACAGCTTACAACATAATGGGTCCAACATAATCCCAGAGTACCCAGTGTTTTAACCTAGGCTCTGATACCATGTGTAATGCCCCACCACGCAACCCTACAACACGCTATGACTAGGGTGACGACTTGGCACAGAAAACCTAGCTACTATCTCCCAATCTATTTTTGTTGGTCAATGGACACACTCAAACCTAGAAACTAGGTGGAGTCGATGTCATGTACCTGCCAACCTACAACAAAGAGCATGTCGAATGTGCATATATACATAATATGATCAAACACACCATGAAGAGGAAATCTCATAATCGTAGGGCACTCACAAGCGAGTGATACAATCCCGTCCCCTTCACCAATACAATATCACTAACTGACGCATCTAACATCAATAACATGATCAACAACATAAAACATCGTTAAATCAAATATCTTCTAAGTTAATCCAAAACATGCCATAAAGGTAACATCAGGATAACATCACATCAAAATATAACATCCACATTGTATAACAATTGCAATCAAAAGCAACCTAGTTCCAAAGTCAAAGCATAATCAGACACAATCATAACAGGGAAGAACAATGTCGATCAAAGAGCCAAAACGGAGGGGTGTTACACAAAATTCATGAATTCTTCACCTAGAACTAGTCACAGAGCTTCCCTATTGGATAGCATTCTCATGAAGAATACCTTCCCAAGCCATTGGCTAGTGATCTAGCCAAGAAAGCTAGTTTTCTAGTGGATGCTAGTGAGGCAAATGGGAGTATCTATGATGCTAGAAAAGAGAAAATGCGGAAGTGATGGGGATGAAACTTGGCTACATAATGTAGAATGTGAATAAGAATGTCCCATTTACAGAAAGTTTCAAAAAATTAGTGGTGTTTGGTTGCATTAAAGATAATCAAATCATGTGTGGGAATTAAATGAGGTTATGATGTCAAGCCAAGGCATCATTATGATATGACAAGTGCATTAATTTAAGGATAAAGCCACCAAATTCAATATTTTTTAGCAAAATTTTAATCTAAAGGGTTGCCAAAGGGTAACAAATTGGATGGATGGTAGGTAATGTCTCTAAATTTAGAAGCAATCAGGTAATCAAGAAATTGGAAGCTAAATTTTAAATTATGCCTATTTTTTGTGAAACGATGAATCACAATTATTTAATGGTTAGGATAATCTTAAGGATATCACATATAGAAAATTTTAAATAAATCTTTGGGAGTTGATGAAAGGAGCGAAGGATGTTTATATTGGGTGAAAAATTAAAAGGTAACCTTTTCTCCCATTGTAATTCCCAATCTAATAGAAAGATTCATTTCCCACAAGTTGAACTGAAAGAGTTTGCAAAGAAATATCAACAAAAAGAATAAAAATGAATATCAAAATAAATATCAAGAGAATTCAACTCATTAGGCTATCCAAATATCTCTACCAAGACTATTGATGTCTAGCTAGTAGTAGAGTTATGTTCGGGAAAATTATAGAGATAACCTTGTCGAGACTATGGATGCTTGAATGGTAGAAAGGCAATGTCTAGGTTGGAGAAGAGGGATTACCAAACTAGGTAGCTCAATATAAATGGCCTAAGTTCTTTAGTTAAACCTTGGATATGGTAATTAATCAATGCACACACTAGTACTCTTTGGTAATATTTCATGGTTATTCTTTAATTCACTTTGGTAGGAACTAATTTTGTGGGAAGAAAATATGTCTAAGTTTTAATTTAATTTGATTGGTTGACTCCCAAGTTTCTTTTGAATTTGTTTTTGTTGGTTGAAATTTGTGTGGTTTCACAACACGTCCCAAGGGTGTAAGGCTTGGGGATCCAATTTAAAAAAATTACCTTTAGAAATTTCCTATAGGCTAATTGTCCCAAAGGATAAGTATGAAATGAAGTTTTTAAAGATTTAAAAGGGCTCATGTTGAAGAAAGGACTATCATAAATTAGAAAGTTAGGTCTGAGTGTATGGACAAGATGGTTTCACCATCAAAAGGTAGAAGTGGAACAAGTTACCACAACTACAAAATAAAAGTCCACTGATATGAAGGAGGTGGATGAAGGTGTGTTATTAAGGTTTTATTGTCTTCCTGGAGAATACTAAAAGGTGCTTTAAGTGTTTTATTGAAAGTTGGGTAATTAGGTCTTGGGTACTTGAGTAGATGGTGTAGCTATGAAAAAATTGATGCATGTCACTCAATTTTCCCCGAAGCATCAAATGTCTAAAAATCAACTTTAAGTTCACATTTTCATAAAAATGTTAAAACATGTTTTAAAATGGTAATTTGGAAGGAACTAATTTCAAGTGCGCCTAGTTTTAATGATGTTCCTTGTGGTTATTCTAAAAAGGAAATGACATATGGTATCTTTTTTGCAAGAGGCGAACAATAGCTAAGGTATGGATAGTCAGGGAAATGGATTACATGAATGAATCATGCAATGTGCCAAAGTGGAAGATGTGTGGTTCAAAAGCATGTACAAAGGGAAACCAAACAATTGAGAACCCATGTTTTATTTGGAGGATTGATGTAGTTGAAAGTTATTCAATATTGCCTCGATGCAAGTGTTCCCTGAACCCAAAGTGTGAACCTAGAACCACAAAGTTTGTGGATCCAAATTTCTACATCCACTTGATCACTCTAAGTATTTGGTGAGTTCCTACATTTTTTTGACAAATAGAGGGAACCTAGCCTACTTCTAATATTTGTTTCAAAGTGTCAATTGAATAGAAGAGAAATTCAAAATGTCTTTGACTTGTTCCAAAATATTCCTATGCTAACTATCACATGCCACGTGTTACTTTATGATTTGTTCTTTTGATTCTCTTTCATGTGTTCATTTTGGAACTCTTCAACTACCTTGTTCCTATAAAAGGCTAGGAGTTGTTCATTTTATAGAGGTTTAGAACTTGTGGAATTATGGAGACTTAAATTGGAACTCTTACTAGTTTTATTTCTTTTTCCTATTTTTGTACTATTCCATTATAAAAACTTGTATTCTCCATTGGATATTTCTAATATCAAGGCCAATTTAAAGCCATTTCCTTATATGAAATCTTATATAGCTGATTGTTTGTTCCTATAAAAGAAGCCAATGTATTGTGCTAGATTTGGGTGCATATTGACACTATTCGATGGAAAATGATCTCATGTTTCTTTAAATTCTTGCATCATTATATGCCTATCTATGAAACAATTTGGTGAATTATAGAGTGGTTTTCTTTCATTTATTTTATTTCATGGTGTATGCATGGATAATAGCTAGGAGAACTTTAAGTCTTAGGATCTTTAATACTTTTCTTTAGAATAGATGTTAAATATTTGTTGAAAATATTTCAAAAATGATGGATTCATGGAGTATTATTATAAATATTTTGTATTCATGAAGTTGTAGAGCAATATATGTTAAAATTTGTAAGCCTGTGCAAATAATTTGAATTCATGAAGTATTTATTACAAATAATTTATGTTCATGAGGTTATGGAGTGATGTATGTGTAATTTGGATGAACCTTTGCTATGTACTATTCGATATTAGTGAGCTTAAGAAACTATAGACCCCTCATGATTAACAATAAATTTATGCAATGAACCCTAAATGAACCTAGTGCATCAAGACCTAAAATTCTTGAGCCTTGTGATTAACCAATATTTTCTTCCAATTTAGGGATTCTTGGTGGATCTTTCAGGAAAGGTAGGTTCTCATGTTCCTAGAGCAATAATTTATCTACATATTGGTGTGTGTGTAACATCTGCATCAACAAAAAGCACTTAATAAATGGAAAAAATGATAAATTTTGTAATTTAAGAGACCAAAAAGAATACAAATAATAACTTATGAAAGGTGACGTTACCGAATTTATAGATTAACCTAGTGATGTGCGTGAGTAAAATTCTCAAACACATAGTATGATTTATTGATCCAAATCAATTTGCATCCCTCTCTCTAATGATGATTTCCTTCCTTGACTAGGATAGGGAACTAAACATGTCTTGCATCAACCTCATTCATCAACAAGGTAGTTAGTCCATCAAAATTTTAATTGTATTTGTATTTGAACATAATTATAATTAATAATCAATTCATAAGAATTAGTGACATGATAAGATCACATTCATTCCATTCATTCCATTCATTACTCAAAAACTAATATTTATTTTTTCAAATTCACATGTATACACCCAAAATAATTATTTCATGGAAACTATATCTATTCCAAAATTTCATAAAAAATAAGATATCTTTAAATGTGTTATCTTATATCAAAAAATTAAGTAGTAATTGTTGTCACTAAAAGTATGCACCCTTGTTGAGTGTAGAACTCATCTAGCTTGTGAAACATGGGAGCTTTTCTAGGTTTGTGGGTATCCTAAGGTAGAAAATAACCTCTAGAGAGGGTTGGTTCCCTAGTTACTTCACCTAATCTAGTGTATGCTACTATTGCTTGTAGAGAAAAGAGAGAAGGAAAACATAGAATGAAACTTAAACTCTACTAAGGTGATGCACCAAATAAATTTTGACTTGCACTTGTTCAAAGAAAATAATATGATCAACAACTTAAACTTTAACATACACAACCCAAAATTTCATATGTCTCTTGCATAAGTATTCAATGGCTAGATTTGATATCTAGGAAAACATTTAGAAGGAGCTATAAATGTTCTCACAACTTAAATTTACCCTTAGTTGGTTAAACCCAAGTAATGACCTACAAAATTACAACTCCAAAATCCTCTCCTAGATTCTTGTATGTTGAATTTCTTGATCATAAAATCCACCAAACTACTCATCCTCCATTATGAATGCCCAAACTACCCTTGCTTGAAGATAGGGAATATTTCTTACCCCCTACAACTATACTAACTCCTAGGAGGTGTAGGATGAGGATTCCCTCCATGTATTCTTAAAAGTCTATTTATTAGCCTTAACCAATCAAGAGTAGATTTCAACATGACATAGAACTTATTTTCCCATACTGAATACCTGGGAAAATCCTTTCATACTTTTAAAACATGTTGAAAAAGGGTATTCAAGTCTAGTTAGTCATTCCTTTTTTACAAAGTGTCATATTTTGATTTGTGACTATTGTTGTCATATGGCTTCCAATGTTGTCATTGATGGAAACTAAAGTCATCTTCATGGTCCACTGATTTGTATCTAGTCATACCGACAGATAAAGTGAAATACTATGTGTTACTAACATAATATTTGAAGAACATGGTATCTGGTCAGTCAGTTAATTTGTCTACTTCACCAGATCATTGTTTTGTGTTGTGGACCCTTTGGATTTCTTGTTGAGCACGTATATTATCTTATTACTGAATTTTTTGGTGTTGCATTAGTTGTAGTACAAGCTTGGAGATCCAGTAGGTTGTTTTCTATCTACTTGCTCATTGTAGCTGACTCAGTGAATGTGGCGTCTTGTGGATGTGTAAAGTGAAATTATTTTAAAAAAATTATGTTCAAATATTTAATTATGGGTCCAGATTTAGTCTAGCTGACTTGTTTGGGTGTGCATCAAAATTGTTAATGTTTTGGGCCGACAGTTGATAATATTTCCAAGTTTTATTAAGGTCGACCTATACCGACTAAAATCTCTAGATGTGGATATATATATATATAAGAGATTTGATATATCATTTGATATATGGAAAAGGGAAATATGGTGGTGCGTTACGATCATTAGGAACAATGATTAGGTGATTATACATAGTTTCACTTGTGCATTAAGATTTTTGTAGTGTGTTTTTGTGCAAAGTAGAGCAAAATTGTTGAATCAATCAGGAGGATTGGAGATTATTTATAGAGCTTAATTGGAACTATATCACGCATTGTTGATGCTATTTCATCAGTTCATTCTTTTGGATCTATTACGAATCATTGTAGGGAAGTGAGCCCATCCTTTTTGAGCAATGAGCCTGAATGCAAGTGCATTCCCATTTTGTACTTTTCATTTTGGGTATACTAAAACTATATTGTGGATTGGCCATCCACTGTGGTTTTTCCCCTAACAGGGTTTCCATGTAAAAATTATGGTATTATGGTGTTGTGATTACTTTCTTTTTGTTTCTTTTGTTGAATTATTAAGTAAGTTAAATGACTAAATAATTAAGTTGAATTTTTGCACAACACTGATTCACCCCCCCTCTCAGTGTTGCTTGTTTCCAACAATTGGTATTAGATTTGATTCCTCAAAAGAAGTCTTACAGCTTGAAGAGATCTTGGAAAGTGTTTCTCAATGGATACAAGCAGTCTTAAACAACAACTTATGGTGGCCCTAGATGATCTTGACCAAATAAAATTTGAGAACTGGGAACTGCAAGAAAATCTTGAGAATGCAGAAAAGTTCATTCAGTCACTAAAAGACAAGATCAATGAATCAAGGGAGAAAAGAAAGGAATTATATGGTCAGCTCAAATAGAAGAATAAAAGCATGGAAGATGAACAACTCAGTCTAGCTCTGAAGGAGAAAATAGAAGAATGTGAAATGTTTTCCAAAGAGAATGTTGCCTTGAAGCAAGAGATGGAATCTATCATGATGAAAATGACCAAGGAGATTGAGGATAGGAAGAAGAATGAAGAAAAGCTTGCACATTCTTTGAAAGAAAAGTATGAACAATGTAGCTAACTAGATAATTAATTGGAGAAATCCAAGAACAATGAAGAAGTGCTTGAAAAGTAGCTTGATGTTCTCAGAGATGAACTTTCCACTACAAATGAGTATAAGGAAAACTTCAAAGAAAGTTCAGTCGAACTTGATGAACTAATCAAAGGATAGAGGGCTGGTGGTGGCAGATGAGGTCTTGGATATGAAGAAGGAGAAAGTTCTAGATTTGGACAAAGGAATTTTGGACAAGGAAGATTTATACAAGGAAGTCAGATGAAAGGAGCCAGAAGAGATTTGGTAAGGAAACCAAATGCTCAAATATTTAATGGCTATTGTTATGTTTGAAATTTTTTTGTTCATATGGATTCTTAGTGTATGAGTAGAATGAATACAAGTAGACCATCATTCTCAGGTCAGTATTTTAATTACTATAAGTATGGTCATAAGTCAAGTGAATGCAGAATTGTGATGAACAACTTTCATAGAGATGTTAGATGTTATGCATGCAATAGATTTGGAAATATTGCTAACCAATGTAGATCAAGACAAAGTCAATGGAATAGTTGGTCTGGACAGAGAAATGTTGTGTGCTACAACTGCAACAAATTTGGCCATATTTCTAGATTCTATTGGAATAGAAGAGGTCCTGTAAAATACAACATGCAACAGGATGTTAAAGGAAAATGAAAAGTCACTACTAATGATATCAAGAAGAAAATGCAGAAGTGGGTGAAGGAGAATCCCTCTATAGAAGGAAATGGACCTACACCAGAAGCAACTTCTGGTAATTCCCCAGGGAATTAATTTTAGGTCTCTGGAATAGGGGAGCTATCAAGAAAAAATATTAGCCCCCTCTTGCAGGTGAATGATACTAGAATCCGAATATGTCCAGTAGGAGAGTTGATACTCTTTAGATGTTGTTTGACCAATTAGAAGCATTAGTGAATAATATTGGAGATCCACATAAGAGTCATCTATCTCGGTACCTAAAAGGAAGAAAACCAGATGAGTTAGGGAAAGGGAATTTATTGCAAAATAAAGGAGTTAGGTATGTGGACAATAAAAGGAATGGCTTCAACCCTCATTTTTCATATTGCATTTGGAGAAAAGTAGTTTGGAGAGCTTTGAGGTGATCATTGCAAATTTGTGGAGAGACTCAAGCATAAAGGAGAATCTGCAATCAAATTTCATTTTCATACCTGAAAGGTATTTAGTGAAAACCTATAAATTTGTGTGATTGCAATCATGTCTACTCCTCTGATAGTTGAAGTTAAGGATATACCACGCCCAAAGTTCAAATGGCATCTATATAATTCTGTAGATATAGAGCCCTTAGGTGCATTTTCATTAGTGTTGTATGAAGTCCTGCATATTGAGGATATTAGGGCTTATGTGTACGCAAAAATTGAAGATTTGGGAACCTCTCATTTGATGGATTTGTACTCTCATCATATAATTCAAGAAGATTATACCATGAAACCAGAATTTAAAACCATAGAAGATAAGAAATTTGCACAATTTTCCAAATTCCCCATATTTGAAGAAGATGAATGGGTTCGATATATGTTGAGCCATGTCCATGATGAATTCAAGTGGTTAGATGTGCCATTCAAAATCACAAAAGAAGCTATATGTGTAGTCACAGGACTGAATTCCACCGGTAGACTTCCAGTTTTGAAATCGGTGAAGAATGATAAGGTTATTGAAGTGACAAGCTCAAAACGGGACAGAAGACCAATGACGATAGATGATATTGCTGCAGTAGATGTAAAATTTGCATCAATGGTTATTGATTATAAGATTTATCAGTCAAACTGGGAGAATTTTGTATCTGGTACAACTATCTATGCAACATATGAAATGGTCAAACATAATGTAGACTATGATTTATGTGAACTGCTCAGAAGCCAATTAATGGAGAATTTGGGAAAAATAAAAAAGGATAAGAAAAACACATTCAAGTATGGTAACTTGCTGATATGTTTGTTTTTCTACTTCTTGGGTGAGGTAATGGGAGCTAGTAAAGTTCAATGGTGTAATGATATGCCAGTAGCTATTCAGCTATGGAATATGTTATGTGGACTAGGTGATCCACAGACCTGCAATACAATCCTTTGGGGACAATTCAAAAGTTTTTAGAATCTGATACACACCAAAGAAAGAATTCCTGCCACAATAGTGGAATAGTACAAATATACTATTTTCTTCATGGTAGACATTGACTAGTGCCATATGGAAGCTATTGATCTTAGAATATTTTGGATCATGCCTATGGGTTATGAAGTAGATGAGAAAATTATAAGGATATATGCAGAACACTTGCTAAATTTACCACTTGATCAGGGAGAAGAAAGGTTTGGTACTTATGCAGAGAAAATCTTACAGGTTCATTTAGAATTGAAAAATCCCATGATAGTCAGAAGGGTAAGAAAAGAGACAGAAGCTCTTGCAAAGAGTTTTGGCATCCCTATGCATAAAATAAAAGAAGTGAGGAGGCAAAGAGAAGAAGCTAAAGAAGCTAAGGAGAAAGAAAAGGCAGAATCAGCTGGTCCAGCAACATCTCCTACTTACACTAGAAGTTCCTCTGCAGCTCAGTCAAATCAAGCTGAGGCTTCCAAAAAAAGATAAAAGAATAAAAGCACAAGATCTTACAAAGCTATGTCTATAGATGAAGAGGAAGAAAATGATTTAGAAGAAGTGGTAAGGGATATAAAGGCTACTGGTACATAGGCTGTCAAATTGAATAAGAGAAAATATTTTGGCAAAGGATAAGAAGCAAAGAAAAATGCCAAAATTAACAAGGCCAGTATGTTTGTTGAGGAAGCTAAGAATCCAACAATGAAAGATGGAAATCTCAAGCCACTTTGTGATTGGTATGAGACCTTTGATGAATCTAGTAAGAGAACTCTTGAAGAAGCGACAATAAAGAAAATGAATATTTTTAGTAAAACTCTTGTTGAAATCATGTATGGTTTTCCTACAAGTCTATATAATGCTTTGGAGTCTAGGAGGTCAAGTGCCTTATTAGAAGAAGAAAATATAAGGAAGAGAGTCCTAGCCAATTTGTGCCCAGAAATGACAATTGAAGAAATGGATTTATTCCTTGAAAAATATAAAAGGGAATTTAAGAGAAAAAAAAGAATAAATAAATCCATGATTGGTGAAACTAACGCTGTTGTCAGTGAAAATAAGGAAATTATGGAACAATTTTTTTCAAGGGATAAGATTAACATTGAGGAAATCAATACTAAAAATGTTCAAAGAAATGAATTAGAAGAAGAGAATGTGAATGAGGAGAACATGAATGAGTCTAATCCTCCATAATTTGAGCATATTCTGACTTCTCCTGATGTGGAAAATACAGAGACACCTATTGTAACTAAGGTCCCTGTTGAGGTATTAGCTGAAGAAAAAGAGGTGCATACTGAAGAAGCTAAAATGCCTAAAGTCAATCCTGAAGCAGAATCCAAGGTTGAAAAAGAAAAGGATCAAGAAATTAGAATAGAGGAAGTAAAGGAATCTCTATTGGAGCAATAGGATGACTCAAATCATAAGTTAGATGAAAGCTCAATTAACCTATCCACTTTGTATCCAATTCAAATGATGAAGGTCACTAAAATTGCTCAAGCCAAAGCCAGTGAGAGGATCTAGATTTTTACAAAAAATAATGCCTACTTATGTTGTGGACCCATCAAGTTCCTCCTCCGGTGAGTTAAAGAAGCTAATAAATTTTTTAGATTCTCATTTTGAATCTTTTGAGAAACCAACTTTAGTTAAAGTGAAAAATGAGTTCTAGGAGAAGAGAGTTGGTAGCCTAAATGAACTAATTGCCAAAGACAAAGCCCTATTAGGAAATTGCATAAAAAATATTCAAGGTACTATGTCTGAAGGAAGAAAAGTGTACAAATCTTTCTTGGTATTGTCAAAATTTACTGAAGAAAATGAGAGGAAGGTGAAATAAATTGAATAACAATTGGTCACTATTTCCAACACTTTTGACCCATTAGCCGGTAGTGTTAGTAATCAAGAAAGTTAGGTAATGTCTTTTCTCAACCAAATGAAGAGTCTAAACTTGAAAATGAAAGGATTATTGGCAGATTATGTGAACTCAGGGGACTAATAAGTCCAAATATTGAGTTAATGGTGAAT
Source organism: Sequoia sempervirens (assembly GCA_007258455.2). NCBI lineage: Eukaryota > Viridiplantae > Streptophyta > Pinopsida > Cupressales > Cupressaceae > Sequoia > Sequoia sempervirens. Next base: position 179,565,582 of record VDFB02000015.1, read on the forward strand.
TATCTAAAGAAATCTAAAGATGTTATGACTGCTCCTGATCTAATAAGTCTCAAAGAAGTAGAAAAATTTTCATATCTACTTTGTGGTCATATAACCATTTTGGAGACTTTGAGAAGTTTCTAGGAATCAAACTTAAGTGGACTAAAAAATAACTTTGCAGATGTCTTCAAATTTTTGTAAGTCTCAACAGTTTTGCAATTTTGGATTCCCCAAATTTATCATTGATGTCAAAGGGGGAGAGAGTGCAGTGAAAAATGCCTTGACATTCTTAGGGGGAGTAGTATTCTGAATTTTGGCAGTGTACTTACCAGTTTCAACACTTAGTCATTTTCCACTAAGTATTGCCATCAATGCCAAAGGGGGAGATTGTTGGCGTATGGCTTCTAGTGTTGTCATTGATGTCAACTGAAGTCATCTTTATTTTCTACAAATTTGTATCTAGTCATACTGGAAAATAAAGTGAAATACTATGTGTTACTAACAAAATATTTGAAGAACAAGGTATTCAGTTAGTCAGTTAATCTATCTACTTCACCGGATCATTGTTTTGTGTTGTGGACCCCTAGGATTGCTTGTTGAGCATATATATTATCTTATTACTAGATTTTGTGGTGTTGCATTAGCTGCAGTATGAGCTTGGAGGTCTGGTAGGATGTTTTATGTCTACTTGCTTGTTGTAGTTGACTCAATGAATGTTGCGCGTTGCAAATGTGTAAAGTGAAATTATTTAAAATGTTTTTATGTTCAAATATTTAATTATGGGTCCCAGCTTTAGTCTAGCCAACTTTTTTGGGTGCACATCAAAATTGTTCATGTTTTGGACTGACAGTTGATAATATTTCCAAGTTTTATTAAGGCCGACCTATAGCGACTTGATCTCTAGATGTGGATATATATAAGAGATCCAATATATCATTTGATATAGAGAAAATGGAAATGTGGTGGTGTGTTGCAATCATCAGGAACAACGATTAGGTGATTATGCACAATTTCACTTGTGCATTAAGATTTTTGCAATGTGTTTTTGTGTTGAGCAAAGCAAAATTGTTGAATCAGTTAAAAGGATCAAAGATTATTTACAGAGCTTAATTGGAACTGTAATCAGGCATTATTGATGTTATTTCATCAGTTCATTCTTTTGGATCTATTCCAAATCATTGTAGGGTAGTGAGCGCATCCTTTTTGAGTAGTGAGCATGAATGCAAGTGCATTCCCATTTTGTACTTTTCATTTTGGGTATACTCAAACTATATTGTGGATTGGCCATCCACCGTGGTTTTTCTCCTAATAGGGTTTCCACGTAAAATTTTTGGTGTTATGGTGTTGTGATTACTTTCTTTTTGTTTCTTTTGTTGAATGATTAAGTAAGTTAAATGAAAGAATAATTAAGTTGAATTTTTGCACAACACTAATTCACCCCCCTCTCAGTGTTGCTTGTTTCTAACAACTATCCCTTTCGACCTTGAGATAACTATCCTTTCATTATTATTTAGTTCAATTTCATCCTATCATCAAATTCCTAACCTTTTAACTATGCATACCTCAAGGATTTTTCAATTTCATTTGAAGGTCCTAGGTATGTGTAGGATCATGATGGGCCAAAAAGTGGCAATATGTAAGTGATATGATGGCCCATGTGGCTGATGACTTTTTTTTAACCCAAAATTGATGAAATGAACAGGGTTTTTAAAGGAGATTCTCAATTTTCCACCAATATAAATTATGCTTTACTTTGAATTTAATAAGTAATTATTATTTATTTTCTATTTGAATTACGACTAAAATCCTGATTGATAGATTGATTGAAAAACATCTATAGATTTCAAATGGTATCACATTTTTTGAATCTAAAACATGTGTTGCATTCTATGCTTCACATACTATAGGATTAAAAAAAAAAAATTGAATTTCATAAAGTTTTGACCAAGTTAAGGTGGTCAGACATACATTTTTTATATTTTTAAAAATTTGTAGTAAAAAATCATAATTTATTATTTTCTTGGAAAAAATTACAAAAAATTATGCATCACATCGGGACATGATTCATCTACTTATATCTAAAATCTTATAAAAAAATATTATCATTTTATTGTGGTTAGGGTGGTCAGACAGACACCTACTTCTTATTTTTTCCCTGAAATTTAAGTACTATTGCATTGAAATTTCAAATTTTCACCAAATAGATTTGTTTTTTAAATAAACCTAGTAGTTTAGAAACTAAATTCAATTTTCTACATATTCTATTCTTACATATTTTTGAAATAATATAGACAACTTATTCAAATTTTTATGTCAAGTTGCCTAACTCAGATTTTTTTGAATTTTTTGCCACTTAAGGGCCTATTTTTTCCATGATGATCCTGCACATACCCTCCTCCTAAACCATAGATCACTAACTCTCCAACATTTGCATGCATCAACCCTGATGAGATTCACCATTAGACGTCTATCCTCTAGATTTACTTTACCAATTTGACTATTCTCCTTATTTTGTGTATGTGCTTCAAATGTCATATCTAAAACTACCTAAAGACTGATCAAAGTATTCTTATTGGTGATAATTCTAGATTACAATTAACTCAATTGTCTTCAACTATTAATAATGAAAAATTCTCTAGAATCCTCTTTATATCACTGTCATCGAAGGATTGGCTTTATGTTAATTGTGTCTTGCTCTTTATACTATGTTGGTTATACATTTTCTTCTCAAACTTGTAGCTTCTTGAAAGACTATCCAATCACTTGCCAACCTATTTTCATGCATTTTCCCTTTATTTCATAACAATTCCTCATGACTACCACTACCTATCTCATTATATTTGTATGATTTGTCATATTTTCCCATAGTACTACCCTTAGCATGAGATGATTTTCATACTTTGTTCTAATTTTATCATGTCACTTTCCTTCATAGCACTACCTTGCATTGATACCATAGGTTGTCCTTGTGTACTCTTTATGGTGTGTTCATTTTCTGTATGCCATTCATTGCTAAAGTTGTCTTCTCTTTCCTTAACTCATAGTCCCTGGCATCTTCCCTTTACACTCATGATGATTGTATTTTTTCTATATTTATGTAAGCTTATGACTTGTATTTCTCCCTCTCATTTTTGTTTATCACCTTTATTACTTTTTCCTTTTTAAGGCATTGTCCTTCACAAAGCACTGTTGGTCTTTATTATATGCCAAGTTGTCATTTTGTGAAAAAATTCCTAGTGTTAGGTTGCTTCTATTATGGCTATTACTGTTTGATATGTCTCTTTTATGTAAATACTTCCCTCTACTATGTGTGTTGATTGTCATCACATTAATGTATATATTAGGCACTCTTCATGGACTACTCACAATCTCTACCCTTAACATGAGATGGTTGTCCTTGACTTGGAATTGATGATTGTAGGATTGTCATTATCATTGCACAAGCATAAAACTCTTCCCCTCTTTGGTCATTACAACCCTTGTTGTTCCTTGAAACTTTCAATAGTGTATTGTTAGTGTGGTTTGGTCATGCATTCAAAAAATCATTCATAGAATGTCATCAATATTTGTTTCATGGAACCTTTAACAATACCTTGGAAGAAATGGTATCTTGAAAAATCTAAAGAGATGATCTAGCTACTTGGTAATATTTAAATTTCAAAGTTAGGAACAATAAGTATAGGTCTATGGGATGTTAATTTACCTTGAAAATTTGTTGTACATGATGCCATTATTTGTACTACCTCATTACTACTAACATATGTAGGTTGAAGGAACAATCAATAGTCAATAGAATAAGGATGAATCCTTTTGATGCCTCTATTTAACATGGAACACTATTCACTAGCATTATAATATCATTTATACCTTAGTCACCTATGGTTTTCTAGAATCCTCCATAGGCTTTTACTTTTATCAACTTGATGAGCCCAAACTTCATTGTCATGTCATTGACATTTAATAACTGTTATGACTGATATCTTTCCTATATTATTCAACTCCTCGAATAATATTGTACCATTCTTTTCATATTGTAAAGACCATTGTTCCATAGAAACAACCTTTTGAAAGATAGTCAAATATGGTGATAAAAATCATATATGTGTATTAATTATTGTCATAAAGTCAAGCTAGGCTCCTAGGGTTTGATAGATCCTTTCATTATATGGACAATCTTGTTGTTTAATCTTCAAAACCCTATGAGTTGGAAGTATTCCATACTCTTCCCTAAAGGTTGGGATGATGATTCAATAGGGTTATTAATAGAAGATGTTAGTCTTAATAATTTTACAGACACTTCATGACTAAAACATGATCATTTTCTTCCACACATCTTTACAAACCTTTAGCATTTGATAGTAATCCTTGTTGTCTTGGACCTATCACTTGAAAATTGTTATCCTCACCATCCCTAAAGACATCAATATTTCATGTGACCTCTAATCACTGTTCAAAGGCTTCCACATTAATACAAAACTTCTTAGGGTTTAAAAGGTTGTATATGATTTGAGAGAACCATTTGTTGGAAGTCTATGTAGTTTGCATTGTCATTGATGTCAACAGATCTTTTTTGTTGCACTGATGTCAACCTATGGGGATTCTTTAATTTGTTGCATTATATTGTCATTAGTAGTGTCATTGATTTCAACCTCTAGTGTTGCCTTGATAAGAATGTGTGTGTTTGAATTTTTGTAGTGCAACTAGTTTCGTGGTGATGAGAAAGTGTTGTAGATGTTGAGAAGATGTTTTTGATTCTTGGTTTCCAAGTGATTTTGAGAAAATTGAAATAAAGGAAGAAATAGTGTGGTAAAGAGTGTTCAACATTTTGCTCTGTATTTCTTCATGGTTGAATATCTGCTTATGAAATTTGGATATGTTGATCAATGATTGTTAAAGTTATTATATCCAAAATTTCTTGTCCTAGATCATTGTGCAAAGAAATTTGTGTTCACCAATGTGTGAATTGTGAAAGAAGTGTTGTCTAGGACAAATGGTTATGCTCTATAGTGAGCCATTGTCAATGAGCCCTTCTTTCTTTTGGGAAGTGATCCCTTTGGTAGTGAGCCTATTGTATTCAGTGTTGCAATTACTTTATATTGTGAGCTAATCCTCCATATGGCTTTTGCCTTCTTGGGTTTTCCAGGTAAATCTAGTGTTCTCATGTGTTTGGATGTGTTTGAATTTTTTTTTTCTCACATGTTTATGTTCTGCTAATGCATGATAAGGGTTCAATGGTTGTTAAGGGTTTAAGGATTAATGTAGATCTAAATTTTAATGAGGGTTTGATGTTTTAATGTACAACAAACTCACCCCCCTCTTAGTTGTCTTGTGTATTCAATGATTGGTATTAGAGAAAGGTTCCTTGGAAGAAAGCTTAATCACTTGAGGTAGATCTAGGATGGTGCACAAGAAGGAGGCTCCTCTATTTGATGGATCTAATTATTCATTTTGGAAGACTAGGATGAAAGGTTTTCTTATTTCTCTTGGATTTGGAGTTTGGAAGTCTATTGAAACTAGATATATAACGCTTGTGAATGGTATGAGTACCAATGATGAGATCAAGGCATATGAGAAAAATGGAAAAAAAAGGTATGCTCTTTTGAGTTGTCTTTCTAATTCAGAATTTGTGAAAGTTATGAGTCTTAAAATTGTTGGTGAGATTTATAAAAAGGTTGAAAGTAACTATGAAGGAGATGATAAGGTCAAGAAAGAAAAGATGTAGAATTTGAAGACTAAATTTGAAACCTAAGGTAAAGAATGTATTAATAACTCTTTCTAAATCCTATAGTCATAAGGTTTCTACTATTAAATAAGCTCAGAATTTAGATCATTATTCTAGAGATCAGTTGTTTGGTGCTTTAACTAATTTTTAATTGAGGGAGTTCAGGCCAAGTGATTCAAGAAAAGAGATTTCTTTTCAAATTGGAAAAGTGGAGAAGAATGAGGAATATGATTTGGATGATTTTAATGGGCTAGGTCATTATGCTTCAAGATGTCTAGTCAAAGCTTCAAATGGAAGATTTAAGGAGAATAAATGTAAATCAATTAAGAGAAATTATTTAAAGAAGATGTCAGTATATTGGATGATTAATTTGATTACCCTGATGATGAGGATAATTAATGCTTGTTCATGGCTCTAAATGTTGGAACTAGTTCTGCTAACTCCAAAAGATGTATGAAGGAATTTTCTCTAGAAGAAGGTCATAATGGAACTATGGTGACTACTTTTCATACTACAAAGGAAAAAAACCACTAGATTTTTGACAATGGGTGCTCAAATCACATAAAAGGTGATAAGAGTAATTTTTTTAAACTTGGAAATTTTGAAGGAGGTCTTGTTAAGTTTGTTGATGATACATCTGCTAAGATATGTGGAAAAGGTTCAATCAATTTTTATGGAAAGCATAATACAAATGATTTTTTTTATGTTAAGGGGATTTGACATAATCTTTTGAGTGTAGGAAAAATTTGTAGAAAAAGATATAATCTTGTGTTTCAGAATGGTGGTTGTGAGATCATAAAAGGCTCTATAACTCTAGTTGTTGCAAGAAGGATAGATGGAAATGTCTATCAACTTAAGGGTGCTAATGGTATGTGCTTTATGAATCAAGTTAATGAAAGTTGGCTATTGCATAGAAGAATGTGTTATATCAATTTTGATAGTCTAGTGAGGATCAGTTCAAAATTCAAGTTGTAAGAGATCTACCAAAGATTACAAAGCCTATCAATGTTGTCTACAAGGAATGTCAGATTGGAGAGCAAGCTAGAAAGAGTTTCAAAGTAAAAAAATAATCTACTAGTAGTCCTTTAGAGTTGGTGTATATAGACCTTTGTGAAACTGCAAGAACAAGAAGTTTTCAAGGTGATAGTTATTTCATGTTGTTGGTTGATGATTATTCTAGAATGACAGGTTAATTTTCTCAAAGAAAAATTAAAAGCTCTAGAAAATTTTAAGACATTCAAATCTATGGTTAAAAATGAAATGGATATGAAAATCAAATGTTTGAGATTTGATAGAGTTGTTGAGTTCACTTCCAACGAGTTTAAGAGCTTCTATGAAGTTCAAGGAATAAAGAGACATTTTTCAACTCCTAGAACTCCTCAACAAAATGGAGTGGTTGAAAGGAAGAATAGGACTATTCAAAGTTTAGCAAGGAAAATGATGAAATATGCAAGCATGTTAGAAGTCTACTGGATAGAATCAACTCATACTACAGTCTATATACTTAATAGATCACAAGCAATGACAAATAGTACAAATACTCCCTATGAACTATCTTGTATGGAAGGACACCTACTATCAAATATTTTAGAGTGTTTGGAAGAAAATGGTATATAAAAAGAGATGAAGAAAAATTAGGAAATTTTGATGCTAGATCTAATGAAGGAATATTTATTAGATATTCTACAAAAAGAAAAGCTTATCGGTGCTACGCAAAGAGGCTAAAAAGGATTGTTGAAAGTGCAAGTGTCAGAGTAGATGAAGACTTACATAAAATATCAATATTAATAGATGGATATGAATCAAATGAGTCCTATTGCAGAGAAGAAGAGAAGGATGAAGGTAACGAAAAAGAAGTGCAGGTTGAAGAGCAAGAAGCTATGAAAAGGATTCCTATGACTCCTAAGTATATGCAGAAGAATAATTTTGAATATCAGATCATTGATGACAAAAGAAAAGGTGTATTAACATGACAATAGAACAAGTAAAATTATGTTTATTGTCCAAAGTTGAACATAAAATAATGATTGAGGCACACAAAGATGAATTTTAGATCAAGGATATGGAAGAATAATTGATGCAAATTGAGAGGAATCAGACTTGGGAACTTGTCTCAAGACCAACAAACAAGAATATGATTGGAATTAAGTGTGTTCTAGAATAAGGTGAATGGGAATGGAGAATTTTTCAAGAATAAGGAAAGGATTGTGTGTAAAGGCTAATCACAAGTGGAAGTAATATACTTTGAAGAGACTTTTCCTTTAGTTTCAAGAATGGAAGCTATTAGGATGTTTCCAGCTTTGGCAACACATAAAGATTTCAAATTTTATTAGATGGATGTGAATTCTGCATTCTTGAATGGTGAATTGGAAGAAGTATACATTGAATAATTGAAAGGCTTTTAATTATCAAATGATCCTAATATGGTTTACAAATTGAAGAAGGAATCATATGGAATCAAGAAAACTCCTAAATATTGGTATGCAGGATTAGATAGGTACTTATTGCAGCAAGGATTCAATAAAGGTATTGTAGATAGAAATCTTTATTTTAAGGTTGAAAAAGATTGAATATTGATTGTGGATGTGTATTTTGATGATATGATATTTGGAGGAAATGAAATTATGTGCAAGATATTTGTAGAAAAAATATAGAATGAGTTTGAAATGTCAATGTTTGGGGAGATGAATTTCTTCCTTGGAATAAAAATCAATTAGACAAAAAAGGTATATTCATTTCACAATAAAAGTATGTCAAGGAAATTCTAAAGAATTTTGGAATGAAAGACTCTAAAATTGTATGTAATCCTATGGTTAGTGGTTACAAGTTGAGTAAGAATGAAGAATATCCTAAGACTGATCAGAGCAAGAATAGATCAATAATTGGAGGACCGTTGTATCTAACTACTACCAAAATAGATATCATGCATGTAGCTTATCATGTGGCTAGATTTCAAGATCCCAGAGAGTCACATGTGGTGATAGTGAAGAGAATATTTAGATGCTTGAAGGGCACTCTAGAAAATGGCTTGTGGTATCCAAAGGATATTCATTTCTCTTTGATGCTTATATAGATGCAGATTGGGTAGGTTGTGTGGATGAAAGGAAAGTACAAGTGGTGATGCAATTGGATGAAAGGAAAGTACAAGTGGTGATGCATTCTTTCTTGGAAGTAGGTTGGTTTCTTGGCTAAGTAAGAAGCAGGATTCAATGACATTGTCTACTATAAAAGAAGAATACATTATGGTAGCATCTTGTTTCACATAAGTGTTGTACATGAAATAGACCTTGAAGGATATCAAAGTGATATATGATGAATGTATTTATATATTTTGTGATAGTACAAGTTCTATTAAAATTTCAAAGGATTTGACAATGCATTCAAGGACAAATCATATCTTAATCCAGTATCACTTTTTGAGAGAGAAGGTTTCAGAGAATGAGGTAAAGCTAGAGTATGTTCCTATAAAAAATCAAGTTGTAGATATCTTCACAAAGGATCTTCCTAAGGATACTTCTGAGTATCTCTAGGAGAAGTTAAGTGTTATTTCCCCTCCTTTTAATTAGATGCATAAGGTTATGCATCAGTCCAAGAGATTTCAATATTCATTCCTTGTTCTAGACTGATGTTGGTGGATACCTCTCAAGGGGAGTAGGCAATGGCATTATTTGTTGTTACAGTTAGGGGGAGTAAGTGTTATCATTGTGTAGCATAAAGGTATCTTCCTTTGTTAGATATTCCAAAGGTATGTGTAGTAGTTTTTAGTTGTGTAGAGAAGGTGTGAAGAAAGTAGAGTGCAGTAAAAGAAAAAGTAGTTGAAGAGTAGTTTCCCTTATAGGTGTTTCCTTTAGGGGATAGAAAGTATGTGTGAGTATTGAAAAAGGGGAAGCTTAGAAGAAATATGTGTTTCATTTTTCCATTGTTCCAAAGGTGGGGAGAGTTAACTAAAAAAACTTATGAAGCAAGGCGGAGAAAGAGAAAGTGTTGGAAAGAGTTTATGCTTGTGTAAAGGGGAGCAGTGCACACTAATGTGCAATATGTGTTGGTGATCATAGTTGTTGATTGCTATTTTTTGTTGATATTTTTTCATATCTTGTGTTTTCATCAATGAAAAAGGGGGAGATTGTTGGAATTCTATGTAGTTTTTGTTTTCATTGATTTCAACAAATATTTATTGTTGTATTGATGTCAATCTATGGGGATACTTTGATTTGTTGCATTATGTTGTCATTAGTAGTCTCAATGATATAAACCTCTAGTGTTGCCTTGATAAGCATGTGTGTGATTGAATTGTTGCAGTGCATATGGTTTGGTGGTAATGAGAAAGTGTTACAAATGTTGAGATGATGTTTTTGGTGCTTGGTTTCCAAGTTCTTTTCAGAAAATTTGAATAAAGGAAGAAATTGGGTGGTAAAGAATGTTTAGAATGGTAGAGTAGTGTTCAGTATTTTTCTCTGCATTTCTCCATGGTTAAATATTTTATTATGTGGTTTGGATATGTTCATAAAATATTTTTGGAGGTATTATATCCATAATTTCTTGTCCTGGATCATTGTGTCGAGAAAGTTGTGGTCACTAGTGTGTGAACTATGAAAGTAGTGTTATCTGGGAGAAATTGTCTTGCTCCACATTTCTCCACAATATGGTTTTTGGTCTTGCAGATCTAAGGGTGTGCTTAAATTACTCATATCTATCTTTGGTCTGAGTTACTCAATGTTTGGTGCTCTACAAGGTTGGATTCATTAGTTACAGTATGTGGAAGGTTAATTTGTTGTGCAGAATGAGTATGTTCTTCAGGAGTATGGTTGTTGTGAAGGATTTTTTGGATTTCAAAGTGTTGATCCAAAATATTCCATATTATTTTTAATTTTTGTATATGTTCCACATGTCATATTTGGACTTGAGGAAGCATGTACTTAAATGTTTAATGGTGTTAACACAAGTTCGGTCAACCTTGGGTGTTTACACTAATTACAGATATGCTTTAGTGTTTATGGAAGCATGGTGTGGCATGTATGAATGGATTTAGGTCCAAGTTAAGGTGTGATGTGGTCCACTTTCATTCCTCTCCATTGCATGAATTTTTTTTCTGACCTAATTTGAGTTTGCACATTTGAGGTACATAGCCACCTTGTAAATTTTTTTCAAGGTTGAGGATAGTATATATGTGTGTTGAGAATTTGAAGGATTGAGTTGAAATGTGTGTGTGGTGTAAATGATGATGTGAAGTGAAAAAGTGTGAAGTACAATGTGAGCCTTAACAACTAAGACTACTAGAAGTAGTGAGTAGAAGGTGTCTACATTCTACAGAGAGAGTGTGAATGTTCTAGTGAAGCAGTGATGGAACTTTTCCATTGCTTTGAGATGGATTTATCATTGTAACAATTTTCTTTCTTCTTCTTTCTATTCTAACAATGAGCCATTGGTAGCGAGCCCTTCTTTATTTTGGGCAATGAGCCCTCCAGTAGTGAGCCTATTATATTTAGTGTTGCAATTACTTTATATTATGATCTAATCCTCATCGTGGTTTTTCCCTTCTTTGGTTTTCAATGTAAATACGGTGTTCTCATTATTTTTGATGTGTTTGCATTGTTGTTTCTCATTTTAATGTTCTACTAATGCATGATAAGGGTTTAAGGATTAATGCAAATCTGAATGTTAATGAGGGTTTGATGTCTTAATGTACAACTGATTCACTCCTCTCTTACTTGTCTTGTGTATTCAAAAAATTTAGATATCTTTTTATATGGATAAAAAAACTTGACAAAGTTTCATACATTTAATAAACTTATAAGAGTTATAAGGGTATTTTTGGAAACCCTGTGATAGTACCATTATCATAATTTTCATTCATAAGCCACCCCTTAGCACTGTCATACACATTTCCATTTTTATTTTATGTCTCTATAGTTCTTCATAGAACTTTCTCCCTCAAAAATGGTCCATTATTGATATTCTAACTTTGCACTACTTGAATAAGTGTGATACTCTATACATCTCTACTCATTTTTTGAAAAGCCTTGAAATGATGGCATCTCGCTTTTCACCTAGATTCCTTCTTCTACTAGAGCTACAACATGAAGGTCTACTTGAAGAACTAGGAGATTCCAAGGTCTCCCCATTTCTTATAAGACTAGGATTACTTTCTCTGATATGCATGTCTCTACCCTATTGATCTATGAAATTCTCTCTAAATGATCCCTCTATGGGAGTGAGGGTCTCATCCTCAAAATATTGTAGCTATCATTTCTATGCTCTTATGCTACTCTGAGGAACAATATCTTGTGTTTCATCATTGTATTTATTCACTTTATCCTTTCTTTGAGCACTAAAAAAATTCTTTTTTTGAACACACCTAAGAAAAAGATGTAGAGTTGCTCACTATAGGTGGGGATCCTTTATCTCCACTATGAATACTTCTCTACTTAGATATACTACTAAGCTTAGTATCCTTTCTCTTGGGTTGCTTCTTGAATTGCTTCATAAACCATCTTCAAACTTCCACACTTAACTTTTATAGATTTTCATTTTAACTTGTCCTTTTTTTTGTAACTTATTTCCATGGAATGGATTTCCCTAAAAAATGGAAGGTATTTTTTTTAACATATACTAGACCATCCAATTCATGAAGCCTTGCTACAATTAGAAAATGTCTCTTTGCCTTAGAATATAGATCAAGAAACAAAAACATTGAATTTGTGAACTTAAATATTGTATCACATTGTTCAAGATGCAAAGAAATCTCATGAAAAACTTTGGTATTGTAAGTTTTAAAGCAAAATTGCTCTCTCTTATCAACCCTTCTTGACCATTTTATTGTTACTATAGGAAAAATATAGGTTATAGGGTTTGTATCTTGTTATAATATTATGACAGAGAATTTTTTATGATTTATTTGTATATTATCTTATTGATAAGAACAAGGAATTTCATAGGGAAACAAGAAAAATTTCTCAAAAGATTTCAACCATATCAAAAAACCCTAACAACACAAGCACAATGTATACCTAAAGTAACATGGGAATAAAAACATGACTTGTAATGTGGGTGTAGCCTAAATAAACTCCTGAAATTATCCATTCTCCTTGCTATGTGTGATATCTCCTTTACTTTATGCAACATTCCTTATCATCTCTGATTACCATGTTGCAACATGGTACAATAGCTATTTGGATCTTTAGCAATGTTCCCTATCTTTCAAGTTTGGTTTCCTTCACTCCTTCAACACCACTATGCAGCTCGTTCAATGCCATCAAACTAAAACCATAGAGTCTCTCTTCCAACATGGGTTTAGACTGAATTCTTCAAGATAAACAAACTTAATATCCCCCCCCCCCATTTCTCACTTTAGCACTGGAAGAGGTAGTGGCCTTTTGAATTTTTCCTCTTTGACATTATAGAACTTAAATATGGCCCAAAACTTTGTAATTATCATCTTATATTTTCTCATTCACTTTTGGCTATATTTAGCTTTATGAGAACCCTTTTATTTAAATTTTCCAAATATCATTTGACACAAAAAAATATCAACAGTTACTATGCACCAAAATTAATTGTTCAAAAAATGGAATGTAGCATCTTTCCTCCATTATAAAAGTCATTATTCTTGATGGATTAGTTAAAACGAGTATAAAAAGTTATACATAGCAATAAAATATTGTTTAAACTTAAGAAAATAAATGAGGAAAATCTTGATGAAATTATTTGTAATCCTTTCATACGACACTATTCTTGAGTACTATTCCTATTAGACCTTGTATTAAGTTCTTTACTATGCAAGTGTATTTTTTGAACCTCAAGAACTATGAAAATCTTGATCATAACCACTCCTAGATCCATAACCTAAAGAGAATTCCAATAAATAAATGAGTAAAACTAGACATATTTCTTAAGATATGAAACATGAAGAACATTATGCAAAAAGACAAGAGAAGGTGGTAAAGAAAGTATGCAAGAAACTACGTTGACCACTTGTAGGACCTCAAACAGGCCCACATATCATCTAGGTTCAATATTGTTTGGCTTCCTAAATTTGATTGAACTCTTATGGGGTTTGACTCTCAAAAGAAATTTTTCTCTTAAAAAAATATTTTAAGGAGATCACTTTACATTAACATAAATCTTTTTCTTTTCATTGGCCTCAACCAACCTTCGTTTAATAAACTTAACCTTTTCCTCCATCTCTTTTACATCCATTTTCCTATGCATAATCTATCCTCTAGTTAATCCCAACTAATGTGTTTTTTCATCTTCAACTATACAACACCTTGAAGGGATCCATTTTAATAGTATATTGGTAATAATTATTATAAGAAAAATAAAAAAGAGTTAATATTCTTCCCAATTATATTTTTGGTCCATGTAATAAATACAAAAAAGATACTTTAAAACCTTGTTAACTCTCTCAATCTAACCATCACTATGTAATATTGTAAAATTGCAATGTCCCATGCAATTTCACATTACATAATCCCCCCTTTAGCTTAATAAAGATGATAATGCAAACTCCCCTTTTCCTAGCCTTCAAATTCATCCTTGACTCCTTGGTTTTTAGTCTCTAGGTGAATTTTTGTTGGGGATTCTTTCACAACATGCAAATTTCTATGTGCCACGTGAATGTCCTAAAAATATTCTTGGGTATATAACTATTGGGATGTTACACTTCTACTTTCCTATGAAGTGTAACACCTTTGTGATCATAGAAATGCCTAAAAAAAACTTCTTACATTCTTTCTTCAATATTTCTCTCATGCTTTCTATCCATTATTCTCATTCTCTTAATCTCTCATTCTACATCACTTTTAAACCATTTTTCTCAAGCTCTCTTGCAATTTCGTGGCTTATATATCAATGTCTCAGCTCTCTCAAGTGTTTTGCTCTTTTTTTGGATTTACAAGCTTGTGAAGGGGAGGGTAAAAGCTCTCTTTTATTTGCACCATCATCATTTTAGTAGCATATTTACTTTCTAACATGTCTACTTTCTTTTTCTTGTCAATCTATATCATCCATTGTCTATTTCTTTATCTACATGTCTTCTTGACTGTTAGCAGAGGTGGAAACACAAAAACAAGGGTTTGACTAAGGAAAACCCCGAAAAAGAGCCAATAATTTTCATTGTCTTTGTGTGTGCAGATTGTTCATGTGGAGCCTTATGGGAATATACATAGCATTGGACCTCTCATGATTCCACCTCTTCCTTTTCTCTCATCATCTTATTTCATTTAGTTTAAATTGTTGTATGTCTAGTATTATTATTATTGTCATTTTTTTCATTTTCAACATTATGTTAGTTTAGAAAACATTTAGATTTCAATTCCAAAATAGTCAATAGGCTCTATGCATTTTTTTCTACAAGTTTTACTTTTAGATCATATAGTACTACAACATGTTGTGGGTAAATCCATGTGTCACACTATTGTCATTTAGATGAGAGCTAGTTGACTTGCCCTAGAGACCTTAGAAGTTTACTCTTTCAATTCCTAAAGTCCTTTATCCAAAACCTATTTTAAAACATAAAATATAGTAAAATCCCCCATGTATCATCCTTTTTCACTCGATCTTTTCCTTTGAGGTAGTTGAGGAAAATTTTCTCCTTGTAGGCTCTTCTATGTCCTAGATACTCAAGAGTAGAAAATCTCTACATTTTGGTGAAACTAACATTAACCTTTTCCTTCCCTTTATCTTTTTATCAAAAAATTTCCTCTCTCTTATCAAGACACATATTGGATAGAGTGTTGTGATGCTTTAATGATCATCACAACCCAATCCACTACTTTCAAGCATGTAGTTAGGAGTTATCGACATCTTGATATGGGGTCTAGAAGGTCCAATCCTTTCTATCAAGGTCCAAATTTTGAGTTCTCTATGGGACTCACTGTTGGTTTCTCCCCTCCACATGATGAAAGAAAAACTCCACCAGCCTCTCCTTTGAGATCTTCCCCTTCCTTAGCTAAGAAAGTTGTTCTCAAGGTTCCTATTGATCAGATTCACTCTTGAAGTGAGACTTAAAAATTTAAAAGAGTTATTAGTCAAAGAAAATTCTTATTATCAAGTGATTCCTCTCCTTAATGGTCTGAGGAATTTACATATTTTTTATCATCAAGGTTTAGAGTTTCTTTGAGGAATTGTAAATATTGTAGAAACCCATGTCCCGTCATACACTTCCATCTTGGGAAATCTGCAAGATGTTCAGTCAAAAATTATTGGTCACCAGTTGAATGTTTTGATGCCTAGAGTGTCTATCCATATAGTCAACATGGGTCCTTTTGTCAATACTACTACTAATAAAGCTACCACCACATCCAAGGAAATTCCTACAATTAGAAGTGAACTGATTTCCCTTGAATTTTGAAGTTCCTACATCTGAAACTTAGAACATCTGTACCTCTGGTGCTTCAACTAGTCATACTCTATCTATTGATCCCATCCTCAATGCTCTATTATAGAACATGGGGAAAATGCAATCTCAATTGGAGAATTTGAATAGTTATGTTTCTCAACCTATTTTCTAGCCATATTGTCATTGTAGCCCTTTGTATTTTGCTATCCTAAATACCTCCTTCCTTGAAGGGATGGAGATTGCTAAGTTTGAAAAGTATAGTGGTAGAGGAGATCTAAAGATGCATGTCTCATCTTTCAATGCCATGTGTACCGATTTCATCCATCATGATGCTCTATTGGAAAAACTATTTTTGTGTTCTCTCAAGGACACTACTTTGGAATGGTATTTCTCATTGGTCGATAATTCTATTTTCTCTTTTGACCAATTGGTAAATTAGTTCTTACAATAATTACAGGAAAACATCAAACCAAAGGTCACCTTTACCAATCATGTCTAATGGAAGTAGGGTACACATGAGAAAGTGACTGATTTCATTACTCGTTACAAAGTTCTCTTTTCCCAAAACTCCTATGGTCTACCAGATTCTGATGTACAACATGTGTTCATCAAGAAATTTTTATTAGCATTGTGAGATAGGTTCATTGTAATGAAGTATCCATCTTTCACTCATCTATGTGTTGTGTTGTGTGAGTATCCACAGATGGTTCCTCAGTACAAGAATTCCTCCTCATCCTCCCATCTAAATGGTCAATTATCCATTTCTATCTTTGAAGATTCAAGGAAAAATAAAGTGGTAATGAACTTGGTGTTTGTTACTACTAATAAAAGTTATGTAAACAAAAATAGATTTTTTACAAAAAAATTTGAATCTTACACAATACCTTGCAAAAATTTTTAAAAGATGGTGTAATTTATCTTCTAGAGATCAAACTACTCTTTGAGCCTTATCCTCAATGGTATGATGCACATAATTTTTTCTAATATCATCAACCATTGGGTCATGATAGTGATCGATGTGTGCACCTTCATGATGTTATACAAGATCACATCAATAATGGTACAATTTGACTTGATGGTAAAATGAAAAATTCTAATAAATTTGTAACTAAACCTAATATAGTCAAGTGCATATTTACACAAATCCCTTTTCATCCCATTCTACTCACTTGATCATAGTTGCTTCTTCTTTAGCTATTGATCCCAGTCTATTTGAGTATGTGAGCATGGTTTCATTTACTTATGTTCATCCTTTAGGCCATGTGGATAAAATACCTGATATTATATTAACACCACATGACCTACCTCTCAATAAAGAGCCCTCTATTGTATCTATCAACTCATGTCAATGATAATGTCATAACTAGTGTTATGGTTGACCCTATGAGTTGGGTCAATATTATCATAGAGGAGGCTCTTTTCATAAATAATTTGCATAAGGATAAATACGAGGAGTCACAAACCACACTCCATACCCACAATGGTATTTTTGTTCCACCAATTGGCTCTATTTCTTTGTCATTCCTAGTTGGATCTAAGTGTCCAGAAGTCCCATTTGTTGTGATAGCGGAGTATAACCTCTTCAAAGTTAGACTAGGCATTCTATGGCTAGTCTCTATGAACATGGTTTCCTTTGCTATCCACAAATTTTTTAAGTTTCCTCATGAGGGCATAGTGTATACTATCCAAGATATTTGGTACAAACCATTTTCATTATGTGGGGGCTTCTCCTTGGACCATTTCTGGCCTACCCTAGTTGGACTCTTGCCACCTAGAGGGGACTTGTTATACAAGGCCTACTATAGTTATAAGTTTGGGGCTCAGTCTCCAATGGTGCTTTCCTACCTTCTACCAATGTTATATTTATGAAGATCTCTATGCATGCATAGTAGGATGCATTGTCCTTTGCACCTCTGAAGGCTAAGGATAAGTATGTTCTCACCCATGGGACTTCCCCTTCTTCTTTATTTTTTGTAGTGGCTTCACAACCCTTGGTGGTGTCCTTAGTTCCTCATATTGTGTCTACATAATAAAAAGAAAGATGATCATGTTGTGGAGGTCTAAACCACAAGTCTTTTAGCTTCCCATCTTACCCACAATTCCCCAACCCACCCTATATAGTAAGGGGAAGCACTCCTATGGGGTTGTTCTTGCTTCTCAGCCTCTTATTCCCCACCTATCTTTAAGGAAGAAAAGGGAAAGGGTCCCATCATCGAGACACCTATATTTTTCTATGTTCCTCCTCTAGAGTCTACTCTTGAACTAGCAATGGATGTGAAGAGCATGCATCTAGTGGAACAAGATCCTTAGGAGTATAATCTCCTACTGGCCACAAATTTGGAGACTACTCCTCAGGTGAAGTAGAATCCCTTGGATCCTTCTCAAGATACACCTTTTGGTTCCCATATCCATCATAACTATCTTGCATGTGAGCATAAGCATCACCAATAGGAATTGGATCAAGAATGTGAGACCTCAAAAAAAAATTCTCTTCTCATGTTTCTACATCTACTTTCATTTCTATTCCTATCTCTCTTCCTACTTTTGTTCCCATCACCTCTATTTTTATTTTGGATTCCTTAGTGGACCCCAATGAACCTCACCCCAAGTGGGTGCAAGTGTTCATCACCCCTTCTATGGAGTTGCATCTAATTACCTCTCTTCCACATCTTCCTCCTTTCCTTAAGACCATTAGCATTCCTCACACAAAGGTTGTGTCTTCTATAGCTCCTTATCCTTCTTCATCTTCCACTTCTGCTATGGTGACCCAACATCCTCCACTCAAGCATAAGTTGGAGCATGACCTCATTTCAAACAATGGTCAAAACAAGTTTTTTGTGCCCTCTTCATCTTGTTCCACTTTGGCTTGCACCATTCTTGTGATGGAGAAGGAACCTCCTTTTGCAAAGTTTTTCAATTCCCTATTTTGGAGGTCAATAATCACTCTCTATTTTGTCATCCTCCTCCTATTCAGTTATGTTGGTGTAATTAAAAGTGTTGTACCTTGTCTTAGATCATGATTACACCTTAGTTAAGTTTACTAAGGGACCACATAGGAGATTGTTGGAGAATTTCCACTTTTGGTGGACTTGACATGTCATTACTTTATCACATCCACCTTTTGTGGACACATCATATGATTACCTCTCCACCTTTTGTGAGTGATCCACCATTTGTGGTGATTATCACATTATCACTTTTCCAGTTTAGGTGGAGTGATAGCTTTTCATAGTTGTCTCATGTCATAAGATTACGACACTTGTCATAATATTATTCCCTTCTATGTTCTCACCTTGGCTATATAACCAGGGGTCTCCTATGTACTTTTGCATAGCACATTGTATTCTATTTGCATCATTGGCAAAATATAGTTTATTATTGTCATATTACTTCTATCTCTCTTATGCTTGTGCTCTCTATTAGGCCTCTAGATCTTGGGTGGCCACCTTCATAGCCAATTCTTACATGGTATCAGAGCTATTGGAGTACCTTTGGATTGTCATTTTGGAGAGATTCTAGGAGGGTTCCATTTTTGGCTATGTATTGCAGGTGCATTTTGGGAGCTTCTTGCATTAGATCCAAGCTTGCCATTGCATCTAGAGTGTCCGAGATAGTTATATTTTCATTTTGTTTCATCTCAGTTGGACATTGGAGGCCAAATCTACAAAGGATTGAAGATTGGAGGTGGTTCTCAGATCCAAGAGCTAGCTACCACTTCAGAGCATTTTTAGCCAAAAAGGACATCGTCATCATGCTCAGAAGGGCCAAAAACCCCTAAATCGTCCAAATCGGAGCAAGTTGTCTGTCAAGGAAAAAAATTTGTTGGCTGAGCTGTATGGCCCACCCATTATTGCATCGGTACAAAATTATTTTTCAAAAAATATATATATTTAATTTTTCTACAAAAATTTCTTTTAAAAAAAATAATAAAAAAAATATTGAAAATTGTTTTGTAGCTTTTGTATTGTATAAAGTTTTTTTTTTTTAAAAAAAAGGTCGTACAGCGACTGCGTAGTACATAGTCTACAAACTCGTACCCTCAGCAGGGTACCACAGGCCCCTCATTGGCAGCCATGTGGTATGGCATTTTGTATCCACGCGGCCCCCTCTCCACCAGCAGGCAGTCGATCCTCAAATCCGGCAAGACTCACAAAAACCTGGCAAAAAGAATAGAACCGATAACATTTTGAAGAATATTCTAGGTCGTAGATTCCACTGGCGGCACTAAACGGTGAGAGAATATTTTGTCAATTGCTCAACATATTCTGTCAAAGTGAACCGGTCAGCGAATATTCCATCAGAGGTCGAATATTTTTTTTTGATGCCCTGCATACCATCAAATTTATTACTATAAGCTACTAACATCAGCACTGCATTGGCTATTTTTTTGAAAAATCAGACCCCCTCACGGTTGAAGCTTTTGATTTTAAATTTTATCTTCAGAGGCTTATATCTTGGTCATTTTGAGGCCTTTTTCAATGCAATTTTTTTTATTTGGGATAATTTTTTGTATACTTCATAGTGGTGCAATTATTTTCTAATTTTGGTGGATAGATTTTCCATAATTTTTAGTTTCTTCAAACTGTACTTGTTCAGTCACCATTTTTACAACTTCCGGGGCTCTGTTCAAGCTCATACAAACTCCTTTTTAGGTGTCATTTTTTTTGAAAGTGCATATTTTTTCTGAACTTCACATTGGACCTATCAGTTTGTAGTCATTGTGATTAGAAATTGTACTTTCAACACTTGGTCATTTTTTGCCTATTTTGGAATTTGTAAAGATAAGATCTCAGTTTGGTCTTTTGTATCAGTCATTTGAGTCTATTGTAGCCTACTTAAGGCTATTGTAAAATATTGAAAATCATAAGCCCACTTTGCTTGGCTTGCAAGTGGCCATTGTACACGCACTAAGTATAAAGTGCCAAATCATCTTTTTTGGGGGTGTTCTTTGATTGAGTGAATTTGGGGGGGTGTCTTGTGTGATTGTGCATCTTTCTCTATCTTGTTCTCTTTCATTTTGCTGCTATGGGTTCTCCTAAGTTTCCTTTTTTAACTCCACATAACTATGCTTCTTGGAAAATTGATGCTTGGAGTAAGTTAATAGAAAAAGGATTAACTCATTATATTGATGGAACTGTTGTTGCACCATCTGATACTAAAGCTAATCTTGTTGCTCATATGGATTGGCTCACTAAAAATACTATGGCTCTTGGAACTTTAAGGAAATATGTATCAAAAAATCTCATCTTTCAAATTGAAAAGTGTAAAGCAATCGAAGAGGCTTGGGAAAAGTTTGGTCAATTATATGGCCAAGT
Source organism: Sequoia sempervirens (assembly GCA_007258455.2). NCBI lineage: Eukaryota > Viridiplantae > Streptophyta > Pinopsida > Cupressales > Cupressaceae > Sequoia > Sequoia sempervirens. The sequence continues at coordinate 179,586,937 of VDFB02000015.1, forward strand.
TGATGAGATTAGAGGTTATCAGCTTGATAATAATCTCAAAATGTTAGATTCCAAGAATTTTGATACAATCCAAGACTATGTCACTAAGGCCAATGAGCTAAGAGCACAACTTAAGGATTGTGGCATTGATAAGAAGGATGCATAGTTGTTCTACAATTTGTTGAGAAATCTTCCATCAGAATATGCAACATTTGTTTCTAGCTTCCAAACCCATCGCTTGACAATGGGTAGTTCTTTCACTATGCCTTCATTTGATGCATTCACATAAATGTTGATGTTAGAGCAAGAAAAGTTGATAATCATGGGGTTTCTCAAGTATTCAAAGTCCAAAGCTTTGGTGGTTAATCAAGGGAATCAAGGGACTCAAGGAAAGGGTTCCAACAAGAAGCAGAAGCAATCTAAGCCAAAGACACAACAAGATAAGGCACAATCATCCTCTCCAAAACAAGGGAATTCTTCCTCATCTCCCAAGAAGGAGAGACCAACTTGTTCATATTGCAAGAAGTTTGGTCATGATGAGCATCATTGCCACACTAAGCAAATTGATGAGTTGACAAACATCATCAAGAAGAACAACATCAATTTTCCATCAGCCTTCAAGAAGAAGGATTCATCTCCTTCCACATCCTCACAATGAAAAGGGAAAGGGAAAGATTTTGTGGCTACTTCAGGTTCTTCACAACAATGGATACTTGACTCAGGTTCCACTCATCACATGGGTTCTTCAAGGGAACAGTTTTCTTCTTTGGATCCATCTAAGGTACCTCACATCTTCATAGGTGATGATACTCAAGTGGAAGTTGAAGGTGAAGGTTCGGTTGACAGGGATAATGGAACATTTGAGAATTTTCTCTATGTTCCTAACTTGAGTGCCAATCTCCTTTCAATCTACCAAATAACTCACTTTGGAGATGGAAAGAAAGTTGAGTTTCTACTAGATTTAGTTGTGGTCAAAGAACTTAAGGATGATTCCTTGGTTGCAGTGGGACAAGCCAATCATAACACATGACTTTACTCATTCTCCCACTTTGTGCTTAAGTCTCCTTCCACAGCCTTGCTCACTCATTCAAATTCAAAAAGTAAGCTATGGCATGAGTGGTTTGGACATCTCAATTATCACTATCTTCAACAGCTTAGCTCCAAGGCTATGGTTACAGGACTCCCCCAAATCAGCTTTTTTGAAGGTGTATGTTTAGGTTGTTCCTTTGGTAAGCATCCAGAAGAGAAGTTTGAAAAAGGGAAGTCTTGGAGAGCTTTGGAATTTCTTCTATTGGTTCACAGTGATTTCGTAGGTCCATTTCCAGTACCATCATTTAGCAAGGCCCACTATGTTCTCACCTTGATTGATGACTACTCCCGCTTCACTTGGGTCTATTTTCTTGTTCACAAGAGTGAAGTGTTTGATAGATTTCTAGCCTTCAAGGCTCATGTTGAGAAGCAATCAGGGAAGCAAGTCAAGATTCTTTGCATAGACAATGGAAGGGAATATGTGAACAATATACTTGAGGAATTTTGTACTCTTGAGGGGATTTATCTTCAGCATTCAGTTGCATACACTCCATAGTAGAATGGTGTAGCTGAAAGAAAGAATAGAACCCTTAAGGAGATGGCTAGTTGCATGATTCATGCTCATTCTCTTGGTCCTCAATTTTGGGCAGAAGCTATCAGTTGTGCCACTCACATCCAAAATCGGGTTCCCCATAAGGCTTTGAAGGGAATGACTCCTTTTGAGGTTTGGTGTGGTAGAAAACTAGTTGTGAGACACTTCAGAGTTTTTGGTTGTCCAGCTTGGGCACACATACCTCCAGAGAAGCGCAAGGCATTGGAACCTCAGAGTAGGCCTTGCATCTTTGGATATCTTGAAGGTGTTAAGGCATACAAACTTTTGGATCCAAAGACACATGAGCTATTCATTGAGAGGAGTGTTCACTTTGAGGAAAGATCTCCTAGCTTGGCCTCTAATCCTCCTCTTCCTTCCTCCATAGTGGAAAGTGATGATAGTGACTCAGATGATGATTCTCCCTCAACTCCAACTCATAGGATCACACCTTCATAGGGTCCACTTGCAATTGAGGAGTCTCATCCTTCATCTCCTACTAGACGTCGTTGGGCTCGACAGACTCTTGAGTCAACAGGTTCTCTTGTTGGGGATCCTTCAGATACTTGAAAGACTTGGTCAGAACATCAAGATTTTCCACATGCTTATATTGCTAGTGCTTCAGATCCACAATCCTTTAAGGAGGCTTCAGGCATTCCTGAATGGGATTCAACAATGGAGGAAGAGTATAGTTTCTTGATGAGGAATCACACATGGGATTTGGTTCCTCTTCCTAAGGGGAGAAAGATGGTTCGATGTAAGTTGATCTATCAGACTAAGTATGCAGTGGATGGAAGTCTGGATAAATACAAATCTTAGCTTGTGGCAAAAGGTTTCTCACAAGTTCCAGGTGTTGATTATACAGATACCTTTGCACCCATTGCTAAGATGAACTCCATTCGCTTGACACTTGCTATTGTTGCAACTCATAGTTGGGTTGTACATTAGATGGATGTGAAGAGTGCATTTTTTCATGGGGATCTTCATGAGGAGATTTACATGGAGCGGCCACAGGGATTCATACAAGATTCTTCTTTGGTTTGTAGATTGAGGAAGTCTATCTATGGCCTCAAACAAGCCCCTAGGGATTGGTATGCCAAGATGGATTCCTTTCTTCTCTCAGAAGAATTCACCAAGTGTCACTTAGATCCGAATGTCTACATTTTGTGACAGGATGATTCTCACTTACTACTTGTGCTCTATGTTGATGATTTGATCATTACAGGGAGTACCTCATCCATCATTGGCAGTGTCAAATTTGCTTTGCAGGACAAATTTGCTATGACTAACTTTAGACTTTTTCACTATTTACTTAGGATTGAGATTACTCAGTCAGCTTTTGGTATCTCTCTTTCTCAACCCAAGTATGCTCTTTATCTTCTAGCTCGGTTTCACATGGCTGATTGTAAGCCTGATCTGACTCCCTTTCTTTCAGGAGTCAAGCTTGAGGCTAAGTGTTCTACTCCACTTGTTGATGCCACTTTGTATCATCAGCTTGTTGGGAGTATCATCTACTTGACTCACACACACCCTGATATCTCCTTTGTAGTTGGAATGGTTTCACACTTTATGCAAGAACCACATGAGCTTCATTGGAAAGCAGCCAAACACATCTTCCACTAAATACAGGGTACACATCATCATGGGATTCACTATGTAGTAGGTACATGAATTACCTTGGTGGGATATATAGATTCTGATTGGGCTGGTGATCTTGATGATCATAAGTCCACTTCTGGCTACGACTTTCATCTTGGTTCTGGCCCCATTTGTTGGCAGAGTAAGTAGCAGCATGTTATTGCTCTTTCTTTGACTGAGGTTGAGTATCGAGGGGTTGTTAATGCCGCTACTGAGGCTATTTGACTTCAAAACACTCTCACTTATTTTGGCTTCACTATTCCACGTCCTACAATCATTAATTGTGACAATCAGAGTGCCATTCATATCTTGAAGAATCTGGTTCACCATCAGAGGACCAAACACATTGAGATTCATATGCACTACATTCAGGAGCTGATACAGGAGTAGGTCATTGATTTGCAGTATTGTCCTACAGCAGAGCAGGTTGCAGATATCTTCACCAAAGCCTTCACTGAGAGTATATATCATCATTTTCGAGCTCTCTTGGGGGTATGGGATGTTTCATCTAAGGAGGTCACTTGACTTCTTCATTCTCTTCTTTTGGGGGGGGGCTTTTTCCTCACTCGAGGTTTTTCCTCCTCATCTTTTTGAGTGAAGTTTTTCTTTTGTTTCATCTCTCTTTTGGGGGGGAGTTTTTTCCCATGTGGTTTTCTCCTTTTCTCCACTTTATGAGAGATTGCATTGCATTTTTACATGGGTACCTAATGTGGCCTAGTAGCCAGGACCCATCTTGCATTGTTTACTTTTGTGTACATTCTCCCTAAGTTGCACCTAAGGGGGGTGTTGGTGTAATTAAAAGTGTTGTACCTTGTCCTAGGTCATGATTACACCTTAGTTAAGTTTACTTAGGGACCACATAGGAGATTGTTGGAGAATTTCCACTTTTGGTGGACTTGACATGTCATTACTTTATCACATCCACCTTTTGTGGGTGATCCACCATTTGTGGTGATTATCACATTATCACTTTTCCACTTTAGGTGGAGTGATAGCTTTTCATAGTTGTCTCATGTCATAAGATTATGACACTTGTCATAATCTTATGCCCTTCTATTTTCTCACCTTGGCTATATAACCAAGGGGTCTCCTATGTACTTTTGCATAGCACATTGTATTCTATTTGCATCATTGGCATAATACAGTTTATTCTTGTCATATTACTTCTATCTCTCTTATGCTTATGATTTCTATTAGGCCTCTAGATCTTGGGTGGCTACCTTCATAGCCAATTCTTACAAGTTACAACGCTCCACTTTGAAGAAGTATATGTTTGACTTGAAGGAGGATATTACCACTTTTTCTTCTATTTTTTCTAAGTTTATCATGCTCAATTTGCAAGACCTTATTGATGATGACATTGAGGTGGCATCCTCCTTGATCCTTGTTGTAGGTGAGTTGGCTAGTACTTCCCTTTTTATTCCCCCTATAGGCTCATCTTCCCTCCCTCTACAATGATCTAGATTGGGAGCAAGATGACTTACTAAAGGTGTTAGACTAGAGTGGTACCTCTTATTTATCTTTAGATTAGCTTTGTGTGTTTGTTTTTCTTCCCCTATGCTTGTCTATTTATGTTTATACTCTCACCTAGATGAACCTTGATAACCTTCTAGGTACTTGGATACAAGAGAGAAAATTCGTTGTAAGACTTCTATTTGTCTCATCATTATTTTGTGTGTCATAAATTTTGGCTTTCATATCAATGATGATGCAAAGCGTGGGGGAATTTAGGCCTCTTCCATGTTGACTTGATTTTTATTTGTCTCTATGTTCTCTTCTTCCTATTCGAATATATTTTAGGAGTGATGATAGTTCATACATATTATTTACTATATTATTTGTCTATCTATGATCAGTTCTGACTTGATGGAGCTCCTAAAATTCTTGACATTTTAGGGTCTTTTGTGATTGGTATTAGCATGTCACATGTCCCCCATTGATAGGGTTTAAGGTTTTGTTTAGTTAGCCTTGTTTCCAACTGATCCATGTATAACCCTTGAACGTTCTAATTTTGTGTTGACTTGTTCTCCCGGTTGCCGATGATATAAGTTATCTTCTAAGCCATTGTTATGCATTCCTTATTGACCCCTTTTCTTAGGCTACTCAGTCACTCAAGGCTACAAAGCATTTTAATTTTCCCTAGGTCTAGTTTTAAAGTTTTATCATAATGACTTATGTTTAAGTCATCGATTCCAAGTAAATTCTCATTGTCCTAGTCAAGGCCCCTTTTTATGAATAACTTCTTTATATGTGCAAGTTTGAAGACCACCAAATCATAGGATTTGATCTAGGTCATTCCCCACTAGTTCACACATCTTAAGTGATGGTAGTTTAATTGCTACGAGGTTAGTGAAATGATGACATGTGTGTGATCTGCCATGTGGGCCCAACTGTTATGTTCCATTCCAATGCTCAAAGCTTTGAGATTGGTGACAATGATTGAAAGATGAAAGATGATCACCACCATTCCCCACTAGCTCGTGCAGGTAAGATGCAGGCTTGATAAAAGTAGCGAGACCCGTGAGAAGCTGCCACATGCATTCTATGGCTATTGGTGGGTGGAGACCACAAGTACGTGAGGAAGGTCCAGTTGGCATGTTTCTATTGTCCATTTATCGAAGCTAGAGTTATGATGTAAATTCAAATTCCATTGACACAATCTGAGTCATTCAAGATGTTTGTCTCAGCTAAAGATCAACGATCCACATACAAAGCTATGAAGTACACTCATTGCAATTGTTTCACTTCACGCTAGTGGGAAGTAATGATAGAGGTGACCTATAAAATTATTTAATTTCCTTCAAATTTTGTGTATACAGTCAGTGCTTGCTAATTTGGGATTCAAAGACATGTTTGGAGTAATACAAAGAATTGAAAGAAGTAATTTGTAGAAGTCATCCTAACTAGTATTAGGGTTTAACATAATTGAAATTTGTAAGTACGATAAATGCAGTTTTATGCTTTTTCATTTTTTGAATTAGGGCTCGCTTTCAATTTGCTTTCAGATGAGTGTGTTTTATTGCTTTTATTTTATTCTTTGAATTAGGGTTAATTTTTCCTTTTAAAGGTCGTAACCTTGTAAAATCATCTAGAATTAGCACTCGTTCTGAGTCATAGGTTGCAATTAGGAGGTTGAATAGTCACAATTCTTCCCGTTAGAACCCTGGTATACATAAAACCCATGGCTCCCAAAGTATAGACTGCCTCCTCTTCAACCTAGTTTAGAACACTCTCCCAAGATGTAATTGACTTGCTTCCCCCATCCACGAATAAGAAACTGGAAGGAAAGGTATTATTTCATGGCCCTGTTATAAAAGAGGGAGTGATGGATAAAGCCTACTTTATAAAGGATGTTGAAGTACCTTACATTGGATGGAAGTTGTTTCAACATTGGTTCGAGAATAGGAACCTTGGAGCTCCTCTCAGTAATCCTTGGAGGTTGGATATGGGACAGTTGATTGTTCCCAATGTATACATGGATATTGATTGTTTAAAGGATATCACCTCAAGATATGACCTAGTTTCCAGGGTGGTCAAGACATTTGATGGGGTAGATATGATGAGGATAACCAGAAAGGAAATTGAGGAAATCTTTGATTTGCATGAGTGGAGTCCAAATATGGTCCCTTTGGATATGGAGGATATCAGAAAAGAGCATAACAATACCAAGGTGTTCATTAGAACAAGGATGTTGCCTCTACATATTGCAATGACTGGCACTGGGAAACATAAAAGGTAGATTAAGATTGGTGAGAAGAAGCTTGAACCTTTCCCAATGAGCTATTTTGCTAGCTATTTTAGAAAGATTGTGTATTCTCTATGTTATATCATTGGTTATACCCCACCCGACACTTTACAGATAGAATATAGTTACTTGGCCACACATTTACAACACCCACCATATAGTATTGTATATGATTATGGCTCTTATCTAGAAGAACGCATCCACATAGGCATAGTTGAGTTGAAGGAAGGAAAATAATGGGTAAATTTATGGTGGTATTCACTATTAATGCACTTGTTTTTGCATAGAGGAAAAAAGGTTTTTGAAAATGATATTACTTTGAAAAGGAAAGAGGAAGGTGTTGATTTTCCTGTTCAATGTTGGACCTGAATCCTAGATAAGGATGACAAGAAATATAATTTTCTAATGTTTCAAAATGCTTTTGCATCTAGAATAAGGAGGTCCCTGATATATGAACCACCAAGAATTCCTAGAGAAATTTATGAGTTCTTGAGACCCATGGAGATGAGGCCAGACTTGAACTTGAGTCATAATTAGGGAGACTTGATTTTATATCCTAACAAGATAATTTTTAGAGTGTATGGTAATGGTTTGGAGCCATATGTCTTGCCAAGAGATGTTCCTTTGAGGAAAGGATTCCTTGAAATCGCAAGGTAACTAGGAGCCTCACAGATGGTGCATTTACCTGAATTAGCAAGGAAAGGGTCATTCTTCCCAGAATGGAAAACATTTTCAAATTATATTCTAGTGAAAGGGGTATGGAAGCACATAGTACATATTCTAGCACCTTATAAGTTGATGACTATGCACCCAAGGAATCATGATCCTGATGGCTTCATCACTAAACTGAAATTAGATAAGAAAATGGGTATTTTTGTGCATGTTTTTTATTATCTTGAGGATGTCATTAGGAATTTTTTTAGCTTTCAAGAATAAGATGAAAGGAAGGCTAAATATCTTGCTTATAGGAAAATAGTAGAATAAAAATGGAAGAAAAATCCCCAATATGATCCTTTTCCAAACATACCTGATGAATTCAACAAAGTCATGCATGTTATGGATAATTTTGAAAGTGTAGTTGGTATGTTAAGGGAACAGGGGGAAGTCACAAATAAAGGAAATGCAAGGATGGTTGAAGAATATCTTAAAGTAACATTGGAAGAAAGTCCTACCTATCATCCACCAAAGCAATTGAGAATTTACTCCAAGAGGAAGAAAGTAATAGATGAAGAATGAAGCTTGACAACCCCTATCACTTTTGAGGGACCAAAGGTAGATTCTCCTAAGAGTGAATTACCACCCCCTTCTACACAGGCTTCTTTTCTTATAGTTGATCTTTACTCAACCCCTAGAAGTCCAATTCCTCCTGAGCAACCACCTCTAAAGAAGCAAAGAATTGAGGCAAGAGGAGTGGTTGAATACTCTGATATGGATGAAGAAAATATATACATTGCTCCTAAGGAAATGTAGCTAGGAATGCCTTCTCATGAAGGGGCAATTGCTTTGAGTTCAAGACAAAGTTGTCATAGATTGGGAAAATTTGACATCAGTGGACTAAACACCGTAGATGATCTAGGAATAGAATCTTGTAAGGAGTTTATGGAAGATGACTCCATTGAAACATCTGCATTCAAGGATTCTTGGTGGAGACCCAAAGCTACAAAATATGCATTGAAAGTGGCCACTGAAAGGAGTTTGCATCTTGAGTTTCTGAAAAGTATCATTCAGGAAAATGTGAGAAGTATTATGAAGAATGAGTTCCAGAAGATTAATTCCTAGGAGGGGAGAGAGCTTGTAAAGAAGTGTGGTGTGCTACTACTGCCTAATGGAATATTTTTGATGCTATTGTCCTAGATTCCATAAGAAGGGCTGAAAGGCCTCTAGTGAAAACCGAAGAAGATTTGGAAATGGCACTTCAAGGTTTAGCATTTAGTGAGGATTGGGATGCATTGGAAATATGGTCACTATCTGTGGGATCTAGGAAACTAGCTCTGGCAGAGCCATCAAATTTTAGTGAACAACTACTTATGAAGAGGGTTGTAGATACCCTAGCTTTGGAGGTAGCAAACATGGTTGTCAATGTTGCTAGATTCACTAAAGCAACTATGGAAAGTCTCACCTTGGATAGGGATGACCTTAGGAATAAGTATCAAGAGATCCTCAATGAATATGATAATAGCCAATAGAAAGTGGTTGTATTAGAAACTGAATTAACATTCTATAAAAAAAGAGGAGAAACACAAAGAGAACAGGGTCTACCCAGCTCAAGCCACCCACCTCCAACATCTCCAATTGTATCTTCCCAACATTCACCTCATGGTTAGGCTTTAGCAATGGTACCATATGGTTTTAGATAGGGATCACTTTCAGTGGAAGAATCCAACAAACCAGGTTCTAGCTCATCTGATAGGAAACAGATGCTACTGCAAGTTGAAACATATAGAAAGTTGTTGGAAAAGGCTTAGGACACAATGTATGAAAATGTTTCAAAAATTGTTGGCACTATCTTGAAGCACCTGAATGAGATAATTCAAGCTAGACTAAATATTTTGTATGATAATTATGCCTAGATGATGCAAGCAATAGGATTGTCTCAAAGGGATAAAGAGTTGGCCATGCCAATCCTGAACAAGTGGATCCCAAGGGCCAAGAGATTAAAGTTAATACTAGTTGGAGTTGGCTAGCATGAAGATAAGTACCCTCGTGTGCTTCCAACTTATACATTTGTATGTGAGTTAAGTGAGTAGAAGTTTCAGGGGTACGTAGCCCCACTGGAGCAGAAGATAAGAGAATTAATAGCTCAATATGATTTGAAAAAATTATCACCATTGCCAAATATTCAACTCACTAACTATGAATTGAAACCATTGCAAGTATGGAAGGAGATGGATGAGGTTATTGATTCCTAGGTGAATGGAATTTGTAAGGAAGTCGATATTAATGTCTTTAATGACACTTTGGGAAGGTTGACATTTATTATTAGCTTTTTTGAGGATTTTGACAATGAGTCAAACTCTGGAATAATCAAGTACTCTCTATACAGAAAGACACTTGATAAAGTTATCAATTTTAACTAGCCCTCTAATGAGGAATATGAAGAGTGGGGAAGAGTATTTTTTTAGCCGATTTGGTTTGTAAACATGGATGCAAAACATATACTTGGTCAAGTATTGTATAGTTATGGCCTTAGAAGTTACAATGTATAAAATGCATGTTTCACAGGAAAGTATTAGCTATTGATGATGTGGAATGCTGACTGAGATGTTAATTCACTTTTGGTATACATCATTTTGTCATCTTTCTTAATGAAGTGGATGTGCTACAATGAAGAAGATTAACCTTTTTGACATGTGCTTTTTGGAAGGCAATGTTGTTCCTTATAACAAACGTAAATAGTCTTTTTCTTATGTATATTCCCTCCATTTCGAAGATTGCAAATATAACTGAATTAGGGAATATGTCTTGTAGTGGTCCAATTAGAATGTGACATGTGTACATATGGCCTAAAGCTTGTTTTTGCTCCCTTTTTCTATAAAAGGGAATTAAGGGCCATTTGTGCAGGTCTTTTGTTATTCTGGAACTGAATTGTGAAAAATTAAGAACACAGAGTAAACATGTTAGGTCTTTATCTAATGTTTTGAGTCTAGATAGAAATTTTTTTCAAATGTATGGTTCCTGAACATATCTGAATGATAATGGAGATTTTCCAAGTCTATAGTCTCTCCATTTTGTCTTTGTATTTGAATTATTAATGAAAATATTGATCATAGATCATTTCATTAATTGTCATTATTTCATACTATGATATGTTTTGGTTTTAGCTCTGGTTCATAGAATGAGTTAAAATTCTTGAATCAAACCATGAATTTGTATGAAGGGTCATTGGATCTAATAAGTATTCTTTAGAATTTGGTTACTAACTAGTGAATTACAAAGTGAAATCACTTAGATCATGGGTGTTCAGTATTAAATATACCTTGTATTTCAATTTTCCCAGACTCCTAGCCCATAGATAATGGCACTGATCATAACCCTGTTAAGTATTTCTCATGGTTCCAGTTACCTGACTTGAGATTAATCTTTTAAATAATAATTTATCCATCTTGAATTTTTAGTATTTTGTGTTCTTTTATATTCTCGGCTTAAGGTGTATATTTCATTCAAGTAATTGCTAAATTCTTGGAGAATTTCATCTTATTAGTCATGGGTGGGAATAGATCTACTCAAATATGCAATGTACATGTAAATTTTCTAATATAGTGGTATTATATACATTGTGGGATCACCCTCATGGGTTTTACAGAGCCCAAAGTTCAAGAGATAGAGAAATTACATGCTACATCTCATTCGTTGGCCACTTTTCTTGTAGGTATTCAAGAATTAAGTTTGTCAAACTCATAGGTACCTAGTGAGACCTACTTGGTTCATTGTAAAAACAACCAACATGACCCCAAATAACTATATCCCCCTATGATCTTGATTTCTTCATCTCTTATTTTCTCGATGTTGTGGATTTGTGTTGAACCTCATGTGACAACATCCCACAAATACACCTCACTATGTATCTAGTGCCACATTCTCTCTCTTTTTCTTTCTCTTCTCATTAGAATGACATGTGCTCCATTGCATAGCACACATCATTCTAAGAATAGCTATCATATCTGCTTATTTAAAAAAATAAATATATATTTCTTGATGTCTTATAGTCTCGTTGTCTAGCTTGGGGAAAACCTGAGTAGACTTGTCTTGTCTTTAATGTGACTTTCCTACAATGCAATTTGCAATAGCCACAAGCCTATTCACTTTTTGTGTGGTCTCTATCCTTGCTAGCCATACTTACCAACATTATGTTTTATCTTATCAGATTATGTAATGTGATGTATTCAAATTTCATATCTATTTTTTTCTTTTTCATGTAACATGTTTGTTTATAGTTAGCATGTTTGTGGTGAGATTGTAGTCATCTTTACAAGATGGAAGACCAATGTCCTCTTTGCATCTTGGATCAGCTTCTCTACATTGTATATATTGGATTGAAGAACTTTGTCCTCTTCATCCTAGGTATATTCTCTTCAACCTCTATCTATCTACTTTAGCTCACACATGTTTAGAATACATATGCTCACTAATGTTGGGAAAAAATGTAATGTAAAATTTCACCCTATACAATTTCACATTATATAATCCTCCCTTTAGCTTAATAAAGATGATAAAATGTTCTTCTTGCATGGATTTCTTCTATCTTTCTCTCATTCTTTCTATCTATTGAATTCTCATACTCTTAATCTCTCATTCTAGTTCTCACTCTCTCATTCTACATCTCTTCTACACCATTTTTATCAAGCTCTCTTGTAAGTTCTTAGCTTCTATATTGACATCTTGGCTCTCTCAAGTTTTGTGCTCTCTTTCGGCTTTACAGGCTTGTTGAGGGGGGGTAAATACTCTCTTTTATTTGTATCACCATACTTTTAGTAGAATATTTACTTTCTAATGTGTCTACTTTATTTATCTTTTCAATCTATATTGTCCATTGTCTATATCTTTCTCTACTTGTCTTCTTGGTTGTCTTTGGAGGTAGAAACACCAAACACCAAACCAAGGGTTTGACTAAGGAAAACCATGAAATAGCCCCAATAATTTTCATTGTCTCCATGTGTGTAGAATTTTTGTGTGGAGCATTGTAGGAAGTTGCATATCATTGGACCTCTCATGATTCTTCCTCTTCCTTTTCTCTCTCATCATCTTATTTTGTTTAGTTTAAATCATTGCATGTCTATTATTCTTATTTTTTTTATTTCTATCATTTTGAACATTATATTAGTTTTGAAAAAAATAATATTTTAGTTCTCAAATAGTCAGTAGGATCTATGTATTTCTATCTACAAGATTTGTTTTTGGACCATATAAGACCACAACACTTCACAAGGACATCCACACTATCATCCTCTAGATGAGAGTTAGTCAACTTGTCCTAGAGACCTTGAAAGTCTACTCTTTCAACCCTTGAAGTCCTTTTTCCCAAACCTATATTGAAACATAAAATATAGTAAAACCCCCATTAACATCATCCTTTGTCACTTGAGCTTTGCCTTCAAGGTAGTTGAGGATAATTTTCTCCTTGTAGACTCGGGATTAGCAAATCTCCTCCTTTACACACTATTGAGATGATAAGTTGAATTGGTATTCAACTAAGTCCCCAATTTTGTAAACAAG
>VDFB02000015.1:179600229-179774368 GCA_007258455.2 Sequoia sempervirens
ATACTCAAACTATATTGTGGATTGGCCATCCACCGTGGTTTTTCTCCTAATAGGGTTTCCATGTAAAATTTTTGGTGTTATGGTGTTGTGATTACTTTCTTTTTGTTTCTTTTGTTGAATGATTAAGTTAAATGAAAGAATAATTAAGTTTAATTTTTGCACAACACTGATTCACCCCACTCTTAGTGTTGCTTGTTAACAACTATCCCTTTCGACCTTGGAGATAACTGTCCTTTCATTATTATTTAGTTCAATTTCATCCTATCATCAAATTTCTAACCTTTTAATTATGCATACCTCAAGGATTTTTCAATTTCATTTGAAGGTCCTGGGTATGTGTAGGATCATGTTGGGCCAAAAAGTGGCAATATGTAAGTGATATGATGGCCCATGTGGCTGATGACTTTTTTTTAACCCAAAATTGATGAAATGAACAGGGTTTTTAAAGGAGATTCTCAATTTTCCACCAATATAAATTATGCTTTACTTTGAATTTAATAAGTAATTATTATTTATTTTCTATTTGAATTATGACTAAAGTCTTGATTGATAGGTTGATTGAAAAACATCTATAGATTTCAAATGGTATCACATTTTTTGAATCTAAAACATGTGTCGCATTCTATGCTTCACATACTATAGGATTAAAAAAAAAATGAATTTCATAAAGTTTTGACCAAGTTAAGGTGATCAGACATATGATTTTTTATATTTTTTAAAATTTGTAGTAAAAAATTCATAATTAATTATTTTCTTGGAAAAAAATTACAAAAAAATATGCATCACATCAGGACATAATTCATCTACTTATATCTAAAATCTTATAAAAAAATATTATCATTTTATTGTGGTTAGGGTGGTCAGACAGACACCTACTTATTTTTTCCTTGAAATTTAAGTACTATTGCATTAAAATTTCAAATTTTCACCAAATAGATTTGTTTTTTTAAATAAACCTAGTAGTTTAGAAACTAAATTCAATTTTCTACATATTCTATTCTTACATATTTTTGAAATAATATAGACAACTTTTTCAAATTTTTACGTCAAGTTGCCTAACTCTGATTTTTCTAAATTTTTTGCCACTTAAGGGCTTATTTTTTCCATGATGATCCTGCACATACCCTCCTCCTAAACCATAGATCACTAACTCTCCAACATTTTCATGCATCAACCCTGATGAGATTCACCATTAGACCTCTATCCTCTAGATTTACTTTACCAATTTGACTATTCTCCTTATTTTGTGTATGTGCTTCAAATGTCGTATCTAAAACTACCTAAAGACTGATCAAAGTATTCTTATTGGTGATAATTCTATATTACAATTAACTCAATTGTCTTCAACTATTAATAATGGAAAATCCTCTAGAATCCTCTTTATATCACTGTCATCGAAGGATTGGTTTTATGTTAATTGTGTCTTGCTCTTTATACTATGTTGGTTATGCATTTTCTTCTCAAACTTGTAGCTTCTTGAAAGACTATCCAATCACTTGCCAACCTATTTTCATGCATTTTCCCTTTATTTCATAACAATTCCTCATGACTACCACTACCTATCTCATTATATTTGTATGATTTGTCATATTTTCTCATAGTACTACACTTAACATGAGATGATTTTCATACTTTGTTCTAATTTTATCATGCCACTTTCCTTGATAGCACTACCTTGCATTGATAGCATAGGTTGTCCTTGTGTACTCTTTATGGTGTGTTCATTTTCCTTATGCCGTTCATTGCTAAATTTGTCTTCTCTTTCCTTAACTCATAGTCCCTGACATCTTCCCTTTACACTCATGATGATTGTATTTTTTCTATATTTATGTAACTTTATGACTTGTATTTCTTCCTCTCAATTTTGTTTATCACCTTTATTACTTTTTCCTTTTTAAGGCATTGTCCTTCACAAAGCACTGTTGGTCTTTATTATATGCCAAGTTGTTGTCATTTTGTGAAAAATTTCCTAGTGTTAGGTTGCTTCTATTATGGCTATTACTATATGATATGTCTCTTTTATGTAAATACTTCCCTCTACTATGTGTGTTGATTGTCATCACATTAATGTATATATTAGGCACTCTTCATGGACTACTCACAATCTCTACCCTTAACATGAGATGGTTGTCCTTGACTTGGAATTGATGATTGTAGGATTGTCATTATCATTGCACAAGCATAAAACTCTTCCCCTGTTTGGTCATTACAACCCTTGTTGTTCCTTGAAACTTTCAACAGTGTATTGTTAGTGTGGTTTGGTCATGCATTCAAAAACTCATTCATAGAATGCCATCAATATTTGTTTCATGGAATCTTTAACAATACCTTGGAAGAAATGGTATCTTGAAAAATCTAAAGAGATGATCTAGCTACTTGGTAATATTTAAATTTCAAAGTTAGGAACAATAAGTATAGGTCTATGGGATGTTAATTTACCTTGAAAATTTGTTGTACATGATGCCATTATTTGTACTACCTCATTACTACTAACATATGCAGGTTGAAGGAACAATCAATAGTCAATAGTATAAGGATGACTCCTTTTGATGCCTCTATTTGACATGGAACACTATTCAGTAGCATTGTAATATCATTTATACCTTAGTCACCTATGGTTTTCTAGAATCCTCCATAGGCTTTTACTTTTATCAACTTGATGAGCCCAAACTTCATTGCATGTCATTGACATTTAATAACTATTATGACTGATATCTTTCCTATGTTATTAAACTCCTTGAATAATATTGTACCATTCTTTTGATATTGTAAAGACCATTGTTCCATAGACACAACCTTTTGAAAGATAGTAAAATATGGTGATAACAATCATATATGTGTATTAATTATTGTCATAAAGTCAAGCTAGGCTCCTAGGGTTTGATAGATCCTTTCATTATATGGACAATATTGTTGGTTAATCTTCAAAACCCTATGAGTTGGAAGTCTTTCATACTCTTCCCTAAAGGTTGTGATGATGATTCAATAGGGTTATTAATAGAAGATGTTAGTCTTAATAATTTTACAAACACTTCATGACTAAAACATGATCATTTTCTTCCACACATCTTTACAAACCTTTAGCATTTGACAGTAATCCTTGTTGTCTTGGACCTATCACTTGAAAATTGTTATCCTCACCATCCCTAAAGACATATCAATATTTCATGTGACCTCTAATAACTGTTCAAAGGCTTCCACATTAATACAAAACTTCTTAGGGTTTAAAAGGTTGTATATGATTTAAGAAAACCATTTGTTGGAAGTCTATGCAGTTTGAATTGTCATTGATGTCAACAGATCTTTTTTGTTGCACTGATGTCAACTTATGGGGATTCTTTGATTTGTTGCATTATATTGTCGTTAGTAGTCTCATTGATTTCAACCTCTAGTGTTGCCTTGATAAGAATGTGTGTGTTTGAATTTTTGTAGTGCAACTAGTTTGGTGGTGATGAGAAAGTGTTGTAGATGTTGAGAAGATGTTTTTAATTCTTGGTTTCCAAGTGATTTTGAGAAAATTTAAATAAAGGAAGAAACAGTGTGGTAGTGTTCAATATTTTGCTCTGTATTTCTTCATGGTTGAATATCTGCTTATAAAATTTGGATATGTTGATCAATGATGTTCAAAGTTATTATATCTAAAATTTCTTGTCCCAGATCATTGTGCAAATAAATTTGTGTTCACCAATGTGTGAATTGTGAAAGAAGTGTTGTCTAGGACAAATGGTTATGCTCTACAGTGAGCCATTGTCAATGAGCCCTTCTTTCTTTTGGGAAGTGATCCCTCTAGTAGTGAGCCTATTGTATTCAGTGTTGCAATTACTTTATATTGTGAGCTAATCCTCCATATTGTATTTCCCTTCTTGGTTTTTCTAGGTAAATCTAGTGTTCTCATGTGTTTGGATGTGTTTGAATTTTTTTCTCACATGTTTATGTTCTACTAATGCATGATAAGGGTTCAATGGTTGTTAAGGGTTTAAGGATTAATGTAGATCTAAATTTTAATGAGGGTTTGATGTTTTAATGTACAACAAACTCACCCCCCTCTTAGTTGTCTTGTGTATTCAATGATTGGTATTAGAGGAAGGTTACTTGGAAGAAAGCTTAATCACTTGAGGTAGATCTAGGATGGTGCAAAAGAAGGAGGCTCCTCTATTTGATGGATCTAATTATTCATTTTGGAAGACTAGGATGAAAGGTTTTCTTATTTCTCTTGGATTTGGAGTTTGGAAGTCTATTGAAACTAGATATATAATGCTCGCGAATGGCATGAGTACCAATGATGAGATCAAGGCATATGAGAAAAATGGAAAAAAAAGGTATGCTCTTTTGAGTTGTCTTTCTAATTCAGAATTTGTGAAAGTTACGAGTCTTAAAATTGTTGTTGAGATTTAGAAAAAGTTGGAAAGTAACTATGAAGGAGATGATAAGGTCAAGAAAGAAAAGATGTAGAATTTGAAGACTAAATTTGAAGCCTAAGGATGACATAAGATGAAGATATTATTGGCTACAAGAATAGAGTGAACGAAGTTGTCAATTCTATCAGAGGCCTTGGAGGAAAACTAGATGAATATGAGGTGGTAAAGAGTGTATTAAGAACTCTTTCTAAATCCTATAGTCATAAGGTTTCTACTATTAAATAAGCTCAGAATTTAGATCATTATTCTAGAGATCAATTGTTTGGTCCTTTAACTAATTTTTAATTGAAAGAGTTCAGTCCAAGTGATTCAAGAAAAGAGATTTCTTTTAAAATTGGAAAAGTGGAGAAGAATGAGGAATATGATTTGGATGATTTTAATGGGCTAGGTCATTATGCTTCAAGATGTCTAGTCAAAGCTTCAAATGGAAGATTTAAGGAGCATAAATGTAAATCAATTAAGAGAAATTATTTAAAGAAGATGTCAGTATAGTGGATGATTAATTTGATTACCCTGATGATGAGGATAATTAATGCTTTTTCATGGCTCTAAATGTTGGAACTAGTTCTGCTAACTCCAAAAGATGTATGAAGGAATTTTCTCTAGAAGAAGGTCATAATGGAGCTATGGCGATTACTTTTCATACTACAAAGGAAAAAAAACACTTGATTTTTGACAATGGGTGCTCAAATCACATGACAGGTGATAAGAGTAAGTTTTTTAAACTTGGAAATTTTGAAGGAGGTCATGTTAAGTTTGGTGATGATACATCTGTTAAGATATGTGGAAAAGGTTCAATCAATTTTGATGGAAAGCATAATACAAATGATGTTTTTTATGTTAAGGGGATCTGACATAATATTTTGAGTGTAGGAAAAATTTGTAAAAAAAGATATAATCTTGTGTTTCAAAATGGTGGTTGTGAGATCATAAAAGGCTCTATAACTCTAGTTTTTATGATCTATAACCCTAGTTGTTGCAGGAAGGACAGATGGAAATGTCTATCAACTTAAGGGTGCTAATGGTATGTGCTTTATGAATCAAGTTAATGAAAGTTGGCTATTGCATAGAAGAATGTGTCACATCAATTTTGATAGTCTAGTGAGGATCAGTTCAAACTTCAAGTTGTAAGAGATCTCCCAAAGATTACAAAGCCTATCAATGTTGTCTACAAGGAATGTCAGATTGGAAAGCAAGATAGAAAGAGTTTCAAAGTAAAAAAATAATGTACTAGTAGTCCTTTAGAGTTGGTGTTTATAGACCTTTGTGAACCTACAAGAACAAGAAGTTTTCAAGGTGATAGTTATTTCATGTTGTTGGTTGATGATTATTCTAGAATGATAGGTTACTTTTCTCAAAGAAAAATTAGAAGCTCTAGAAAAGTTTAAGACATTCAAATCTATGGTTAAAAATGAAATGGATATGAAAATAAAATGTTTGAGATTTGATAGATTTGTTGAGTTCACTTCCAACGATTTTAAGAGCTTCTATGAAGTTCAAGGAATAAAGAGACATTTTTCAACTCCTAGGACTCCTCAGCAAAATGGAGTGGTTGAAAGGAAGAATAGGACTATTCAAAGTTTAGCAAGGAAAATGATGAAATATGCAAGCCTGTCAGAAGTCTACTAGATAGAATCAACTCATACTATAGTCTATATACTTAATAGATCACAAGCAATGATAAATAGTACAAATACTCCCTATGAACTTTCTTGTATGGAAGGACACCTACTATCAAATATTTTAGAGTGTTTGGAAGAAAATGGTATATAAAAAGAGATGAAGAAAACTTAGGAAATTTTGATGCTAGATCTAATGAAGGAATATTTATTAGATATTCTACAAAAAGAAAAGCTTATCGGTGCTACACAAAGAGGCTAAAAAGGATTGTTGAAAGTGCAAGTGTCAAAGTAGATGAAGACTTAGATAAAATCTCAGTATTAATAGATGGATATGAATCAAATGAGTCTTATTGCAAAGAAAAAGAGAAGGATGAAGGTAATGAAAAAGAAGTGCAGGTTGAAGAGGAAGAAGTTATGAAAAGGATTCCTATGACTCCTAAGTATATGCAGAAGAATCATTTTGAATATCAGATCATTGGCCACAAAAGAAAAGGTGTATTGACATGACAATAGAACAAGTAAAATTATGTTTATTGTCCAAAGTTGAACATAAAATAATGATTGAGGCACACAAAGATAAATTTTAGATCAAGGATATGGAAGAAGAATTGATGCAAATTGAGAAGAATCAAACTTGGGAACTTGTCTCAAGACCAACAAACAAGAATATGATTGGAATTAAGTGTGTTCTAGAATAAGGTGAATGGGAATGGAGAATTTTTCAATAATAAGGAAAGGATTGTGTGTAAAGGATAATCACAAGTGGAAGTAATATACTTTGAAGAGACTTTTCCTTTAGTTTCAAGAATGGAAGCTATTAGGATGTTTCTAGCTTTGGAAACACATAAAGATTTCAAATTTTATTAGATGGATGTGAATTCTGTATTCTTGAATGGTGAATCGGAAGAAGTATAAATTGAATAATTGAAAGGCTTTTAATTATCAAATGATCCTAATATGGTTTGCAAATTGAAGAAGGAATCATATGGAATCAAGAAAACTCCTAAATCTTGGTATGCAGGATTAGATAGGTACTTATTGCAGCAAGGATTTAATAAAGGTACTGTAGATAGAAATCTTTATTTTAAGGTTGAAAAAGATTGAATATTGATTGTGGATGTGTATTTTGATGATATAATATTTGGAGGAAATGAAATTATGTGCAAGATATTTGTAGAAAAAATATAGAATGAGTTTGAAATGCCAATGTTTGGGGAGATGAATTTCTTCCTTGGAATAAAAATCAATTAGACAAAAAAGGTATATTCATTTCACAATAAAAGTATATCAAGGAAATTCTAAAGAATCTTGGAATGAAAGACTCTAAAATTGTATGTAATCATATGGTTAGTGGTTACAAGTTGAGTAAGAATGAATAATATCCTAAGACTGATCAGAGCAAGAATAGATCAATAATTGGAGGACCGTTGTATCTAACTGCTACCAAAATAGATATCATGCATGTAGCTTATCATGTGGCTAGATTTCAAGATCCCAGAGAGTCACATGTGGCAACAGTGAAGAGAATATTTAGATGCTTGAAGGGCACTCTAGAAAATGGCTTGTGGTATCCAAAGGATACTAATTTCTCTTTGATGCTTATATAGATGCAGATTGGGTAGGTTGTGTGGATGAAAGGAAAGTACAAGTGGTGATGCATTCTTTCTTGGAAGTAGGCTGGTTTCTTGGCTAAGTAAGAAGAAGGATTCAATGACATTATCTACTATAAAAGAAGAATACATTATGGTAGCATCTTTTTTTATATAAGTGTTGTACGTGAAATAGACTTTGAAGGATATCAAAGTGATATATGATGAATGTATTTCTATATTTTGTGATAGTACAAGTTCTATTAAAATTTCAAAGGATTTGATAATGCATTCAAGGAAAAAGCATATCTTAATCCAGTATCACTTTTTGAGAGAGAAGGTTTCAGAGAATGAGGTGAAGCTAGAGTATGTTCCTATAAAAAATCAAGTTGTAGATATCTTCACAAAGGATCTTCCTAAGGATACTTCTGAGTATCTCTAGGATAAGTTAAGTGTTATTTCCCCTCCTTTTAATTATATGCATAAGGTTATGCATCAGTCCAAGAGATTTCAATATTCATTCCTTGTTCTAGACTGATGTTGGTGGATACCTCTCAAGGGGAGTAGGCAGTGGCATTATTTGTTGTTGCAGTTAGGGGGAGTAAGTGTTATCATTGTGTAGCATAAAGGTATCTTCCTTTGTTAGATATTCCAAAGGTATGTGTAGTAGTTTTTAGTTGTGTAGAGAAGGTGTGAAGAAAGTAGAGTGCAGTAAAAGAAAAGGTAGTTGAAGAGTAGTTTCCCTTATAGGTTTTTCCTTTAGGGGATAGAAAGTATGTGTGAGTATTGAAAAAGTGGAAGCTTAGAAGAAATATGTGTTTCCTTTTTACATTGTTCCAAAGGTGGGGAGAGTTAACTAAAAAAACTTATGAAGCAAGGCGAAGAAAGAGAAAGTGTTGGAAAGAGTTTATGCTTGTGTAAAGGGGAGCAGTGCACACTGATGTGCAATATGTGTTGGTGATTAGAGCTGTTGATTGCTATTTTTTGTTGATAGTTTTTCATATCTTGTGTTTTCATCAATGAAAAAGGGGGAGATTGTTGGAATTCTATGTAGTTTTTGTTTTCTTTGATTTCAACAAATATTTATTGTTGTATTGATGTCAATCTATGGGGATACTTTGTTTTGTGGCATTATGTTGTCATTAGTAGTCTCAATGATATCAACCTCTAGTGTTGCCTTGATAAGCATGTGTGTGGTTGAATTGTTGCAGTGCATATGGTTTGGT
Source organism: Sequoia sempervirens (assembly GCA_007258455.2). Lineage (NCBI taxonomy): Eukaryota > Viridiplantae > Streptophyta > Pinopsida > Cupressales > Cupressaceae > Sequoia > Sequoia sempervirens. The sequence goes on from VDFB02000015.1 coordinate 179,609,085, forward strand.
GGTAATGAGAAAGTGTTACAGATGTTGATATGATGTTTTTGGTGCTTGGTTTCCAAGTGCTTTTGAGAAAATTTGAATAAAGGAAGAAATTGGGTGGTAAAGAATGTTCAGAATGGTAGAGTAGTGTTCAATATTTTTCTCTGCATTTCTCCATGGTTGAATATTTTATTATGTGGTTTGGATATGTTCATAAAATTTTTTGGAGGTATTATATCCAGAATTTCTTGTCCTGGATCATTGTGTCAATAAAGTTGTGTTCACTAGTGTGTGAACTATGAAAGTAGTGTTATCTGGGAGAAATGGTCTTGCTCCACATTTCTTCACAAAATGGTTTTTGGTCTTGCAAATCTAAGGGTGTGCTTAAATTCTCATATCTATCTTTGGTCTAAGTTACTCAATGTTTGGTGCTCTACAAGGTTGGATTCATTAGTTACAGTATGTGGAAGGTTAATTTGTTGTGCAAAATGAGTATGTTCTTCAGGAGTATGGTTGTTGTGAAGGATTTTTTGGATTTCAAAGTGTTGATCCAAAATATTCCATATTATTTTTAAGTGTTGTATATGGTCCACATGTCATATTTGGACTTGAGGAAGCATGTACTTAAATGTTTAATGGTGTTAACACAAGTTCAGTTGACCTTGGGTGTTTACACTAATTATAGATATGCTTTAGTGTTTGTGGAAGCATGGCGTGGCATGTATGAATGGATTTAGGTCCAAGTTAAGGTGTGATGTGGTCCACTTTCATTCCCCTCCATTGCATGAATTTTTTTTGCTGAACTAATTTGAGTTTGCACGTTTGAGGTACATAGCCACCTTATAAATTTTTTTCAAGGTTGAGGACAGTATATATGTGTGTTGAGAATTTGAAGGATTGAGTTGAAATGTGTGTGTGATGCAAATGATGATGTGAAGTGAAAAAGTGTGAAGTGCAGTGTGAGCCTTAACAAATAAGACTACTGGAAGTAGTGAGTAGAAGGTGTCTACATTCTATAGAGAGAGAGTGAATGTTCTAGTGAAGCAGTGATGGAACTTTTCTATTGCTTTGAGATGGATTTATCATTGTAACAATCTTCTTTCTTCTTCTTTCTATTCTAACAATGAGCCATTGGTAGCGAACCCTTCTTTATTTTGGGCAATGAGCCCTCTAGTAGTGAGCCTATTATATTTAGTGTTGCAATTACTTTATATTATGAGCTAATCCTCATCGTGGTTTTTCCCTTTTTTGGTTTTCAATGTAAATACAGTGTTCTCATTATTTTTGATGTTTTTGCATTGTTGTTTCTCATTTTAATGTTCTACTAATGCATGATAAGGGTTTAAAGATTAATGAAAATCTGAATGTTAATGAGGGTTTGATGTCTTAATGTACAACTGATTCACTCCTCTCTTAGTTTTCTTGTGTATTCAAAACTTTTAGATATCTTTTGATATGGATAGTAAAACTTGACAAAGTTTCATACATTTAATAAACTTATAAGAGTTATAAGGGTATTTTTGGAAACCCTGTGATAGTCCCATTATCATAATTTTCATTCATAAGCCACCCCTTAGCACTGTCATACACACTACCATTTTTATTTTATGTCTCTATAGTTCTTCATAGAACTTTCTCCCTCAAACATGGTCCATTATTGATCTTCTAACTTTGCACTACTTGAATAAGTGTGATACTCTATACATCTCTACTCATTTTTTGAAAACCCTTGAAATGATGGCATTTCGCTTTTCACCTAGATTCCTTCTTCTACTAGAGCTACAACATGAAGTCTACTTGAAGAACTAGGAGATTCCAAGGTCTCCCCATTTCTTATAAGACTAGGATTACTTTCTCTGATATGCATGTCTCTACCCTATTGATCTATGAAATTATCTCTAAATGATCCCTCTATGGGAGTGAGGGTCTCATCCTCAAAAAATTGTAGCTATCGTTTCTATGCTCTTATGCTACTCTAAGGAACAATATCTTATGTTTCATCATTGTATTTATTCACTTTATCCTTTCTTTGAGCACTATTTTTTTTTTTTTTTGAACACACCTAAGAAAAAGATGTAGAGTTGCTCACTATAGGTGGGGATCCTTTATTTCCACTATGAATACTTCTCTACTTATATATACTACTAAGCTTAGTATCCTTTCTCTTGGGTTGCTTCTTGAATTGCTTAATAAACCATCTTCAAACTTCCACACTTAACTTTCATAGATTTTCATTTTAACTTGTCCTCTTTTTTGTAACTTATTTCCATGGAATGGATTTCCCTAAAAAATGGAAGGTATTTTTTTTAAACATATACTAGACCATCCAATTCATGAAGCCTTGCTACAATTAGCAAATGTCTCTTTGCCTTAGAATATAGATCAAGAAACAAAAACATTGAATTTGTGAACTTAAATATTGTATCATATTGTTCAAGATGCAAAGAAATCTCATGCAAAACTTTGGTATTGTAAGTTTTAAAGCAAAATTTCTCTCTCTTATCAACCCTTCTTGACCATTTTATTGTTACTATAGGAAAAATATAGGTTATAGGGTTTGTATCTTGTTATAATATTATGATAGAGAATTTTTTATGATTTATTTGTATATTATCTTATTGACAAGAACAAGGAATTTCATAGGGAAACAAGAAAAATTTCTCAAAATATTTCAACCATATCAAAAAATCCTAACACAAGCACAATGTATACCTGAAGTAACATGGAAATAAAAACATGACTTGTAATGTGGGTGTAGCCTAAATAAACTCCTAAAATTATCCATTCTCCTTGCTACATGTGATATCTCCTTTACTTTATGCAACATTCCTTATCATCTCTGATTACCATGTTGCAACATGGTACAATATCTATTTGGATCTTTAGCAATGTTCCCTATCTTTCAAGTTTGGTTTCCTTCACTCCTTCAACACCACCATGCAGCTCGTTCAATGCCATCAAACTAAAACCATAGAGTCTCTCTTCCAACATTGGTTTAGACTGAATTCTTCAAGAGAAACAAACTTAATACCTCCCCCCCCCCCATTTCTCACTTTTGCACTGGAAGAGGTAGTGACCTTTTGAATTTTTCCTCTTTAACATTATAGAACTTACATATGGCCCAAAACTTTGTAATTATCATCTTATATTTTCTCATTCACTTTTGGCTATATTTAGCTTTATGAGAACCCTTTTATTTAAATTTTCCAAATATCATTTGACACAAAAAATATCAACAGTTACTATGCACCAAAATTAATTGTTTGAAAAATGGAATGTAACATTTTTCCTCCATTATAAAAGTCATTATTCTTGATGGATTAGTTAAAACAAGTATAAAAAGTTATACATAGCAATAAAATATTGTTTAATATTTATATATGATCTAGGTTCAATATTGTTTGGCTTCCTAAACTTGATTGAACTCTTATGGGGTTTGACTCTCAAAAGAAATTTTTCTCTTAAAAAAATATTTTAAGGAGATCACTTTACATTAACATAAATATTTTTCTTTTCATTGGCCTCAACCAACCTTCATTTAATAAACTTAACCTTTTCCTCCATCTCTTTTAGCATCCATTGTCCTATGCATAATCTATCCTCTAGTTAATCCCAACTAATGTGTTTTTTTCATCTTCAACCATACAACACCTTGAAGGGATCCATTTTAATAGTATATTGGTAAGAATTATTATAAGAAAAATAGAAAAGAGTTAATATTCTTCCCAATTATATTTTTGGTCCATGTAATAAATACAAAAAGATATTTTAAAACCTTGTTAAGTCTCTCAATGTAACCATCACTATGTAATATTGTAAAATTGCAATGTCCCATGCAATTTCACATTACATAATCCCCCCTTTAGCTTAATAAAGATGATAATGCAAACTCCCCTTTTCCTCGCCTTCAAATTCATCCTTGACTCCTTGGTTTTTAGTCTCTAGGTGAATTTTTGTTTGGGATTCTTTCACAACATGCAAATGTCTACATGCCACATGAATTTCCTAAAAATATTCTTGGGTATATAACTATTGGGATGTTACACTTCTACTTTCCTATGAAGTGTAACACCTTTGTGATCATAGAAATGCCTAAAAAAAACTTCTTACATTCTTTCTTCAATATTTCTCTCATGCTTTCTATCCATTATTCTCATTCTCTTAATCTCTCATTCTACATCACTTTTAAACCATTTTTCTCAAGCTTTCTTGCAATTTCGTGGCTTATATATCAATGTCTCAGCTCTCTCAAGTGTTGTGCTCTTTTTTTGATTTACAAGCTTGTGAAAGGGAGGGTAAAAGCTCTCTTTTATTTGCACCATCATCATTTTAGTAGCATATTTACTTTCTAACATGTCTAATTTCTTTATCTTGTCAATCTATATCATCCATTGTCTATTTCTTTATCTACATGTCTTCTTGACTGTTAGCAAAGGTGGAAACAAAAAAACAAGTGTTTGACTAAGGAAAACCCCGAAAAAGAGCCAATAATTTTCATTGTCTTTGTGTGTGAAGATTGTTCATGTGGAGCCTTATGGGAAGATACATAGCATTGGACCTCTCATGAGTCCACCTCTTCCTTTTCTCTCATCATCTTATTTCATTTAGTTTAAATTGTTGTATGTCTAGTATTATTATTATTGTTATTTTTTTCATTTTCAACATTATGTTAGTTTAGAAAACATTTAGATTTTAGTTCCAAAATAGTCAATAGGCTCTATGCATTTTTGTCTGCAAGTTTTACTTTTAGATCATACAATACTACAACGTGTTGTGGGGGAATCCATGTGTCACACTATTGTCATTTAGATGAGAGCTAGTTGACTTTTCCTAGAGACCTTAGAAGTTTACTCTTTCAATTCCTAAAGTCCTTTATCCAAAACCTATTTTAAAACATAAAATATAGTAAAATCCTCCATGTATCATCTTTTTTCACTCAATCTTTTCCTTTGAGGTAGTTGAGGACAATTTTCTCCTTGTAGGCTCTTCTATGTCCTAGATACTCAAGAGTAGAAAATATCTACATTTTGGTGAAACTAACACTAACGTTTTCCTTCCCTTTATCTTTTTATCAAAAAATTTCCTCTCTTATCAGGACATGTATTGGATAGAGTGTTGTGATGCTTTAATGATCATCGCAACCTAATCCACTACTTTCAAGCACGTAGTTAGGAGTTATCGACATCTTGATATGGGGTCTAGAAGGTTCAATCCTTTCTATCAAGGTCCAAATTTTGAGTTCTCTATGGGACTCACTATTGGTTTCTCCCCTCCACATGATGAAAGAAAAACTCCACCAGCCTCTCCTTTGAGATCTTCCCCTTCCTTAGCTAAGGAAGTTGTTCTCAAGGTTCCTATCGATCAGATTCACTCTTTGGAAGTGAGACTTAAAAATTTAAAAGAGTTATTAGTCAAAGAAAATTCTTATTATCAAGCGGCTCCTCTCCTTAATGTTCTAAGGAATTTAAATATTTTTCATCATCAAGGTTTAGAGTTTCTTTGAGGAATTGTAAATATTGTAGAAACCCATGTCCCGTCATACACTTCCATCTTGGGAAATCCCCAAGATGTTCATTCAAAAATTATTGGTCACCAGTTGAATGTTTTGATGGATAGAGTGTCTATCCATATGGTCAACACGGGTCCTTTTTTCAATACTACTACTAATAAAGCTACCACCACATCCAAGGAAATTCCTATAATTAGAGTGAATTTATTTCCCTTGAATTTTGAAGTTCCTACATCTAAAACTTAGAACATCTCTACCTTTGGTGCTTCAACTAGTCATACTCTATCTATTGATCCCATCCTCAATGCTCTATTATAGAACATGGGGCAAATGCAATCTCAATTGGATAATTTGAATAGTTATGTTTCTCAACCTATTTTCTAGCCATATTGTCATTGTAGCCCTTTGTATTTTGCTATCCTAAATACCTCCTTCCCTGAAGGGATGGAGATTGCTAAGCTTGAAAAGTATAGTGGCAGAGGAGATCTAAATATGCATGTCTCATCTTTCAATGCCATATGTACCGATTTCATCCATCATGATGCTCTATTAGAAAAACTATTTTTGTGTTCTCTCAAGGACACTACTTTGGAATGGTATTTCTCATTGGTCGATAATTCTATTTTATCTTTTGACCAATTGGTAAATTAGTTCTTACAATAATTACAGGAAAACATCAAACCAAAGGTCACCTTTACCAATCTAGTCTAATGGAAGCAGGGTACAAATGAGAAAGTGACTGATTTTATTACTCGTTACAAAGTTCTCTTTTCCCAAATCTCCTATGGTCTACTAGATTCTAATGTACAACATGTGTTCATCAAGAAATTTTTGTTAGCATTGTGAGATAGGTTTGTTGTAATGAAGTATCCTTCTTTCACTCATCTATGTGTTGTGTTGTGTGAGTATCCACAGATGGTTCCTCAGTACAAGAATTCCTCCTCATCCTCCCATCTAGATGGTCAATTATCCATTTCTATCTTTGGAGATTCAAGGAAAAATAAAGTGGTAATGAACTTGGTGTTTGTTACTACTAATAAAAGTTATGTAAACAAAATAAAGTTTTTTACAAAAAAATTTGAATCTTACACAAATGCCTTGCAAAAATTGTTAAAAGATGGTGTAATTTATCTTCTAGAGATCAAACTACTCTTTGAGCCTTATCCTCAATGGTATGATGCACATAATTTTTTCTAATATCATCAAGCATTGGGTCATGATAGTGATCGATGTGTGCACCTTCATCATGTTATACAAGATCACATCAATAATGGTACAATTTGACTTGATGGTAAAATGAAAAATTCTAATAAATTTGTAACTAAACCTAATATAGTCAAGTGCATATTTACACAAATCCCTTTTCATCTCATTCTACTCACTTGATCATAGTTGCTTCTTCTTTAGCTATTGATCCCAATCTATTTGAGTATGTGAGCATGGTTTCATTTACTTATGTTCATCCTTTAGGCCATGTGGATAAAATACCTGATATTATATTAACACCACATGACCTACCTCTCAATAAATAGCCCTCTCTATTGTATATATCAACTCATGTCAATGATATTGTCATAACTGGTGTTATGGTTGACCCTATGAGTTGGGTCAATATTATCATAGAGGAGGCTCTTTTCATAAATAATTTGCATAAGGATAAATACGAGGAGTCACAGACCACACTCCATACCCACAATGGTATTTTTGTTCCACCAATTGGCTCTATTTCTTTGTCATTCCTAGTTGGACCTAAGTGTCTAGAAGTCCCATTTGTTGTGATAGCAGAGTATAACCTCTTCAAAGTTAGACTAGGCATTCTATGGCTAGTCTCTATGAACATGGTTTCCTTTGTTATCCACAAATTTTTGAAGTTTCCTCATGAGGGCATAGTGTATACTATCCAAGATATTTGGTACAAACCATTCTCATTATGTGGGGGCTTCTCCTTGGACCATTTCTGGCCTACCCTAGTTGGACTCTTGCCACCTAGAGGGGACTTATTATACAAGGCCTACTATAGTTATAAGTCTAGGGGTTTGGTCTCCAATGTTGCTTTCCTACCTTCTACCCATGTTATATCTATGAAGACCTCTAGGCATGCATAGTAGGATGCATTGTCCTTTGCACCTCTGAAGGCTAAGGATAAGTATGCTCTCACCCATGGGACTTCCCCTTCTTCTCTATTTTTTGTAGTGGATTCACAACCCTTGGTGGTGTCCTTAGTTCCTCATATTGTGTCTGCATAATAAAAAGAAAGATGATCATGTTGTGGAGGTCTAAACCACAAGTCTTTTAGCTTCCCATCTTACCCACAATTCCCCAACCTACCCTATATAGTAAGGGGAAGCACTCCTATGGGGTTGTTCTTGCTTCTCAGCCTCTTATTCCCCACCTACCTCTAAGGAAGACAAGGGAAAGGGTCCCATCATCGAGACACCTATATTTTTCTATGTTCCTCCTCTAGAGTCTACTCTTGAACTAGCAATGGATGTGAAGAGCATGCATCTAGTGGAACAAGACCCTTAGGAGTATAATCTCCTACTAGCCACAAATTTGGAGACTACTCCTCAGGTGAAGTAGGATCCCTTGGATCCTTCTCAAGATACACCTTTTGGTCCCATATCCATCATAACTATCTTGCATGTGAGCATAAGCATCACCGATAGGAATTGGATCAAGAATGTGAGACCTCACAAAATATTTCTCTTCTCATGTTTCTACATCTACTTTCGTTTCTATTCCTATCTCTCTTCCTAATTTTGTTTCCATCACCTCTATTTTTCTTTTGGATTCCTTAGTGGACCCCAATGAACCTCACCCCAACTAGGTGCAAGTGTTCATCACCCCTTATATGGAGTTGCATCTAATTACCTCTCTTCCACATCTTCCTCCTTTCCTTAAGACCATTAACATTCCTCACACAAAAGGTTGTGTCTTCTAGAGCTCCTTATCCTTCTTCATCTTCCACTTCTGCTATGGTGACCCAACATCCTCCACTCAAGCATAAGTTGGAGCATGACGTCATTTCAAACAATGGTCAGAAAAATTCTTTTGTGCCCTCTTCATCTTGTTCCACTTTGGCTTGCACCATTCTTGTGATGGAGAAGGAACCTCCTTTTGCAGAGTTTGCCAATTCCCTTTTTTGGAGGTCAATAATGACTCTCTATTTTGTCATCCTCCTCCTATTCAGTTATGTTGGTGTAATTAAAAGTGTTGTACCTTGTCCTAGGTCATGATTACACCTTAGTTAAGTTTACTTAGGGACCACATAGGAGGTTGTTGGAGAATTTCCACTTTTGGTGGACTTGACATGTCATTACTTTATCACATCCACCTTTTGTGGACACATCATATGATTACCTCTCCACCTTTTGTGGGTGATCCACCATTTGTGGTGATTATTGATAGAATAGCCAAGATCTTATTGCAAACCAGAATAACCTTCCACAAAAGAGGAAAACGAAAAAGAAGAGATTGAATAAAATCATGCAATTTGATATATTCGAAAGGACCTTAATTACAAGAGATAATTTGTTTTATAAAAGCAAAGATTCCTAAACCTAATCTTATCTTGAGCAACAAGATAGCTCAAAAGATAATGATAAGATCCTATAACCTAGGAAATAAATAATGCCTAAGTAAACTTATGCAAGCGTAATTAAATATTAATTACACTAACACCCCCCCATAAGTGCAACTTAGGGAGAAGTAGATTATTATGCAAATATGAGTCCCGACAACAAGGCCTGATGAGGTACTCATGTACAAATGTAAAGAGAGAGAAACCCCTCAGTTGAGATGAACTGCTGCAAGAATCACTGGAAGAACTCTGTAGAGTAACACTAGAACTTGATATAGGAAAGCAAGGAAATATCTTCTATATGCTAACAATTAAACTCCAATGAGTCACTGATTGACTCAAGGAATCATGATAAAGCAACAAAAGACCCGATGCCACGGAACACTCGAAACTCAGATACTGGATCAACTCTGGAATCTGTAAGCAACAGTAGATGAATGGATCCATAATGATGACAAATCTGGAAGTTGTGTCTCGAAGCCAATGCTAAACTGAAACTAAAACTGCCCATAGGACGAGTACCATCAAGATTCTGGAACATTCACCATAAAAACATGGCCTTTAAATGGAAAAGATCTGAACCAATAAGGATCAAGAACCATAAAATCCCAATGTGAAGTGTGAACCGAAACAACCAACGATGTGTCTAGCTAAGCAAGAAATAAGCTAAAAAGAGACAACAAGAAACTAGACAAACTCATGCGAGTTGTCACCAAAATGAAATATGGATGCAATAACCCCCCTTAATGGAACTTTATATCAGTTCATTATTACAATACCCAATGATTGCATAAGGAGATGATGCAAAATTATAGAAACATAATCAAAAATGCAAACCTAGCACATGAAACAAAAATGAATGCATGCCTAAAAAAAGTTAGACATTTTCTGGAAATGACCTCAGATCTACATAGAGGCCGAAACCGTACCTTCCGATACGCGAAAATCATGAAAAACGGATAAGCGAGTGAAAGTATATGTGTCCCAGAGTGAAAAAAGAAACATCTGACTTCCGAGGTAGAAAAAAGTATCAAAAATGAAAAACCAGAAAATATCACCAGTACCATTGCGTAGAGCATCAAAACAGATTTTCGACGATACCTTGTTTGCAACAAAAGGACGTTGTATGCCCAAGATATGCCTGTTTCCGTGAAAGTTGTAAAAGCTCCTCGATTTGGTCATGTACGTACCGTGGCTAAAATTAAGCCCCCGTCACCGGGCGACCGTGGGCCGGGTAAGCTTGGCTCCTAGGGCGGAGTCTTCCCTCGGGTCACCACGCGGACCGCGGTCGGGCGCCGGAGACCGCCGGCTAGGAGCTAGGTGACGCCCCTGCTTTCACCACGTGACCGGGCTAGGTGCTAAGAACTGCCGGTCGGGGCGGATCTCGGCTCTCGATCGCCGATAAGACCATTGGGTAGACAAATAAGCCCACGGGGGCTGAGACTGAAGCGGCGGGCGGGTGGTTCAGCCGAACGGAGGTGGGCCGGCGGTGGTCCTGTGGTGGCCGCTTGGTGGAGCGGCAGCGGCCGGAGAAAATACACTGGCCGCACAAAAATTTCATCAATTTTTTTGATTTTTTTTTGAAATTTTTCAAAAAATATGCCTCATCGTGGCCGGAGGTCAGACCGCCTCGTGGAAAAAAATTTCCTTCTGGATCAACTGCTCCAAAATCGACGAAACGACAGGCGTTTTTAGGGTTTTTGGCCGCTGCGAACACGATGGCGGTGTCCGTTTGAGCCCAAAGTGAGCCAAAATTTTGGCTACTCCCAGATCTTGCAAAAAAACTCCCAGATTGAAACCCTCACAGATCTGGCAAATGATGGCCAAAATCTATAAAATAAAAGTCAATCCTGACTTTTTACAACGCTCTGAATCCAATGGTGAGGCCCGATCTAATCCAAAATGCCGCATGAATGATCTCAAGGAATGATACCCTTGAGGAATCCCAAATGAACCCTGCAATGATTTTCTCAAAAAATCTGAGAAGGGGCTGCAAATCAAGGCTCTGATACCATGATAGAATAGCCAAGATCTGATTGCAAACCAAATAACCTTCCACAGAAGAGGAAAACGAAAAAGCAGAGATTGCATAAAAATCATGCAATTTGATATATTGAAAGGACCTTAATTACAAGAGATAATTTGTTTTATAAAAGCAAAGATTCCTAAACCTAATCTTATCTTGAGCAACAAGATAGCTCAAAAGATAATGATAAGATCCTATAACCTAGGAAATAAATAATGCCTAAGTAAACTTATGCAAGCGTAATTAAATATTAATTACACTAACAATTATCACATTATCACTTTTCCACTTTAGGTGGAGGATAACTTTTCATAGTTGTCTCATGTCATAAGATTATGACACTTGTCATAATCTTATTCCTTCTATGTTCTCACCTTGGCTGCTATATAACCAAGGGTCTTCTATGTACTTTTGCATAGCACATTGTATTCTATTTGCATCATTGGAAAAATACGCTTATTCTTGTCATATTACTTCTATCTCTCTTATGCTAGTGCTTTCTATTAGGCCTCTAGATCTTGGGTGGCTCCCTTCATAGCCAATTCTTACATGGTATCAGAGCTATTGGAGTACCTTTGGATTGTCATTTTTGAGAGATTCTTGGAGGGTTCCATTTTTGGCCTTGTATTGTAGGTACATTTTGGGAGCTTGTTGCATTAGATCCAAGCTTGCCATTGCAGCTGGAGTGTCCAAGATAGTTATATTTTACTTCTGTTTCATCTTAGTTGGACATTGGAGGACAAATCTACAAAGGGTTGAAGATTGGAGGTGGTTCTTAGATCCAGGAGCTAGCTACCAAATCGGAGCAAGTTGTCTGTCAAGGAAAAAAAAAATTGTTGGCTGAGCCATACGGCCCACCCATTATTGCATCGGTACAAAATTATTTTTTGCAAAATTTCTTTTAAAAAAATAATTAAAAAATATTGAAAATTGTTTCACAGCTTTTGTATTGTATAAAGTTGTTTTTTTTTTAAAAAAAGGTCATACAGTGACTGCACAGTACACAGTCTGCAGACTCGTACCCTCAACAGGGTACCACAGGCCCCTCATTGGCAGCCATGTGGCATGGCATTTTGTTGCCACACGGCCCCCTCTCCACCAGCAAGCAACCGGTCCTCAAATCTGGCAACACTCACAAAAACCAAGCAAAAAGAATAGAACTGATAGCATTTTGAAGAATATTTTGGGCCATAGATTCCACCAGCGGCACTAAACGGCGAGAGAATATTCTGTCAATTGCTCAACATATTTCGTCAAAGTGAACCAGTCAGCGAATATTCCATCGGAGGTTGAATATTCTTTTTTGATGCCCTGCATACCATCAAATTTATTATTGTAAGCTAACATCAGCATTGCATTGGCTATTTTTTTGAAAAATCAAACCCCCTCACGATTGAAGCTTTTGATTTTAAAGTTTATCTTTAGAGGCTTATATCTTGGTCATTTTGAGGCCTTTTTCAGTGCAATTTTTTTTTATTTGGGCTAATTTTTTGTATACTTCATAGTGGTGCAATTATTTTCTGATTTTGGTGGATAGATTTTTCGTAATTTTTAGTTTCTTCAAAATGTACTTGTCCAGTCACCATTTTTACAACTTCTGGGGCTCTGTTCAGGCTCATACGAACTCCTTTTCAGGTGTCATTTTTTTTGAAAGTGCATATTTTTTCTGAACTTCACATTGGAGCTATTAGTTTGTAGTCATTATGATCAGAAATTGTACTTTCAACACATGGTCATTTTTGGCCTATTTTGGCATTTGTAAAGATAAGATCTCAGTTTGGTCTTTTGTATCAGTCATTTGAGTCTATTGTAGCCTACTTAAGGCTGTTGTAAAATATTGAAAATCATAAGCCCACTTTTCTTGGCTTGCAAGTGGCCATTGTACATTAACTATAAAGTGCAAAATCATCTTTTTTTGGGGGGTATCTTGTGTGATTGTGCATCTCTCTCTATCTTTTTCTCTTTCATTTTGCTGCTATGGGTTCTCCTAAGTTTCCTTTGTTAACTCCACATAACTATGCTTCTTGGAAAATTGATGCTTGGAGTAAGTTAATGGAAAAAGGATTAACTCATTATATTGATGGAACTATTGTTGCACCATCTGATCCTAAAGCTAATCTTGTTGCTCATATGGATTGGCTCACTAAAAATACTATGGCTCTTGGAACTTTAAGGAAATATGTATCAAAAGATCTCATCTTTCAAATTGAAAAGTGTAAAACAATCAAAGAGGCTTGGGAAAAGTTTGGTCAATTATATGGCCAAGTTGATGAGATTAGAGGTTATCAGCTTGATAATGATCTCAAAATGTTAGATCCCAAGAATTTTGATACAATCCAAGACTATGTTACTAACACCAATGAGCTAAGAGCACAACTTAAGGATTGTGGCATTGATAAGAAGGATGCACAGTTGGTCTACAATTTGTTGAGAAAGCTTCCATTAGAATATGCAACATTTGTTTCTAGCTTCCAAACCCATCGCTTGACAATGGGTAGTTCTTTCACTATGCCTTCATTTGATGCATTCACATAAATGTTGATGTTAGAGCAAGAAAATTTGATAATCATGGGGATTCTCAAGTATTCAAAGTCCAAAGCTTTGGTGGTTAATCAAGGGAATCAAGGGACTCAAGGAAAGGGTTCCAACGAGAAGCAGAAGCAATCTAAGCCAAAGACACAACAAGATAAGGCACAATCATCCTCTCCAAAACAAGGGAATTCTCCACAACAAGGGAATTCTTCCTCATCTCCTAAGAAGGAGAGACCAACTTTTTCATATTGCAAGAAGTTTGGCCATGATTAGCATCATTGCCACACTAAGCAAATTGATGAGTTGACAAACATCATCAATTTTCCATCAGCCTTCAAGAAGAAGGATTCATCTCCTTCCACTTCCTCATAATTAAAAGGGAAAGGGAAAGCATTTGTGGCTACTTCAAGTTCTTCATAACAATGGATACTTGACTCGGGTTCCACTCATCACATGGGTTCTTCAAGGGAACAATTTTCTTCTTTGGATCCATCTAAGGTACCTCACATCTTCATAGGTGATGATACTCAAGTGGAAGTTGAAGGTGAAGGTTCGATTGACATGGATAATGGAACATTTGAGAATTTTCCCTATGTTCCTAACTTGAGTACCAATCTCCTTTCAATCTACCAAATCACTCACTTTGGAGATGGAAAGAAAGTTGAGTTTCTACCAGATTTAGTTGTGGTCAAAGAACTTAAGGATGATTCCTTGGTTGCAATGGGACAAGCCAATCATAACACATGACTTTACTCATTCTCCCACTTTGTGCCTAAGTCTCCTTCTATAGCCTTTCTCACTCATTCAAATTCAAAAAGTAAGCTATGGCATGAGCAGTTTGGACATCCCAATTACCGCTATCTTTAACAGCTTAGCTCCAAGGCTATGGTTACAGGACTCCCTCAAATCAGCTTTTTTGAAGGTGTATGTTTAAGTTGTTCCTTGGGTAAGCATCCATAAGAGAAGTTTGAAAAAGGGAAGTCTTGGAGAGCTTTGGAAGTTCTTCTATTGGTTCACAATGATGTAGCAGGTCCATTTCTAGTACCATCATTTAGCAAGGCCCACTATGTCATCACCTTCATTGATGACTACTCCCACTTCACTTGGGTCTATTTTCTTGTTCACAAGAGTGAAGTGTTTGATAGATTTCTAGCCTTCAAGGCTCATGTTGAGAAGTAATCAGAGAAGCAATTCAATATTCTCTACACAAATAATGGAAGGGAACATGTGAACAATATACTTGAGGAATTTTGTACTCTTGAGGGGATTGATCTTCAGCATTCAGTTGCATACACTCCACAATAGAATGGTGTAGCTGAACAAAAGAATAGAACCCTTAAGGAGATGGCTAGTTGCATGATTCATGCTCGTTCTCTTGGTCCTCAATTTTGGGCAGAAGCTATCAGTTGTGCCACTCACATCCAAAATCGGGTTCCCCATAAGGCTTTGAAGGGAATGACTCCTTTTGAGGCTTGGTGTGGTAGAAAACCGATTGTGAAACACTTCAGAGTTTTTGGTTGTCCAGCTTGGGCACACATACCTCCAGAGAAGTGCAAGGCATTGGAACCTCAGAGTAGGCCTTGCATCTTTGGATATCTTGAAGGTGTTAAGGCATACAAAATTTTGGATCCAGAGACACATGAGCTATTCATTGAGATGAGTGTTCACTTTGAGGAAAGATCTCCTAGCTTGGCCTCTAATCCTCCTCTTCCTTCCTCCATAGTGGAAAGTGATGATAGTGACTCAGATGATGATTCTCCCTCAACTCCAACTCATAGGATCACACCTTCACAAGGTCCACTTGTAGTTGAGGAGTCTCATCCTTCATCTCCTACTAGACCTTGTTGGGCTCGACAGACTCTTGAGTCAATAGGTTCTCTTATTGGGGATCCTTCAGATACTTGAAGGACTCAGTTAGAACATCAGGATTTTCCACATGCTTATATTGCTAATGCTTTAGATCCACAATCCTTTAAGGAGGCTTCATGCATTCTTGAATGGGATTCAACAATGGAGGAAGAGTATAGTTCATTGATGAGGAATCACACATGGGATTTGGTTCCTCTTCCTAAGGGGAGAAAGATGGTTTGATGTAAATTGATCTATCAAACTAAGTATGCAGTGAATGGAAGTGTGGATAAATACAAAACTCGACTAGTGGCAAAAGGTTTCTCATAAGTTCCAGGTGTTGATTATATAGATACCTTTGCACCCATTGCTAAGATGAACTCCATTCACTTGACACTTGCTATTGTTGCAACTCATGGTTGGGATGCACATCATATGGATGTGAAGAGTGCATTTTTTCATGGGGATCTTCATGAGGAGATTTACATGGAGCAGCCATAGGGATTCATACAAGATTCTTCTTTGGTTTGTAGATTGAGGAAGTCTATCTATGGCCTCAAATAGGCCCCTAGGGATTGGTATGCCAAGATGGATTCTTTTCTTCTCTTAGAAGAATTCACCAAGTGTCACTTAGATCCGAATGTCTACGTTTTGTGATAGGATGATTCTCACTTACTACTTGTGCTCTATGTTGATGATTTGATCATTACAGGGAGTACCTCATCCATCATTGGTAGTGTCAAATCTACTTTGCAAGATAGATTTGTTATGACTAACTTCAGACTTTTTCACTATTTACTTAGGATTGAGATTACGCAGTCAACTTTTGGTATCTCTCTTTCTCAACCCAAGTATGCTCTTTATCTTCTAGCTCGGTTTCACATGGTTGATTGTAATCCTACTCTGACTCCCTTTCTTTCAAGAGTCAAGCTTGAGGCTAAGTGTTCTACTCCACTTGTTGATGCCACTTTGTATCATCAGCTTGTTGGGAGTCTCATCTACTTGACTCACACACACCCTGATATCTCCTTTGTAGTTGGAATGGTTTCATGCTTTATTCAAGAACCACATGAGCTTCATTCAAAATTAGCCAAACACATCTTGCACTACATATAGGATACACATCATCATGGGATTCACTATACAGTAGGTACATGAATTACCTTGGTGGGATATACAAATTTTTATTGGGCTGGCAATCTTGATGATTGTAAGTCCACTTCTGGCTACAACTTTCATCTTGGCTCTAGCCCCATTTGTTGGTAGAGTAAGTAGCAACATATTATTTCTCTTTCTTCAATTGAGGTTGAGTATCGAGGGGTTGTTAATGCAGCTACTGAGGCTATTTGGCTTCAGAACACTCTCACTAAGTTTGGCTTCACTATTCCACATCCTACAGCCATTCATTGTGACAATCAGAGTGCCATTCAGATCTTGAAGAATCTGGTTCACCATCAGAGGACCAAACACATCAAGATTCATATGCACTACATTCGGGAGCTGATACAGGAGTAGGTCATTGATTTGCAGTATTATCCTACAACAGAGCAAGTTGTAGATATCTTAACCAAAGCCTTCACTGAGAGTATATATCATCATTTGTGAGCTCTCTTGGGGGTGCGGGATGTTTCATCTGAGGAGGTCACTTGACTTCTTCATTCTCTTCTTTTGGAGGGGGCTTTTTCCTCACTTGAGGTTTTTCCTCCTCATCTTTCTGAGTGAAGTTTTTCTTTTGTTTCATCTCTCTTTTGGGGGGGAGTTTTTTCCCACGTGGTTTTCTCCTTTTCTCCACTTTATGAGAGATTGCATTGAATTTTTACATGGGTACCTAACATGGCCTAGTAGCCGGGACCCATCTTGCATTGTTTACTTTTTTGTACATTCTCCCTAAGTTGCACTTAAGGGGGGTGTTGGTGTAATTAAAAGTGTTGTACCTTGTCCTAGGTCATGATTACACCTTAGTTAAGTTTACTTAGGGACCACATAGGAGGTTGTTGGAGAATTTCCACTTTTGGTGGACTTGACATGTCATTACTTTATCACATCCACCTTTTGTGGGTGATCCGCCATTTGTGGTGATTATCACATTATCACTTTTCCACTTTAGGTGGAGTGATAGCTTTTCATAGTTGTCTCATGTCATAAGATTATGACACTTGTCATAATCTTATGCCCTTCTATTTTCTCACCTTGTCTATATAATCAAGGGGTCTCCTATGTACTTTTGCATAGCACATTGTATTCTATTTGCATCATTGGCATAATACAGTTTATTCTTGTCATATTACTTCTATCTCTTTTATGCTTGTGCTTTCTAATAGGCCTCTAGATCTTGGGTGGCTACCTTCATAGCCAATTCTTACAAGTTACAACACTTCACTTTGAAGAAGTGTATGTTTGACTCAAAGGAGGATATTACCACTTTTTCTTCTATTTTTTCTAAGTTTATCATGCTCAATTTGCAAGACCTTATTGATGATGACATTGAGGTGGCATCATCCTTGATCCTTGTTGTAGGTGAGTTGGCTAGTACTTCCCTTTTTATTTTCCCTATAGGCTCATCTTCCCTCCCCCTACAATGATCTAGATTGGGAGCAAGATGACTTGCTAAAGGTGTTAGACTAGAGTGGTACCTCTTATTTATCTTTAGATTAGCTTTGCGTGTTTTTTTTTCTTCCCCTATGCTTGTTTATTTATGTTTATACTCTCACCTAGATGAACCTTGATAACCTTCTAGGTACTTGGATACAAGAGAGAAAATTCATTGTAAGACTTCTATTTGTCTCCTCATTATTTTGTGTGTCATAAATTTTGGCTTTCACATCAATGACAATGCAAACCGTGGGGGAATTTAGGCCTCTTCCATGTTGACTTGATTTTTATTTGTCTCTATGTTCTCTTCTTCCTATTCAAATATATTTTAGGAGTGATGATAGTTCATACATATTATTGACTATATTATTTGTCTATCTATGATCAGTTCTGACCTGATGGAGCTCCTAAAATTCTTGACATTTTAGGGTCTTTTGTGATTAGTATTAGCATGTCACATGTCCACCATTGATAGGGTTTAAGGTTTTGTTTAGTTAGCCTTGTTTCCAACTGATCCATGTATAATCCTTGAACGTTCTAATTTTGTGTTGACTTGTTCTCCCAGTTGTCGACGATATAAGTTATCTTTTGAGCCATTGTAATGCATTCCTTATTGACCCCTTTGCTTAGGCTACTCAGTCACTCAAGGCTACAAAGCATTTTAATTTTCCCTAGGTCTAGTTTTAAAGTTTTATCATAATGACTTAATTTTAAGTCATCAATTCCAAGTAAATTCTCGTCGCTCTAGTCAAGGCCCCTTTTATGAATAACTTTGTCATATGTGCAGGTTTGAAGACCACCAAATCATAGGATTTGATTTGGGTCATTCCCCACTAGTTCACACATCTTAAGTGATGATAGTTTAATTGCTACGAGGTTAGTGAAATGATGACATGTGTGTGATCTGCCATGTGTGCCCAATTGTTATGTTCCATTCCAATACTCAAAGCTTTGAGATTGGCGAAGATGATTGAAAGATGAAAGATTATCACCACCATTCCCCACTAGCTCGTGCAGGTAAGATGAAGGCTCGATAAAAACAGTGAGACCCACGAGAAGTTGTCGCATGCATTCTATGGCTATTGGTGGGTGGAGACCACAAGTATGTGAGGAAGGTCCAGTTGGCATGTCTCTATTGTCCATTTCTCGAAGCTAGAGTTACGATGTAAATTCAAATTCCATTGACACAATCTGAGGCATTCAAGATGTTTGTCTCAGCTAAAGATCAATGATGCACATACAAAGCTGTGAAGTACACTCATTGCAATTGTTTCACTTCATGCTAGTGGGAAGTAATGATAGAGGTGACCTATAAAATTAATTAATTGCCTTCAAATTTTGTGTATACAGTCAGTGCTTGCTAATTTGGGATTCAAAGACATGTTTGGAGTAATACGAAGAATTGAAAGAATTAATTTGTAGAAGTCGTCCTGACTGGCATTAGGGTTTAACACAATTGAAATTTGTAAGTATGACAAACATAGTTTTATGCTTTTTCATTTTTTGAATTAGGGCTCGATTTCAATTTTCTTTCAGATGAGTGTGTTTTATGGCTTTTATTTTATTGCTTTGAATTAGGGTTAATTTTTCCTTTTAAAGGTCGTAACCTTGTAAAATCATCTAGAATTAGCACTTGTTCTAAGTCATAGGTTGCAATTAGGAGGTTGAATAGTCACAATTCTTCCCATTAGAACCCTATTATACATAAAACCCATGGCTCCCAAAGTACAGACTGCCTCCTCTTCAACCTAGTCTAGAACACTCTCCCAAGATGTAATTGACTTGCTTCCCGCATCCACGAATAAGAAACTGGAAGGAAAGGTATTATTTCATGGCCCTGTTATAAAGAGGGAGTGATGGATAAAGCCTACTTTATAAAGGATGTTGAAGTACCTTACACTGGATGAAAGTTGTTTCAACATTGGTTCAAGAATAGGAACCTTGGAGCTCCTCTCAGTAATCCTTGGAGGTTGGATATGGGACAGTTGATTGTTCCCAACATCGTTTAAAGGGTATCACCTCAAGATATGACCCATTTTCTAGGGTGGTCAAGACATTTGATGGGGTAGATATGATGAGGATAACTAGAAAGGAAATTGAGGAAATATTTGATTTGCATGAGTGGAGTCCAAATATGGTCCCTTTGGATATGGAGAATATTAGAAAAGAGCATAACAATACCAAGGTGTTCATTAGAACAAGGATGTTGCCTCTACATACTAAAATGACTGGCACTGGGAAACATAAAAAGGCAGATTAAGATTGGTGAGAAGAAGCTTGAACCTTTCCTAATGAGCTATTTTGCTAGCTATTTTAGAAAGATTGTGAATTCTCTATGTTAGATCATTGGTTATACCCCACCTGACACTTTACAGAAAGAATATAGTTACTTGGCCACACATTTAAAACACCCATCATATAGTATTGTCTATGATTATGGCTCTTATCTAGATGAACGCATCCACACAGGCATAGTTGAGTTGAAGGAAGGAAAATAATGGGTAAAGTTATGGTGGTATTCACTATTAATGCACATGTTTTTGCATAGAGGAAAAAAAAGTTTTTGAAAAGGATATTACTAGGAAAAGGAAAGAGGAAGGTGTTGATTTTCCTGTTCAGTGTTGGACCCGAATCCTAGATAAGGATGACAAGAAATATAATTTTCCAATGTTTCAAAATGCTTTTGCATCTAGAATAAGGAGGTCCCTAATATATGAACCACCAAGAATTCCTAGAGAAATTTATGAGTTCTTGAGACCCATGGAGATGAGGCTAGACTTGAACTTGAGTCATAATTGGGGAGACTTGATTTTATATCCTAACAAGACAATTTTTAGAGTGTATGGTAATGGTTTGGACCCATATGTCTTGCCAAGAGATGTTCCTTTGAGGAAAGGATTCCTTGAAATCGTGAGGTAACTAGGAGCCTCACAGATGGTGAATTTACCTGAATTAGCAAGGAAAGGGTCATTCTTCCTAGAATGGAAAACATTTTCAAATTATATTCTAGTGAAAGGGGCATGAAAGCACATAGTACATCTTCTAGCACCTTATAAGTTGATGACTATGCACCCAAGGAATCATGATCTTGAGGGCTTCATCACTAAACTGAAATTAGATAAGAAAATGGGTATTTTTGTGCATGTTTTTTATTATCTTGAGGATGTTATTAGGAATTTTTTTAGCTTTCAAGAATAAGATGAAAGGAAGGCTAAATATCTTGCTTATAGGAAAATAGTAGAATCAAAATGGAATAAAAATCCCCAATATGATCCTTTTCCAAACATACCTGATGAATTCAACAAAGTCATGCATGTTATGGATAATTTTGAAAGTGTAGTTGGTATGTTAAGGGAACAGGGGGAAGTCACAAATAAAGGAAATGCAAGGATGGTTGAAGAAGATCTTAAAGTAACACTAGAAGAAAGTTCTACATATCATCCACCAAAGCAATTGAGAATTTACTCCAAGAGGAAGAAAGCAACATATGAAGAATGAAGCTTGACAACCCCTATCACTTTTGAGGGACCAAAGGTAGATTCTCTTGAGAGTGAATTACCACCCCCTCCTACACAGGATTCTTTTCTTGTAGTTGATCTTTACTCACCCCCTAGAAGTCCAATTCCTCCTGAGCAACCACCTCTAAAGAAGAAAAGAATTGAGGCAAGAGGAGTGGTTGAATACTTTGATATGGATGAAGACAATATATACATCACTCCTAA
This sequence comes from Sequoia sempervirens, assembly GCA_007258455.2. Lineage (NCBI taxonomy): Eukaryota > Viridiplantae > Streptophyta > Pinopsida > Cupressales > Cupressaceae > Sequoia > Sequoia sempervirens. Next base: position 179,630,870 of record VDFB02000015.1, read on the forward strand.
GGAAATGTAGCTAGGAATTCCTTCTCATGAAGGGGAAATTGCTTTGATTTCAAGATAAAGTTGTCTCATATTGGGAAAATTTGACATTAGTGGACTAAACACCGTAGATGATCTGAGAATAGAATCTTGTAAGGAGTTTATGGAAGATGACTCCATTGAAACATCTGCATTCAAGGATTTTTGGTGGAGATACAAAGCTACAAAATATGCATAGAAAGTGGCCACTGAAAGGAGTTTGCATCTTGAATTTCCAAAAAGTATCATTCAGGAAAATGTGAGAAGTATTATGAAGAATGAGTTCTAGAAGATTAATTCCTAGGAGGGGAGAGAGCTTGTAAAGAAGTGTGGTGGGCTACTACTACCGAATGGAATATTTCTGATGCTATTGTCCTAGATTCCATAAGAAGGGTTGAAAGGCCTCTAGTGCAAACCAAAGAATATTTGGAAATGGCACTTCAAGGTTTAGCATTTAGTGAGGATTGGGATGCATTGGAAATATGGTCACTATCTATGGGATCTAGGAAACTAGCTCTGGCAAAGCCATCAAATTTTAGTGGACAACTACTTATGAAGAGGGTTGCAGATACCCTAGCTTTGGAGGTAGTAGACATGGTTGTCAATGTTGCTAGATTCACTAAAGCAACTATGGAAAGTCTCACCTTGGACAGGGATGACCGTAGGAATAAGTATCCAGAGCTCCTCAATGAATATGATAATAGTCAATAGAAAGTGGTTCTATTAGAAACTAAATTAACATTCTATAAAAAAGAGGAGAAACACAAAGAGAACAGGGTCAGCCCAGCTCAAGCCACCCACCTCCAACATCTCCAATTGTATCTTCCCAACATTCACCTCATGGTTAGGCTTTAGCAATGGTACCATATGGTTTCAGATAGGGATCACTTTTAGTGGAAGAATCAAACAAACTAGGTTATAGCTCATTTGACAGGGAACAGATGCTATTGCAAGTTGAAACATATAGAAAGTTGTTGGAAAAGGCTTATGATACAATGTATGAAAATGTTTCAAAAATTTTTGGCACTATCTTAAAGCACTTGAATGAGATAATTTAAGCTAGACTAAATATTTTGTATGATAATTATGCCTAGATGATGCAAGCAATAGGATTGTCTCAAAGGGATAAAGAGTTGGCCATGCCAATCCTGAACAAGTGGATCCCAAGGGCCAAGAGATTAAAGTTAATACTAGTTGGAGTTGGCTAGCATGAAGATAAGTACCCTCGTGTGCTTCCAACTTATACATTTGTATGTGAGTTAAGTGAGTAGAAGTTTCAGGGGTACGTAGCCCCACTGGAGCAGAAGATAAGAGAATTAATAGCTCAATATGATTTGAAAAAATTATCACCATTGCCAAATATTCAACTCACTAACTATGAATTGAAACCATTGCAAGTATGGAAGGAGATGGATGAGGTTATTGATTCCTAGGTGAATGGAATTTGTAAGGAAGTCGATATTAATGTCTTTAATGACACTTTGGGAAGGTTGACATTTATTATTAGCTTTTTTGAGGATTTTGACAATGAGTCAAACTCTGGAATAATCAAGTACTCTCTATACAGAAAGACACTTGATAAAGTTATCAAGTTTAACTGGCCCTCTAATGAGGAATATGAAGAGTGGGGAAGAGTATTTGTTAGCCGATTTGGTTTGTAAACATGGATGCGAAACATATACTTGGTCAAGTATTGTATAGGTATGGCCTTAGAAGTTACAATGTATAAAATGTATGTTTCACAGGAAAGTATCAGCTATTGATGATGTGGAATGCTGACTGAGATGTTAATTCACTTTTGGTCTACATCATTTTGTCATCTTGCTTAATGAAGTGGATGTGCTACAATGAAGAAGATTAACCTTTTTGACATGTGCTTTTTGGAAGGCAATGTTGTTCCTTATAACAAACGTAAATAGTCTTTTTCTTATGTATATTCCCTCCATTTCGAAGATTGCAAATATAACTGAATTAGGGAATATGTCTTGTAGTGGTCCAATTAGAATTTGACATGTGTACATATGCCCTAAAGCTTTTTTTTGCTCCCTTTTTCTATAAAAGGGAATTAAGGGCCATTTGTGTAGGTCTTTTGTTATTCTGGAACTGAATTGTGAAAAATTAAGAACACAGAGTAAACATGTTAGGTCTTTATCTAATGTTTTGAGTCTAGATAGAAAATTTTATCAAATGTATGGTTCCTAAACATATCTAAATGATAATGGAGATTTTCCAAGTCTATAGTCTCTCCATTTTGTCTTTGTATTTGAATTATTAATGAAAATATTGATCATAGATCATTTCATTAATTGTCATTGTTTCATACTATGATATATGTTTTGGTTTTAGCTCTGGTTCATAGAATGAGTTAAAATTCTTGAATCAAACCATGAATTTGTATGAAGGGTCATTGGATCTAATAAGTATTCTTTAGAATTTGGTTACTAACTAGTGAATTGGAAAGTGAAATCACTTAGATCATAGGTGTTCAGTATTAAATATACCTTGTATTTCAATTTTCCCAGACTCCTAGCCCATAGATAATGGCACTGATCATAACCCTGTTAAGTATTTATCATGGTTCCAGTTACCTGATTTGAGAACAATCTTTTAAATAATAATTTATCCATCTTGAATTTTTAGTATTTTTTGTTCTTTTATATTCTCGACTTAAGGTGTATATTTCATTCAAGTAATTGCTAACTTCTTGGAGAATTTCATCTTATTAGTCATGGGTGAGAATAGATCTACTCAAATATGAAGTGTACATGTGAATTTTCTAAGATAGTGGTATAATATACATTGTGGGATCACCCTCATGGGTTTTGCAGATCCCAAAGTTTAGGGGATAGAGAAATTAGGTGCTACATCTCATTCATTGGCCACTTTTCTTGTAGGTATTCAAGAATTAAATTTTTCAAACTCATAGGTACCTAGTGAGACCTACTTGGTTCATTGTAAAAACAACCAACATGACCCCAAATAACTATATCCCCTTGTGATCTTTATTTCTTCATCTCTTCTTTTCTCGATGTTGTGGATTTGTGTTGAACCTCATGTGACAACATCCCACAAATACACCTCACTATGTATCTAGTGCCACATTCTCTCTCTTTTTCTTTCTCTTCTCATTAGAATGGCATTTTCTCCTTTGCATAGCACACATCATTCTAAGAATAGCTATCATATCTACTAATTTAAATATATATATATATATATTTCTTGATGTATTATAGTCTCGTTGTCTAGCTTGGGAAAACCTGAGTAGACTTGTCTCGTCTTTAATGTGACTTTCCTACAATGCAGTTTGCAATAGCCACAAGCCTATTCACTTCTTGTGTGGTCTCTATCCTTGCTAGCCATACTTACCAACATTATTTTTTATCTGATCAGATTATGTAATGTGATGTATTCAAATTTCATATCTATTTTTTTCTTTTTCATGTAACATGTTTGTCTATAGTTAGCATGTTTGTGGTGAGATTGTAGTCATCTTTGCAAGATGGAAGACCAATGTCCTCTTTGCATCTTGGATCAGCTTCTCTACATTGTATATATTGGATTGAAGAACTTTATCCTCTTCATCCTAGGTATATTCTCTTCAACCTCTATCTATCTACTTTAGCTCGCACATGTTTAGAATACATATGCTCACTAATGTTGGGAAAAAATGTAATGTAAAATTTCACCCTATACAATTTCACATTATATAATCATCCCTTTAGCTTAATAAAGATGATAAAATGTTCTTCTTGCATTCATTTCTTCTATCTTTCTCTCATTCTTTCTATCTATTGAATTCTCATACTCTCAATCTCTCATTCTAGTTCTCACTCTCTCATTCTACATCTCTTCTACACCATTTTTATCAAGCTCTCTTGTAAGTTCTTAGCTTCTATATTGACATCTTGGCTCTCTCAAGTTTTGTGCTTTCTTTTGACTTTACAGGCTTGTTGAAGGGAGGGTAAATACTCTCTTTTATTTGTATCACCATCCTTTTAGTAGAATATTTACTTTCTAATGTGTCTACTTTATCTATCTTTTCAATCTATATTGTCCATTGTCTATTTCTTTCTCTACTTGTCTTCTTGGTTGTCTTTGGAGGTAGAAACACCAAACACCAAACCAAGGGTTTGACTAAGGAAAACCATGAAATAGCCCCAATAATTTTTATTGTCTCCATGTGTGTAGAATTTTTGTGTGGAGCATTGCAGGAAGCTGCATATCATTGGACCTCTCATGAGTCTTCCTCTTCCTTTTCTCTCTCATCATCTTATTTTGTTTATTTTAAATCATTGCATGTCTATTATTCTTTTTTTTTTTATTTCTATCATTTTCAACATTCTATTAGTTTTGAAAAAAAAAATATTTTAGTTCTCAAATAGTCGGTAGGATCTATGTATTTCTATCTACAAGTTCTACTTTTGGACCATATGAGACCTCAGCAATTCACAAGGACATCCACACTATCATCCTCTAGATGAGAGTTAGTCAACTTGTCCTAGAGACCTTGAAAGTATACTCTTTCAACCCTTGAAGTCCTTTTTCCCAAACCTATCTTGAAACATAAAATATAGTAAAACCCCCATTTACATCATCCTTTATCACTTGAGCTTTGCCTTCAAGGTAGTTGAGGATATTTTTCTCCTTGTAGAGACGAGATTAGCAAATATCCTCCTCTACACACTATCAAGATGATAAGTTGATTGGTATTCAACTAAGTCCCCAATTTTGTAAACAAGAATTTTCTAAAACCTTGATTTCATCCAATCATCTCTATCTAAGATGATATTTTTAGTGACTTCATGCAAATAAAAAATCTCATGAACAAATCTCCTAGCCAATACTATAGCTCCATCATTTAAGTTAACTAGGATTAAGTGGGCCACCTTAGTGAGTTTATCCATTACCACCAAAATCATTTCATGTCAATTTCTTAATTTAGGAATTCCTTGGACAAAATCTATGCTTATGACTTGTCACTTCCACTCAGGAACTTCATGAGGATATGAAAATCTTATTAGGTATTAATTTTAAAGCTTGATTTGTTGAAGCTCTAAACATTTGGAAAAAAAATGACAACATCTTGCTTCATTCCCTTCTATAAATATAGTGTTATTTTATTAGCTAATAATTTAGTTACTCTTGATTGTCTCGAATAAGGGACACAATGGGCCTCCTTTAAGACAAAGTTTCTCAAATCACCTCAATTGGGTATAAAAATTCTCCCTTTATATCTCAACAACCCATCATACTCAAACTGATATCCCCCATACCTAGGGTCTTGGGAATTCTTTAAGAGTGCATTCTTGACTTTCTCATAAAACTCATTACATGGAGAATTATTCAAAACTTTCTCATGTAAGGTTGTCTGGATAGTGATTATTTGTGAGACCCCACCTTATATGAGCCTTGTTTACTTTATATTTTCTTGATGATATTATGACTTATGTTCAATGTTTTTGTGTTTCCTATGTTTGGAAATTATATAGGAGTATTGTTATGATAGTTTGTTTCTTATAGAAATTTGATGTTCTTATGCTTATATGGGGTTTTTGTTAGTTATCATAGGATATTCATTTGATGATAGATTTTAATTGATTATTGCTAGTTGTAGTGTAATTATCAAATGATTACCTTATGTGAGTGTAATGTCATTAATTTTTACCCTTTGAAAATTCCCCATTTTCATACCCCTTACCTAAGAAAAACACAATTTCAATGATGCAAACCTGATATCCGCCACCTCTACCTATCCACCCGATAGTTTGTTTGTGTGTCGAAGAAGGAAATTTTTCAAGGACATGTGTGCATCGTGTAGACATCCACACACCACACTATCATCCTAATAGGATTCCTTCCTCTAGAATCTGCAAAGATGTTACATTCCCCTATTGGATGTGAATCGCAATGCCTCCTACCCCCTTGACTGGGACAAAATGGCTCCTTTACGTCAATTTTTCCTTCAAATTTCCTATTCATTCAATTCATTCAACTTCTTCACCATTTCTACACACTAGACTAAATTCTTGATTACACACTTTCAAGCTTCACCACCTCAATTGTAGCTGGGAGTTGCTAATCTCTTAGCGTCTCCACTCCATTCGTTGTGATAGCATTTTTGGAGAACTTGAAAGTTCACACCTTCCTCTACTTGCATTGAAAGCACATGGCTATGAAGATGATATCCACCATTGTCATTTACTTTTGTATCATCATACTTACATTGTATCATATTGTGTTTTATGTATGGCTTGATGTTCCATTTCCAATACACTCTCTTTGTCATTTTCTACATCATTTCTATTTGGTTGTCTATGGAGGTGGAAACACCAAAGCAGAGGACTGACTGAGGCAGTCCTATAAAAATAGCCCCAACATTTTCCTTGGTCTTGTGTCTGTAGGTACTTTTCTATTGGAGCTATTTGAAGCATCGAGTTGCATGAAGTTGAGTATCGCTTTCTTATCCTTCTTTGTCAATTCAGAGATAGGCTAGTTAAAGTATTCTTCTTGTTGTACTTTTTTTACTATCTATTATAGCGTAAATTCCATCAATCAATCAAACTATTAGCTTGTCTCTTGGTGTTTTTATCTTTCCCTCACACTCTCTATCTATACAGATGCCAAAACACCATTAAGATGCTAGTGCATCATGTTAGAGTCCATGTACTACACTATTGTCCTCAAGCAATGAGTTATCTAAGTCATGGATTAAACTCTAGGAATCGATTCATTTGACCCCATGAAACATTTGTGTTAGCAAAATGATGGTAGCGATCAGATTTCTCTTCTTTTTTTTACCTTAATTGCTTAACCTTTTGAAATCACTTAGCAAGCTTGAGGTAGATCAAGGTATCTTCTTTCTTAGGACCTTCCCATGATCTAGGGTCTCATAGCAGTCATTCCCCCTCTACATTTTGGTGAATCTGACATGAAGTATTTTGGTTTTGTTTTGTAGTGTTGAAGGAACCTTCTCTCGTATTTTGGGCATGTTGTAGGTTTATGTGTTACAAGGCACATAGCCTTGCAACCCAACCTATGACCCCTAGTAGTGTAGTTAGAAGGATCCCTAGTTATTGTGAAGTGAAATATAGATAGGTCACCATTTGATTGTTGAACCTTTGGGGTATCTTGAGGAAGTCATTTTGAAGTACGTAAACATGACATCTTTTATCTATCTCCCTATTCCTCTTGCATGACCTGTGAATCTATCACTCGCTATAAATTTTACATCACAAGACCTACCTATGAACATGAATGGAGAGCCTTCTCCTCTATGCATTCCCTCTTACATTAACATGAACATCATGATTGGTGTTTTGGTCAGGATACCACATGTCGTGTGAATGTTCTAATAGGGGAGACTATATTGATAAATTTATTGCATAAGGATGGGTATGATGAATCAAAGAGCACAATACATATGCACAATGGAATCTTGGTCCATCCAATTGGTTCCATCACTCTCTCAATCTTGGTAGTACCTAAGACTATAAATGCTCCTTTTGATATCATCCCAGAGTCATACTTGTTCAGAGTGAAACTAGGTATCCCATGGGTAGTTTCCATGAACGTAGTCGCTTTGGTAATTCACAAGTGTTTAAATTTTTCTCATGAGGGATCTATGCACATGGTGCATGACACTGGATATAAACCTTTGGTGTTGTCTGGGGGCTACTTGTTAGGATAGACTTGCTGTACTGCACCTATGTCAAATATAAGAATGGGGGCATAGCATCAAAGGTGACCTACCTTGTCTCCCCTTACACCATTTCAATCAAAGGATTTATGATTGTTTAGTAGTGGGTTCTCTCCTCCTCCTCTCAAAATGGGAAGGGGAATTTTTCTCATGCCCAAGAGCCTTCCTCTTCTTCTGTTATCTCATCCACTTCTACCTATCACCCCACTATGGCACATTCGGCCTCTACTCCCATGCTTTGCATGGGGAGTTCGATGGTGCCTACTTGGTGGAAGGCTAAGTTTCAAGTATTAAAACTTCTCACAATACCCACAGTGTTGAGGCCCATTGTCTATGGTAAGTGGAAGGGTCCTCATGGATTTTCCCATGCATCTCAGCCTATGTTGCCTCCTATTGCTCCTTCCCCTTGGGTGGTGAATTTGAAGAGGCTTGCCATTGAGGCACCTAAGTCTAATTCTCCACCTATTGTGGTTTCCACTCCTATGCTCCCTGCCCCTTCTCTCATCTAAGAGTTTTCCCTTCCACCAACAATGATTGTGAAGCTGGATATGCCTATGGAAAAATAGGAGTCTCTTGTTTCTTCTCAAGTGATGAGTTTTAATTCTCAAAGCCGAAAAAACTAGCTTGTGTGTGAGCATAAATATTGAAGGAAGGCTCTAGCTATTGAGAAAGTTACCTAGTGGAAGCTAGAAGAGGAGCCAGTAGCTCTTGTTTCAATATCTCTTGATGTGCCTCCCCCTTCTATTCCTTCTTCTTTAGTTCTCGTTGCCTTAGTTTTTCTTCCAGCTCCTCCCATGAATCGTGGTGACCCTCACCCCAAAAGGGTGTAATTTTTTATCGCTCCCTCAATGGAGCCTCCTCTTCTAATATCACTTCTAGACATCCCTTCATTTTATTGACCTGTGGACATGTTGAACACCATGGTGGTGTCTGCTATGGCCTTTTCCTCTTCCTCCCGACCTTCTACTTCCTCTATGGGGATTCCACATTATCTGATGAAGCATAAGCTAGAGGATGACCTTTCTTCCAATGGGAGAGGGTTTTTCTTTGGCTTGCACCTCTTAGTGATAGAGGCAACCCTGATTCTCCCAAGTTTTTCACTATCTCTTTTTATTGGATTGATGATGGATATCAAACACCTCCTTCATATCTCATTCAGTTAACACATGGCACTCCTATCAAGTGCATGTTTAACTTAGTTGATGATTTGTTGACTCTGTTAGTGATCTTTGCAAGATGAATGACTTTTACCTCATAGGGGTTGAGTTAAGAATACCTTGAGGGATCCTATCCTATAGCTATTATTGTAGGAGAGTTAGAGGGTGCTCCCCTTGCTATCTTTCCCTTGCAAGCTCATTTTCCCTTTCCTTATGATGATCTATATTGGGAGAATGACAACCTCCTAGCTGATGAGGACTAGGAGAGTGCCTCTTCTTTATTTATAGAGTAGATTTGTGTGTGTGTTGTGTTTCCCCCGTGCTTGTTTTTATGTGTTTTTGGAGGACCCTTTTCACCCTTGTAGGTGCTTGGATATAGGAGTGACTTTTTTTCACAAAATTCCTCTATATGTTGCATCATTCATCTATATGTTATTCCTTGATTTTCAAAAATTGAGCATAATGTAAAGTGTTGGGGGCATTTAGGTCTCCCTTTCATGTTGACCCAACTTTTTATTCTCATTTTTTCCTCATGTTCTCTTCTTTAGATATGGGAACTTCAGGGACTGATGATCTTTTTATCACATATATATCATGGGTTACCTATAAGAACTGATCTAACCTCGAACTCCCAAATCCCCTTGTAGCTTGATTTCTTTGTCTTTTCATATTTTTCTTTATCTATCTTTATCTCTTCTTTACTTGCTTCCTGATGTTGTTGTGCATATGTGTTGTCCCTTACATGCATGACAACATTTCCACGTCTACATATCATCATGTACCATGAGTCATGACATCTCTACATCTCTTCTTCCTTTCCTTAGGATGCCACGTGCTCCCTTAGTTTGCATGGAGCATCTTAAGGGGGGCTCCTACTTATCTGATTTTCAATAAGGTGTATTCAATGGCCAACAAATCCATTGTTGGAGATTTTTGTATTTTTCAAAAATAGCATCCTTTGAAAAGGATTCCCTAAGCAAGATTTTCTTTCAAAATCAAATTCATAGAAAAAGAATTGAAAATTCACCTTCGAGGAGGCCATTCTTTTTTTTGGATTTCTTGATGAAAGAGAATATTTTAAAAGGATTCCTTGATGATAGGATTATTTGCAAAAATTTCATCACTTTTCAAATGGAGCATCTCTTTACATTAGCCCCTTGCAATGTTGAAGGGTTCCTAAGGAACCCATTTGAAAGCTTCTCCTTCAATTATTTGTTTAGAGATATGACTATTTGTATGTGTAACTAAATTCTTGCCTAACATATTTTTTCTAAGGATTAACATGTTTCTTTGCATGACTGAGCACCTATGAAGTTATTTTTATAATCAATCTTGGAGGATTGAGCACCTTGTCAAACTTTCCTTGTAGGATCAAGCACCTATAAGGGTTAATCGGGCTCTGTGAGCCTTTCATTTTTGGCCCCCTAGGATTGAGCACCTATGACACCTCCTTTGCAGGCCAAGCACCTATAAAGCACTTCCATTTTGTAGGACCAAGAACCTGTAGAACCTTTGTTCACCTTTTTTGAGACCAAGCACCTATAGAACCTTTCTTCACCTTCTGCAATACTGGGAACTTGTGTAGCCAATTGTATAGGACAAAGCACCTGTAGAGATTTTGTTCAAGTTTCCATAGGACTGAGTACCTGTGGAGCTATCTCCCTCTCCTACACATTTGAGCATGTCAAATTATGGTCTACTACCTTGATGATTTAGGTATATGCTTTTCAAAATTTTATCTACTTTACCTTGCATTCACTAATGCATATGCTTACTAAAGTGGGGGAAAAATGTAATGGAATGTATTTGCACCATTTGAAAATTCCCCATTTTCATACCCCTTACCTTAGAAAGATATAATTTTGATGATGCAAACCCAACATCCACACCTCTCCCCATCTAGCTAATAGCTTGTTTGTGCACATCGGTGGATAAATATTTTTAGGGATGTGCTCATCACACTACCATCTTGATAGGATTCCTAACTTTAGAATATGTAGAGGCATTACACTCCTCCATTGGACTTGAATCGTAATGCCTCCTATGCCCTTGACCAGTGTAAAATGGCCCCTTTACCACCATTTTTCCTTTAAATTGTCTATTCATTCAATTCATTCAACTTCACCACTTCTACAGACTAGACTAAATTCTTGATGCTTTTCTGATCAACTTACACACTTTCAAGCTTCACCACCTCCATTGTATTTGTAGAAACATAAATTATACCAATTGATCTCATGCACCTAATCCTAATTACTAACACCAATTCTGCCTAAATCATCTCTCTACTAACTATTTAATCGAATAATCTTTATTTGATTAAATTCATCATATTTCATCTTTTAATTAAATAAATCCACTTTATTTGATTAAATCATTATCTTCTATTAATTAAATAAATCACTTTGTTTAATTAATCCCATTGTCACTCTTTTAATTAAATAATTCATTTTATTTAATTCAGTTCTAAAGTCATCTCCTTTAAATTGAATAAATTAATCTTTATTTGATTTCAATCTAACATCATCCCTTTTAATTAAATAAATCAAACTTTAATTAAATCTAATATTCATATTCCTCTCATTTTGATTTAAGTAAATCCAAAAATCTAAGTCAAAATGTCAAATCAACTACTCTCCATCTAAGTTAATTAAATCTTGGTTAACTCTAGCACTAATCCATCAAATCCTCTATATTTTGCAACTTGCACAAGTAAATCAATTTAATTGATTTATAAATTCATCTATTTTCATTCAAAAGAGCATCAAGTTGGAATATTCTTCAAATTTGAATTCTTCCTCCCAAAGGTCTTATCCTCCAACTTGGCATTTATGACTCTTACAAGTCCTTTTTCTTGAGCCAAGTGGCATTAACTCCATCTTTCAACTCGTCCTTCAAGCCAACTTTCAAATTTCAAATTTCCACCTAATAGAATTTATTTGCACATTCATCAAAATGTGCTCCACCTCTCTTCAATAACATGTTGACAAGTGGCATTTTGTTATTGGCTGATCTTTAGTCCCATATCCTTCATGTTTTGCATTCCTCCATCCTTATTTCATATAAAATGGAGAGTTCTTCTATTGATTTTGGATCCACAACTCTATGCAAAGTCATTATCTATAGGTTTTGAGAAAATTCATCCAAGATCATTAAGGTTTTCATGGTTTGTCATCCACCATAGCTAGGTTATTGCAAATTTCATCAAGGAGCACCGTTGATCATCATCAAGCTTGCAAGGAATTGGGAAAGGGCTATTTTCCACATCAAAATAGCACCAATTCCCCCATGGGATTGAGGGTTTGAATGTTTTGAGCAAGATTAGATAGCTTTCATTTGGTTTATTTGCTTTGTTTCTTATTTTTGACATTTGAATGAATTGCATGGGGAATTATGGTTTTGATTAGTATAATTGACGAACATTGTGTTTTTTGTTCATGTTTGTGAAGGTCTAGATTAAGCATTCACAGTATTAATGAGAATAGATTTCCACAATCCATGAAGGTTATTGCTAATAATGTTTTTGGATTAGATTGTGTCTGTGTTTTTCGCATCTAAAACGTTTCGGATCACACTCTATGATCCATCATTAGGATAAAAAAGAGAGCATAAGGAGTAAAAATGAATAGATTACAAAACCAACAAATCATAATAAGGTTTGGAAAGAGGGGGGAGAGAGAAGGGGAGTCACAGAAATCAAGACACGAAGAAAATAATGAAAAAAGGAAAAAAGCAAGAACATAGAAATGATATATTAGCAAGAAAAAAAATTATACCAATTACAATAGTAGAACCAAATACAAGAACACTTAAAATAAATTAATTACACAAAATATTAAATAAAAAAATGATAAGCTAAGCAAGAGCTATATTTAATAAAATAAGTTAATAAAATATAAAATAAAATCAACTAAGGTAAGCCTATTGAATTACCTAAACAAAAGTGTCGATAAGGGTGTGGTTCGGTGGTCAAGTCGCTTGGTTGTAGTGACAACCACCAAGGTTCAAACCCTTGCTGGGCCAAAGTGCTCGCAGGCCTTGTGCCTTTGTTGGGCCATTGTGCTCACGGGTTTGGTTGTTTCTTGTGGTTTCTTGTACCCAGTTCATAGCTCCGGTCAAAAGCGTTTACCCCTAATAATATGGCTGCATTACACCTTTTTATATAAAAAAAAAAAATTACCTAAACAAAAGCGAAAACAACATAAAATAAAATATAACAAATAAAATATAATAAACATACCTCAAGGATAATAAAATACAGAAAAAATATAAAATAAGGGAAATTTTATAAAATCAATAAGAAAAATACAAAAACAACATAAACAACATAAAGCAAACCTAGAAGAAGAGCAAATATTACAAAATCAGATTTAAAAGAAGCGAGAAGACAAAAAATAAAATAAAATCTAGAAAGAGAATAATTGTATGGTCTCATGAGGGGGCTTGGGCTTCTATTTTCATGGATTAGGTGGTCCCATGAAGAAAAAATAATTATACTATAGGATTAATTTGAATCTTTTCCTAAAAAATAGTAGCGCCTACCTTTTAGGATTGCAAATTTCAACAGGTGAAATTGAGGTGGGCTAGAAATTTCCCTAAAGCTTAGGAATTTTTTCTACCACTTGTCTATCACTTAAAATTTTAAATTCCTAGAAAAAAGAAAATGACAGAATTTTTATTTATTTTTTATTTTTTATCAAAATACTCTAGTTTGTTCCTTATATTTTGGAGCTTGAACTTTTAAAATGAATTGCAAAATTGAATTCATGGAACCATCAACTTTAAAATATTCCTATAAAATCTCAACAGCACCCACTAAATTTTTTTACGAAGCCCCCCCTCCATGGGACCTTAACCTAAATGTTAAGTATACAATATAGCAATAAAGCAAAGAGAAAATAATATTTAGAATAAAGAGAAAGAAAAAATCAAAACCATAAAATAAAGTTCAAAGGAATGAAAAAAATACAAATTGCAATTAAAATAAATCAAGAAAAATAACAAGAAAATCAAAGAACACAATAAAAGTTTGAAATTAAAAAAAATAAAGAACTCAAAATAGAGATGTGAAATGTGAAATTCCTCAAAATAAAGTAAAAGAGAAATACAAGATAAAACAAAGAAACAAAATTACAATAAAAAGGACACAAAGACCAAAAAATCCATTAAAATAAAGAAAAAAATATTAAGAAAAGAAATGAAACAATGAAGGACAACAATATCAAAATGAAGAAATTAAAAATAATAAAAGTAAGAAAATTCACTAACGAGAAGAAAATAAATAGGCTCAAAGGAAAGAAAAGGAAGAAAAAAGGGAAAAAAGTAAGCACAAAATTAACTTAAAAGTAGATAAAGATAAAGCTAAAAAGAAAACAACCAAATAAAGACCTACAAATTATAGGGAAGATTAAAAATTCACAAAAAAATACACAAAAAAAATGTTTATAAATATTACCTTTTTAGTAAAAAGAATAAAGAATAAAAAATAAAAAATAAGGAACTAGAGAATGAAAGAAATACACTTAAAAAACTAAAAAGAAAAAAGAAAAAACATAAAGCTAGAAAGAAAAGAACAAAAAGACTAAAAAATATAGGAAAACTTGCAAATATAATAAGAAAAAAGAATAAATGAGAGATGATCAAAAACAAAATTACAATCAATTACACAAAAACCAACCAAGCAGAAAGGAGGGAAGGAGGAATAGGAAAAGAGAACCAAAAAAGCAAGGGGAATGAGAACACAACAAGGACAAACCAAGGCTAAGAGAAAGAGGGAATGGAATGACCTAAGAAATAAATAAAAAACTAGCTAGGAGTTGGAAAGGGACCAAAGGAACCAACTAAGGAGGGGGAAGACCAACACTAGAGGGAGAAAAAGAAAGGAGAGAGCTAAAAAGAGATGGAGGAGGGGGGAGGGGGGAAGATGGGAGGAAAATAATTAGTGGGGGGAAGGATGAGGTTGGGTTCTCAGATAGGATAGCAGAGGATACCAAGAAGAACTTAAACTCCATCTCTCATCATGGTTAAGGTTTTTCAAATGATTGTTGATTTTGATAGATTCTTTTAGTTTTCTCTTGAAGAAGTTATATTCTTTGGATAGGATTTGGGTGCTTTCAAGAAAAATATGATGCTTATTGGATGAAGAGTGCTCAATAAGGGCTGATTTGGAGATCCACTTGTGCCTGATGTTAACAATATACTCTTTGATTCTGGTCTTGAATAAGTCACTAGTTTCACCTATGTAGGGAGTGCCACAAGAACATAAAACCTTATAGAATCCTTATTCAAGAAGGATGTCCTTGGAATCTTTGAGAGAAGGGATACACTTTCTCAAGGTGGAGAGGGGCTTAAAGGAACAATGGAGACATTTTTTAAGAAGGATCTTTGATATTTTTTGGGAGATTCCATCCACATAAGGAATAGATGCAAAAAACATGGACACAATCTAATCTAGAAACATTATTGGCAATAACCTCCATTGTAGCTGCAAGTTGTTAATCTCTTGGCTTCTTCACTCCATTCGTTGTGACAACATTGTTGAACTTGCAAGCTCATTCCTGCCTCTACTTTCCTTTACAGCACATGGCTACAAAAGTGATATCCACCATTGTCATTTACTTTTATATCATCATACTTACATAATAGCATATTGTGTTTTTTGTATTGCTTGGTGTTCCATTTCAAATACAATCTCTTTATCATTTTCTACATCATTGCTACTAGGTTTTCTACGGAGGTGGAAACACAAAAGTGAGGGATTGATTGATATAGTCTTCTGAAAACAACCCCAACATTTTCTTTGGTCTTGTGTGTGTAGTTACTTTTCAGTTGGAGATATTTGAAGTATCAAGTTGCATGAAGTTCAGTATCACTTTCTTATCCTTCTTTGTCAATTCACAGATAGGCTAGTTAAAGTATTCTTCTTGTTGTAATTCATTTTTGTACTTTCTTTGCATTTTGTTATAGTGTAAAATCCATCAGTCAAACTATGAGCTTGTCTCCTAGTGTTTTTATCTGTACAAACGCCTACACACCACTGAGATGCCAGTGTATCGCATTGGATTTTGTCATCCTCAGGTAGTGAGCTATCTGAATCATAGATTGAAATATGGGAATTGACTCATTTGACCCCCTGAAACATTTGGATTAGCAGAAGGATGGTAACAACTAGATTTCTCTTCCTTTTTGACCTTAATTTCTTAAAATATTTTTTAATCACTTCACAAGCTTGATGTAGATTAGGGAAGCCTATTGTTTAGGACCCTCCTCTGGCCTGGGGTCTCAGAGTAGCTAACCCCCTCCTCTACAGTGAGTATGCAAGAAAAAGTGTTTAGATGATATTTGTGTTCACTTATGATGGTTTATCTAATTATACAATTTCTATGTGATCCATAAATAACTATTAAAGGTAAGGATTTTTAGAAAGTGGTAATTATTTCAAAATTTTATGTTTCAGTGAAGCAGGTAAATTTTCCAATGAAATTTAGAGGGTCACATAGCTAGTTCCATCCATGTTATTTCTATGACTATTAATCTTAATTTATATGGGAGAATTAAGATCATCTGTTGTGTGCATTAATATGTTGTTTGTGTTATTCAATATGTTGTGATGTCATTTATTTGTGAGAAGGTTTTATTTTTATTGTCCTTGTAATTTATTTAATAGTGTCTTCCTTTTTGGAAATTATTGTGTCTTTATTATGAATAAATTATTAGTTTATGGTTTTAAAATGTCCCTAGGTGCTAGGTATAGGGGTAAATGGTTTATTCAACCATAAAAATACCTTTTAATATTTTTTTAGCCACCTTAAATCCTCATTTCTAAAAAGTGGCGAAAATGGGATTTGGTTGGTGGTTTGGGTAGTTAGGAGAGGTAGTTTCTCGTACTTTTCTATTTATTTTTTTTTCTTGAACGGAGGGGAATTTTGTTATAATCATGAAAAAACAAAAGAAGTAGGACCAAATAGAAAACAAGAAAACCTTTCACACACAAGAGTTATAGACAAGATTTTTCTATTTCCTCAACAAAGAAAACTTACAAGAGATGTCAAAAAAATCACTAAAGTAGAGAGCTAAATAATACAATGAAGGAAAGTTATTATAAGAGAAATTCCTAAATGAGAAAGGGTCTATATCATTACAAGTGTCAACATCACATGTGATGAGACATAATGATCTAATAATAGCTCAATATAATTAAAAAAAAAAACTCCTAAGTTTAGCTTAAGTGCATAAAGTGAAATTAGCCTAATAATCAATTAAAGAATAATTAATTATTATCTAATGAATGATTACTCTAATAATCCCCTTAAGTTTGAATTAGGTGATGGATAGGGGTCATTTATGTCACAATTCCCTAATCATTTAATCCTTAATTGTCAACTCGGGGGTGTCTAAAGCTATCTGAGGTAAGAGTTGGATCAATTTTTGGGGAGATTTGTTGTAAGCTTGCTTTGTCAGGTGTAGTTCAGAGTTGTTCATTCCTTATTAGTAGTGGCTCTACACTATTCTACGCTATTCTTCTAACTTATTTCTTAATTAACCTATTCTAAAATTCAAAATGAAAAAAAAATAAAATTAGAACAAAAGATGTGCAGAGATAGGCCATATTCCAAGCTAGATCAGATTGTGAGGAATGGATTATTAAACTTAATCTAGCTTGCAAAAAATGAGAATCTAACATTTACTTGTATTCAAAATATAATTAATCAAAAAAATTGAAATCTTATTTAAAAACAAACTATTCTATTCCTCATTCATCCAATTTGACAAGTAATAATTCATGCCCTATGCATACTCCATTAAGAACATTAATATTTATCAATGATAAGTTAACTATTTCATCTGTAATCTAATTAACTAGAAAGTGAACTGAAAGGATTTTATTTGATTAACATAGTAATCAAAATAAAGATCTCAACAATGCAGATTTAGATTTAAGATTTACTCTAACTTTAAACTAATGAAACAATTTTGATTTAGAAAAAGAATGAAGATGAACTATTTAACTAAGAGAATCACCTTCCTTTGTAAGAGTGGGCCCTACTCTGCCTCTAGAGGGATATTAACACATAAATGATCAACTTCTTCTTTTATTCCATCAAATTTTCCCAAATAGGGACAAAAGTACAAATTATTCAGTGAAGAACTGAGAAACAAAAAATGAGAAACTAATACAATCTACTATCTAACTAACTTGAGACTAGATATAAATATCCTCTCTTATTTGAAAATAAGGAAAAGAAAGAAATCAAACTAATCTCTAGATTATTAAATAAATTCTAGAGTGTAGGGACCACAATCATGAAAGTATCATGATCATCTTCAGTTGATGCCAAACAGAACTATAGAGGTGGAACACTGACTGTTGTTTAGCTGGCAGGTATCCTGGTCGAAGCTTGTTGAGTCATGAAAGCTTAGTCACCAATCTCATTTAAATATCAAAATGGTTAGAACTTCATGTGATAAATAAATACTCTTCCAGTCTTGCGTAAATACACACAAGCATGAAACAATCACACATTAAACACCATTTAATCATGCATTCAAGGGAAATAAGCATTTATATAAAAGCATTCATATTCTAAGTCTTCATGCATAATTAAGTTCATAAATGAAGCATATAAGAGATAATATCATAAGTTTTTAAGCCAAATATAAAGTATCAAGTGTTAAAATTAGAAAATATATGAGGTCTCCATGAGCCCTCATCATTAGGGATTAGCTAAAAATTCTAAAAAAAAATACATAAAAAAAATCTTAAATGGATCTCGACAAACAAGGCTTGATGAGGTACCCATGTACAAAAAATCTAATCTCTCACAACTGGAGAAAAAGAGAAAATCTCATGGGAAAAAATTATCTCCAAAAAGAGAAAGGTGAATGAAGGACTAAGAATCGCGGGGGCCCTAGCTCGGTTGGCTAAGTAATTCCATTGCGGCTCTGCTGGTCACAAGTTCTAGTCTCCCCCATCCCGTGGTACCGGAGGGCGTGTCGCGCCAGCACTGCCGGTCACGTTAAAAAGTTTACCAGGTGCACTGCAGTTTATAGGTGGTCATGCTACCCGATTCCTGCAGTCTAAAAAAAAAATTAAAAAAAAAAATGAAGGACTAAGAATCCTCCAAAACAATGTCCCAAAAATAATAGGAACATGAAGAACATCATTGAAGCATGAAAAATTTGTAGACAATTGTTGAATAATGAATAATATAGTGTTGAAATGAAGAACCTTCTTTGAAACAGATGATGATCAAGATGAAGAAGACAAGAATCTACATGAGTTTCCCCAAAAACACTACTCAAACAATGATCAAATGGAAAACATATCAAATTTTGGGGAGGAATCAAAATTAATTTTGTTTGCATTATGAATCATATTTATACATGGAGAAATGACAAAACTCATGTATATTCTAGTAGTGATGGGTTCAACAAAATACTAACCAAATTCCTAAGTGTACTATCAAACAATAATAAACTATCTATGGGGGGACGGTGATGGAATATTCCAACATTCCCCCCTTATTACATCATTGCTTTAAAGTACTAATAAGAGAATCTTGAAAACTATCAAACTTCACACATCCAAGAGGCTTGGTGAAGATATGATTAAGTTGTTCCTAAGTAGAGCAATATTGGAGCTAAATGTTGTTTTGTTGAATATGTTCTCATATGAAGTGGAAATCAACTTCAATATGCTTGGTTTGTTCATGAAACACTAGATTGTGAACAAGCTTGAGAACATTTTTATTGTCACAATAGAGGATAGTAGGTTGGTTTTGTTGTACCCCCAATCCTTCTAATATGCAACATAACCATATTGCTTCACAAATTACTACACTTGTAGCACAATATTCTAGTTCTATTCAGGAACAAGGAATTGTGGCTTGTTTCTTACTTCCCTAAGAAATAGGACCTAAACCCAAGAAGAAAACAAAACCATATGTGGATTTCCTATCATCAACTGAACCTGTATAATCTGCATCTCTATACCCTGTCAAGAAGAACTGATCATTCCTTTTATATTCCAAACCATGATTCATGATACCTTGGATATACCTTAGTACCCATTTTGTTGCTTTTCAATGACACATATTTGGTTCTTACATGAATCATGAAAGATAATTAACAACAAAACTAATATCTGGTCTAGTATATGTCAGGTAAATCAAACCTCAAGTCATTTGTCAATAGAGAGTTGCATTCACCTGAGGAGATGAATCAAAAATTGATAACTACAAACCTGATTCCATAGGTGTAGACATGGATTTGGAATCCATCATTTTGAACTTCTCAAGCAATACCTTGGCATATTTTCTTTGAGATACAAATATATGGTGATTTTTTTGCCATGCCTCTAAACCAAGGCAATAGTGAAGTAGCCTAAGATCTATCATATCAAAGGCCTTCTTGAGATCATTCTTGGTTGTCTCAATCATTGCTTATGAGCTGCCTATGATAACTAAGTCATCAACATACACAATAATAATCATAATATCCCCCCCTTGATCCTTGAGGTAGAGATTTGGATCATATGGATGCACTGCCAATATGCACATTCCTAAACAAAAAAGGAAGAAGCTAGATGAAAAATCAATGAAATATATTCTTCTAGGATAAAGTAATGAATCCAAAGCATATCGCCTTATGGATCCCAACACAAAGATGATATGCATTAGTAGAGATGTAATTTTTGATGAGAAGAATGATGTAAGTTCTCCTCTTGCATCATCATCTACTTTAGATAGTGTTATTTTCAACATGGATGGTAAAAATGATGGGCATGTTGATAATCAATCAACACCCACCATTGTCACCAAACCTTTACCAAAGTGGTACACTAGTACCATTTGATATGTAAAGTTAGATAAAGTCCTAGAAACTTCCAGTTCAAGTCTAAAGACTTGCAGCATGGCTCAAAATGAGGTTGATTCATTAGAGTCGCTAAAGAAATCAACAACTCTTTGTATCCTTTTGTTACGATAGCATATTTAGATGGAGTCAATTTTTCAATTACCTTAATACTGTGTAAGAAGGATGCCTTTTGTTCTGTGAGAGGCTACATTTTTTTTGAGTTCTCATTCATAACTAGACATTGCAATATGGTTGAGAAGGAATCAAACCATTTTTGTTATTTTGATTTTCTCTATTTTTGCTGATTAAATAAAGATTACAATCAGAGAAGAGATCTTCATCAAAGGGTCGACACATAGTATTGGGTGACTCATTATTAGGAAAAGGATATCATTGATTTTATGAAGGTGGAATTTTTTCAGCTTGGAATGGCCTCATCAACACCATCTCTTTGAATTATGACCATAAATTATCTTGCCCACCATTGTTAAGATTGCCCACCTATCTTTCCGTGTTGACTAGATCACTGATTCAGCCAGTCAGTGGTCAAAGTAAATCAAGTTGTTGAAAGAGTAGAATGCCTTAGTACGTGGTCAAACACACAATTTTCAATGTTGATGAGTCATTGGATCTCATCAAGAAGGATATGGTAGTCCTGAAGGCCCTGTGTAGTCATCCTGATGCAGTGCACCTCCATGTGCAAACAATAGTGGTGCAACAACCTTGAATCTTTGTTCCAAATGTTACACAACCATGGTCTATCTCCCATGATATTCATTGAGTTTAGTTTTGCAATTGATGTCTAATATATGGTTCTTATTTTAGTTGGTTATATTCATGTATGCTTCTACATTGGAGGTATTAAATGAATTCTATGTAATTTGGTCTTTCTAGAAATAGGTTGAGGTTATAAATTTCATAGATAATTTAGGTTAATTTTTTGGTCATCCAATCATGTTCAAATGTCAGATTTTGAGTATAAAAGAAAATTGGGTTTTAGAATGATTTGTTGTACACTACCTCTTAAAGTCATTTATTAGGGGTGTTTTATTCAAAGGTGTTAATTTTTTTCCTATATTATCCTCTCCTCTGTAAAAAAATATTGATCTGAGTGACAAGAAATAGAACAAAGTCACATCCATTTATTACTCACAAAATGGCAAGCAGTTCTCTAAAATTTCTTCTTCTAGACTCTCAACTACTACGTGAAAATAATTATTCTTCCTAGAAAACCAAACTCAAAACTCAGCTTGAGTTTGAAGAAGTTTGGGATGTGGTGAGCGGTGCCACAACCAGACATAAAACAAATGTTGATGAGTAGAAGAATTTGATCAAGCTGATAGAAAGGTGAAATTGATCATTTTGTTCAATGTGTCTGATGATGTCCAACCATTTATTCATGACTCATCCATAGCCAAAGATGCATGGGACAAGATCAATATGATGTATGAGGTGAAGAATCAGAATCAAATCCTGAATTTGGAGAGTCAGCTACACAGTCTAAAGATGAAAAATGAAGAACAAATAGAATCCAAGTCCTCAAAAGGATTGTAGAATTGAGAGCTTCCATACAAGCATTAGGGAAAACAATTGATGATGCATTTTTGGTGCCTATTGTCCTACGGGAACCACCTCCTAGATATAAAGTCTTTGTGAAAACTTTGAATGTCACTGAGACAACCCCCAAATTTGAGAAGCTAGTGAGTCTACTACAAAAAGAAGAATCTATCACCCAGGAACATAATCAAGATGATCATGCCATGACTAAATGTCATAAAGGCAAGAAGCCTATGAAGAAATTCAGTGGACCTCCCAAATTTGGTAATTCATCTAGTCCTCAAAAGAAGTGTCCAATATGTGAAAGAGTTGGACATGATGTGAAAAATTGTTGGTACAACTCCTTCAACAAAGGATCATCCAACAAACCACAATGGGAGGAGAAAAACAAATAGAAACAAAAAAGCAATGTTGTTGAAGCAGGAGATTCTCTAGATGAGGAATATGTGCTTTCAACTCACACTTCAGAAGATGGTTCACAATCAACATCAATATGGTATGTGGACTCAGGAGCTACAAATCACATGACTAGTAAGAAGAAACGGTTTCTCACATTGAAACCCCATCATGGTACAATCACTCTTGGAGATGATACCACTCATGAAATCAAAGGTATTGGTGACATCTCTTTGAAGTTTGGTATTAATCATTGCAGGATTACTAATGTCTTGTATGTGCTAGGACTTACCAAAAATATCCTTTTTGTTAATTACTTTTTTGACCACAACCTTAGGATTGAGTTTGATAGCCATCAAGATACAAGGATTTTTCTTATCAAAGATAAGTCTAAAAATGAAAAGATTGTTGCCAATGCTAGTGAGATTGGAAAAATGTTTAGGCTTGATACAGTTGCTAATAATCAAGCCTTAGTGGGTAAGGATGAAGATCTTTCTTTTCTTTGGCATCATAGATTTGGTAATTTAAGCACTAGTTACTTTCTTACACTTAGTAAGAAATGCATGGTCAAAGTGCTTCCATCACTTGATAATTCAAGTGCTATTTGTTCTAGTTGTATTACTAGATAACAACATAGAGAACCCTTCTATACTAGTGAGCATCGTGCAAGCCAAACTTTGCAACTAGTGCATACCAATTTGTGTGGTCCTATGCCACCTAGTCACAATGGATACAAGTACTTTCAGTTGTTTTTTGATGATCATACAAGGAAAATGTGGGTATATTTCTTGCAGCATAAAGATGAAGCTCTAATACCATATCAAATTTTGTGGAGCAATCAAAATTTATTTGGTTTGCATTATGGAACATATTTATACATGGAGAAATGATAAAACCTATGTATATTCTAGTAGTGATGGGTTCAAAAAATAATAACCAAATTCCTAAGTGTACTATCAAACAATAAAAAATCAAAACTAAATAATAACAAACTATCTACACGTGGACAATGATGGAATATTCCAACATAACAAAGAAAAACATCTGATAATCAAAGATACAAATGATGCAGTAACCAATATTCTGAAGAGTTGATCAAGTGAAAATGGAAGGTCACCTCCAAAAATAGGAATGCAAGAGTGTATCTATGATAAGTTTCCATCTCATCAAAATTCATGGATAAAAAATTAATGCATCTCCCTAGTACATAGGAACAAAAAATAGATACATATTTCACTCTAAAACAAAACCAAGGAAGCATTAGCACCAATAGTAGAAACCCCCCAATAATGTTGATAAGGGAGAGTCATGATAGGTAATGAAACTGTGTGTCACCAAGCAGTGCATGAAGTAGAACAAAGAACATTTGAATGTCCACATGAAAATACCTACAATTGAAAAAGGGTGTGCACATGTGCATGAAGTAACAATCACAAGGATTATGTGTTGTGGAAGGGATACTCACTTGAAAAAGGTGTGATGGTAAAATAAAGGCACTAAACAACCCCCCATGGAACTTTATAACATAGTTTGAGTACAAAAAGTCACAACAAGATGTGCAAAATCCCCAAAAGATATGTACAACAATTGCACTTTATCTTAGTCTGTCTACAAAAGAGAAATTTCTTATAAACATGTCTACAATTCTAAAATAGAAAAAATGTTGGAAATACATGTAGAATAGCAAAAAAAATGTCATCTCATACAAATAGAAAGTTTCCAAGAGCCAAAATATTCAAGTAAATCACCAAAATGTGAAAACACAAAAAAATGAATAACATGTATCTAGAGTGAAATTTGGAAAAGTGCATGAGCTCTGAAAATGTTGCAAGAATCATGAAAAATAGAGAAACTACTCAAAAGTTGTAAGCTTGGTAGTGAAAACAATACATCTAACTTTTATAGGGTGTATAATTCACTAGCATCCAAAAATAATGATGATACCCACACCATTGGCAACTACATAAAACCAATTTTTTTACAATATCTTGTTTTCCCAATTTTGATATTGTATGCCCAAGTTATGACCAAAAGATAAAAACTACTCTTTTAGGGCATCAAGAGGGCTTGGAGAGGACCTTTCTAGAATTTGTATAATTGACATCAGAATGGTGTCATGTTGACATTAGAACAATATTCAAATAATATTCCCTATGTCAACAAAAAAATCTAAACCCCCCGTAAAATAAAAAATTATTAGAATCTTGAGATTCCCTACCAAAAAATGTGATTGCCAAAAAATGGAAGTTGCACTATTGGAAAAAGGTAAAGAATGATGCTAGGAAAATGAAACTAGGTGCCTCATAAAACTATATTCACCTATAGATAAGGCCATTGTCATTTATGTGTCATTGGTGAGCTAGTGGCAAAGTAGTCATCAACTGCATTATAATGCACTTTGAAACAAAAAAAAAAAATTGTTGTACATGTTGTCACATGAAATTGTACCCTACTAAACATAGGAACAAAATTCCAATGGTGTAATAGAAATTACCTCAAGGTGTGGGACATTGTAATTTGAGGTCAAGTCTCCAAAGAAGGTCAACTTCATCTTCTAATAGAAGTGCAGATGTGTTGGTCTAACCCAACACATGAAATCTTACCACTATCTTATTCTAACCACTTCACATAGGAAAGGGGGAAAAAGAATGCACGAAAGGAAAAGGGGAGGTGATATACCAAGACATAATGTGTTTCTTCCTAATCTAAACACATTAATAAAAATAGTCCAAATGACTTACACAACTCTCTATTACAACATATGCAAAGAAAGAAGGGCTAAAAGGATCAATTTTCATTAAAATGGAGGCTACAAGACATTTATAATTGTAGAGTGCAAAACATGCATAATTCTACCAAAGAACTAGGGAAGAACCCTTCACAAAAAGCAAAATACTACTCTTTATACAAGATAGAAACCCAAAAATAAAGTGACCAACACTCAACACCCACCATTCCTTCACATTAATGATTAGGAGTGTTTGTGCATTGAAGGATGGAGATCTCCCATGAAAACAACAATTCGACATAAAATATGTGTTGAAAGGGATACCTACATGCAATAAATGAGCATGAGAGATGCTAATATTCTTTAGAAGGTCACACAAAAAGCATTTAAAGTCTTCTCCACTACCTTAGAAACTATTATTAGACATCTAAGGAGAGTCCTTGGGCATTAATGGTAATTTCAGCTCAAGAAAACACTTTCTAGCATTTTGTCAAACTTTTAGGCTTGAAAGAACCACTCTGTTGAACATTAAATGGTTTGGATCCTTGAAGAAAGGATCATTGTTAGACATCAGGGATTGGGCCTACTAGGTAATTATTGTTGAAAGTTTGAAATTAAGAATGCCATGATCTCAAAAATTTGAAGAGAAACCCTGTCGGGCATCAGACATACCTCATACCACATAATACTACATTGCATAAGATGACATGAATAATTTCCAATCCCTAAAAGACTACCTATTGGACATCACGATTTGGGCCTAATGTTTTTTGGAGGAAGGGAAGGAAGAATAGAAAAATCTTGAAGTTTGGTGGGGATATTGGAAGACTATGGAAGAAAGAGAAATGTCAAGAGTCGAGAGTCAAAGAGAATTCTTACACCTTATCAAAAAATGTGATAAGGATAAGAAGGAGACTTGATGCTCAAAGTATGAAAGTAAGGTATCAAGGATCGGAAGGAAACCTTTTATCTTATCATAAAGATAAGACTAAAGTTAGATAGAAGGTCCAATTGTTGAAAGTTGAAGTGCCAAGAATCGGGGATCAAAAGGAAAGCTTAACACTTAAGATGAAAAGGTGGTAAGAGGTAAGGAATAAGGTCGATCCCCGAAGTCTAAAAATTTGAGACTTAGTCAAATTTTCAAGGATTTCATTAGGAATTTGGTGATCAGGGTTCAAAAGGAAAACTTATGTCTTATTGCAAAGATAAGACAAACAATAAGGGGAAGGCCCGATTTCCAAAAGCTTAAGTGTTAGGTATTGGAGATCAGAAGGAATGCCTATGCATTAAGATAAAAGATAGTAAGAGGTAAGGAAGAAGGCCAATCCCAAAAGTCCAAAAATTTGAGATAGCCAAATTTTTAGGGATTTCATTAGAACTTTGGTGATCGAGGGAAAGAATTATGGCTTACAAAATTGAAGCAATAAGATTTAAGGGTTAAGGTCGATGCCCGAAACCTGAAATACCTAGGATAGCGATGAAAGAAGAGGTGAAAGAGATGGAATATTAGGAGTGATAGAGAAGGCATGCTGGTATGCAGATAAGCAAAAAATTGAATGTATAAAACTTTGACACTTAAGCCATTTTTAGGATTTTTCAAGATGTAATTCATAAAAGATGGCCCATATAGGATCTCTCATATCGGTTTCAATCGATGGGCCATATAAGGTGACATGAAATGTCAACATTTTGGTAAATTCTTTGGGATGATTGCTTGGTAATTATGTGATCTAAGGGCCTTATCAATCCATTAGGCGCAGAGTCAAAAGGGAAACCTACAACAATTGGCTTGCCTTGAGAATAAATATGTGTAGGTTACACTTGGAGGGAGAAAAACACCTAGGAAAATGTATTCCCTTAAGGATAATGCAAGGTGTGAAACCAAAATTCTTGAAAAAAGTAAAAACTAAGCTAAAATATATACATGAAATATCAAAAGCTCCTAGAAGTAAGGTTTGAGATGAATCCCATTAATTGAGATTGGAAGAACTTCACCATCCAACCTGGAGAGATAAAAAGCTTTGGCCTCTTTACAACTAATGATGACATATAGGCCACTCAAAATGTTATCAATTTGGAGTGCCTTCCTGATTTGGCTCTATCTGCATCCCACTTTAGCACTATGTCTCCTTCCTAGAGCACTCTATGGACTGCCTTCTCATCAAAATTTCTTTTGATATGCTCTTAGTGATTCTTTAGGGCCTATATAGCCTTGTTCCTTATTTCTTATAGCTCCATTAGCTCACTCAACCTTACTATCATAGCATCATTTTCCTCTAGCTCTAGTTTTTTTTTAATTAAAGAGAGGGAAATTATAATGATAATGATAGCCTTTCTTACCTTCCATAAACTAGCATGAAAGGTGAATTTCTAATTGTTCTCTTGGGAGTGATCCTATCAACCCAAAGGGCTATCCTTAGTTTTCTATGTCAAACTCTCTGATTGTCCTCAATGGTCTTTATTATTTTGATGGGATTTTTGTTTGAAGATCATCTAGGTCATTACTCTAAGGTTAATAATTTGATGAATTTTTCAAACATTTTCCATTCCTAACTTCCCAATCAAGGATGTGAGCACTAAAAAAAACCTTATCATTATATAAGATTAAGGTGGAAGGGATACCAAAACTTGTCACAATTCCATCAAAGAACTCTAAAATTGAAACATCGATGGCATCCTTTAAGGAAATTACCTCTAACCACCTAGTGAAATAATCTATGGCCATTAAGGTCCATTTATTTCCATCACTAGATGATCGATTTATCATGCCAATAAAATACAATCCCCATTGTGTGAATGGTTGATCAACCTAAATTAGATGGAGTATGAAAATTAATATTTACTTTTTAGAGAAGAAAGCACATCTTTTGGGTGATCCCACAATACTAGTTTACAATTTTTGGCCAAACTAGACACTTAACTATTTTTTTCTAACTAAATTTTCACTTTCGGGCACCTATAGTAGCTAAACCGTGAGGAATTTGAAGATAATGCTAACTAGTGATTTGTGAAATTTTGTCTATAGATTCTAAATATTATTTTTTCAATTTTTTTGGAATCAAATTGCACTTCTTTTTCCATCTCCTTTGAAAACCATTTTTTTTAGTAAACACCATTTTTAAGGAGTGATACTCACCATATACAACATAACTTTTTCTCCATGAAGGATAAAATTCTATTTTTTTTTAATTTAGATTTGTAACTATGATATCTAGCTCTTTCATTTGGTTTCATAGTGTTTTATTGAGTATTTTTTCCTTAATCAAGTTTCAAATTCAAACCAATTACAATTCAAACATAGGCGAACTGTATACAACATAAAAAAATTTGTATGTATCAAAATTCAATTTATTTTTTTATCTTGGATCAAGGACATCAATATCTAGTGCAATGATATTTTCAAAAGAAAAATTGATAATCTACTATTTTTCCACATGTGCGAACAAAGAGCTTGATTTTCGGTGAAAACCCTACATTCACAAGAAATAAAAAATAAATATAATAATAAAATTAAATTTATTTAAAATTATAATTTTTGGGAAGCTTATAATAAGGACTACATACTTACAAAAAATAAATTTTAAATGAATTCATTTGATCCCCCAAAAGGTAAATCAAAAGTGGATTTTTATCAGCATTTTGATAGCTATAAAGGAGACTTCGTTATAGGTATGGTTTAAAACTAGTCAGGTTCTATCCAAGGGGGTTTGATCTAAGGTGGTTTGATCAAACCCTCTTCAATTGGAATCCTTTAAATGGAAATTCTCAAGGCTTAAATCATTATATTTTCTAAAAAATATGTGATTTCAACAAAAATTAGGATCTCCCAAAAATTGTAAACTAGTATTGTGGGATTACCCTTTTGCAAATTTTCACCCATTTGTGAAAATCATTAAACAGTATTGACCAATAATATTCAGCCCTCATAATCTTAAAAAAAAATGGTCCTAGTAGAGAAATGGCCACTTGAGAGACCATCATGGAACTCTTACTATAATTTGTTGACCTAATCTAGTTCAATTCATCTTAATGGGACCCCATTGAGATCCTTTTTAAATATTATGTCATCCACTATGAATAAGAGATGGATTGTAACCTAAAATTCCTTATTTTTGTCCTATTTAGATCTGGAGGGTATCTACCTTCTTGCAAGAAGATGTCCATGCCACTTACCCGATTTCCTAAAGTGTTTGTATTGAATGCTTAACATACCTATAACATCAAAGTAGCTTATGTAGGAATATCTAATGTTGAGATGAATTTTTAACATAATATTTTTCCCCTCACAAGCTTGGTGATCATGATATCGACATCATATTCCATCACCTTAGTAATCCATCCATCTCTTTTCTCATTAACATCTTTGCTTAACATAAACTCTCTAACATTGGCATGGGTAACCATTAATTCGATCCTTTTGTTAGACAACATGTTTCTAAATTTTTTTAATTCTCTAACAATAGCAAGGGCCTATTTCTCCACATAGTTATATTTGGATTCATAATATTTTATCTCTTCACTAAAGAAGGAAATTGGTTTCTCTATATTTTCATCATTCAATTATGTTATGACTGAAAATATACTTGATTCTCCTCCCAAAGTGTAGAGAATAAAATCATCATAATTGGGATTGACAAGGGTGGGAACCTAAGAAATTTCTTCTTTGATGGCCTCAAATCTCTCGTTACCTTCATTTTCCAATTTTAATACCATACCTTTCTTGAGCATGGAGGTAAGAGGTTGCATCAAAGTAGCAAGGTTTGGGATGAACCTCCTTACAAAATTAATTATTCCCAGGAAGATTTGTAATCCTTTTTATGGTTGGGGAGTCGAATGGGTAGGATGGACTCCACTCTCACTAGATCAATAGCTAGACCACCCTTAGAGATAATATGCCCAAGAAATTTTCTTTGGTCATTGAAAAATACACATTTTTTGGATTCAAGAAAATACCATATTCCCTACATTGTTTGAAAACCTATATAAGGTGGTTGAAATGATCACTTACATGTTTTGAAAAAATTCTTATGTCATCCAAGTAGACCAATATAAATTTCCTAAAAACACTTTTAAATTCCATGTCCATAGCCCTCTTAAAATTATCCCCATCATTGGATAACCAAAAAGGAATCTTGTAAAAAGCATAGGTACCCCACTTGGTAGTAAAGGTTGTCTTATGTTGATCAAATTCTTGGACTAAAATATAATTATAGCCATCTAAGAAGGAAACCATTTTTGAACCACTAACCTTTTGTAGAATATATTCCATGGAGGAAAGAGGGTAATGAACCTTTAAAGAGGCCCTATTAAGGTCTTTGAAATCTACACAAAGCCTTTTTTCCTCATTCTTCTTTTTGACAGGGATAAGATTTGTTACCCATGAGGAATGCTTAATAGGAAATATGATGATTGGTGTAGGAGCACCTTGACACAATTTTGACTCCTTGTGGAAAGTTTGATAAATTGATTCAATTTGATGTTTCACCTTGTAATAAGGATCATTTAGGTCATTTCTAATGTATTAAATTCATATTTAGCAAACAAATGTGTAAAATGCAAAGTTGTCAACAAATAGTGTCAAAATTGCAAAAAGTGTAAAAGTTGCATAAAAGCAACATTAGGGAGTTAAAAGATCATTAGAGACTAAACATGGGTAGGAAGTTGGAAATCAGTTAGAAATTGATTATTCATGTTTTATTTCATTTAAAAAGGCTTAGGAATCATTTGGAAACTCATTGGTGATTGATGTTTTGAGATAGAATCAATAAAGACATTGTTTTATGCATTTTCTTACAAAAATTATCTGTAAATGATAATAGGATAATGGTCTGTAAATGATAATAGGCTCAATAACCTCCCATTTTATTTTTGTCTCATGTAAATTGGTTGATATTTGTGCAAGATATTTAAAATTTTGTGTTGATAGGTGAAACCCTGATTTAGGGTAAAAGAGGTATGAAAAATGATGTTTCTCATGTTTTAAACATAGAAATCTCTTAATTTTCGATGAGGACATCCCTTGGTAGATATAATTTCGTTTTATAAAGGCTTTGGTGAAAAATGTTGAGGGAAAATTGAGTAAAAATTCATTTTCTATCTGTGAACTGTGTCTCAGACCAGAAACAGGGTAGTTAAGGGAATAAAGCTTAGGGTTTATGCAAATATATTTGTGAATAGAATATTTGATGGTTTTTAAAGCATAATCAGGTCCAAATTTATGTGCTCCAAGCATTGGTTAAGGAAACTTGATGTTTTTAATAACACAATCAATAAGAATTGTTTGTGGGAAGACTAAATTAGGCCTAATTTTTGGTTGAATTTGTAGATTTTGAAGTATGTGTTACAAAATACCTATTAACCAATTGAGAATATGTTTTTGGAAAGCCTAAAAGGTATTCAAATGTTTAAATTGATTTAGGTTCTTGTGTATATTTTGGAAGAAATTTTTTGATAGATTGTTTTGCAGACCTATAAGCTTTAAACTTTTGGCCAGTATTTTTTAGGGTTTGTGAAGAGTCTAATTTTTTTTGTATCAACCTAATGAAGATTTATTAAGTGGATAATTTAGTTATTTGTAATTTGAAGAGTAAGGTTTGGGTTTGTGGTCAAATAGTGTCTTTGTTATGCATTGGAGGACAATCATAAAGAATTAATGGAATATGGAAGGGCCAAACTTTGTGTTTTTTGTTTAGGGTTGAATTAAGGACGTTTAAGGTGTCTAGGAGGTCCCTTAAGAAATTTGGAACTATAAATGAAAAGTTGAGTGTTTGAACCAATTGATTAAGTAGGAAAAGGTGAATGAGCAAACTATGAATGTTTGAGTTTTGGAAAAAAATGAGAATGAGGTAATTTTTTTCTTCCTTAGCTCTGCATCAATGACGACTTCAATAAGCTTAGTTATATCCTTCCTCATTAGAGGCTTAATTTTGGGATTGATAGGACTTTTATTTTTCCTTATAGGATTTTCATCTAGATCCAACACAATGGTATGTTGGGAAAGGTTTTGGTCAAAACCATTTAAATATTTATAAGTCCATACAACTATATCACTATATCTATTGCAAAGATCAATGAAAACTTCATGTTTAGAAATAGAGCATGTGTTTCCCAAATTCAAAGATCTCCTTTTTGTAATGGTAAGTGGTCTATAGTCACCCCTCTTTATAACCAAATTCATCTTCCTCTTCTTTAGTTTTCCATTTGAATTAAAGATACTCTCAAGAGTGATGAGACCCTTGGGTAATTTGTTGTTTCTTAGCTACATGATTTGATCACCATATTGGCCTTGTATCTTGTACTTAATTTTACTAAAAAAATTGTCTCTTCCTAAATAAAATTGACAATTTTTGGGTCATTTTCAAATACCTTCCAATTATCTTGGTTATCTATAATAGCAAGGCTTAAAACAAGCCTAATGTGTTGCTCTATCTTGTTTGCAATGTGGGTTGGGATATCAAATTGGGTACCAATTGCTACAAGACTATCAACATATTTATTTTGGTTTCTCAGAATATTTTTTATGTCAAAACCCTCAAAACCCTAATAAAATCCCAAACCCTATGTTTGCAAGATTTGAGAAAGTTATTCTTGGTTGTACTCTAAGTTCTAACCTAATGGACAACTAGCTCACTATCTCCAAAGACCTACAACAACTTGATATTTCTTCTTTGTGCAAGATGCAGACCTTGGACTAGGGCTTCATACTCAAATACATTGTTAGTGCAACTAAATTTAAGTTTGAAAGAGAAATAATACTTCTCTCTACTTTGGGATGATAGCATTAAACTAGCACCTACACCATTCTTGCTTCTAGAACCATGAAAAAATACATGCCACAATCCCTCTAGGTCTACTTGAGTTTTTATGAGATTAGGGATAGGATCATTTTCCTTATGGATGCAATAGGTACCAAGACCAGTCTCCTCTACTGCAGCTAGGGTGAGTGGATAAAAAAAAATGCATTTCCCCATTCATCTAGTAGACAATTAGGAACCTCCTCCAAAAGAGTGGTAGGCTCACATTTAAAACACACATCTCCCTCATCATACAATGTGCAATTCATGTTTATAGGAATAGGAGTGTAAGGTTCAAGGTGATCCTTTGAAATGGGTTCAGCTTTGATAGTCATTTTAGTACCATACCTAGTCCTACATATCATATGAGACCAATCAGAAGATAGGTATTGTGAACATGAACACTATTTAGGCTAAACACAACTGAAATAAACAATAAAATCAATCAATTAACCTAATTGACTCTAGTTCCCAATGAAATCTTTGAAAATATAATTAGGAAGCCATTAAACATGAAATTGAAAGAAATTTAATAAAAGGAAACCTAATTGCACTTGCACACATGATCCCATTGAGGGATTAGTGTTGAATTGATGTGGAATGATTAGCCCTTTCCTAATCTCATCATTGAATCATGATTTGAAGTTATTATTTAATGGAGAAATGGATGAAATGGATGCCAAATGGATAAATGCTCTCAAATATGGTTCTAAAAATGGCTATAGTGTACCTACTCTCAAGATTTTTGGATGAATTACTCATAAAATGGAGGCTATTTATAGGATTTTTATGTGAATCAATGGCTAGATCAATTTGGTTGATCAAGGGATATAAATAGATAAGAAGAAATGACATGGATCAAGGATCAAATCCATGGATGAAATTGAAATACCGCATGGATTGATAAAATTAATTAAGGGTTGCAATTGATTTCAACAAACATAAATCCCAAAAATTAGGAGGAATGTGCAAGATATTTTTCATGTGGAGGGAAATGTTCAAATTTGAATTGGAAGAATATTCCATGGGAATATTTCTTTGAGGAGTGGGAAATTATTCAAATTAAATAATTAAAACATTCTTTAATTGTGCAAGGTGGAGGAATTTAAGATTTTAATTAAATAATTAGCTCATTTAATTAAAAAGGTGAAATATTGACATATAATTAAACAATTAAGATTATTTAATCAAATGAGAGGATTTATGGGATTTAATTAAATAATGTGTGCATTATTTAATCAAATAGGATGAAAATTAGCATGAAAGAGGTGAATTAACCTAATAATATTAATTATCCAATTAATAGAAGAAAATGATGAATTTAATTAAATAATCAATATTATTTAATTAAATACCCAAAAGTGGTTGAATTAGGATGAAAATTATGTTAGTAAATCAAATCAAGTGTGTGATATTAGTCAGGAAAAATTTAAGTGTATATTTTTCCCCTCTTTGAAGCGAGGTACCTGCTACATTGCTTCAAAGAACTAATGCTTCTCAAATCAACATTGTTGCTCAGATCAAAAATTTAAAAATTCATTTTTTTTTTGGATGCCCCACTATGCCCTAGTGGAAGGAATAAATGTTGGTATACTTCCCCCTCGAGAGATCGAGTGAAAATTTTGATTTGTAGGTCGAGATCGCGAAAAGGATACAAAATTAGTTTAGCTACAAAGAGGACACAAAAATAAGCTCCAAGACATTGAAAAATGGTTCAGATAGCCTGCCAAGCTCAAAAAAGAGATAAAAGATAAAAACTCTAGATTTGCACTATGCTAGTAGGGAAAAAATCCTAATTTTCATGCTTATATAAGGGTTAAAGTTCATTTTCCAACTGATTTGCACACTTTGAGTTTGATAATTTGAGATATATGGAGAGAGACCTTGCAAAGCTCCTAATGTAATGGCAGACCATGTGCTCCCATTGCACCTCACAGATCTAGTTCGTGAGTTTCAACACCTAGATAATGAAGGACCATCGGTACATACCTCAAAAAAAAATTCTTGAAAACTTTTTTGGATAGGTTTTTTAGGTAAAAAATGGTCTACAAGTGTGCTACGATTTTAGCAGTGCACTTGTTATAGTCAACAACACACTTATGCTTCCAGTAATGCACTTGTTGAAACCCCACATAGTTGTAGTTTACCACACTAACACACTTGCAAAATTGCAAGGTGATGTATTTGTTAAACCTTAAGCACACTTGTAAAAGTGTTGTGCATATGTATTTTAGCCACACACTTACAAAATGAGTCAATGCAGTGCATGTGTGTAGATTCAATCACTTGATTTTTAGTAGCACACTTGTAGAATATACCAGTGCGATGCACTTGTAAGAAGTGACACACTTTTTAGCAACATACTTGTAAAACTGTGATGCAGTTGCAAGACTAATAGCACAACACACTTGTTTAAAGTGGTGCACCTATTTGTTTAGGATTTTTAACTTAGAAATTTTTTAATTTTTAGCAAATTTGACGTTGTGCACATGATGCATGCAGAAGATCTTTCATCCCTTAGGGTCATAGGAGAGGAAACCCAATTTTTTTTCATGGTTGAGGTATTTTGGGGATATCAGAACTTCTTTCTAAGAGCCATCGATTTATTGTTCATTACACACATGCCAGAGATTCACACACTCCTTGTGATGATTAAAATTCTTGTGGAGAGAGGCATTCTAAGACCTCCTCCTTCCACCTTCCAACCAAGGAGGTGACTATCACACTTGAGGATGTTTAGCACATCCTTCGAGTACCCATTCACGATACTTGAGTTATCCACAACATAGACCTTAGCTTGGAGGCCATGTTCTAGGTGCTAGATGTCAATTCCTTCTAGGTGGAGAGTTACCAAATTGACCTATGCAAACACTACCAACATTTTAGTGATCTAACACAACTTATTATAGGATTGATTATGGGTGTCTTGGTTCTGAATTGACATAGCTAAGGATTTAGATTGATTATGGGTGTCTTGGTTCCAAATTGACATAACTAAGGATTTAGATTTAGCTAGTGTTTAGTGCTAGAGGGGATGGTTGATGATATGATCACATATGCATGGGACCCAATGATACTAGCTTCTTTATACCATGATATGCACCAGGTGGTGTATATGTGAGGATGTAGCTTATCTTCTAAAGTGACTTCATTGCAAATTTTGGCTTTGGAGTGCACTATCATGCTCAGGCCTATCATTACATTGGAAGATATATATGGGGAGTAGCCAGTTGTCTATCGATATTGATCCATGACCACACTCCACTACATAGGGATAGCATACTGGAGAGGGGTGATAGATAACATGACAATATTGAGGTGGAGACCCTACCTTCAGGCACAACCATGGGTTGAAAATAAACAAGAGCTCTTGTATCCTAGAAAAAAATGATGGATTATGGGTCACCATCATCATATCATTGAGAGATACCTTCCCAATAGGGTTTCTAAATAGTTTAGTGACTAGTAGGATGTCTTACCTCTTGCTTAGAGAGCCATCTATGTGTGCACTTCTAGGGAGATAGATTTGGGAGATCACATGGATCCTTAGATAGTCATTCAAGACTTTGCATGCCTCCTTCCACTTCCATGGGTTTATGCAAGGGTACTTCATGATCCAAGTACCACACTAGACTATGATGCTTGGCTCACTCAGCATGCCCCAGTTAGACTGACAAATCCAATTGGGGGTGATGGTGTAGGTAGAGGGGGAGGATGAGGCAGAGGAAAAGTATAGATTGGTCATGTACTAAAATAGTATCCTCAATAGCCTCCTCATGACAGATAGGTTCTTAGAGACAAACAGTAGCCTCCATTGGTGCAATAACTACAACAAGTGGGACCACCTCCTCCACCACCACCATGACAATAGGGTCTAGATCCTAGAGATCAATGCATATAGGCACTCACAACTGAGAGGGACTAGGCCATATAGGAGTGAGATATAATGATACATAAGTATGACAAAGCCACACAAGAGATAGATATTGCATGCATTGAGCAAGATAGATATAGGAAGGATCACGATCAGGAGTGCCAATAGAGCCAATAATTGACACTCAAGTTAGAACAAGAGAGAGCACAGAGGAAGCAGCTTGAGGCTAATGCACAACTACAGGCTTAGGCTCATGGACAAGGATACGTATCTTCTACCCTTTATGGATGGGTTGTAGCAGAGGCTTCATATTATAATACATTGTACCACAGGGATGTCCCATGATAGTGATGACAACCATACTTCTCCCACAAGAGTTGGGTTGCACTGATTAGGTCAATAGGTGGGAATCCATCAATAGGGGGTCATTCAAATGGAGGGAATCCCTCTTGATAGAATGATTGATAGAGCTCTGGATAGCCCTATGTATATAGACACATTTTGATGTATAACATGATTGCTACTGTATATTCATTCATTGGATAGTTTTTGATAGCCTCACATATATATTTTGATGTATAACACACATTAATTTTGATATGTATCATGACATTCATTATTTTGATATATATATGAGATGAGCTAATACATAATTTATATTGATGATATACTTTTTTTCATGTTTATACTTATGTCAATGTATGTATCTATGGATGCATAAGTTTATGATATGGATGCTCATATGATGATTCCTTTATTATGCATATTATATGATGTGTATGATTTATGGTGATTCTTATTATCCACATGTATTTTTTATGATATGATACCATATGAATGTATGCAAATGCAATTGATGGTTTATTTTTTAGATATCTTTTCTGAATTGTTATGCAATGATGATTTAGGATATATATGCTATGAGATATATTTATTTTTTGTGTGTTTTCATATGACATGTTATGATTATGTAGGATGTATGCTGATGATTTATGGATGAAGGATGGATGCATTTATATGGTGATTTTTTTGTTGATTGTCATGATACCAGGTTGGAAATATTAACATGGAAATAAGATAGAAGAATAAGGTGGATGTTGATTAACTATTGTGTTTGAGATTGATTTAGAAGTCCAACAAGCCTATGATTATTCAATACTTTATTAGATATGTGATGAGGTAGAGTATATGATACTAATTTTTTCTAGGATTAGGATAGATTCATCATAACATTCCTTATTTTTATATAGAAAATATGTTAGAAATTTGAAATAGATTGAAAAACCCAAAGAAATTTTTAAGAGAAAATCAAAGTTACATAAATTGGAAAAACATAAGAATGCAAACCAGGACTCCAAGAGATTATGCAATGTTGATGTGATAGAATTGCATTAAGATCTTCCAAGATGAAAAAGATACAATGCAAAGATGCATGGGTAATGACTTCATGCATCAAGGTGCATGTATTCCAAAGTATGCAGCAATGCAAGAGAATGAATGGATGCATATACAAGCTAGGTAGTGAGTTTATATAGAACTTAGGAGAGGAGGTAGGTGGAAAATCCAACCAATAGGAATCAACCACAAAAAGTGGAGCTAGGCCACCAAAAGTGGAGATGCCCACCAAAAGTGGAAAGTATGGACCACTAAAAGTGGAGGATGCCACTGAGAGTGGAATGTGTTCCACCCTTTAAGGAAGGTGACACCACATACTTATCTCCTAGTAATAAACTCACATTATTATCCTAAGAAAGCTTAATTAAGTGTAGGAAAAAAATAGGACTAAGGGAAAATAAATTAAACCACTAGGAAAATAAAAATCTACACCAACACACCCCCTTAAGCATAGCTTAGGAGGATGTAAAAGATGATGGGTCCCAAAAATGAGGCCATGTTAGGTACCCATGTACATATAAAATCCTCTCCAAAGAATAATAAGCCCCATCCCACAAAAAATGAAGTACACCCCCCATAATAGAGAGAGAAAAGAAGTGGAAGGACAAAGAAGCCCCCCAGAGAGATCCAATGGGAGATGCTCAAAAATGGATGTAGAAGATGGTCCATGATCGCATAACAACATTCCTCCCCTTAGGGAGAAACAAAACCAAAGGTGTATGTGAGCTATCTCCCCACTCTTGAATGGAATATGTAATAAAAAAACTCAAGTTGTATGGAGTCTCTAAACTCAACTCAAGTGTCCTCGTGTCAATGTTGAAAGCTGCCATAATCAAATTAGGCATTCTAGGCCACACTGTTGAAGATGAAAAATAAAAATATCCTAGATATTGATGTAGAACACCATCCAAAGACTCAATTTTCTCCTCTGAAGATGTATCCTCCAAATTTTGACCCAAAGTATTCACACTCATGTCAAATTGTGATGAATGATCATGTAGATATTGAACAAGAGGGTCAAATTTTTCGCTCACAACAGCTGAAGAAGAATCAAAATTATCAAAAAGAAGATGAATATCATCAATACTGTCTCCCAAATATGCAATATGTGTCTCCATAAACAAGTTTGAAATACTTGTCAAGAGATCATCCCAAATTGAATCTGAAATACAAGCTATGTCCTGGTGCAAAGAATCATTGGAAAATTTCAAAGAAGTAACTCTAGAATCTGAAGTAGCAACAATAGATAGTGATGGGGTATGAATGAATTGATCATCCACACAAGATGTGGAAACACAAGTCTCAATATTATCCATAATATCCTAGTTCTCCAAGGAAACATCACTTTTAGATGAAGATCCAATGTCTCCATACAACTATTGAATGATGGTCCAAGCAGTGAAAGGATACTTAGTGTGCTCTACATGATGTAAAATATCATCAGAAATTGTAAGAAATATTATTCCATAGATCATTTCATTATTGTTAAACCATGGATTATTTTTTATTATAGTCACTTGGCTCATAAATGAGTCCAAAGAGATAGGGTAGTATATTTTCTCAAGGAAATGATTCTTTATCCCTTATTTCCAAGGCAAATAGTTCTCTAAAGTTAGATTGACAATAGAAGGATGAAAATAATTTTTAAGAGACATGCTTAAACTAGAAAGATAGACATAAGAACATTTTAAGAAAAAATCAGTTACATAAACTAGAAAGACATAAGAATGCAATTCAAGACTCTGAGAGATTATGCAATGTCGATGTGATAAAATTGCATTAAGATCTTCCAAGCTGAAAAAGATACAATGCAAAGATGCATGAATAATGACTGCATGCATCAAGGTGCATGTATGCCAAAGTATACAACAATGCAAGAGAATAAATGGATGCAAATACAAGCTAGGTAGTGAGTTTATATAGAACTTAAGAGAGGGGTGGGTGGAAAATCCAACCAATAGGAATCAACCACAAAAAGTGGATATGGACCACCAAAAGTGGATATGCCCACCAAAAGTGGAAAGTATGGACCACCAAAAGTGGAGGATGACACCAAGAGTGGAATGTGTTCCACCGTTTAAGGAAGGTGACACCACATACTTATCTCCTAGTAATAAACTCACTTTATCATCCTAAGCAAGCTTAATTAAGTGTAGGAAAAACCTAGGACTAAGGGAAAATAAATTAACCCACTAGGAAAATAAAATCTACACCAACAAAAGAGACACAATGCATCAAGGTATTAAAAACTAGGATGGAGCTATATCTAATGCAATGGACTTTGACTCTGCAAATAGATAGGAGAATCATGTTCATACTTGACATACAAAAACCTTGTTTGACCATGTGAAAGAATAAGCCACCAAAATAATGAGACCAACACACAAAAGGTATGAAGAACATGATATGTCCTAGTCATTGTTTTACTTGAGACTTCTTCACACACATAAGGAAAGTATTTGCCAAGGTCATATTACAAGAA
Organism: Sequoia sempervirens; assembly: GCA_007258455.2. Classification (NCBI taxonomy): domain Eukaryota; kingdom Viridiplantae; phylum Streptophyta; class Pinopsida; order Cupressales; family Cupressaceae; genus Sequoia; species Sequoia sempervirens. The sequence continues at coordinate 179,671,816 of VDFB02000015.1, forward strand.
TGTCCAACAAGCATAGAAAACAAAAGCAATGATCAATGCCTCATTCCTTTCTCTCTAAATCATTTTGATAGACATCATCAAGAGGTCATTGGAATGGACCAATAAGATAAATCATAAGAAAATATCAAAATGAACAAACAGTCAATGTTATTCATATCTCTTGCCAAATTGATATAATTAAGGTGATTTCCAATGATGATGTCCATTGTAGGAAAGATGTATCCATAAGACATGTTATCAAATGTTTAGCTAAAACTAACTATTTGATAGGTCATTTATACAAAAAATATTAACCAACATGTTTACTCATGATCAAGACTTAATATTTTACACTTTCAAGTTTATACTTCACTTATTGTCACACTTGTTTCTACTTGTGTTGCCAAAGTTTGAAGAAAACGATAGAATTATTAGGGAGGGGAGTTTATTGTAGGTGAAAGAGAAATGGGATGAGTGATTTTATTTTCTAGATATTTCAATGTTTTTGATGTTTTGACATGTTTTTGAGGATCCTTTTTTTTAACTTTTGAGATTATGTGAATGTTTAAGTTTTCAAAGAAATTTGATGTTTTTTTGGTATTTTGAATGTTTTTCTAATGTTTTGGGTTTTCAAGCTTTTTTCAATTTTTTTTGTACTTTCAAAGATTAGACCAAGGCCTAAGGGGAAACTAACATAATGCCTCAGGGGCTCATCAGTGACAACCTTTCCTATGTAAGCATAGAGACGATGTAGTTTGACTAACTCTAACCAGTAACCTTTTATTGATGGGATATGAACATTACTGAATTGTCAGTTTATTATGATGGACTCCTAAAGGAATTCCCTAATGCCTCAGGGGCTCATTGATAATGGCCTTGCCTACATAAGCACAGAGGAAAAATAGTTTGATAAGTGTTTTTGACCTTTTTTTAAATGTTTTAGACCTATTTAGAGGCTTTGAGATGATTTGGATGTTTTTTGGCATTTTTAACGATGTTATGGATGCTTTTGGATTTTGAAGTTACAAGTTTGAATTTTTTTTGGATTTTTGAACTATACAGATGTTTTGATGTTCTTTTTATTTTGAACTTTGCAAGATTTTGGATGTTTTTGGATTTTGATAATGTTTTGAATTTTTTTTGGGATTTTGATGTTGTTTTGAATTTTTTTAGATTTTGATAATGTTTTAGATGTTTTTGGGATTTTTGAGAACAACCTTAAGGGAATAACAAGAACCCAATCTGATGCCAACATAGGAAAATTCCCCTAGTATGATGTGAGAGACTACCTTGATATAGGTTGGACAAACTGACCTTATGGGTGTGCCAAGTAGTTCTAAAGGGGAACATGATACTTACTCAATATCCAACTATGATATGGATGCAGATGGATGAAGGAATAAATAGGGTAAATAGGATGAAGGGTGAGTGAGATGGATAGAGAATGAAAGATAAGTCAAAGAGCCAATGGTGGATGGGAGATGGAACTTATTTCCACAAGGCGCTCGTTTTCCATGTCTTCACCAAGGTACTTTCCCAAAGCACCACCAAAGTGGTTTTCACTAGAGGATAAATTTTCTCTTTACTCTTTTGATCCTTTTCCTTTTTTTTGGATTTTATTGTTTTTTGAATTTTTTGGATTTATACCCTTCAGGACCTAGGCATAAAACTTTTTAAGGTGTGTTCTATTGATTGGCTCCTTCAAGGGTTCTCCTTCAGGGGTTGACAGTTGATAAGCTCTAATACCATAGTTAGTTGTAACAATGAATGGTCCTAATTAGTTAGGCTCAAACTTCCCTTTTCTATCTTGATCTAATATGTTCTTTTGGTTCTCTTTTAGGAAAATGTATCCCACCTAGAAGCATCAACTCTTGATCTTCTTGTTTTAGCTCCTTCTAATTTAGTTTTGATATGCTTGCAAGTGATTCAAAGCTTCAAGGCAATGATCATCCAATAGCTCTAGCTCATTCAATCTAGAAACTATATTCTTCATCAATGATGAGATTTTACAATGACACTCTTAGTGATGGGAGCTCAACCTCAATAGGTAGAATGGCTTTGGTTCCATAAACGAGGGAGTAGGGTGTGGCACCTATAGGTGTGTAGATACTAGTTCAATAGGCCCATAAGGTAGGGTTCAATTGGAGATTCCAATTATGACCATCTTCATTAACTATCTTTTTAAAGATCTTTAGGATAGTTTTGTTATAAGCCTTGGCATGACTATTTCCTTGGGGATAGTATGGAATGGAAAATCAATGTTGGATATTAAATCTTTGGTATAGCTACAAACATTCTAGTTATTGAAGGTGTTCCATTGTATATGATAAGGGCTTGAGGAATACCATAATGGTAGATGAGATAGTTTAGGATGAATTTAGATATCTTCGTTCTTGTGATATAGGTCATGGGTATCACTTCAATCCACTTTATGAAGTACTCAGTGGCTATAATGATAAATTTATGATAGTTGGATGAGGTGGGGATGATTTTTCCTAAGGTCAAGTCTCCACTATGAGAAAGGCCAAGGTGTAGTGGTTGGCCTAAGTTCTTAATCCGATGCATGAATGAGGTCCCTATGCTGTTGACATTGCAAACACTTATTAAAAAACTAATTAGCTTCCTATTCCATGGTAGGCCAATAATATTATGTCCTCAACAATTTCTTAGCCAAGTTTATACCACTCGAATGTGACCCACAAATGCCTTTGTGTGCTTCTTTAAATGCAGTAAAAGATTCCTCTTGGTTAAGAAATCACAATAATGTTCCTTTGAGACTTCATCAATAAAGGGTATCACCAAAAAGGATAAATCAGGATGCTCTCCTGAAAAATTCTTTCTAAGGTTCAAAGTAAGGTCATATGGGAGGATACCTTTATGTAGGTAAGTGAATATATCATGATACCATGGGTAACCAAGACCAATAATTTCACACATGAATTTGGATTTGGGTACCTCAAAAGCTAGTATGAGAAGTTTCTCAATGAGGAATTCACATTTTAAAATTTTGAGAGGTATAACTAGCAAGGACTCAATAGTAGCCATAGCATCCTCTGCTCAATTGTTGATCCTTGGTATCTTCTCAAACATTATGTCAATGAAATAATATTTGATAATTTCCACCATATTCTTATAGGGCATGAGCTTGTCATCCTTGGTCTAGTAGTCATCATTAGCATGGTTCACAATTAGGTGTGAATCCCCATAGACTTTCAATTCCTATATTTTCCATTGTACTATGATCCTCAATCTTGTGATAAAGGCCTTATACTCAACTATGTTATTAGTGCATGGGGAAGCTAACTAGTATGACTTAGGGATGTAATCACCTTGTGGGGTGATGAAAAGGATACCTACTCCAAATCCATGTTGTGTGTACGAACCATCAAAATATAACTTCCACTGCTCTATCATGCTAAGGACAAATACTAATTCATCAAGAAATTTAGACACCAACGATTTCTCTATGTAGATAGGTTCCTTTTCTAGTTGATTTGTGATAACCTACTCCATGATATCCTTTTGATCCACATACTCTATGTTAAATTCTATGAATATCATTACCCACTTGGCTATATGTCTTGTGAGAGTAGCTTTGGATAGAAAATATTTCAATGGGTCCACCTTAGAGATGAGATTTACCTTGTGAGAAAGCATGTAGTGTCTTAGTGTTTTGGAAGCAAACACCACTACTAAGAAAGCTTGTTTAATGGGTGAATAATTTAGCTCATGCCTAACCAAGGTTTTACTAATGTAGTAAATAGCTCTCTCCTTTCTTGTTTCATCATGTTGGGAAAGAAGAGAGCCTACGACCACTGAAGTGGATAAGATGTAAAGAATCAAGGGTTTACCTGCTATTGGTGGCATAAGGACAGGTGGTATTGCTAGATATTCCTTGAGTTTTTGAAATGCTTTTTCATAATTTGAGTCCCATTTGTAAGCTACACCCTTGTAGAGGAGATGAGAAAAAGGATGGCACTTGTCTGCTAATTATGAAATGAGTCTTCTGATGGACTAGAGTTTTCCCTATAAGCTATTGATTTTCTTGAGAGTTTGTGGTGTTTGTATATCCATGATTTCCTTGACCTTAGTTGGGTCCATGTCAATTCCTCTTCATGAAAAAATGTATCCCAAGAGATTGCTTGTGGTGACCCCAAAGACACACTTCTTAGGATTTAGTCATACCTCATACTCTTAAATTCTAACAAAGATTGTTCCTAACACATCCATATATCCCTTGTCAATTATTTAGCCAAGATGTTAGCTATATAATCCTCTAGAGTTTTGTGAATCATTTCGTGAAAAATTGAGGTCATTTCTCTTTGATAAGTGGCTCTTGCATTCTTAAGACCAAATGGCATCACATTCCAACAATACATTCCCCATGGACACATAAACATTGTTTTATGTTGATCTTCTTTGGCTATATGATCTTATTGTACCCTAAGAACCTATCCATGAGTGAAATCGTTTCATGTCTATCTATCAAATCCATAATGATGTTGATATTAGGTTAAGGAAAATTATCCTTGGTACATTCCTTCTTCAAGTCTCTAATTTTTTTGTGTATATCTTGATGCCCCCAATGGGTTTTGAGACTAGTACGAGGTTTGAAACCCACTCTAGATAATCTATCAGTCTAATAAACCCCATGCCAAGAAGCTTTTGTAACTCCACTTTGACCAATAATTCTATTTGTAGATGCATTTTTCTTAGCTTTTGGTTTACTAGTTTAGCTTGAGGATGAACTATAAGATGGTGAACAACTACTGTAGACACCTAAAAATGGCCTAGGCCTGCAAGCTTCATTTTTACCACTTTCGTCCTACCATAATTGTGACATTTAATTATGTCCTTGGTCCACATTCGACTATTGATTAAATAATTTATAATTATTTAATTAATTCATATCTTTGTTTTCTTCATGATTATTAAATAAATAAATTTTATTTATTTATTAAATACGTCATTAACTATCTAAGTCTTCCTTTAATTAAATAAATTTCTTAATTTATTTAATTTCCCTTTCTACATTTAATTATCCCCGATTATTAAATAAATGAATTACATTTATTTATTTAATACGTCACGCTTAATTAAATAAATTGATTAATTTATTTAATTAATTGATCTTATCTCTAAATTAAATAATTAAAATTAATTATTTAATTGCTAATTTCATATTCTTCTCATTTTAAATAAATTAAATTATTTAAAATGTCATGTCAATCTTAACTGTCAGTCCTTTTTGATAAATAATCTGAAAAAGATTATTTATTATCTCATAAAATCCATAATGTGAATTAATTTAATTCAAATTGGTAATTAATCTTCCAAAAATCAAGCAATCAGGCAGATTCTTGATTTTCCAAATCTTATCTTCAGTCCAAATCTTATCTCTTTGATTTTTCGAATCTTGCAAATCAGGCAATCTTATCTTCTTGATTTTTCAAAAATATTTATTTTCTAATTAATTTGTCTCATTTATTCTCCACTGTCGATCTATTTTTATTCCAACTGTTCGATTAAGGATTTTTCCTTAACCCTAATTAGGGATTCTTGGGTGTAATCTGGATCGTTCGTTTTAGGGTCTCATCACTAATTCATCTCGTTCGTCCGTTCGAAATGGCCTTTTCTATAAAATGCCATTTCCTTCTCATTTTTTAGACATGTTGAGATTTTACGTAATTACTATAGGCATTTACTTAGCTTCACATTTCATTGTCATAAGCAATTGTAGTATTTCATTATTGGCATTAGGTTTTAGGCATTTGATTAATATTGACATTTGCTTTAGACATAGACATAGGCATTGGCAATAGTCATAGGCATATCAAATCCTTCAAATCTTGTTGTAGGGCTTAGAAATTTAAGATTTCTCAAAGTACAAATATGAGGGCAACAATTCTAGCAAGCAAGAAGGTGTAACGAAGGTGAAGCATGGAAGATGGAGACTCTTGGTGATATATTTCCCTTTCGTTTTCATTTGATTTCCATTGTGCTTTGTTATATCATTGGATTTTTAATGTTATTTGTGCTAACCCATCTAACAAATATGATTTTCCCTTGATTACATTGGTGAACCTGACGTATTTGGACAAATAAAAAACCATTTTTGGAGTTGATTTCTTCTTGTTGCAGGGCTTGCTTGGTTTTTGTTGTAGGATTGGCATCATAGTGGACAAAGCCAAAGATTCAACCATAACTTGCAAATGGCTGTTTATTGGCTCATGAATTTTTTTTGCAGCTTGAGGACAATATCACGCACTCTCATTCCAAAAATCATATTTTTTGGATCTGTTTTTCATTTTTTATAATTATTTTTCTGTTTTTAATAAAAAATTAATTTCGGGAGAAAATAATCAAATTTTTCAAATATGTTTACATTTCTAGAAAGCTATTTTAATTTTAATAGGGGTCTACTCTTTAGTTTTTAAATTTGGATATGAAATTATGAGTCAAAAAATAGATCTTTTAAAATTGGTGTTTAACAAAGATTGGCTTATATCTCTCTCACGGTTGTAGATCTAATCACAATTTTTTTTTTGCAAATTTGGGATGACAGTAGACGACTCCAGTAAAAAAATCAAAATTTTTAAAGCTATTATGTATTTTTTATAATTTTTTTATGATTTTTCATAAAAAATTAATTCCAGGTGCAAAACAGCAAATTTTTTTGATTTATTTAAATTTTTGGAAACCTCTTGAGATTTTAGACAGGATTTATTTTCTATATTTTTCATTTTACTATCAATTTTTTTCTTTCTAAAAATCAGATTTGTTGTGTTACTAATATTTTCTTGTAGCATGTGGCGATCCTCTTTCATGTGTCAAAGACCATTACATACGAGACTACTAATATTCATTGTTTGCAGATTCACGTGTCAAAGAAGGAAGAAACAAACATTGTGCTTGTTTATTTCTAGATTAGCAAACATTTGTTTTGGTGCTTATAAAATGAAATCATATCTTTTATGCTTGATTGTGATTATGGAATGGTAGGTGAGTATGCTCTCACTTGGTGAAAACCTTGTGATCAGAAAACTAGACCCATTCTTTTTCTGTTATTTACCCTGACTTGGTACATCAGAGTATCCTCTCCCCTCGCGCTTTTGAGCGATCTTGGGTGTAAGAGAAATGGTTACCAACTCTAGAAATTGGGCCTGCCTGGGGATTTCATCACCCCAACGCTACTCAAACCAGCAACGGAGCTAAAGCCAAGCTACCCTTGACTGGTATATAAATGTAAACCTTAAGGGAAAACCTAAGGTTGCTTGTGCGGATGTGTCATACAGATGGAGTTGTACTCCCTTAAACCCTGTTGAGCTTAACCTCTTTAGGTTGGAGTGCCACCTTAATGGTGATTAATCTCTTACCCCATGTATGGCCACTCAAACGGGGGTCCCGAACTAAAAAAATATTGTGTAGTAAGCCAAAATCCTTCTATTTGCTAGCACAGCACCGGTCGGTGTGAAGGCATCCACACCTTCGCAATTTGTAGTAGAGGTGATCAGCTCGCCATGGGAGTTTCATGGGGGTTGGAAGCTTGGTTGGCCTGAGAAGAGAGTGCACTGTAAGGGGGAGCCCGTGCAACCAAGCTTCTGAATTCACATGCTACAAATATGCGGTTACGTGGAATCTAGTGACTATTGTCATGGCCTAACCTAGGATCGTGCTTATCTGATGTGTGTTTGGTTACTTTTCAAAACACTGTGTTTGTCAAGTGCTTTCTGGTTTCATCACAGTTCTAAACAAAACATTCAACACTAAAAGGTCAAACTGTCAACATTTTCATTTTTCAAACACAAACTCAGAAAATCAATTTACTGTCCTCAGCAAGTCTCTGTCAAAAATCATCTTGAAATTGCTCAAAGGTTGCACTATTTTTCCATCATCTTGCATTGACACCTTTAGGTATAGATTTTTCAATTGTCATTTCAGCCCTTAGGTGTCATAGTCATAGTCTTTTGACATTAGTTTGACCATAGGTTGTCATCTTCCATACCTTGGTTTAGGTTAACCTTGTCATACTTTGCAAAATCTTTACTTTCAAAATTCGATTACCCTTGGACTATGTCATCATTCTCCTAGTCATTGTCCTTTTGGTGAAATTTTTCCAACTCATTAGTCTAGTTCAGAAAATTCACTTGTCCTTTGTCATCCTTGTCATTTTCAAGTCCATTGGTATTTCCAATTAGAAAGAAACGATTGCGCTTAGAGTGCTTAGGTACTTCCTTTTGCCAAGTCACATTAGTCCTAGTTTGTATCTTGCATACCCTATTCTTGAAAATACAAAAATACTTGTCATCTTAAATCTTGCATTGGTAAAATTTGAGTCAACATTGTCATTTTAGGTCATCATCTTCCTTGCATTGTCATCCTTTATCCAAAAAAAAAAATCCAAAAAACATAGGCTAGTGTCATCCTTGCATTTACTTGTCATTCTCATCATCCTCATTTGAGCAAACCCTTTTACGGTTGAGACTAGGCTTCAAAGACAACAACAAATGGCAAACTTTGGACAAGATTCCAATCCCAACATCGACAATAACACTTATGACACAAACCAACATTGGACTTTTTCTGACCCATTTCACAACATGAACATTCAATCTTCCATGAACATGCCATCTTCATCACAAAAATTTTATGAACCATTCATACAAAGAGACCAAAATGGACAAGCATGTTGGAAAGACATAGAAGCTGCAGTGAAAAATCCTAATATATTCTCCTTTGCAAAAAAAATAGTCTTACATGACCCTCAAAGGTATCTGACCATGCTTTTGGATGAAGGGGCTAAATTACCACAAGGCTTTGACATAAATACTTTGCCACCTCCATCCGTCTACCCTCACCATCAACAGTCATTTGACACAAATCCTGCCATTAATTCGCAACAAACGTCCACTTATCACCCTTATCCTAACCTTGACAAGGGAAGCCAACTGTCCACTAGTCCATTCCAAACCTCCACGTCATATTCTGACCCTTCACCTATCAATCCCATCCAAGCCTACATCCCTTATCAACTATCTACCAACTCATGTCAAGTCCCCACATCATACCACACCAATCCAGTCGAAGTCTCCATGTCATATCCTTCTCCTTCAATAATTAATCTAGTCCAAGACTCCATGACATATTCAGTCCAAGATCCCATGTCATATCCTAGTCCTTCACATACTAGTCCAGTCCAAGTTCCCACGTCCTATCCTAGTCCTTTGGTCATTAATCCTTTTCAAGTCACCCCCTCACAAGCCACATCTAGTCATGAAAATTCTATCATAGTCCAAAGTCAAATCCCATTTAATAAACTTGAGGATACATGTCAAAATGAAAGCCCAAAGCATAACCTTATAATGTCACCCTCATGTCAAGAACAAGGTAGTCCATCCCATGACCCTATCTTAAACTCCATTCAGGAGTCCCTCAAGACAATCATGACATCCAAAACACACCTATCCATGACAACCCCATCTTTGAACAAGACCCTACCATTGACCAAGAAGTCCAAATCCATGACAACCTCATTTTTGACCAAGACCCTATTGTTGACCAAGAAGTCCAAAACGATCCACTCGACCTTTACGCCATTTATGATCAAATACTTTTCAATCCTATACAGGCCTCGACTATTGACAGTTTCCAAAATGAGACACTTGCCTCCATGGGACACATAGACGATATTCCTCAAGCACAAGAGTATTCCAATATGGACATATTTGAAAATAATCAAGCTATAGCTGAATTTACTGGACTCTATAACACTGACCATAATGATGGCTTCGACATTTCTTTGGAAGCACCAACAGAATCGGCTAAACCTAACATGTCACAAGATCAAACCAAAGATATCAGTCAGGAATATGTCCAACAAGACAATGAAGCTAAGACACTTTATCACTTAGGGTCATCTATCTTTGTCAGAGCAGGCTTTCTCGCAGATGAAAATATTACAAGTGATAGTATCCACATACCTAATGATGGGTTAGCATCTTGCTTTCAAAACAACAAATACCCCATCGCAAATAGAATCTATCAAAGAATGCAATATCAAGGAAAAGGACTAGGCATACATGAGCAAGGCATTATAGAACCAATACAACTTCAGGCAAATTACACACATCAAGGTCTTGGCTATTCTTCAGACAGCAAATCAAACAATGTCAGTGGTACCTCCTCAATACTGGGGGCAACTTTGTCAGATACAAACATCAAAATGGAATCCATGAAAAATCTTTGTCATAAGATTGCTGCCAACACCCCCTCCACCCACACCATGAACCGTCATTCTATCATGAATCAACCTCCCCTTTGGGACCAACAAAAACAAAATTTTTACAAATCAAAAGATCAAAATCAAATGTCAAAGGCCATCAAATCAGACAAAAAGACAAGTGGACAAATGAAATTAAAATGGATCCCAAAGGAAAGTGAATCAAGCAAAGAAAATATGTCAAAAGAAAAAGTCAATCACAATGTGGAGCCACAATACAAAAGGACTCCCACATATAACACATGTCCACCTCCTTCAAAATGGTCATCAATCAAGACATATAAAAGTGTTGGTTCCAAATACCATCCCTCCAAAATCCGTCATCCACCATCCCAAGTTTGGAGAATGAAAAGTGATTCGTCCAAACGTCCAAACAACCTTTCCACGTCCACCATCATTCGTCATAATCCTACATCTCACCTAAAGTCCAAAAATCCTACATCACAAATCCGTCACATCTTGGCAGCAACTCTTTACCACAAGGACTCTCATGGCACTCTATCACGATGTGCGTATTCTGAAAATGCCAACTCTAGTATCAAAAAGGACCACAATGACATCGATCAGTTGTATAAAAGTGCTACGATCCTGACAAGACAACTACTTCAGATAGGACATTATTGGCATATCATGGCACCAGCCTCTACATCAGCACCATCAGTGGATTCAGAACAGTCAGTGGTTATCTAAAGCATCCAGGCTATCCACAAAATTAGAAATACAAAAAATCAAAAATCAAAAATCAAAATCAAAAATCATCACCCCGATGAAAAACCTCCAAATAGGCGCCTTGGTGACACCAAAAATCAAAAATTCAAAAAATAGTAAAGAGAAAAATTTCATCCAATGGTGAAAACCTGGCAAACAGGCTCCCTGGATAAGTACCATGATGAAAACCTAGCAAACAGGCGTCATGTGTAAAATAAATCGTCTATGTGGACTCTTACACTTGGGGGCAAGTCGTCTCATTTCCCATGCCTTCCTCATGACATTGACATCCATCTAAGCCCTATCATTTCCGTCCATTTTCCCACCTACCTTGGTCTTGACATAAAATTTGCACACATAAATCATGCTTTGGGAAACCTTGTGACATGTCTATCCTTCGGTCATACACGATTCATGAAACATCATGTCATTGACTGTCATAGTCTTATTGTCCTTATATGACATAGCCCTTGAAAATCATATAACATTCCCTTAGTCTCATGTCTCCCGTCTTTTATCAAGGCCGCCTCTCATCCTTTCATGTATGTCACCTATCTTGGCTTTCCCTTGTCAAATGGTTTAAGGATAATCATCATCCCATCTAGTCCTAATCAAGTCATTCCAAATGCAACGAGTCTAATCCATACAAGCACATTATCCAAAATTTTACTTGACTACATTCTTGGCCCAGCTGTAGACCTCCATACTTTTGTCACATTATCGTCATCATCCTCATGTTGTTTCAGGATACGTCCTTCCCACGTTAAACAACGTTGTCATCACCTATCAATTGGTATTTAGCTTGACTAGGGGCACAATCATGTTTGTCCTTGGATTCTCATGTGTAGGTATTAGTTTTTTGCATTTGTCATGATCCTCTTAAACGTCAAAATCCAAAAAAATCATAAAACGACAAAAAGACAAAAACATTGGCAAAAAGTCCTAAAAACAGACAAAAACATTGGCAAAAAGTCCTGAAAAGAAGACAAAAACATTGGAAAAAAGTCCTGAAAAAAGACAAAAACATTGGCAAAAAGTCCTGAAAAAAGACAAAAACATTGGCAAAAGTCTTGAAAAGACAAAAACATCGGCAAATAGTCCTGAAAAAAGAGACAAAAACATCGCAAAATGTCCTGAAAAAAGAGACAAAAACATCATAAAAAGTCCTGAGGAAAGACCTAAAAATCGTAAAACGTCCTGAAGAAAACATTAAACAAAAATCAGTAGACTACTCGAAGAACATAAACATCTGGTCATTTCTGGTCAAAGTCAATCATGTCAAAACAATCTTCGTCATCTGTCTGAACTACGTTGTCTCTGCGCATTTGCTACGTAGGCAAGACTCATACTTGAGTCCCCAAGACATTAGGTCAGTCCTTTAGGTTTGTCAAAATAAAATCATGATGCAATCTTTGGTCATCAAGACAAAGTCATTGGTTGTGTCAAACTACGAGGTCTCTGAGTGTATGACGTAGGAAAGGCCATCTATCGATGAGCCCCCGAGGCCGCACTAGGTCAGTCCATTAGGGTTTATGACACTACATTGGCACACACATCAAAAATATTCAATCAATTTCCACATGGGAAAACTCCTGAAACAAAGTAAAACAATCATTTATTCAGCATGGCAATCTCATCGGCATATAGTCAAACACAAGTCAAACTTAGTAAAAAACAAGTCAAATCATCATAAGCAGGTCAAACTGTCAAAATTTAGTTAGTCTTCAGATGAGTCCTTCTGAACGATAACCTATGTCATTTACACCTTAGGATGTGTCCTTCCTAGGCATCGTCATTGTCATTCGAAATTTTGAGTGATCCTCTTGACACCTAAAGATCACTCTTCGTGACATCAGTATTCTTCAGATGTGTCCTTCTGAAGAACCAACTCTGTCATTTATGCCTTAGGATGTGTCCTTCGTAGGCATCATCATTATTCTGAGGGACCCCTAATGACCATTAGGGATTGAATCCTCTCGACATCGGCATTATTCAGGATGTGTCCTTCCTGAATTCACCAAGTCTCGACATTTTCCAAGATCAATAAAAACTTTAAACATTTTTGACATCTCCACATCATCGAACATGGCATCTTGACATCAGAACAATGGATATCCAGACGCACTTGGAAAACACTTGACAAATTGTCTTTTTGATCTTTTATCATGTTATTAGTTTTTCAGCGAGATCCCACTAATCAGGATTTAGAGAAGCAGCGACGTATCATGTCAATTGACACGCATGACTACTAGTTTCTCAACGAGGTCCTGATTTTGGGATTTAGAAAAACAACAACATATCATGGTAAGGACTCTTTCTTTTTGTATTTTGACAATCATGCTACTAGTTTCTCAAGGATGTCCTGGAAATAGGATTTAGAGAAGTAGCGACATTTCATGATCTGTCCTTGTCTTTTTCTGCTTGTGGTTGATTATGACAACAAGACTGGGGCAATCACGCTCATAGTAGGAGTCATGATCATCCTTGTCTATGACTGTTTGTCTTACGTGATGGTACAACCTTGCACACCTTGATCTATGTCATATCATGGTGTTTCTTGGCCATCACAACAATCTGCCCAATGACGATTAAGAGCAATAAATATTAAAGTCCTATGGCAATGTTTTGAAGGATTTGGTCTAGGAACTAACATGCATTTTCTTTAGTCTTGTCATCTTCTCTCACTCATCTCATATAAGCATTGCATCCATATCATCATCCATATCTTTTGCACTAACATTTCTTTGTCTCTTCATATTCTAGTCTTCTATCCATTTCGAGAGCACACCCATGTTCTTGAACCTGTCTGTCCTCTCGAGGGGGCATACCGATACCCTCCTCGCATTCTTCCTCATCTTATTTTGCACTGGGGCATTTTTTCACTTATTTTCTTTGTCACAATGCGACATGCTACATTATGACAAAGAGGGGCAAAATGTAGACACCTAAAAATGACCTAGGCCTGCAAGCTTCATTTTTACCACTTTCGTCCTACCATAATTGTGACATTTAATTATGTCCTTGGTCCACATTCACTATTGATTAAATAATTTATAATTATTTAATTAATTCATATCTTTGTTTTCTTCATGATTATTAAATAAATAAATTTTATTTATTTATTAAATACATCATTAACTATCTAAGTCTTCCTTTAATTAAATAAATTTCTTAATTTATTTAATTTCCCTTTCTACATTTAATTATCCCCGATTATTAAATAAATGAATTACATTTATTTATTTAATACGTCACTGATTGGCTTAATTAAATAAATTGATTAATTTATTTAATTAATTGGTCTTATCTCCTAAATTAAATAATTAAAATTAATTATTTAATTGCTAATTTCATATTCTTCTCATTTTAAATAAATTAAATTATTTAAAATGTCATGTCAATCTTAACTGTCAGTCCTTTTTGATAAATAATCTGAAAAAGATTATTTATTATCTCATAAAATCCATAATGTGAATTAATTTAATTCAAATTGGTAATTAATCTTCCAAAATCAAGTAATCGGGTGATTCTTGATTTTCCAAATCTTATCTTCAGTCAAATCTTATCTCTTTGATTTTTCGAATCTTGCAAATCAGGCAATCTTATCTTCTTGATTTTTCGAAAATCTTTATTTTCTAATTAATTTGTCTCATTTATTCTCCACCGTCGATCTATTTTTATTCCAACCGTTCGATTAAGGATTTTTCCTTAACCCTAATTAGGGATTCTTGGGTGTAATCTGGATCGTTCGTTTTTGGGTCTCATCACTAATTCATCTCGTCCGTCTGTTTGAAATGTCCTTTTCTATAAAATGCCATTTCCTTCTCATTTTTCAGACATGTTGAGATTTTACATAATTACTATAGGCATTTACTTAGCTTCACATTTCATTGTCATAAGCAATTGTAGTATTTCATTATTGGCATTAGGTTTTAGGCATTTGATTAATATTGACATTTGCTTTAGACATAGACATAGGCATTGGCAATAGTCATAGGCATATCAAATCCTTCAAATCTTGTTGGAGGGCTTAGGCATTTAAGATTGCTCAAAGTACAAATATGAGGGCAACAATTCCAGCAAGCAAGAAGGTGTAACGAAGGTGAAGCATGGAAGATGGAGACTCTTGGTGATATATTTCCCTTTCGTTTTCATTTGATTTCCATTGTGCTTCGTTATATCATTGGATTTTTAATGTTATTTGTGCTAACCCATCTAACAAATATGATTTTCCCTTGATTACAACTACTTTGGGATCAAGGCCCTGTTGGTTGTTTTTAATGAGCAACCAGGTTGGTCTCCTATTCTACCTATGGAGTAGCCATCTCCAGTCAAGGGCAGCTCGGAGGACTTGGACCAACTAACAAGATTCAGTCAAAGACTGAGATCTTCTGCACTTTAGGCTCTGCAGAACCAAGGCGGGTATACCCACACAATGCCTCAAATAAGACTAGACATTGCTTTTTATAGCAGATGATTCCTAATGCCAAGTATTGAGAACCTCAAATATGGCTAGATTCCCAGTAACACAATACTTGCAGCAACCAGGAGGTAGGGCAAGACATCAAACAAGATTGATTAAATAAAATGATTGATCTTGAGCAAGAAGACTAAAACCCTAAAGACAAATAGCATATATCATATTAGTGCCATATCCATTGGGCTAGGAGTCACAATAATCTACAAACAGAAGGAACCATTACTCTGGACATTAAAGTCTTTGCAAGATTATCCTTATTAGTCTCACAACTAGTGATCATATCTATAAGACTACTTATCAAATCCTCCTATCATACATATGAATCTCTGATATGATTAAAGCATTTAACTTATTCCTTGAATAAGAGCAACAACCAGAACAGACAGTAAAACGTTACATTAAAATGATTAAATAAGTGATCCTTGATCAACTTTCATTAACAATCCATACGCACAATACAAAGGAGAGACTTAAAGATCTCAATCTATACATTCAAATTCATACATGTGTCCAAGACCTCACAATTTACAGACTGTAACCCTAAACCTCAAAATCTGGTAAAAACCTAACTCTATGACTTAGTGCTCTTCTCTTCAGATTTTTGTTCTAACTTCTGGCCCCCTGACCCTTACAAATGATTCAGAAATTCCTTTTAAATAGCTCCAGAAATGCCATCCAGCTCAGAGCCACATCAGCGCCATGTCAAACCCTAATCACCATGTTCTTCAACTACTTCTCTGGCCTCATAAATTTCATTGGTTGGGTTGTTGTAGGAAAGACACTCCCGCAAGAAAGAAGCCAGGCAATCGATGTCAAATCCACCGCCAAATCCGTGCGTCCATACTCGAGCCATGTCATCCTTGTACCAGAGCCGCGTCGCCATGAATGCACCAGGCTTCTGGGGCAAACACAGAAACCCTAACAGTGGTCTAGTATGAAACTTGACCATTGATCATCATAGATCGAGCAGTCGCCTTTAAATCTTCATCGGACCGCTGAGACAAGTCCTCCATTAGATTTCACTGCATACTGGTCTTCAGACAAACATCAGGCACCTTTATCGCTCAAATTAAAACATCACCGTTCATCATCTGCATGTACGCATTGATGTTCCATTAGTAGCTCGGGCTTTAACGCACCGCGTGGAGAGGCTCATATCGGCGAGAGATAGCAGTGTCGGGAAGACCTCAAGGTGAAGAGAAATAGCTACAATGAAGAGCCAAGCATATTAGCCAGATAGAAGGAACTCGGGGAAACGTCTGGCCAAAGGAAACATGCTGCACTAAACACCCGTCAAAGTCAGCAGGAGATCACAATGTCGGCGAGACCATACAGCAAAATCCACATGTGACACTAAAAAACACCATAGATTCAGGGAGAGATGGCCAAGTCGGCCAGACATCATAGCGAAATCACAGTGTGTTATCGAAAGATATTTCCTCCATACAGTGTTGCCAAGACGATTCAAAACTCACACCGACAAAGACCACTTTATGTTCCATCGGCGAGACCGAAAGGTCACTCGCCAAAGACCCAAGCTCATACCGAAGAGATCTTTATACACCACTTAAGTCACTATGTCCTATAACTTCTTTCACTGATGAAATCACCTGCCAAATGTATGTCGCTGTAGCACACAATCATTGGTGAGAAGTCATGTAGACACTTCACTATTATACCAAGAAGACCCTTAGAAACTTGTTCACCGAGAGAAGATAAGACCTTCACCAAAAGCCACACATTGAATCACCATCGGCAAGACACGATGCCATCACTATGACATACACCAAAACACAAGTCTCCCCGAGGCATCAAGTCTTCCATCACCGATCAGTGTAGCAAGATGACATCGCTAAGACATCTCAACAAAAGGTACCACCCACGCCAAAAGCAAACCACAAGACACCATCGGCAAGACTTAACAGATTCGCCAAGAGATATATCGAGAGTTCCAAGTCCTGCCGAAGGGAAGTCACACCGAAGAGAAAAGGGGGCCACCACAGTCGGGAAGACAAGCGGGGATCGAGGAGACATCTCCCCGACACAAAGAACATAGGCCGACAAAGACTTCAAGGAGAGAACACGGAGTCGCCAAGATGTCACCCCGAACTGAAAGAGTCATGTCGAAGGCACAACGAAGGGTAGCAAAAAGGAACTCGGGGAAACCAAGGGGAGTCGGGAGGACCTCACCCCGAACGGGAACTGCTGAAAGGAAAGCCCATCGGTGAGACACAAAGGAGTTGGGGAGACATCTCCCCGACACAACCAACCTAGGCCGAAAAGAAAGAGAACCTCGGGGGACAGATAAGAGTCATTGAGAGGTTACACCGAAAGCTGAAAGTCACAGTGAAGAAGAAGCGGGGCCAGTAAAAATGGTAGCTATGGGTCGGTAATGAATGGAAAATGGGGCTTAGGGGAACCACTTAAGTTAGAATAAACTGGGCGGATAGGTCAATGAAACAAAAAGGAAAATGGGATGAGAACCAAACAGGGCCGGAGCCGGGACCAGGAAAGAGACAGGGAACAAAAGGAACAAAAGGGACCGGGGCCAAAAACTATCTCGCCCCCGCCAAAGAAAAGACCGCGGAGGCGGAGCCAGAACCGACACGAGAAAAAGAAGCCATGGGGCCGGAGCGAGACAAAACCTAAGACAGGAAACATGAAGAAGGTTCCAAAAATGATTCCCATCCCGATCCCGCCCGCGCCAAAGAAAATAAAACAAAAGACAAGCGAAGAGATAGAGGAAAAGAACCAGCGATCGCGGCAAGGCAGAAAGAAAAAGGAACACCAAACACATGGAATCGGGACCGAGATGGATGCGTGAACAAGAACTAGAACCTTAGAATTGGAGAAGTTCTAGTTCCCTTCAAGCATCCATTCTGCCCCCGATTCTGAAAGAAAAACCAAAGCAAGCAAAAGAGAAACGGGGACCGGAATAAAAACCCAAAAAAAAGAAAAGAGAAAAACCAGGAAACCCTAACACAGGCCGCCCCTTGTAGATCAAAACTAGCATGCTGGGCTCAACCCTTATGGGAGCCCATTTAACCCACGTGCTAAAATGAAAGACACCCCATAGCTAAAGTTTAGTCATGAAAAACCAGAGTACACAACTAGACAATGAGAAAACCAGAAATGGCACTAACAGGCCCAACATTTCTACATAATACCACACAAAATTTATCTTTCACTTTTTTAGGAAATCTACCAAGTTCTTTTGTTCTTCATCAAGGAGCGATTCTGCATAAAAGGTGATTTGTGGTGCCTTATTTGTTCCTACATTGACTCTATTGGACTTCTCAACAAGTACTAATGATTTTTCTTGATGTATCACACTATTATTAATATTGAATCCCTCATCCTTAGATGCCTTAGAGAGGTTTTCACCATTGGATACATCCTTCATTTTTACTTTTTTGTGATCCGAAAGTGCCCAAGTGTGGTTTTCACTTAGGGATTGAGACATGATTTTCATATTTTCCATTTTGTAACTAAGAGATTCAATCATTTCCCCATAGTATGCTTGCATATCCAATTCAATGTCAAAACCTACTTTGTGATCCCCAAATGGCACATGGTCTCAGAGCCCCATGAATTTGGAGTTTGAAAGATTATATAATAGTCAACCTCATTGGTCCAAGTTTATAATTTGGGGATAGATGAGTTCCAATTCAATGATTTGGCTAGTGGAAGTGAAGGATGTGGTGGTGATCATGAATATGGAAATGTCCTCAAATAGGTCTATGATATTGAGGGTAAAGTTAGTTATGGTATCGTTATGTGATGTAGGTAACCAAGAGGAATGTTTGACTCCCTTAACCGAAGCACCCTTACCAAGAAGGTTCACTTTACTCATGATAAATCCAAGACCAATATTTATAGGTCATTTTTGAAGAGCAAGAGGCTCTATCAAACCATTATTATTCTGAGCAATATTTTCATTAAATTGTTGTATCCCTAGCTTTTCATCAATTGAAGTCCTTTTTTGTCATCCTCCATTGGAAGAAGGGGTTTTGGTCTATTATCTTGATATAGAAATTCTAATACATTATCCTCACCAATATTTTTTTGTTCAAATCTCCCCACTTTGTGAAAGTGATAGATTCCATCTTGATTGTCTTTGTTACCTTGTCAATAGGTTGAGGCTTCTCATAGGATCTAGGAGAAAGAGGTAATTATCCAACTACAAAAGAGTCTTTTTTCAGGTTGTAGTCTCTACAACCATTTTCTTTGATTACTACCTTGATATTAGGGATGTTATGAAAGATAGGTGTCTTTGATTTAGAGGTGGAAGGTATGGTAGATGGGTCAATGAAAGAGGAGGTTATTAGTACTTCATCATTCTTAGGAACTTGTGGTACCCTGTAGTACTTCTCTTCTAGGTTCTTGTAATAGTAGAAGGGTTCAAGATCACCATGGATTGTGATTTCTCTATCTTCATAGGGAAACTTGATACATTGATGGTAAGTCAAAGCTATGGCCTATATGGCATGGATCCATGGATGACCAAGAAGGATATTGTATGGTAGGTTAAGGTCAAGAACTTGACAAGTGGCTTCTACAATTACAGGTCCTACTTGGATAGGGATTTTGATCGTTCCTTTAGAACTCCGTTCATTATCATCGTAGGCTCTAATGGTAACACATTTTTCCTTCTCAATAACATCCTCTAAATAGCCCAAGTTCTTGATCAACTGAATGGTACAAATGTTAATAAAAGCACCTCCATCCACCATGACTATTTTTACTTTATTTTTATGGATATAGACCTAAAGATGCAAAGCATGATTTGTGATAGTTGTGTTGGGAGGCCATGCTCAAAAAATGTGAGGAGATGAGGGGTAGTTATGTGCCTGACCATAGCTTGAAATTTTTTGGTATTAATATCATTAGGTATGGATGATGAATAAAAAGCTTTCTCTAAGATGTCCTTATGTGCAAGAGATATTTTAAATAACTCTAAGATAGATATTTTTTTGGGGGTCTTTTTCAATTGGTTCAAGAGGTTATAATCAGTGGGATTTGACATTAATGGAGCTCTAGGTTGTGATGTTGGTCCTTGGATGGTAACTTTACCTCTACATGTGGTGACTCCACACTCTGAACTAGGTCCTTTGATGGAGATGAATGATATATGATGGTCTCAAGTCGCTACCACATTGTTGTAAACATGACCTACATTATGGTAATCCTTCTCTTTTCCATTATCATTTCCCTTGCTATGGTTCAACATAGAATTATTGTATATATTAAGTTCTTGATTTCTAGGTTGTTGATCCAAACTTACCTCTTTGTTATCAATAAGATCTTGACTAACATTTTTCAGCTTCATGCAAGTTGATGTTTTATGTCCCTTGGTTTTGTGAAAGTAACAATGGTCCTCATCTTTATACCATGGAGGTTTTACTTGAGGCTCTTGATCATTCTTCTAATTAGTGAGCATGATGAGATTTGATTGTATCAAATTTTGCATCACCACTTCAATAGGTTCCCACAAAGGTGTGCATTTGCATCATTGAGGATAACTATTTCAAGGTGGTGGTCCTCTTTGAGGGCTCACATTATTGATTGTTTGTTGACTATTTTGTGGTTGTGTGTTTTGTTGTGTATTTTCTTGATGTGTAGTATTGATCACAACCTTCACATCAACCATGCCATCACTAGTAAAGTTCTTTTTTTTTCTCCCCATATATGGGATTTTTCATTGGAACTAGATGATGGATGATTTTCTTTGTATATTGGTTTTGCTCCTTGTGTGATGAAGGCTCTTTCAATGTTAATTCCCTTGTATATTAGTTCCTCATATGTTGACACACATTACATCTTCAATTGGAAGGCTAGATTAGTTTCTTTTGTTTCTAGAAATGATCTCTACAGTTTGTTTCTTTTTTGAAATTGGTCATATAAATTTTCTTTCTCTATGTCTCCATTGTTGTAAGAATGATGCAAATACTTTTCCCTTGATTTTCTTTAGGGTATAGAACTCCTCCAAGCTTACGTCCATATCAAGATTGGAGGAGAAATATGCCATAGATTGATCTATTATCTCTTGGAATGTCTTGATTCCTATAGGTAAGTGTGAGAACCACTTTATAGATTGGCCTCCCAAACTTCTTGTAAAGAGACACATCAAGTATGAATCATTGTATGCTACTTCCATGCATGCCACATATATTTCCCTAATGTGCTCCTTTGGATTTCCATGCCCTTTGTACTTTTCAAATTTAGGTATCTCAAATCTTGGAGGGAATGGTACCATTTTGATGTTATGATCAAATGGATATGGACACAAATCTTGCACTTTGTATGACTTTTTGGCTTTCCCTTCTTTGAGTATCTTGGATTTTCTATGTGAGTGCCATGATTTTTGAAGAAAGGTCCTCTTGAGTATTGTTCAATGGTGGAGCATAGGTGTTGTATTGTGGGATAGTATATGAATTATAAATCATATTTTGATATGATGGCATGTTGTTATATGTGTTATATGGTGTGAATTGTGGGTTGGTTTGATATTGTTTACTTTGAGGTGATGATGGTAGAGGTGTACCAAATTCTCCATATGAATTTTGATTGGATATGTTTTGTTGAGAAGTAGCATATTGTTGTTGTGAATTGTATTTCAAGCCTTGTTATTTTTATTATTATGCAAGAAATTGTTGTTGTTGGGTGTATTGTTGTTGATCTTTCAAAGTTTGTTGAGATTGTAAGGCTTGTTGAGCTTGCAAAGCTTGTTGAGCTTGTTGTTCTTGCAACGCTTGTTGGGATTGTTGTGCTTGCAAGGATTTTTTTTGTTCTTGCAAGGCTTGTTGTTGTGCAATAGCTTGTTGTTGGACTTTCCAAGCTTGTTGTCTTTGGGGGGATGGAATTATGTGTTGTGAAGGTGGAATGTTTGGATTCTTTGTGATGTATTGATTTTGTGGAATATGTGATAATTTTGGTGGAATGGTATTATGAGTATGGTGTGATGGATGAATTTTTTTATTTTGAAAAGCTTGGTATTTATTTTGTTGTGGAAGAAAATTTTTATTTTGAGACACATGATTTGGTAGATTTTGATTTGAGACACGTTGATTTTGATGTTGGGAAAATTTTCCTTGATGTTTTTGTGATATAATACCTTGCAAGATTTGATGTTGTGGGGGAAACACATGATTTTGTGAACCCATTTTATTTTGAAATGTTTGTTGTGATCCTTTATTTGGTACCAATTGATGTTGGGACATGGGTTTAAGATTTCCTTGATTTTGTGACAATGGATTGTAGGATATTGGTTGATGTTGTGATGTGTATTGAACACCTTGAGTTTGAGGTCCTAAATATTGTGATGCTTGAGGACCTTGTGGTTGTTGAGGTATCTTTTGAGAACCTTGCAGTGGTTGAACACCTTGAGGTGTTTGTTTTTTACTTTAAGGACCTTGTGATGTTTTATAACCTTAGGGTTGTTGAGGTATGTGTTGAGGACCTTGAGGTGGTTGAGGACCTTGAGGTGGTTGAACACCTTGAGGTTGTTATGATATGAGTTGTGATCCTTGATATTAATGTGATGTAAGTTGTGAACCTTGAGTTTTATGTGATGTAGGTTGTGAACCTTGAGGTAGATGTGATGTAATTTGTGAACCTTATATACTAGGAATAGCATAAAATGTGGGTATAACACTGGTGTTAGCATTTTGAATGCCTACATTTGTATAATTCCCTAGACCTTGAGGATTTCCATGTTGGATTGTGAGATTAGTTGCATCCACTCTAGTAGTTGAAAGTTGGCTTGGCACATGTAACAAATATGTTTTCAACATAGATTGAATGATGTTATGTACCAAAGGTGCATTTTCAGAAGATTGGCCCATGGATGCAACAATTGACAATGGTTGTTCCCTAAGTGTGTTCACATAAAATGTGGAAGGGAGTTTAACCCATTCTTTTGATAATGTATGCATGTATTGGGTGGGATTTAGTTTCACCATTATGTTAACAAGATGATGAACCTTATGTTCTTGTTGCATCTCAAGTATCTCATCTATGGTAAGTTCAAAAGGATTGTTTGTAACGTCTTCTATGGGAGCCCTTGTATCTTGTGATGTTTGATATGGTTGTGGGGGGTTATGTGGTGGAGTTGTGAAACCCCTAGGATAAAACTCTTGCACTCCAAGGTTTTGTTCATTTGTGTCACTCATGATAGGTAAATTTGGGTTGTGATCTTATTATGACCATAAAACTTGTATCAACCTTTGGTGTTGTATGATGTGATAGGTATTTTCAAAATTATTAGGTTGATTCAAATTTTCCTAAAAGAGACCCTATAATGGGTTTAGGACCAATGATGATGTGAGTGATGTGATGAAGCAATGAATGATGTGAAACTCTCAATTTTGAAGCAAATCTAGACTCAAGTTTTTGATGTGTGTTTGATGTTCATGTTGATGAACTTGCCAATATTAGGAGTATACTTGTGACTCTAAGATAATTTTGTCTAAAATATGTGTGCTAGTCCAACTAGATGTATGAAAATATATATGTTTCCAAACATGTAACCAAACTAGATGAGGTTGATGAAAACTTAGTCTAAGGGATTTGTTTACCAAAAATTTGAGTTGTCTGTGCGATAGAATGTTTGAATGGTTTGATGTTGATGCTTGATTTGATTGATCCTAATGTGATACCTAAGAGGAAATTTTAATAAGACCAAGGTGTTTAAAAACATGCATTTATGTTTGAGTGTTTTGAAAACCTAGAAGACCAAATGATTTTGATGAAGGACTTTTGTATGATGTTTTAATGTGTGATACCCAAATTATTTTTGATAAAAACAAATTTAAGTATGAATTTTATTCTTTTTCTTTGTTTGAGACCAAGTAACTGAATCTTTTTGAATCAAGTAACCAAGGGACACCTACTTTGTGGGTTCAATTCTTAAAATCTAATTTAACATGAATTTGTTTACCACATAAAAGTATTGATTAAGAATTGTTTAAGACTAAGATTTCTACAACCAAGAAAAAAATTTCCACATGTTGGAGCCTAAAATTTCATGCAAATTTTGGCAAAATTTTAGGTTCCCATGATGAAAAATTGGATTTCAACACTTAGAAGTACAACTGAAAAATCTGCTCAAATGGCCCACTTTGAAAAATCATAACTGGAAGCTCATTTAGTTTCATGCAAAACCACCTTGCAAGTGCATTCATCTACCATATGTGAGTGTGCATGCCAATTTTTAGCTTCATACGATTATTTTTGACAAGGTTTCAAAAGTTCAAGATGAAGGGTTCTGCAAAGGTTTGTTGTCGACATAGTAAAAATTGTTAAAATGATCAACTTTGGAAGGCAGTACTAAGTAACCAAAAGAGTTTCATTACAAACTGATTGGTGCCTTTTGCAATGTCTAGAAAATGTAGAAAGAAATAGATCAGAGCAAACATGCAATACAAATCTAAATGCAATCTAAGCTATATCAACAAAGTACAAAGGAATTCAAAACATAAATAAAGAAACAATCTCACCCAATCTACATTCTTCCATGATTTATATCCGTTGTCCTTCTCCATTTTGCTTGTAGTAGTATAATTTCCCTCACATTTTCAAAGGTTCGTGCAAGTATAGCCAATGATAGTAATTTAGCAAAACATTGAAGATTCAAGATAGTTTCTCTAAAAAGTCATAAGATTTCGAAAAAGATTGGAATGATGAAGACCAAATCAATTTATAGAAAATTGATTATTTGAACGACATGCTAGGATTGAAAGATAAACGAATAGTTGAGATTGACTTATTAGACATGCATTATGATAATTGTCAATAGTGACACGAGTGATACAAATTAGAAATAGAATTAAAGATTAAATAAATGATTTAATCTTCCAGTTTGGTATTTGAAAACAAAAGAAATATCTTTGCATGAAAAAGATGAAGATGGATTAAAGAAACTCTTGTTCGAATGCACGCACAAGGTTTAATTAATTAAATAGAAATTGTGTGTGGTAAATGTTAGTATCAAAATAAGATAATAAAAACACACCAATGCAACATTAAGCTAAAGAAAGCTAAATAGAATGAAATCAAAGAAATCAAATAGAGCTTCTTCAGAATCATTCCATTGTCCTCTATCTCTAGTGATTTGCTTGAAGCTGCTGCTAAGAGATTGTGTAAGCAAAGCTTCTCAGAATGGCAACCTGCAGAATGAGTATGCAAAGGGAGAGTACTTCTCTATCCTATATGCTGGTGGAGTGAAATGTTGGTATATGGATATGCACAGGGGCTGTAGATTATGCACAGGGGCTGTGGATTATGGATGCTATTGAAACTAAGCTATGAGAATGATAGGCCATGATATGGATTGCTAATATACTAAACTATGCTATGCTATGATTCTAGAGGCTATGGATGTTGAAAGGCTATGCTATTGCAATTTGGCTATAGTTTTCCTGTATGAAAGCTTCTTCTCTTTTTCAGAGACCCAGTAGTCCCTTTTATAGATTTTTATAGGCAAGAGCCTGGCTAACAAAGATCAATGGCTATGAGATTGTCTGGTAATTTTGAATGGTGAGTGATGGAGAGGTTGAGAGGAAGATGGAAGATGTTGGGAGGTTAGAGAGAAGAATGGTGGCTTGTCTTCAACCCATGGAAACAACTTTGCTCAGAAACAGAGAAATTAATTTTCTATTTTGAAGTTGTTTCACGGTTGTTGTTGATAATCCAATATTAAATAAATAAATTTAATTAATTTTGTGTGAGTTTAATATTTGATTTTAGGACTATAGAAGATTTAATTAAATATTTGGAATATTTAATTGCGATGTGACTTTAGAAGAATTAATTAAATATTTGGAATATTTAATTGTGAATGGAATTTAGAAGAATTAATTAAATATTTTGGAATATCTAATTGTGAATGGAATTTAGAAGAATTAATTAAATATTTTGGAATATCTAATTGTGAATGGAATTTTGAGGATTTTAGAATAGAAGAATACTTAATCTTTATTTGAATAAAATATTCAAGCCAAGATTATATGATAATTAATATAAATAAATCATAATGTTTATTTAATTAATTAAGAAATGGATAAGAAAAGTGATTAAATAAATTTATTTATTTATTTAATCAAAATGAAAGAATGAACAATATAAATAAATTATTTAGATTTATTTATACAGATTGAATTCAAAGATTTAATTAAATATTAAAAATATTTAATTAATTACCAAACTATTGTGATGTGACCATTTTAGATGTATACAGGAATATTTAATTAATCCCATGTACATGCAAATGAGTTAGAATTGGATGATTGAATGATTTGACGAAGAGATTACTCGAGAACGCCACTCAGACATTAAATCAAGAGTTAACTGAGCGATTTGAATAGATCTTTGAGTCGAGTAAAAGTGAATACTTAGATAACTCACACAATTATCTAAATATAGAGGAATGCGTTAAAATAGAATTCATGAATTAAATAATTCATTTAATTCAAGATTTGATATTTGAAGAATAATTAAGTAAACACGATTTATTTAATTAAATGATGAAGGGGTTTAAATGAATAATTAAATAAATAAAAGAATTTATTTAATTATACTTGAAATATGATAAAGGTAAATTAAATAGGAATTTATTTAATTTGACAAGAAGGATAAAGTTAATTAGTAACATAATTAAATAAAAAGAGTTTATTTAATTAATCAGATGGAATAAAGAAAAGTGTGAATTAATTAAATAACTAAGATTATTTAATTAATAGAAGAATTAACAGACTATAGAGAATAATTAAATAATTGACATTATTTAATCATGACCATGAAGAATATGAATTATGAAGAATATTGAAGTCGTAGGCTTAAACCAAATTTTGGTGTCTACATTTTCCCCTCTTTGATACAATGTCATTTTGGCGTTGTGTCAAAGAAAATTGATCAAAAATATGCCCCAATCATGCCCCAGTTTGAACAGGTGAAGGTATGCCCCCTTAGGAAAATTGACAAATTTTCGAAAAAGTTCAGAAAAATTTGGAAATGATCCTGATTAGTCCATTGGATAGCCAGAAATGCAGTGGAGTTGATAGAATTGAAGTCAGACATAGTACTGATGGGTACGGGTCGATTGAAGTTGGAAGTTGACGCAACCAGTAGAAAAGAATGCCACCAAAACCTTAGGTATATATAGAAATTGGGGTAAAAACCAATTGATTTTCACCCACCTAGCTTTGAGAATTGAGGATTTGCTCTGCACCCACAGTGACGATGTCTCATGTTCCGAACACCCACCATCGAGCTTACAAGATCTAAACCTTCAAGCGACCAGCCGACGCAGACCCCCCGATATGTACGTCAAACTTGACTTTTGAAAATTTTAATTTGTGCGTGTTTTTATGCATTGAATTTGAATTTTAAGTATGCATCACTTTATTATAACATCGCATGTGAATGCACAAACGACACATTTGTATGCAGATCAACGCATTTGAAATATTATGTAGATAGGTTAGCGTAGATTTTATGTGGTTCACCTCATTTGTAGTTTAGTTAAACGAATGTGTGATAGAACAACGCATATGTAGTTTAGTTATCCGCATATGTTTATTGTTCAACACATTTAATTTTACTTCAATGCATTCACATTTATTGCAACGTATTCGTATTTCACTTACGCAGTTGCAAATAATCATTATTTTCACAGACGCATTTGTTATCATGCATGCATATGCATTTTAAAGTTACGCATTTGACAAATAGTGATGCATATGTGTAATTAAATGATGCATTTGATTTTTATGCACTGCATATGTAAAATAACGACACATGTGCAAAAGAATGACGCATTTTCAAAATAATGATGCATTTGAATAGCAGTTAATTTAGTCATTTTGCACTAGAATAGATGTTTGATGCTGACATGAGGCATGTATAATGCCATTGCAGGTTGTGTTAGACACTATATATATGTGAGAGTCAAGACCTACGACCTTTCACTTCTGAGATAGCTTGTGGAGCACAGAGTGCATTTCCTATGGCACCTAGGTCTTCTTCATGTTACAGACATGCCCTAGATTCGAGCGAACCGGGGTTTATTGACAACACTGTGCGAGCAGCGGCACTCGTAGATGTCTTCCTTTCACCTACCTACTAGAGAGGCTATAGTTACTTTGGAGGATGTCTATAGGATCCTTAGAATTCCTATCAGAGGCACACAAGTGAGGTATGATACCCAGAGGGGTGTAGTTGAGATGTGCAGATACTACCTGCACGCAGACATCAAATAGTTAGGGTTCGACCACTATGAGATTAGGTGGTGTGTGTTGGCCCAGAGGTATAGGCAACTAGACTTTCTAGTGTGTACTTTGATAGGTGGCATAGTGCTTCCTGACCGTTGAGGTCATGGTTTTCCCATGGGTTGGGGGAGATGCTGGTAGGGATGCTAGAGAGACGTGAGGTATATGCATGGGGTCCCTGTCTCCTTGGCATGTTGTACTTTTATTTGCATGATATTTCCTACTGAGAGGCACATTCTATGAGTTGTGGTACCACACTCCTGATGGTATGGGCGTGGGAACACATTGCTATCTTTCAGCCACCAGTTACAGTTGATGTGCAGCATGGAGCTCCCTATGCCTTCCGCTATGCGGGGGCAAACACTCAGCACCACATGGGAGATATTGGGTACTTTAGGCATTCCATAGACACGATGGTTCAGTTTACATGGAGGCCATACTTGGGATGCGCAGAGTGGTCCGATGAGGATGAGCACTTTCCTTTTTGCTAGAAAATACAATACTTGATTGGGCGGACTATTTCACATGTCCACATTATAGAGTGTCACTTGACAGATCGTGTATTGTGGAAATTCAGAGAGGTGTAGGATGTGCTGAGAGGATGAGTAGAGTTTGTGAGGTCTTCGCGAGAGATCCCGCAGTGGGGTCCAAAGATTCCAGTGGCCACTGCGGAGGTAGACATTGATGCATTGCAAGCAATTCCTTGGGGATGGAGAGATGGTCTGGAAGACCCATGTACCACAGAGGATTATGATCAGTGGTGGGCTGTGCATAGGCCAATTCCCTTGACAGATCCAGATCAGCTGGTGCCAATAGAGCAGTGAGGGACAGGACCGTGTGGCAGAGGCAGAGGGCAAAGAGGTGGAGGAGGTCATGGTGATGGTGGAGATGGTTGACAAGGTGGTAGGAGAGGGAGACATGGACGGAGGGGATGAGGGCCACCATTGTCATTGATACGTGAGGAGGGATGGGGAGAGGAGGATGTGGCCATGCCAGATATTGGCAGAGGAGGGGAGGAGGTGGATGTTGAGATCAGCAGAGAGGAGGCCATTCCAGATATCCCTACAAAGGAGGAGGTAGAGATTGATGCCTTGGGTTTGCTAGGTGCCTACTAGGATGATGATGATCATGAGCGAGAGATCTGAGATAGGATCCTGGAGGATTTGGAGGATGAGGATGATGGTGTATCGAGGGTCAAATAGGTTGACACAAAGGCAGTTGATTCTGACACCGCCATACTTTGGGCCCAGATTGCATCCTTGGAGGAGTAGATGAGGGTTATGATGTCCAAGAGAGATTTGGCATAGATGGAGAGGGATAGGGCCATCATGGATAGAGATCAGGACATAGCTCAGAGGCATGAGATAGAGCAGAGATTCATAGAGATTAGAGCCTTGTGTACTCGGCCAGCAACTTCTTTTTCTAGAGAGTTAGTTAGAGCTAGAGAAAGGGCCACCTATTACAGGGATTTATATGAGACTGTATTTCCTCCAGAGAGATGGGCTCTAAGCTTTTTAGAGGCACACAGTGAGAGGTCTTAGATGAGGATCCACTCTAGGACATTGAGCACAGAGGGTGTGGAGTAGCGATGTAGATTAGGTCCATACGACAGGCCCCACTCAGGTCATAGGTCATCGGGTTCTTGACATCAGTCCTCTGCACACTCTAGCCATGACAGTAGTGGTTGTTTAGGATAGGGATACTTCTTGATATGTATCGAGACATTGTATTATGATTCTATAGCCTGCGGGCTTCCATGTTTATTGATACATTATGACATTGTGATGTGACACTGTTGAGTGATATATATATATAGCGATTCTCATGATATGCATTTCTATTTATTGATTATGCAGTTGTTTATTTATAAATGTGATGTTTATATGATATGCCTATGTGATGGATGATCATATCTATTTTATGATTTGTTTATGCAGCTAATGATATAATGTTGATTCTATATGATGTATGTAGTTTATAGTTATGAGATGCAATATGATGTTATATGTACAATGCATGCTACATGTGATGCTATACAAATGTAATGTGATGCATGTATTTACATTTGTTTTGTACATGGAATGCTTATGACATGTATTGTATGATGATGAATTTCTATTATGCCATGATGTCGTAGATATGATAAATGCCTATATGTATGTATTTTTCTAACATGTATGTGTATGCAGGATGACTTATATTGTTGTGTGTCACACGACTCCATCATAATGCAAGAAAGAAGAAATGTTAGTGTGGAAAGAAAGATTGAGAAATAATAAAAGAAATGAGATGGATGTTAGTACTAGCAATCTTTGATGTTTTGTTGTATCACAAAAGGTATTGCACTTTATCATCATTAGGTGGGACTAATACAAATGGAGAAAAACACCATGATATGACATAGATCAAGGTGTGCAAGGTCATCCACTTGTTAACAATAGACAGTCGCAGACAAGGATTGTCGTTAACTCATACTAAGGGCACGAGTTGCCCGTCTTTTTTTCAAGACAAACCACAGACAACAAACAAAAGAAAAGACGAGTCATGAGATGTCATTGCTCCTCTAAATCCTTCCTGGGACATCCTTGAGGAAACTAGTAACATGACTCAAAAATTAAAGTTAAAAGACAGTTGACAAAGAGCAGTCAAAGAAAACAGAATTTTGATACATCGTTGCTTCTCTAAATCCTTCATGGGACATCCTTGAGAAAGCTAATAACAAATTCCCGTCATAAAGTCAAATGACAAGATAAGATAAATAAGCCATAAAGTCAAAAATCTAGTAAAATATTTTCCAAAACTTGATCTATTTGTTTGATTTGTTTTGATTGATAGAGCCTGATTTTAGTAGATACACATATCGGATAAGACTGTGAGTCTGGTTTTGATGTTATGACTATCTGTATAAGGCATGACAAAACCTAGTTTCAGAAAGACATGTATCATATAAGATGTTGAGTCAAATGTCATTGATGTGATAACCTGTGTAAGGCTATGTTTGATTGTTTGACAATGTCAATATGCAGGAAGGACTCATCCTGTATAAGACATAGATTGTTTTGCTGATAGCTGTATTTAGGAAGGACCCATCCTGAACAAGATGCAGGTTGATTGTTGTGATGATGTTTGTTTCCAGGAAGGACACATCCTATAACAAACATTAGTTGATCTGTTTTGATTGTTTCGTTTGGCAAGTTGTTTGATTTGACTTAGAGAGATTGTTGACTTGTTCACCAGATTAATGCATGACTTGATATGACATGTTGATAATTGATTGTGTGATGACAAACCCTAAAGGACTGACCTAGTGCGGCCTCAGAGGCTCATCAATTGATGGCCTTGCCTATGTTATACACACAGAGACCTCGTAGCTCGACTTGACTTTGACTAAGAAGACTGACTACAAATAGAAGACATGTGTGAAAGTGAATGTGATGAACCCTAATGGAATGACCTAGTGCAGCCTCAAGGGCTCATCGATTGATGGCCTTGCCTATGTTATACATGCAGAGACCTCGTAGTTCGACATGACCAATGACCTTGTCATATAGACATATGGATTGAATCATGATTTTATGCAGACTAACCAAAATAGACTAACCTAATGCCTCGAGGGAACATTGGTAGACGGCCTTGCCTACGTCTAGCCACAGAGGCAACGTAGTTCAAAAAATGACAAAGACTAACAAATGCGACTGACTCTGACTCTATTTTTGGATTTTTGACATGTTTTGATTTTTTTGTCTTTTTGAAGTTTTCTGATGTTTTTTTGTTTTCTCAGGTCATTTTGTGATTTTTTTGGATTTTTCTATGGTTTTACGTCTTCAATACAACCAATGTAAGAATCGATATGATGCACATCAAGTGTTTGCCCCCGATTGAGTATAAGACCAATTGATATTGAATAGGGTAAAATGGGGGATATAAAATGCACTCGATGTCAATCATTCCAGGTTATGGGAAAGACTACCACTTATTATGAATGGTATATACAAGCGATGGATATGAAAGATAAGGGATATGTACAGGGATAGGTAGTATGTACAGGGATAAGGACTATGTATAGGGTAGTGGACTATGTACAAGGAAGTGGACTATGTACAAGGATAGGTAGTATGTATAGGGAAGTGGACTATGTACATGGATAGGCGATATGTACAGGAAGATGGACTATGTACAGGGATAGGGTGTATGTACAGGGATAGGTAGTATGTATGGGAAAGACTACCACTTATTATGAATGGTATATACAAGCGATGGATATGAAATATAAGGGATATGTATAGGGATAGGTAGTATGTATAGGGATAAGGACTATGTACAGGGTAGTGGACTATGTACAGGGAAGTGGACTATGTACAAGGTAGACTAGATTGTATAGGGAAGTGGACTATGTACAGGGATAGGGTGTATGTACAACGATATTCTAGATTAGAATAATAGTAGACAAAGGAGAAAAGTCAACTACACATGGCGCCTGTTTGCCAGGTTTTTACCATGGTACCTATCCAAAGTGCCACCGAAGTGGTTTTCACTAGTGGATGAATTATTTGTCTTTACTATTGTCTGGATTATCTTTTTTTTTTTTTGGTATTACCAAGATGCCTGTTTGCCAAGTTTTCACCTTGGTAACGATTTTGTAATTTTCTAATTTTTTTGTATTTTTTCTAATTAAGACAAGGCTCTTAGAAGCTATGCATAGAACTTCTTCAGATGTAGACTATTGATTGGCGAGGACAATGGTTCCCCTTCAGGAGTAGAGAGTTGGTACGCTCCTAATCCAAAAGCTTTTGTAACAATATAAGGTCCTAACCAGTTTGGTTCGAACTTTCCTGGTTTCTCTCTTTCTACTTGATTCTTTGGGTTCTCCATTAAAACTAGGTCACCAATGTTAAAGTTTTTGTTCAAGACCTTCCTATTATAGCTACGACAAAGGCGATTCTGATATGCTTGGAGATGGTCTAATGCCTTTTGTCTTCACTCATCCAGGAATTCTAGCTCATGGAGTCTCGATACTCGGTACTCTTCATCATCAATGTGGCCTTTCAAGGATACCCTTAGGGAAGGAATCTCAACCTCAATAGGAAGAATAGCTTCACAACCAAATACTAGTGAATAGGGAGTGGCACCAATGGGAGTACAGATACTTGTGCGATAAGACCATAAGGTAGGATTAAGCTCTAAATGTCAGTCACGGCCAACATCATTGATAGTCTTCTTGAGGATTCTAATGATGGTTTTGTTAGATGCCTCTACTTGGCTGTTACCTTGTGGGTAGTATGGAGTGGAAAAGTGATGTTGAATATGAAATTCATCACACAAATGGTGGACTTCTTGATTCTTAAATGGGCGGCCATTATCGGTGATTATGGACTGAGGGACACCATACCGATAGATGATATAGTTCAGGATAAACTTAGAGATCTGTGTTCAAGTAATGTATGTCATAGGAATAGCTTCAATCCACTTCGTAAAATACTCAGTGGTAGTGATAATGAGTTTGTGGCCATTAGATGATGTGGGGTGGATCTTACCTATGAGGTCGAGTCCCCATTGGGCGAAGGGCCATGGTGACGTTATAGGATGAAGATCCTATGCTGGTGCATGTATCAAGTCTCCGTGAACTTGGCATTGGTGGCATTTTGTTACAAAGACATATGAGTCTTTTTCCATAGTAGGCCAATAATAACCCAGTCTCATAATCCTTTTGGCTAAGGTAGGACAGCTAGAATGGGAACCACATATTCCCTAATGCACCCCATGTGAGGTTGCTTGTTCTTTAGTAGAATCAATACATCTCAGTAGGGTATTATCTAAGGTGCATCTATATAGGGTGTCTCCGACGATGGTGTATTTGGCTGACTTGCGGAGGAATGTCCTACGTTGGTTGTTTGATAGGCCAGTGGGTATGACTTCGGCATGAAGGTAGTCATATATTTCTTTGTACCATGGGGAATCAAGACCAACAATGTCACACACCATTTCAGAATCTGGGATATCGTAGGCGGGGACCAAAAGCTGCTCTACCAAGAACTCAAACTTAGGCACGTTGTTAGGAATGTCGAGAAGTGATGCAATTGTAGCCATAGCGTCTGCTACCCTATTTAAAACATGAGGTATCTAATGAAATTTGACTTTGTCAAAGTACTCTTTAAAGCTATCATCCATGTGTTTATAGGGAGCAAGATTCTCATCCTTAGTCTCATAATCATCATTTACCTATCTGATTACTAGTTGAGAATCGCCATATACCCATAGACTCTTAATTTTCCAATTTACTGCCATACAAATCTAAATGCAATCTAAGTTATATCAACAAAGTACAAAGGAATTCAAAACGTAAATAAAGAAACAATCTCACCCAATCTACATTCTTCCATGATTTATCTCCATTTTCCTTCTCCGTTTCGCTTGTAGTAGTATAATTGCCCTCACATTTTCAAAGGTTCGTGCAAGTATAGCCTATGATAGTGATTTAGCAAAACATCGAAGATTCAAGATAGTTGCTCTAAAAAGTCACAAGATTTCGAGAGAGATTGGAATGATGAAGACCAGATCTATTTATAGAAAATTGATTATTTGAATGACAGGCCAGGATTGAAAGTTCAACGGACAGTTGAGATTGACTGATTAGACATGCATTATGATAACTGTCAGTAGTGACATGAGTGATACAAATTAAAAATAGAATTAACGATTAAATAAATGATTTAATCTTCCAGTTTGGTATTCGAAAACAGAAGAATTATCTTTGCATGACAAAGATGAAGATGGATTAAAGCAACTCTTGTTCGAATGCACACACAAGGTTTAATTAATTAAATAGGAAAATTTAATTAATCCGCATGTACATGCAAATGAGTTAGAACTGGATGATTGAATGATTTGACGAAGAGATTACTCGAGAACACCACTCAGACATTAAATCAAGAGTTAACTGAGCGATTTGAATAGATCTTTGAGTCGAGTAAAAGTGAATACTTAGATAACTCACACAATTATCTAAATATAGAGGAAAGCGTTAAAATAGAATTCATGAATTAAATAATTCATTTAATTCAAGATTTGATATTTGAAGAATAATTAAATAAACATGATTTATTTAATTAAATGATGAAGGGGTTTAAATGAATAATTAAATAAATAAAATAAATTACTTAATTATAGTTGAAATATGATAAAGGTAAATTAAATAGGAATTTATTTAATTTGACAAGAAGGATGAAGTTATTTAGTAACATAATTAAATAAAAAGTGTTTATTTAATTAATCAGATGGAATAAAGAAAAGTGTGAATTAATTAAATAACTAAGATTATTTAATTAATAGAAGAATTAACAGACTATAGAGAATAATTAAATAATTGACATTATTTAATCATGACCATGAAGAATACGAATTATGAAGAATATTGAAGTCGCAGGCTTAAACCAGATTTCGGTGTCTAGACCTTTGATTCTCTACACCAAAATCTACCTCCATGTCAATTTTCAGAGCTTCAAGACATCATTTGGTATTTTTTCAAAATCAATTCCAAATGGATTTTACTCAGTTGGAAGACTGCATTTCCAAAAAACTTTCAGAGAGGTCAACTTTGATACTTGATATTTTGCAAAGGAAGAAGATTAAAGAGAAACCATCTTACACATGTTCACCATGTATAAAAGAGCTAATATCCAAAGTTATAGCTTCCCAAAATCAGGTTTGATATTTTTTCAAAATGACATATTGTTGGGTTTCAATTGAGTTGGACAAGTGCAATTTTCAAAAAATGATGAATAAGCAACTTTAGGCATTAATAGTTTTCAGCCCAGATGAATTCATGCCAAACCATTTGATAAGAATACTCTCCTATCACAACTCAACATGTCTGTGCATTTTCATGGTCGTCAAAGGAGTTCTAGTATGCTTTTTAATTATTTTGCAACCGCTCTTGTGCTAGATTTGTTGCCCCAAAAAAGTTGCAAATTTTGAAATTCTAAGGATGACCCAGTTGGTTTTTTGGCCTCAAATGTCTCCAATTTCAATTTCTTGGATTATGAGGTCATTTGGTACATTATTTTAAAAATTCATTTTACTCACTACATGCTCTGATAGGGCTAGTTTACAAAGGAAGTACCTCGATTTGGCGAGTTCAAAATCTGTCAAAAACCCACTTCCAAAATAATTGATCATAGTCCCTTGCAAATTTTCATGGCTCCAGGATGCTTCGTGTGCCTGCAATGGAATTACTATGTTTTCCTAGCAACCAAAATTATTTTTTTTTCCTATGTGCTAAAGTTTGAGAGGCATAAATTTTAAAACATTTGATATGTTTTAAAATGAATTTGGGACATTTAAAAAAAAAACCTAAGTATTTCATTATTTTATAAAGTTTAAACTTTGTAAAATATATGAAAAAGCAATGAAGAGGTAGTGGGTGAACCCGAGACTGCATCACCGCCAGTGCAAAGCAAAATATGTGTGGTGTTGCGGTAAACCCCAAATATTTCCTGCAATCCCGCAGAGGAAAAATAAAGGAGGTGCGGTATAGCAGTGGAGTATGCAATGTGAAAGTGGATAAAATATATTGCAAATAAAAATATGGTGAACACTTTTACATTTCAAGAGCAAGATTTATTAAAATTAATTCTTGGAATATGTGCGCGAAAATGAGGTTTCTTAATATTCCCTACATTACCGCAAGGGGTCTCAAATCCATAAGTGGTTATGCGATAAAATGAAATTTTTGCAATGGATACGGTGAGGGTGAAACAAAATAAAAGACATTAATATATTTTACACGAGAGATCAAATATAAAATGGTTTATATTTAAATAAGGAATATATGCCGAAATCATAAAATGTCTTATTATGGTAAATATTTATACATCGAAAGAGAAAATCTAATGTGAAAATGATGGGAAGGTATTTCCCGCACTCTTGGAGGCAAACCCTAAATGTAGTGTGGGAAGGCGGTGAAAGTCTAATGTTAAAAGTTTTTAAAAAAACCAAAAATATAAGAGGTGCACAGGAAATAAAGCATGGATTACTTTTATTAAATATGAGGCATGAAATATTGCACTCGCAGGAGAGGAAAAAATAAAAATATAAAGTGAAATACTTTGCACATAAAGGTAATTATTTTACCCTAAGGATATTTTATTAATTGGGTGAAAATGCATACGGGTAAGAATGAAGTGCAAATCTCCAAACAAATGAAGAATGAAAATAATAAATCAAATTAGTCTCCATGAAGAGGCAAAAGAAAAGGAAGTTAAAAGGTGGGTAATTATTTTTACCCAAATTATATATTTAAAGGGTGAAAGAACAAATGTGAAGTTTCCAGCAAAAGAAGATTATTATTAAATTAATGAAGATGCAAAATGGAGAATAAAGTTAAAATATTTAATTTTCCAAAGGAAACTAATTAAATATTTTATTTTTTCGAGAATAATTAAATGAAGAGCTACACCGCAAAGAAGAGTCGCACCAGACAGATGATGTGAAGGGTTGTAACCCTAAAAGAACAATGTATATATGTAAGATGAAATAAAATCATCAAAGGGAAAGAAGAATCAGTAGGTTAGGTAGTTGGATAGGTTGGTTAGTTGCCTCAATAGAACATTATGTTGTATATTGTAAAATCTTTTAAAATTATATAATGGAGAAGAATGCATAAATTTGGTGATCCAATTATGATGTCAGTTGTTTGTTGAAATAATTGAAAATATTATCTGGTTGTCTCCAAGGTTGACATTTCCTTATTATTTAAATTGATTTATCAAGGATATTTTCAATTTATCAAAGCACATTTGCTACTATTGTGTGGTTAAGTTAACTGGCTCCTTCAAGGAAGGATTAAATTCTTTTAATTAATCACAATAATCTAGAAAAAGTCATTTGGATCAATAAGAAGAACTTGATAATTGCATCCTTGCATGTTTATGCCAGGCATAAACTCATAAAAGTGTCAAACAGTTAGAATTTTAACTAGAAATAGGACACACATATCATTTACCTCTTGACTCCATTAGCCCAACAGAAGTAGGCACTGGTCATTCCAATTCTATTTTAGAATTTTATAAAATCCTATTCAAACATTCACATCTCAAATTTTAGTAGGAGAAATCATTAAGCTTTCATCTATCCCACTCCCAATTTCCATTGTGGATAGATTGCTCAAGTAGGAAACATATAGTCTAAGTCTACCTCATTTGCATAGGTGCACCCACCTAGGTCTGGCAAAGCCTGAAGAGAAGAAGGTTCAAATATACCATTTGGCCTTGTTCATTAGCCTAAAACCTATCAAGAGCTTGGAAAGCCTCTTGTGGTTTCAAACTAGCATTTTTGAGACTTAACACCACAAAAGCTTGAAATTTTTGAAAAGAAAAGTGCTAAATCATAGTTCCCTAGGTTTACTTTGAAATAATGAGAAGATATGGGAAAATATACTAGGAAGCACACTGAGATATTTTTGATAAAAACACAATATACTTAGGTGCATGCAGTAGTATAGTATCCCTCAAGTGCACTCAATTATGTTTAAAGGGTTTGAAATTTTAGTCATGACCATGTTGATGTTTGTTTAAATTTTGAATGATAAGCGATGTTTTTACTGACTCAATAGGTGAGGGGTATATTTCACAAGCTTTCTTCCATAAAGCTTACTAAGCAAGGTTTGATAACACCAATCAAGCACATTCCTATTTACTCAAGTGGGTACATATCTTAAGTCAAGTATGCATAGTAAAATATCTAGCTTGAGTGTGTAATGCCCCGCTGTGAAACCCTAGAGGACAAAACTTGCATTGTGATATTTTAAACATTTTTTTTTTATGCAAAGTTGTGCAACGATACTAAACATAACTTAATTATCATCCTAAATCCCCTAGGGTGCACAACTGCACTACATATCTAACCAAAGTTCATACTACAATCCACATAACTTATTAAACATTAAATGAAAACATCACTAGGCATGTTATAGTTCACATTACAATTGAACATAAGTTTCAAGTGAATCATTCATTGCATAACATAAAAGATTAACTATCTTCTCTCATTCAATTAACAAGAACAAAGTCTTTGCTTACAAAATTCTTGCAACCGAGTGATACATCAATACAAATTACATTTACATTTATAAAATGATACCTCCTCGAACAAATGAGGAGTGCTATACAATATTACATGATACAATATAAGTTACAATGCATTACTAATACAATGATCTATCTTCCAAGAGTAGATGCAAAGCTGAAGATAATGGATCTGAAGGAACGCCACCTCATGAACATAAGGGAAACCCAATGGAGATGATGCACATTCCACCCTACCACGTGAATCCGAAGATTCACCCCCCGTGCTAGGAGGCGACAACGAGTCCCACCAACACTGACAAACTAAGACAACAAACTCGCAGGGCTGACAAAACAAAAATAACAAGAATAAACAACATTATCAACAAAAAACCGCTTCCAGAGGCAAACTGAAACAAGGGAATACAATGACACAAGGAAACTCAGTTGACGTAGGAGGAGTGTCACACATAATTTGTTATGGGTTACCCTGGCGTAACCTTCCTAGGCTACCGGACCCCCATCCTGGGTTACCCTGGCTACCTCTACCGACCGTCGAACCCCCATACAAACTATGCTTCTCATCTCAGCTCAAGCCTAAACAAGTGCTTGAACCGTGAGAGAGTCATCCTTTATCTTATTTAATGAGAACTACCAAAACCCCCTAATCAAATTTATCATATTATCACTTGTTTAAAACCCTCAGTGAGTTACCCTGGCACCCCTTTGTGTGCCAAACCCCCAACTGAGAGCCACTCCCCTATCGACAACCTTAAATAACTGAAAAAGAAAACATACCTGCTTGCACAACCCAAAACCCAAAGCAAGTCTCAAAGCGAGGAAAAATCCCTTTTCAAAAGGCCAACATATAGGTGGATACACCGTGCAAAACTAGAACACCTCAAGTTCACTTAAATATCCGTATTCATCTTAGGGTTAACAAAATTACCAACAAGGGACAACAAGAATACCAAAACAAGACAAATTTTTGCACGCCTCTAGAACCCTCACAACCATAAACACATAAAGAAATCCCACATAAGACATTCATACACAACCTCTAGTTACACAAATGTATTGACATAATAAAACTTAATATCATATCGTCTCAATATGGAAAAGTTCACAACTCAACTAATTCAAAGATGGGAAAAGAATATCCCTCTAAGGTCTATTTAAATTATCATAGACTAAAATATTCTAAAGTCATAGTCTAACTTTCTCTATTTTGGTAAATTCCCTCCTTTATTTATGACAAAATCTCATAACGTTTAAACAAGATGACTTTCCTAATGTTTTCTTTTACACTCCTTTATGTACATTTACATATACACATACATACTTATATATATATATATAAATTGAAGTATATGTTTATAGGAAAAATATAAGTGTATAAATATTCATGAGTAC
Source organism: Sequoia sempervirens (assembly GCA_007258455.2). Lineage (NCBI taxonomy): Eukaryota > Viridiplantae > Streptophyta > Pinopsida > Cupressales > Cupressaceae > Sequoia > Sequoia sempervirens. Next base: position 179,713,000 of record VDFB02000015.1, read on the forward strand.
TATTTTCTTTTTTCGAATGAATAAAAAGAATAAAAGATCTGTTATAAACTTTTTAATAAAAATACTGAGTTTTCAGCTTAATTTGAAGATCTGAATACAGGGTATTATCTATTAATGAGGTGAAGTTCCATTTCATTTTACAAGAGTCAATTTATCCCTACAACTGTTAGTTAACACTAATATTATATATTTATGACTAAATACTTGCGGTATCTCATAGTCAAATGTTATGTAACTGTTATAACAGCCATAAACAACCAGAAAACAAACGCATGCACAGCATGAACACCACCAATCATATATATTGAACAATGGAGGAATCCACTAGTAGAATTTGGAAAATAAATGACTACATGACTAAAAATTTTAGTCACGTGACTAAAAATTTTAGTCACGTGACTAAAATTTTTAGTCACATGACTAACACTAATAGAATTTGAAAAATAAATGACTAATTTGGTCATTTATAAGTGACTAATTTGGTCATCGGGTAGCATCACAACTAAATGACAAAATAAATGACTAAATAAATGACTAATATCAGACAAATAAAAATGACTAAATAAATGATTATTACTCTATTCTTTTTTCTTTCGAATTTGATCATAATTCGTAGAGCTTAAGCCACCCTCATGGGACCCCTACCTAAGCAGGCCATTTGGCCGCCTAGGTTGCTTGGTGCATAAAAAATACCTATTGCGTGGAAAGCATTGCCTCTCCATGCAATCTTAAGACTTTCACACACACACACACACACACACACACACACACACACACACACACACACACACACACACACACACACACACACACACACATATATATATATATATATATATATATATATATTTAACATTTGGATTCTTTAACTTTTATTACACAAATAAAAATGACTAAATAATTAGTCACAAATAAAAATTAGACAATATGATATTAAAGTGGATAATTAAAAAAAAATCAAATTGAGGGAGTGGGTTCTATTATAATATAATATAATAATAATAATAATATATTATATTATAATACAATATAATATAATATGATATTATATAATATAATATATATATATATATTATACAATATTATATTATAATATAATGTATTAGAATATAATTATAATATTATATTATATTATATCATAATAGTATAATAAAATAAAATTATATTATATAATACTATAATATTATATTATAATATATTACATTGTAATATAATATAATATATTATTAGTACTTGCCCATACTATTGCAATGGATTTTCCTTGTAGTTTGATTAACTTGTTATTAATATTTTTTTAGCTAACCAATTATAAATTAGTATTTTAAGTTGTATGAGCAAAATATTATTTCTCTTAAAGTTAATATGCAAGTTTTTTAACATTCCATTTTTTCTAAAATATTTTACATCAATATGATTGGTTGATAAAATTTGAGTGTTATTGGCGGATTTCTCAGGCGAGGTCAAAGGCGTGTCAATAAACTGTTTTGTTTGCAAGGATAAGGAACCCGACAAAGAAATCCCTTCTTCATTGCAGCGATAACAAATCCGTGGATAAAATTTCTGTTTTTTTCAGGGATTTGGATGCGTGAAATCCACATGCAGTAAATTTTTTTTGGTAAGGTGATTTAATATAGTTTTTTTATTTAAAGCTTAGGATTTGGACGCATGAAATCCACATGCAGTAAATTTTTTTCATAGGGTGATTTAATATAGTTTTTTTTTTATTTAAAGCTTGTTGTTTCAAGGTTTTTTCTTTAAATCCATAGAACTGAAAATTTTATTTTCAATAAATAGCTTATAGCGGTTGGTTTTACTCTTATGGAAAAGCTTCTGCAATTGAATCAGATATTTATTTAGATTCTTGTCTATATATCCTAGTTTTGGGTGGCTTTACACGTTAATTTATATGGAAGAAAATCATTTGTTTCAGGGTTAAATTTGAAGTTGCTTGCAATTTAAGAGTTTTTGCAGTTTTGGTTGTTGAATTTGTGCTTTTAACTCTATAAATAGTGGTGAGAAGGGCATTCGAATCGAAATAAAGCAACTCATATTTTCATTTCAATCCCTGAATATTTTAGGTACTCGTGGAACTTCTGAGGTGTGTTTGGATTTTTTTGATGTTTATGTAATCGTAATTGTCATTTCAATGGAGGATTTTCTTTGTTTCCTTCTCTTTTTGCCAGTAAAATGAAGGATTTCGAGCTAAATCATTAAATCTACACTTTTTTCTTTTGCATTATTGTCGAATCCTACCAATTTGTTTTTGCTTCAAACCCTAGCGTATAGGAAGCCTAGAGCTTATCAAAACGGTTTTGTTTGTTTTGGAAATTTATGTTGAAACCGTAGGGATATTATAACATGAAGCCGATATTGTTTAGTGCCATGGCATGACATGTTTAGATGTCAATTCAGGTTGTACCCAAATGTAAAGCTTATCAAGATACTACTCCTATGAAAGACTCACCATATAACAGCAAATAGACATAATGACCAAAAGGAGGACCAAGGTTCAATTCCCTTCTGTATATGGTATAACTGTATGCTACATTCCTTTGGGGAAAATTGTACTCTGGGTTCCAAGCTTCCATCGAGACTCAAAATTGTTTTGAATGCAAAGTTTAATGACTCACTTTGACATGATGAAATTTGTGTCCTGAAATAGAGTGTCAAGGTTTACAGTTTGTTTGCTCAAGAAAGAAATAGGGACCACATGACAAAAAGTCATTTAGATTTGGTCTTTCTCCAAACCTCATTTCAATATGTAGATAGTGGTAATCCAAAGAAGCGGCTTATAGGATTCAATAGAGTGGAGACGATAACAACTCTTAGTGCATCTATGCAACTGCAATTGCAGATGAAGACCTAATAGTATGCAAAAATGTACTTTGAAAAGTCTGTAAAATTTTTCTTTTAATCTGAAATATATGGAATCTGAAAAGAAAATGAAAAAATCTCAGTGAATATTGATAATAACATAAATCCATTTACTCTTACAAAAATATTAGTCAAGATTTCTGAACGTCGAATAATGTATAGCTTGTAAATTGTTTTACTACAATTGTGTTCTGTTAGTCTTCAACAATCTGAAAGATATGTTCTTCAACAGTGGCTTTATAGTGACATCCTTGTTTTCTCTTTTTCAATTGAGTTCCTACTCTTGATTGTGTGCTTCATGATTTATAAACATAAATATAAGTTCAATTGCAATAACAAACAAGTTGAACAATATAGGCTGACATGCAAACCTACAGACATGGATTCAAGTATACCAAAAAATTGACAATAATTGATATCAGTACTGGAAAAAGCATTGTAACTTGAAAAGATAGCTATATAGACAAAAAAATAAAAATAAAATAGGAAGATAGTATTGAAGTTACTATATGATACTCTTTTTCATTGGAAGAGAGTATTGAAGACAGAGATATATTGTAACAGGGGACAATAATTGATATCAGTACTGGAAAAAGCATTGTAACTCGAAAAGACAGCTATATAGACAAAAAATAGAAACAAAATAGGAAGAGATTTTTAAATTGGAAGAGAGTATTGAAGACAGAGATATATTGTAACAGGGGACACCCATCTATCCACAGGTGATTAAAGGAACTTGGGTAATATAACTAATTGTAGGGGGAATAACCCCAGTCCTAAGAATAGTAAACAACCAACAATCTCATCAATGTGTACTCAACAAAGATTTTTCCCCACACAATTGGGTGTAATGCTGTCAGGTGAAAGGAAAAACTTGGAACAACATAAAAAATATTTTTGACAACCTCTAAGATAATTATTATCAAGTCCCCTTCTAGCCAATTCTTGGTGTCAATACAGTGTACTAAGTCCATGGGTGTGTATGACTAAATAATAAATAATATTTGGTATCCTGTTGAAATCCCTAGTTTGGTCTTTTGGTGGACTTATATCAATAGTCAAATCAGATGAGCTCAACTGGTAAAAGCATTAGGTCTTAGAGTGGGTGACTCCAGGTTGAAATTCAGTACTCAACATCAAAAAAAGAGACAATTGCTAAAATTTAGAATTTTGATCCAGAATAAATAGAATTTCATAGGTTAAAATTGTTCATAGGGGTTGGGTCGAGTGAGGCTATGCTGCCTATTTTTTCAGTCAACATGGTCAAATCAAATCTCTATAAAAGGATAGCTACAAAATGTGTATTTTGAATTTTCATCTAAAAACCTATAGCAGTTATTGTTTGGAGGTCTCTAAAATTCTGATGCAAGCGCATGCATACCTGGAAGAAGAAAATAATGGCGATGGTAACTAACTACAAGTAGGAAAGCACATAGCTAGAAAGAAAATAGGTGTTGACTTCTTTTTTACACTGTGCCGAGCATAAACATGTGGGGTTACTGTCTCTTTCCTCAAACAACATTTTTTGTCATGAGCATTCAAAAATTGACTAAGAACCCAAAGATTCTAGAAACAAACAATAGTGAAATCATTTGATTTTAGTTAGCCCATAAAGGAGGCCAAACTCTAGAGTTTTTAATCTAGATGGCTAATGATTTCATTTTCAAAAAATCACAGAGCCGGTCAATAGCCCAAATGAAAGAACTTCCTCTTGTTTTGTTGAACATTACTGAGAACTGTTATGAAAGTTGAATATTGGGTATCTGTGAGATATGGGTTTATCAAATAAATAAACAACCCTCTTGTTCTGTTGATCTCTACCAAGGAGTGGGAAGAAAGATTTTTGTAATTTGGGTATCAGGATTGGGTCTTTCAAATGAATGAAGTTGTTGCGTGTTCTATTAATCTCTATTGAGAATTCTTAAAAGCTGTCTATTTGGGTATTGGGAAAAAGTATACTAAATAAAGAGATTTTTTGCTTGTTCTACTGATCTCTGTCGGTACTCGTTTGATAATTTTTTATTTGGGTATCAGACAAAAAGCAATGGGATCTTTCAAGGGGCATGCTCTTCCTGGAAGCATGTTTATATTGGTGGAGTTGTGGCATCTTTGGAGTTGTATAACGAAATATGTGTCCAATCCAAAGTCTCACAGGGTCAGGACATGGCATCTCCTGCCTAGAGTTAGTGGACATCTTAAGTATTTGGAGATATACTTCATTATATTTGGCTCTTTTGTGGATATGAGAATCGAGTTTTTCTATTCTACCCACTTGAAAAAGAATTCTTTATCCCTGGTGCCTATCTTCAGTTGAACAATCTGTTGTATATTGAACTGGTATACTTTTTATTCAATGATCACACTTTTCAGCTAAACTTAGAGACTGAAAATTGCATAGTATAATGTGATTGGATTGAATTGAATAGATACACAAATTACCATGAATTAAATATGAAGATTGCATACAGAGTTGCAAAAAAATTGCACTACAAAGCTTGCAATAGTTATTAAATTATACTGAATTTACAAAACAAGTAAATATGAAAACCAGGAGAACTCTTTGGACAACAATTGCAGCAGCAAATACGCATTGTATTACTTTTCATTCCTTTTTTCTCTATAAATCTAAATGCAAATGACACTTATTTAATATTTATAAGATTTTACAAAGTTTTGCATGAAAAAAATTAGAAAAGATAACTAATACTTTTGTTGTGAATAGTTTGCTTACACAAAGAAAACTTGTAAGTTTGTCCACAAATTCTGAACTCTAAATCAAGATATCTTCAAATAAATTTGTGGTAAAGATGACTATCAACTAAACATAGGACTTTGGGAATATCATTTAAATATAGATCTATAAATAGCCATTAAAAAAAAAAATTCTCATAAAATGATTATTTCTTAAAAATGGGATGGCCAAAAATGTCATAGACTATAAATATCTCTAGCTTAAAAATAGCCAATTTGATAGTTGGCTCCTGGAGATGATTCTAACAAAGTTTCTTTGCTCTAGCTATGGCTGATCCTTTGAAGAATTTTTAAATCCTGAAAACCAATTTAGTGCCTTAAATATGAAAACCTTATAGCACATGAAAATAGTTCCAATTGTTTAAGAAAGATCAAATTGTCCCTTGAATTATCAAAACAACTTCCATTAACTTTATCAATAAATTCCCAATTGCCTTATGTTTGTTCACTTCTGTATACAAGATTGAAAGAGCATATAAATACTAATTATGGTTAAAAATATGTGACTAACCTTCACTCTTCTGTCACAAAACTATATCTTTATACTGAAAATCTGCTCACTGTGATTGTCCCAAATTTGGTGATATATGTCTGAAATCAGAGACATCATGAAGGCATTCAAACTGTTGTCATATACAGTTGAAAATCTGTTGTTATCAAAGACTGAAAAACCTTCGATGACCCTGTTGTTATCAAAGGAGGTTGTTGAAAGAATGAAGGTCTTGAATGGAAAACTCCAATAAAAATTGAATAATTTGCAAACCAATTTATAAAAATGGAGAGTGGAGAATGATCTATGAACAAAAACAAGCTATTTCTATGATGCTTTTTCCTTGAATTATCTATGTATGGAGCTTTTGTTTTTTAGCTTTTGATTTTATGATTAAAATCTGTGTTTTCTCTTGGAAAAGTGCTTCTCTCTCTATATATATATATGTATAATCTCAAAATATTGAAAAATAAGTTGGCCTTTATACTGGCATGCACTAGTCTACAAGTGAACATATTTTTTTTTTTGAAAACCTGTTTATCCATCAGAATGGCATGCTGGTCCATTTTCATGCAATTAATTAATTAATTAAACGCCTTGATATATCTCGGCGTAATTTATGTAGATTAAATTGAAGATATTTTTTTTCCATCTAATTCATTTTGTGATTGACAAATCATGAAAATTCAGGCCAATGAAAAGTTTGTTGAGCTCCAATGTAGAAGCACTCAATAATGATAACTCTCAATGTATTTTATATATATTAATATTTAATATATATATGCTAGTAGACAAAAAAATTGCTCCTACTTCAAATTTTGTGTGATGTTCCTATCTTTTGCAAGGACTTTCATTGTCATTGGACATTTTTCTTTCCATAAAACTTAAATTTTTGGAAGACATGAAATACAAATTATAGTGAGTTGATCTTTTACTCATTGTGTAGTATGTGATTAATTTCCTATACTGGATATGATGATCACTCAGTGTACTACCTTCCAAAGTCCCTCACTAGATTAAGGTGAAAAATCTAGGACTTTACAATTAGGATACAATACATAGAGGGGATACAATTGGATGTTTTCTTCATAGCATCAAATATCGAGTAACATCTCCTTCAATCACATAACGACTTGCTATTTCTAGTCTTCAAAGCCTGCATCTTTCAACAACCTCATTTAATCCACTAATCATGAGTCTTCTTCCATAGATTGCATCAAATACTGAGGCACATTTCCTCTAGAAGATGTCACTACCTGGTTTTCATACATCAACAATCAGCAATGTTCAAACAGAACCGAATAAAAGATTAGTGTCTTGTTGATGTTTGCCTCGCAGATGGTAGCAGTTGCTTCCTGGGAAGATTTTTCTCTTTTGTTTGGATTTCTCATTTCTTGGTTATTCTTATGAGAGAGGAGATTGGTTAATTGTGTGTAGAATGAGGTTAGTATTACTTGTTAGTTATTTATAAAAACAAAAATGCAATTAATGCACTCAACTGCCAAGTTGGCCCAATGAACAGGACAACTTCATAGGAAATATAAAATTTTATTGTTGAGGATTTTAATTAAATAATTAACATACTGTATACAGTCCAAAAGATTCAAAAGCTACATCAACCTAGAATAAGGTTTACTTAACATTAATTAACAATATCAATAATAAATAGCAAATTTTCAAATATAAACTTGACTGATAAAAGGTTCATATTCTCCCTTTCAAAGTAAACATTCAAAAAGTGATCTTGACGATTTTCATTGACCAAAGTGTCCATTCAATCTGTATATTGAAGCAAGAAGTATAAATATTCACATCCATGAGACATTATCAACACTCTATGGTAATATCAACCATGAGATATTATCAACACTCTGTGGTAATATCAACCTTTTAATGCTAGATGAGTTTTATTCAAATCTAGTTTTTCTCTTATCTTTTAATACTAATTCTAAAGTGATAAAGAGGCATGTTCTTGTGCATATTACCAATGTATCTACTTTAAGATACCTTTTGAGGATCAAATTTCCCCTCCAAAAGAATTAAAAAAATGGGGACCTCTTTTGATTTAGCATAGCAATTTGGTCAAGTTCTTAAATCCCAAGCTTTGAATATTCACTTTCACATCCTTGAAAGTTGCTAGTTTCAATATTTATATCTCATGGATCATGTATATACTTTGTCTATGACGGAATTACTTCAGTAACCTGACACCTCAGCCCTAAAATCTTTCTATTAGAGTGTCACAACCAAACTACAATGGTGTTGGATATGGAAATATTAATAATGAGTATGTTTGAATATATACATTGCAAGACATGAATAATTTTATCATACATGTGGATGAATAGATAAGTATTTCTGCCCTATATATGATATGCATTGTATAGTCTTTTGGGCTACATTGACATAATTTGGACAGCATGTTCTCTAGTATATTCAGCTGTCAAAGTGAAACTTATGTATGGCTGACAACTTGGGTGGGATCAAATTTTTCATTCTTACCACCCATTTATGAAGTTTAGGTTGCCATTATAATTGTAGTTGAAGATAGGGTCATTCCAAATGATTTATCACACATTTTTCAAGTGCACATGGAAGGGAGCTTTCATATAAAATGTTGTATAGCTGAAACTTGCTTCAACTAAAATAATTGCTAAAAGATTATTTGAGGTGCTTGATCCTAGTTCTATTGCCTTAGTCATTGCAGGATGATGGTAATACTAGCTATTTTATGCAGTATAGAAAATCCCTCTTTTGTTTGATCAATGTATGCAATTTTTACTTGTTAATAGAGCCTTGCTTATTGTGGCTAATTTGCATCTTATAAAAGACAACCACCATTGTAGAAGATGGTTAATTTACTCTCTCAATGGCTTATAGTTTTATTGTGAATTTTATATTTTATAGTGGGCTGGAATAGTAAAAGTGTAAAAATACTGCCTTATTTCATAGAGCAACAACTTTACCTTTTTGCTAGTTATGTATGGAAATCAGCTTAGGTCATTAACACTAACCTATTAGTACGTAGTGAAAATTCTATAGCAGGCGGTTCCCATCATAATCTTTCACTCTTGGTATTTTGTACCATGTTCATGAGCTTAAGTGTAAAATCAAGTAGGAATGGGGCGTTCAAGCTCTGGGATGACTTAGAAGGCTGATTAAATTTTAAAGACAACCCTTTAATAAAATCATATGGTGTGGTCCAATTTCAATCTGCCGCTTCCTCTATCCTACAGTTTTTGTGCAGACACATTGATTTGCATTCCAATTCTCTAAATAAAATTAATTAAGAAGGGAAATAAAGCCTAGGATATGTATTGTTTTCCAACCATCTTATTGAGTTGCTTTTCTAGGTGCTATTGTTGGAATAGGTAATTTCATGATTTACCACTTCACTATTTAAATTTTTTGCTACACTTAGATATTTTGTTTAAGTCTTTTTCATAGATATGAACTAAAATATGGGCTTACATTATGGAAACATGTGTTGTTTGTTTGGTTACAAGGTGTTTGTTGCAAGGTAAGAATGTCTTTGTTCAGTGAAAACGACAATGATGTAATTATAGAAAATTCATTATTCAGATGTTTGTGCCTATACAACATTCCTTAACTTATAGCCATGCCATTGGTGCCATTTTGATTTCATAGAATCTATTTGACTTCAATATTGTTTATCATATTGTGGACCTTCATAGGTGTTACTTCTTAGAGCTCATGTTCTATAGCATATTAGAAAGAGATAAAGATATTTATAATGTATTCCTTATTGTCTCCATATTAAGATATTTCATTATATGAGTATTATGTTTTATTTATTCAATTTGTAATATTCATGAATGGGTTTTGTCAAATCATCATAGAATGATTAAGAGTTTTCATTATGCTCATTTGTAGGATTAATAGCAAGGAAATATTCTTTTAAGATGTTATGTTCATGATAGATATTTAACAAGTGTAAACAATTTTAACTGATAATGACCCATGGAAGTCATTATCTTGACGTAAGTCATTAATCTTTCTAGGATATGAACATGGTAGAAAATCTAAAATCTCCTTAATGCTTTGGTACTTTAGTATAGACCCATGGAATTATTTCAAATTTAAGGTTATTGTTTACAATAACCATGGATGCACATTCTTTGCTTACATTTAGATTGGTTTTATTGACTGTAGCATTAAGGGACTCTTCTTTTCCTTGTGTAGGAAGGGAACAAGTATGATAAGTGCTTTCAAAGGTAAGGGATGGGCTGGTGGAGGTGGTGGTAGAGTTTCCATAAAGAGCTACAATAGGCAAGAGAGTTTGAATATCTTTGTGCATGGTTAGTTTCTTGTCATTTTTTGTTTGCAAAGAAAAAAATTTGTTACCTGAGAAAAAAATTGAGTTTTTCTAATTGAAAATACTAACTTTGAGTCTAATTGAAAATACTAAGCAAGTCTTTTGGTTAAACATAAACTCATGCATCACAGATTATTGGCTATTATTTTCTAGGTTATCGTATGGGTATATTTTCTTCTGTATCAAGTTACATTTGGAATGAAAAATAAAGTATATTTGTAGGTTTAAGAGTCTTTTATGTACAAGCTAGATACATGGAACTTTAGTATGATAGGAATCTTTGTACGTGAAGTGTAGTCTGTCTTTTTCCATTCATTTAGAGGGTTTTATATGAGACTTTCAAACTTAGTTTTTTGCAGCACATCTAAAACCAGAGAATTCTAAAAAGAACAAGTTTGATCCACTTGTGTGCATAATGACATATATGATTCACAATCCAAGTCATCTCTTTTAGTTATTAGTTTTTAGGTGTCCTAAAAACTGTTTCTTTTCCAAAATTTAAAGGGAAAAAGTTACCTTGAGGGAAGTGGTATTTTTGTTTTATCGAGGGGGATTTTAATGATCTTTAGTTAAGCACAAAACAACTCACCAACCTATAAAAAAATGACACAAGAACTATGATAACCTTAGTATACAGAAGGCTATAAATGATCTTATGTACATGTTTTTAATTTGACAACACAAGTTCTATAATTAATACTTAGTTTTTATTTTTCATTCTCAATTTTTTTATTTCTTATACATATTCTTAATCCTTCATTTTTCTTTTTGAATGGTAAGCATCTAGTAGAATGTGAATGAATAGGTAATGATCAAATCACGAATATATTCATTAACTTAGTTATTGAGCTTGCCTCTTGCAATCTACATTTTCAGGAGCCACATTTGCAATAAATTAAATTTGAGCAACATAGTCTTTCTGTAAGCTGATTTGATACTTTGGGAACATAAATATAATTACAAGTTGTTTGTGTACTCTATATAGCAAGATTTTAACTAGATTCTATTATTAAGAGAATATATTTTAGTGATATAAATGAGTAGCTTGCTAAAATTAACAAACATGAGGGATTCTAAAAATTCTACGTGTTTCTTGTCCTAAGCCATCATGAATAGCTTTTCCTAATGTTTTTCTTCCTTAATGAAAATATATGTTTGTGAATGAAATATATTGCACCTTATTATGTCAGGACACATATCTAGATGGGTACAAAATATGTCACAATGACTATTACTATCGTGGGATCTTTGGATCATAAACCTCACAATCCAATTTTTAAATATAATATTTGATGTTAGAATCCCATCTATTTTTTAAACTAACTATTCTTCAATTTTGTCTCTTATTTGCTTTCTATCAAAGTACTCTCTTTCTAATCTAGTAATAGTATATTTTTAAATTTATGCTTGTGAATGTAGTTTGGGAAGTGTTCTTGTTTAGTATTTACTTTTTTTGTTGTAACCATATGAAGTTTTTTGTCCTTTATGATTTTGTGGGGATTCTAACTTGGTTCACATGCTTTTTTTTTTGGACTAAGTGGACAGAGCTGAGGCTGTACAGAAAATGCAGGTGCCAACTGCAGCTGAATGCCTTCAACATCCTTTCTTCCAGGTTTTTTTTTTTTTCAGTATTATGTAATTCTATATTTTTCTTATTTCTATTTTATGACTACATGGTAAATGGAAGTCTTTGGGACATCCTACATGGTGGGAAAATGATTCTATGCAAAAACATGATAAATTTATGAAATATGAGTACAATCAATATTTCTACCATCTGATCAAAATAGATTAGGGAGAACCTAACAAACATTTTAAATTTTTGTGTAGGAACATCAAAGAAGATTAAATTAGACTGAGATACTCAATTAAAGATAGCCTATGGTGCTACAAAAGGATTAGCATATCTTCATCATGACTGTAACCAATGCATTGTTCATAGGGATGTAAAGATATCTAACATTCTTTTAGATGACAACTTCAAAGCACATTTGTTAGAATTTGGCATTGCCAAGTGCATTTCCTCAGCCAAAACTCACACCACCACCTATGTTATGGGTACTATTGGTTATATTGATCATGAATATGCAAGAACCTCAAGGCTTAATGAGAAATCTGATGTTTACAACTATGGAATTGTTCTTCTGGAGTTGCTGACAAATAGAAAAGTTGTGGATAATAATTCAAATTTACTTTAGTTGGTAGGATTCGTGATTGGTGATAAAGAAACCAACAAGATATGAATATGAAGAGGTAAATGATCATGTTTTTTAAGGGATAGTTCAATGGTAAGAGAAACAATGAAGTAACAATTAACATGGTCATAAGATGACCCTAATCATAATGAGGGCAGCCTATACATGATTGGAGCTTTATCACAATCATAGAATGAAAGTTCATTTGTAAAGATGTATCATGCATTTATGCATTACAAGGGTAAAGGACTATAGGTTATGATATAAAAGAAAAATCATGAATAAATGACAGTTAGAGGATCACCAAGCATTACAAGGGTAAGAGATTGTAGGTTATGATATAAAAGAATAGTCATGTTCCTATTCTTTTGTAAGTTGTTGAACAACATAAAGGAAATATTTTGGAGTAGATTTCAACGAGTTTTTTTCTCTTAGCAATGTATTGTAATCTTTCAAGTTCTTTTATGTTGGGACAACAAATTGTAACTCCATTTTCAAACTTACACAGTTGTATGTAACATCTTTTTTATTAATAAAATAAGTTATTTTTGCCTTCTCATTGTTGTTTTATTGTGCAAATCTTTTAGATAGTTGATAAGTGATCTTTTTGATTAGTAAACTAAACTACCAAATGACGACAATTAAAAATGCACTAAATATACTACTAAATCAATGACTAAATGACTGAATATATGACTGAATGACTAAATTAATGACTAAATATATGACTAAAGTAATGACTATCATGACTAAATAAATGACCAGTTAACAATAATCAATGACTAAATATATGACTAAATTAATGATTAAATATATGACTAAATAAATCACTACTATGACTAAATAAATGACCAGTTAACAACAATCAATGACTAAATTAATGACTAAATCAATGACTAAATCAATGACCAAATCAAGGACCAAATCAATGACTAAATCAATCACTAGATAAATGACTAAATAGTTTAGTCATGAATTTGGTTGCGTTATAAATGACCGGCAATAAACTACTAATGGTCACGTGACCAAAATTAGTCATTTATATGCAATTTTTAGTAGTTTATTTAGTCATATATTGTTGTTTTTGTACTAGTGATCTAAAAGAAAAGTCACAGACTCAAGAATGCATGCAGACTATTGGTTCCACTGTAGTTCACTTAATTCAGTAATGGACTCAATTATTCTAACTATGCCTCTGAATACCACTTGGCCAGTGCCACCTACAGGAATCAATCCAAGCTACAAATGGAACTCATTAAATTTTAAATTGAATCTCTCCTCTAAACTTTGATACAAAAATAAACTTCTAAACCACTTGGAGTAGGTACTTCATCTAAGATAGATTGTTAATGAATCAAGGAGATTATTTAAACCTCGACAACACTCCATTTTCAAGTGCTACAGAAGTGACAAGTTACCAAAGGAATCAGAAAGGAAGTTTTAAACCTCTACAGACTTTATGTTCTAGTGTAGCATCAGTGAGAAAACTTCTATGTGACAGGGAAGTTATTTAATTCTATACACCCTACCACGTTCAAGTGTTGCCGTTGGGACAGATCGCACAAGGAGTCAGGGAGCTTGTTTAAACTTCCACTCCCTTCTATTTCCAAGCGTTGCAGTTGTGACAGGTCACTAAAGGAATCATACATAAGTTATTTAAAACTATACAACCTACCACGTTAGAGTACGGCAACTGTGACAAGTTACCAATAGAATCAAGAAGGTTATTGAAATCATTAAACTTCCTATTATGATCAAGAAGTCAGGGTCACTCATAAATAACAACCAGGGCGACGGAGCAAGCAAAAGGGTCAGATAACTAAGGAAATAGCCACCGTAGCTGAGATAAGAAAAATTGGTATAATAATAACAATCATTTTACAATAGAAAAAGGGTTAGAAAAAAAAAATAGAGAGAGCTATGCAGGAACTCAGGAAAAATTCAAATGACAAAACATAAGATTGATTGGCTGGCCGACATGCACAACCTATTCAATAACGAATCTCATATATTGGATATTGGTGGAAAGATTGTTTAATTAGCACTCTATGGCATGCCAAATAATATACAGGATGTACAAATCTAATTCCATACAGGAAACTTATCTGAGAAAGAACCAAGATCTGGCTTGGTAAATACAATTATTAGATAAGTATATTTATTCTGAAACCTATATCAATCTGACTATCTATTTTGGTACAGAGACTTAGCACAAAGACACAGATTACTGTTATTTTTTTGAAGGTTTAATTCTCCTTATTTTCTTTACAAATTCTGTTTGAATTCAAAATCATTTAAGCTAGAAATTAATGTTTTACAATACTTCCATACTAACATTCATGTTCTAATCTAAATGAAGAGGAGGAATAAAAGAGGAACCTGGATAGCTGTAAATCTCAGAACTAAAAGTATTGCTAGGACAACTTTCCTGCTACAACTAAAAATCTCTCCTCTTGCTTTGTTACCAGCCTCCAGCTTTTCAAAGTCTGACACCTTTTTCAAATTTCCCCAAACCTCCCCGAGAAAAGAGAATCCTGTGCAACCGAATGCAATTACTTCCCTAGGAATAATTCCATTACCCCTCTCCTAGATAACTTCCACTACCTTCTTTAATAACCTCCACTATCAAAAACTGTTTCACTCCAACAATTCCATTAAATTGTTTATTTTCCTTTATTATTTTATAATTTATAACTACCATAATAACTTAATATTTTATATAAAATATTTTATTTTAAACTATAAGTTTAATTTATTAGCTTCAGATAATAACTTAATTGGTTTTATTTAATCAAGGCAAAATCAATCAATTAATCCTGGCAAACACATAACCCAAACTATACTTGACCTCAAAGACAAACAACAACAACAACACACAATACCTTTGATTGAATTATTTTATAATTTAATCACAACTATCCATTCTTAAACTTAGCCTTATTTTTGTCCTAATTTAGCCCTAACCCTATTTTTATACATCTTTTAATCTTGGCCGTTGATTGTCATATCTTATTGGATTTTATTCTTAGCCCTTCATCCTAATTTTGTTTTCTATAAAATACGTTTGTCATTGCCGTTTCAACCCATCTAGTGTATGATTAAGTACATGTTATTCAAGGAGGCAAGTACACTCTAGCTATTCAATCTTCAATATTTTATTATTATTGTCATCAAGCTATTATTGCATACTCAAATCTATTAAGGGAAATCAAGCATATAAAAGAAAAATGGAGAAGGAAAATGGAGGTGAATCAATCATGGCATGAATACTTTGGTAATATTGTTTTGTTATTTTGTGTTTTATGCCTATTTGTGCTTCATTGTTGGTTTAGGTCTTTAGGGTTTTAGTTTTTATTGATTAATGCCTTTAACCTTAAATTTTCCTAATCTACATTGGTGAACCCAAAGTGAACTAATCTTTTGAGTCTTTTAAAAGAGTATTGGAGGTTACAACTAGTAATTCATATAAAACCTATCATATTCTTTTGATCCTAAAAACATGGATGCTTAGAATTTTATAAAACAGTTTTTTGGTTTTACAAATGTCACTTTCAACTTTCTATAACATTTTATGGTTTTAAATTTTGTTTAGATTTGTGAAATTTGTTGCTATTTTAATTTCATTAATATTTTTAAAATTCAGTTGTTTTGATTATATAGGAAAAGAAAGTTTTGACGGGACCCAAAACCCTTTACAACTTAAGATACAAAATTCTACACAAAAGATACTACCGTAAGATACTAGTAGCAGACCAAAATGTAGAACAACAAAAGAAACAAAGTGTTTCTTGAGAGATAAAATAGTAAACTATCAGCAACAAGAAAGACACCAAGACCCAACAATAAATAAACAATAGAAAAGAAAGAGAATAGAACACTACTTCATATTGGTTAAGGTGTTGGCCACCTCAAGCTCCTGGCTCCTATGCATTTCAATCATGTCCAACGACTCTTTCTTCTCAGCTTCAAAGGAATTCTTCTAATTAGCAAACCCTCTAATAGCAGGGCCTTTACCATCATCTTTCACACCTTTTTTACCTTTTCCCTTGGCTAAGTGATCTTTCTCCATTAACTTAGAAAAATATAATTGGTCCTCCTTGAGCTCACTAATTTTATGAAACATGACTTCCAAAGAGTTTGCACTGTTCTTCACTGAATTGTGACAAGCATGGAGAAGCTTCTTTATGTCCACATTAGTATCCAATATCTTGGCTTCTAAACTAGCCAAGCACTCTTCACATAGGGATTTGAAATCATGGAAGGAACCCTCAAGGTCCACAATTCTGTCGATCAAAATGTCTGAGGTTGAGCCTTTCAAAATATTCTTCAAGTTCTCCTTCAAACCCCTTATTTTAATGTTAACCATATTAAACTCCTAAAGAGTCCATTTAGCTAACTTAAAAGTGCTAGTGACCTCTACCCTTTCTATGTCCAACAATTCAAACATAGAGGTGGAATCATCATTGAGATAGGAAAAGTCCTTAGAAAGGGGATTTACCTTTAGAGGCTCTGAATTTGCATGCTTCCTCCTCATTTTGACCCTTATTTTTTTCCTCCAGCTCTACATTGGGAATGCTATGAACCGAGGAGTCATCAATTTCCACCTCCTTTTCAACATAAAACTTCTCCTCACAGAGAACCATGGTGTCCTTTGCTAAATCTTTTGAGGCGTGGTTCTTCAATTTGGAAATATGTTTGGAAGCCCTTGGTTTATCCTTGGCCTCTGTGATTAGCACATTTTCCTACAAACCTTCCTCATTACCACCACCTTCAACTTCTCCCTGGCCAACATCCAAATGAATATTCTTAGGAGAGGAATCATTCGAACCCACCTCTGTATCCTTACTATCAGAAAGTACAAGGCATTTAGTTGCCTGATTGATTTTAAGGTTACCCTTCTTACTCTTTTTCAAGGAGGTAGTCACAACAGACGAGGACCCTTCTTCATCTTATTCATTCCACTCCTCTTCTTCAGCAATGTTGGTATCTGATCTAGACAAACTAGAAGCATCACTCAGAATCTTCTCCTTTCCCATAACAATAGGGGTGGGGAGAAGAGATTTAACATGCTCAATGATTAAAAGAATGAGACCCGCATGGAGGACTAAAGCCATCCAATTTTTAAATGGGCATAAATAGAAACCTCCATGGAAGACAACAGAAAAAATGGAAAATAAATAAACAACCCATGCCTGAAATGGTTTAAAAGAGTAAATGGTGACCAAGTATTGTAGTGAACCTGCCTTCCAAAGTCACATACCACATTATAACCTCTGTTATATTTACCCATACCTTCCTGCGGGACTTGTGCTCATAGCCCCAACTTTCCATCTTAACATGCTTTTTTCGTTCATTGTCTTTAAAGAAGTGGGCCATCACTTCCTCATTGCTCTTCTTGTCCTTATAGAACTTACTGCCAACCATCAAAAACCCTATCACAATAGCAATCAATTCCTCATTGATATCGACCACCAGGCCCTTTATCTAGAGCTTACGATTATGCCAATAGGAAATAATTTTTTCCAAAGCGTTTAGGTCATGCCCATGCAATCTTTCTAAAAATGGTGTAAAATTCCCATGGTGAAGAATCCTCCATAGCTTCTTCTTCTTCCTCAGGATTGTGCAAGAGTGTGGCTCAATTTTTCTTCTATCACCACCCATATCCTTGAAGACCAGAAGAAGGAAACCCTCGCGATAATTGCTCGACTAAAATCCAACAAACCAAACAATACCCACAAAGCATGTGAGTAGGGAAATTATACTAAAGATTAAATGATACCACCACATCAACTCAACCAATGCCATCATTTATCATTAAGATCCTATTTTTCTCTGGAAGGAGAGAGCCCTCCTCCCATGCATGATACTCATTTAACCTGATAGCCTCATTGGCAAAAAAATATGCCAATGAATTACCTTCTCAGAAAATGTGAGAAACGTGGGTCTCTTCAGAAGAACTTAACATGATTATAGTATCTTTTATTAATTTATCCACATTCCAGCTAGGCCTATGAGTGCTACATAGATAATTGATGATATTTAAAGAGTCACCTTCTAACCAAATTTTAGAGTAACCCCTATCCACAACATATTTTATGCTTATAAACATTGGCTTCACCTCAACACAGTGATTTATTTGATTTCCCAATGGGAGTGCCACCATGCCTAAGAGCCTACCATCCTCATTCCTCAACACCCCCCACAACTTTCAAGCCCAGGGTTACCCTTCGTTGCCCCATAAAAATTAACTTTAACCAACCCTAAAGGCGGTGGCTTCCATTTAGTACTCAATCTATCATTTAAACTGGACATAAAGATCGCATAAGGAATAGAAGGGATCTTCCAATTAGAATTCACCAAAAGGTCATACCCAGCTAAACAGGCAGCAGTGGCACATCGAGGTGACTTAGAATCAATGAGAGCAAAATTCTCTAATTTTGCCTGACAAATCTTGATGAATAGATTACCAACTTTGAGATTAGAATCACGAAAGATTCTTGTTGTGTGGTCTCACAAAACACCCCAAGGCTGTAAGACTTGGGCACCCAAGATAAATTATTTAACTCTTATGGCAAGAGCTAGCTAGCTGAAAAGATCACCAAAAGTGAAGAACAAAGAGAAATCTTTAATAAAAGAGTACTTCGTAATGTAGTATTTTGGGTATCAGATACTGGGAACTAGGAATTCTTGAAAAAGGGAAAAAGATAATGCAAATGTGAGTAGGATGTTCCTGTCTGATAGTTGAGGTCTGGTAAAATGGAAGTTCTAATAAAACTGAAGTCCAGGGAAAATTCATGGGTAAAGTTGAATACAAAGTACCGAGTAGTGATGTAAAGTGAAGTTTTAAAATCTTATGGTTATCCAATGATTCTGATACTCCGGTAACTGGTATAGACAAGATAATAATGCAAGGATTCATGATATACTAGAAATCATGTTATTTATGAGAAATTTATGTGATAACAATTGAATGATGGTTTTATTTACACGAGATGTTTATAAATGTTTTCTTTCTTTTAAAAGGGATTTAATGAGTGGAATTTGTGATTGTAGATGTAGAGTTTGGGTATGGACAGTCAGGAAAATTTGAATCATGGATAGAAATAGATCCAAATCAGATTGCATACTCTGGGAGGTTATAAGGCAGAAGGCTTTGAGTCCACCAGAATGTTGGAGACCTTGGTATTGCACATGCAATGGAGACAAATCTTGATCTTTGGGGGAGCCCATTCTTGAGAGTAGCAAGCCTAAAGCAAAGCAGAGTGTAGGAACAAGGTGATAAAGTAATCATTCTAAATATATGGGAAAGTTCCTACACACTATCCTGATTCAAGTTATTTTCCTCATGAAAATAAAAAAGATTAAAGCCTGAAGTGCTTCAATGTGTAATCAGAGTTGACCTTCGTTGATTTCGATTACAATTCTCTCACTAGTCACTACATGTTGCGTGCCTTGATGTTATTTTTTCCTTGGATTTCCTCTCATGTATTTGTCTTATCCTATTTGTGCCTTAATTCTATAAAAGGCCAAAGGATACTTCTTTTTAAGTTAAGTTCAGAATTGTGGATTTCAGAAAAAGCCAAAACTTCTCTAAGTTTTTTTTTCCTATTTTCTGAATCATTCTAGTCTAAAAACTTGTATTCATGTAGATATTAATCAATATTGAATCCAATTTGATAGCTACCTGTATGCCTTGGAATTTATCCTACTCTAAATGTGCAAAACAACTCAAAAATGTGAATGGTAAAAGACCAAGGACACCTCAAGATTAGCCAAAAGAGTGATATAACGAAAAGGAAAATGAATAAAATGAAATACAACAGTTTCACCTTCCTTGTTGTTGATATCTCTTTGATTGGCCCTTGCTTGGAATGATTTGTGTGCTCCTTAGATGATTGCTTGAGTGACTAAATGCAAGATTCAATGTGCAAGATGATTAAAAGAGATGGCTAAATGATGGCAAAGGATTGAGGATGTAAATTGGCAGCATGTAGTTGTGAAAATCCAAAGTGTTCTGAAAATGCCCTTGAGGAGGGGGTATTTATAGAAGAATTTGAATTCTCTAGAGAATTCAATGGTCAAGATTGATCCAACAAGGCCAAGATGAAGGGTTATGGTGGGTTGAGAACCCACAAGCCCTCACATCTTGACATGTGGAGGGTGAAGTGGCTAAGGGGAGATGAGATGGAGGTGAGGTGTCAAGAAGGTACATGAGGTGGAGGAAGGACAAGTACCTTCCAAGCACCTTGGGGAGTGAGGAGATTTCCACAAAAAGGGATTTCTTGTCCCCAAGTGGGAGTGAAAGGGACATTTGAGGAATTTTAGAATTCCTCAAAAATCTACATGGGAAAAGGAAAGGTGGTTGGGGAAATAAGTGTGAATTAAAAATTTACATTCCTAGGAGGATCTAGAGGATAAAAGGTGGGCTCCAAAAGGTGGGACTTGGTCACATGTGGAGATTGTGACAAGTCCAAGGTTCTAGAAGCCTTGGAAGGATGGAATGTGAATTAAAAATTCACATATAAAGGAGGGGAATCTAGAATAAATAAAAAGGAATTAAAAATTCCTTGGGGGGGAAGAGTTGACCAAGGTACTAATTAGGTTTGACTAATCAGTAATTAGAGGATAATTAGGGGTTAATTAAGATTAAAGGCCAACTTGCAAAAGTTGGAGGATGTGACACATCCTAATCAAGGATTAGGCATGTGCACATCCTTAATGAAGAGATTAGGAAATGGATTAGGATTAGATGAAAATGACATGTGAGGAATTAAATAAATGTAATATTTATTTAATTTATTTGATGAAAAGAGGATTTAAGGAGGGTAAGGTATTTAATTATTAATTAAATACCTTAGGGATTTGGTAGAATTAAAGATATTAATTAAATAATAGTAATATTACTTAATTAACTCAGATAGGAGGATGTTTAGATAAATTTGGATAAATTAAGTGTCCAAATTTGGATGTCTACACTACCTATCTCATGAATCTTTTTAGTTGGTTTTGTTAGCTCAATTGAACAAGACTGTGTGTTGCATCATTTAAGGGTGCATGCAAAACCTACTCGGTGTCCAAACTAAAACCCATCTCTTTAAAAGCTCACACTATTTTATATGTAGTTGTGAAACAATCTAGTGAAGTATAAAGTTATTTTTTTTATTTGGTTAATTCTTTGGGGCATGTGTGTAGAATAACCAGGAGAAATTTTAATTTTTAGTATTTTTTATGCTTTATTTTAGAATAGATGTTTAAATTCTGAAAAGTGTTTCAAAAAATAGATGATTGAATGGAAATTTATTGAAAATCTTTCATTTCCTATGAAATTTCTAAATACTTAAAGCTAGATCTACTTAAGTGATAGCAAAAATTGTTGATGTTCATGAAATATTATTTCAAATATTTGGATTTCATGATATTATTTTATAGTATAACTAAAAATTCAATGTCTAATACATATGATTTCAAACAAAAATATTCCCTTTGAGATTAACAACAATATCACATCATACCCTGAAGTGAACCTAGTACTATCAAGACTTGACTACTGGAGACTTGGGATTGAGCTGAGCCAACCTTCATCCTATTATACGGATCCCCTAGGGTTGCCTTTGTTTAAGTCTTTCAAGAAGGATAGGCTCTTTGCGGTTTATCTATGAAGAATTTATTAACCCTGTTGTTGCGAGTAACATCGCCATCAATAGGCACTGGCACTAGAAGGAGTGTCATATATTGAAATTTGTATTAGTCTTGAGTTTAAGGAGAAATATTGTAATGTGAAAATTTAATGCAAGCTAGTATTTTAATATGGAAGTTGAGAAACTTTAAAAAAATTTAACCAAAGATTATATCCTTTGAGTTTACTCACCTTTGGTAGAGTCACCGAGTGTAGAATTAATGATACAACTGATCACAGTGAACTCAATTGTGAATATTTTTAACCATGGTAAGTTTGGCCATATGTAAGGTTATCAAAGAAGTTGAGAAACTTTAAAAAAAATTAACCAAAGATTATATCCTTTGAGTTTACTCACCTTTCATAGAGTCACCGAGTGTAGAATTAATGATACAACTGATCACGGTGAACTCAATTGTGAATATTTTTAACCATGGTAAGTTTGGCCATATGTAAGGTTATCAAAGAAGTTATTTCTGGATTAGATTGTGTGTAAGCTTTTTTGGATCAAAGTTTCGGATCACACTCCATGATCCATCATCAGGATAGAGAGCTCAAGGATTCAAACCATGGTAAGTTTGGCCATATGTAAGGTGATTCCATTATCAAAAGAATTTCTAACTACTAGAAGATAAGAATTGTTAATGAGAAATACATGCACCCTAGTGGAATTGGAAATATTAAAAAATTATCCGATACATCAAAACAATTTGATAACTGCAATTATTATAAAGAAAATCCTAATGTTTTGCAAAAAAGTAAGCGAGAATGTCGAGAATCAAAGACATCACATCATAAACAAGGAAATGGTATTGATGATTCATCATTCTCCTTATTCATGGAAAACACAAATGAAGAAAAGGAGTGGGAAAATCGAACAAGAGACGTGTGTATTTTGCTCCAAGTTGAAAATTCACAAGTTAAAAAAAGAAATTTTCCTGATTTTATGCATGATACAGAGTATCAAACTTTTACTTTTTTTCTCTCTAATAACAATATAAATTGTGATATATCTTGGTCTAACAAAGTGCAAAGTGAAGATAGGAACAAAGACATGAAGACTTTCAGAGGAAAATAAAGCCAAGAAATGGACACAACCGTTCATGGAAGAAAACAAAGTTAAGAAACAAGCCATGAACTAGGGCTGAAAGAAGGTAGAGTATGGTCGCATAAGATGAAGTGTGTGCAATTGACATTTAATGAGGTCACTTTCATACATATGAGCCAAGTCATTGGTAATTACGCCTTTGAATTTATGATTATTAAATAAAAAAAAATTAGAAGAATTCATTGTTACAGTAGAACTTTTAAAATTTTGTTGAATGAATTTAAGGATAAACCTATTGTAATTTGTACTAAAAAAACAGTGGAAATAGTCATTGAAATCAAAATAATTTGTTTTATTAGGGTTAATCATTTGTTAAATTAGAGGTTTGGTTAGTTAGGGTTAGTTTTCTTTTTGTAGGGTTTGTTTTGTTTTTTTTAACTTTTATTTGTTGTCTTTTTTCTTTCCTTCCTTTTCTTTTATTTTCATTTGGCCTCTACATTAGAAAATTATGCTTATCTTACACATGAGAGTTAATCCAAACATTTGTAGAATTATGTTGCGGAGTGAAAATGATAAAACCATGCATAATGAATACACCCTTTAAGATTTACTACAAAGCTATATGTGTGTGTGTGTTACGTATATACATGGAGTATCAAAATTCTTGCTTCAAAAAAGTTAAAAAAGAGTAAGTCGAGCTGCAAGTAGTAGTAGACATTCAGTCAATGTGGGATGCTTCTGTAAGACCTCTCTTTGCATGTGAATAATAAAATCTTAATTTTGTTATGTACTTATAGATGCTTAGATATATTTCAAGCAATGCATAGTGTGATTTCATGAAAATGTGCTTGTATTTCATTTTGAAATGTTTTATTATCATTGCCATGGAAGGATTATGCACTTGTAAACTATGAATGTGAATTGCAATTTTAATGAAATGGTTGCACAATTAAATCTTATTTTAGTTACCAAATTAATGTGATATATGATTGTTGCTTATGATTTCATTGGTAATGTGCAGGAAAGAAAAGGGGTGCTAATACGAGAACTCAGAACCAATGAGAACAAATTGAAAGACATCCTTTTGTGCTTATGTACTTGATTTCCTTATTTTGGAGCCGAGGGAAAATAGTTACTATGTTTATTCTTTTGGGTTGAAAGTTTATTTAATTGTGTCATGTGAGATGTAAGTTAGGGTTAAGGTTTATGAACCCTTATCCAAGTGTGAAACTCGGATAGAACCTTAAGTGGGACTTTAAAGAGGGTTGTTGGTCAATTTCTTTAGTTGGGATACAAAAATAAACCCCCTAGGGTCTATACCATAGTTGTAGGGGTCAAGTGGGCATGCAATATGGTCCCAAGGACATGATTTGACTCTTCAAAAGTCCTCATAATGAAGAGTGGCGAATTTTGAGGAGTGGATGGGTGGTGAAAAGATTGAGGTATTGTCCAAGTGCATGTATCTTCTTTAATAAGGAAATGACCCTCATTTATGGAGAAGGAGGACACTCCACACATCCCCATCCAAGATTTGCAAGTTGAAATGCTATATATTTTGAAGAAGAAGAATGAGGGGGTGTTACCCACTTCTCCTTTTGGAGAACTTTAGTGGAGATGGCAGAAAGAATGAGAAGAGGAGAGGAGTCCACCTCTCTGAGAAGAAAGTGTTCAAGATGGCTTGGCTTGGAGAAAAGATGGTTGAAAGAGTTCAATCCCTTCACCAAAAAGAAAGAAGATAAGTTCTTATTTCCATTTACTCTTGTGTATTTGTTGTAAGAATGTGGCATGTTGTATAGATCATGATTGAACATAGAGATTAGGGAACCTAGATGCATGAAATTCAAAGCTATGTCATTATTGTTCCTTTGTAAGAATTTGAAAAGACTCCATTGATCATCTTGGAGCTGAAAGACTACCTTGCTCAGGGGTATGGCTAGAGCCCATGAGGCTCCATGACACCATTACGATAGGGTGGAGAGCAAGCCTTACTAAGTTGTATGTCATTCATTGTAACTCTTGAAATTAGTTAAAATGTGAAAGGCTAGTGTTTGTTATAACTTGGAAGAAAATGGAGAAAGAATAGGTCTAAGCTTTTAGATATGTAGGCACTCTATGAGTTAGTGTAAAGATAAAAGTGGAGGCATAAAGGAGAAAAAGAAAAAGAAAAAAAGAAATTATATGCCACTACTCAATAGATTTTAAACAAATGAAAAGAGGAAATATATAGATATATGGGAAATATAATCTGCCTGGGGCATAGTGGAATTACAAGCACTGCCATTGGGTTCACTAAAACTACCTTGTTAACCTCTAACCATTCTGAGAGAATGGATATCACTCCCATTGAAAGCCTCCTTCATTCCGTTACTAGAATGCAACATGACAAAGTGTTATATCTTTTACCCTGGAGTTTTTTTTTCCCGGTCATTGCCCTTTCCCTCTGTTGATTCTCAAGCTCTCTGAGAATTGTTCTTTGAGCTTGACGAAGAGATTCAGGGTGTGTTGCATTGCTCACAGACTTAAAATGGGGATAATGAAATAATGTTGTTCATAATCATTGGCATGGGCGGGTGAACTGCAACCATCACCTGAAGGCATGACCAGGCTACAAGTTCCCACACTCACTCCTTTCCCTTCTTTATGTATCTTTTCTTACTTGTGTGGCTATTGTTGGTGATCGCACCTCCAAACTCCTTCCTGCTGGTACTGATCTTTTACTACTCCAAATTTGGAAAGCCGCAACCTAAAAATAATGTCTCAATAGGGCTTAGAGTATGTTTATTTGAAATTGAGTTGCAGCCAAGACCCTAAAAATAGACCAGATTTGATCCTAACTGAACTTCTGCACATCTTCAGTGCACCCATTGCATGCTAAGGTGTGATTGCTAGAGTGTAATTGCTAGAGTGTAACCTAACTGACTATGTTTTCCTAATACATAGAAGTAAATAATTACATAACCTTGTTGGAAATCTAATCCTTGTACCAGTAGATGTTGAGAATGTTGCAGTTCAAACATAAATGTCAGTTGTACCTCACACAACTCGCGTTGACCTGCCATCAAGAGAAAAACGAAATCAGATCTAGTGGCACTCTTAATCCTATCTCGGTCCTGTATTTATTTCTTCTGCCATTAGCAAAGGAAAAATATAAATAATATTATATAGAGAAGCAATCTCCCCAGTGTCATCTCCTTCCACCTTGGGTTAGCGTGCAGCTCACTGCCCAAGGGCTAGCAGGTCTATGATGTTGTATCCTATCTATGTTTAATCAAAATCTTGCTTGACTGTTCCATCAACTGGTCAGCTAGATGCAGTACAATCTGAGCCATATAAAGACTGCAATTTATTGACCACGCATGGTGCATTGTATTTGTTTTTCATCTACCCAATTAAATGCTGGTGAGCAGGAAGAAATGTATTCCTAATAAGTTATATCATTATAGGGACTCTTGACTCTTTCATTTGTGTTAGGTATGATTTACCTGGCATTTATATAGCATGTCCCTTCCACTGATCAGATAAATAATAATGAATAAAAGTTAATGCAGTTCACCAGAAAAAAAAAAAAAAAAAAATTCATATCACATTATTTCTTTTTTATCAATTTATTAACATTCATAATATCTTATTACTACCTACTTTCATGTGATCCACGGGATCGTGGTAGAAATGAGAGGACTTAGTAGTTAATTTTAGTCTTGAATGATCCCACTGTTGTGTAAATCTCACCGTAATTCAAATCACCTCACCTTAGTTGCAGTTACATGACTTTGTCATCTAACCTTTTACCTCAATCAATCACGCAAAAAAATTTAAATATAGTTATATTTGATTAGTTGCAGTTTCATTATTTATTTATTTTATTTTATTTAAAATTTATCTAATCTTGAATGGCATAATAAATGAGGGTGTCTTATGGAATCGATTATTAATAAAAGTAGTTATCAAATAAATAAATAAATAAAAACGATATGACATTCGAGCACCATTATAGTTATGCTACTATCAGCAATAGATAAACTAAATGCTTTATCCTTCCCCAGTGCTTTAGCAATTAACTACCTTACGGTAAAAATAAATAAATAAATAAATAAATGTTGATTTAATTTTGCAGTAAATGCCGGTTAGGAAGCAATACACGTTAAGTTTTAGTTAATGATGTTGACTGTTACAATAATCATGCCAAGATTGCAGCAAAACGATAAATTTACAACTAAAATATTAACTTAAAGCTGAAATATTAACATAATAAGAGTAAGTATATGGGAAGCATTAATATTATCATTATCGCTGCGATTAAAGTTTTTTTTAAAGAACACACATCACTTTAATATCTCTGTTGAGAATAATTTTAAGAAGGAAAAAAAAAATCTGTATCATTAGATAATTTCATTTGTTTAGATTCCCAAAAGATAATGCATAAAAAAAATATGTATATAAGTAAATGAATACAGTCATCTAAAATAAAATTCCAAAGGAAACCGATGGAATATTTAATAAGTTCTTAATTAGAAAGTTATATGTTTGGAATGGGAGAGCTTACTAAGTGACGTGTTATGTCTCTTCTCTTTTAATTTAAAATTCATAATATAAACATTACTTTTTAGATTTAGAAATAACTTATTTATCCCTTAACTCTAAATACGTATACTTCTTCCTTTTTGAAATACTTATATTTATATAAGTATAATTTAATTTATATTCTTAGGGCTAAATTAATTATATATATAATTTTCTTGTAACTATTATTTATATTCATATTAAATAGAAATCATTTGCAAAAGAATGGAAATGTTTTGCATTGGCATTAATTTTAACATTAGTATATTGAAATTATATTTATGTGATTAATAGATCAATCTATTGATAATTATGTTAAGTGAATAAATTTAGAGCTAAGTCGATATTATTTAATATTACTAATGGCCTAATATGAAGAGCATGATTAAAATTGATAGTCCTTCCATCAATGCAAAAATAATAATACGGTTACTTGGAAATAGATAAACCTTAAAGTTAACCTTTTGTTTTAACCTAGTTACTTCTCCAATTAGGTTAAATACCAACCTAATGTTCTTTGAAGAAGTGTGCATGTGAGGCTACATACACGTAATTATATTTTATTCCCTCACCCTAGTCTTGCATGATGAGTCGGCTATGATGTGGCTTGTCCAGCCCTAGTTTGATGTGCATACCTAGTGACTATGTGCATGCATAAATGTCAATGAGAAAGGTTATTCGTGTGTAAAAAAAAATAAAAAAATTGGTTGGGTTTTCGTGTGTAAATGAAATTTTTCTAGTGTAAAATTATAGGCATGACAGCTTCATCTATCAGGGCCAAATACCCTATGTAGGCGAGTTCCCAATGAACTTCAAAATCACAAATATGGAGGTCAGTGAGGAAAGGCTGGAGTGGAACCACTTCCCCATGTTCCAAGAAATGAAGAATATCATCCATGGAAGGGATTTTGATGGTTGGGTGTGCAATAGATAAAATAGTATCTAGATTCTCCAAATATTCAGGCCTTACTACCAAATTGGTAGCCAAGCAAACATATTCTATAGGAAGCCCAATATCCAAAAGTGATGCTACAAAATGAGAAGCTACATCAAAAGAGAAGTGTAAGTAGCAGATGGATTCTACATACTTTTCCCCAAGGACTACGCATAAATTTGGTATAGTGAAACTAGAAGTTTGAATGGTAAGAAAACATTCTGGCGAAGAGAGCTGGAAAAGAAAATTGGAGTATCCATAACTTAGAAGCAAGCAATAATTACTAGAGCAATAAATTCAGAATAACAAGAAAGCTAAGAAAAAGTGTGAAGAATTCAAGAAGAAGTGTGAAATTTATAGAAAGTCATGAGGAAGTTGCGGTACATAGTTGCCTCAAGTGAAGTCTTGGAAACTGTAAGTAAGGTGGCAACTAAATAATTGTCTTCAAAGTGGAATGTTAAATCAAATTAATTCTTTACACAAATTTCATGATAAATTGCTTCAAATTTGATTAGTACGAAGATTGTGAATTAAGCAAGTTGAAGATTTCTAAGTTAATAGTGGTCATTTCATGTATTTTTTTAAGCCATATTAATTATGAAGGTGATTATGTGTGCAGAGTAGAAAGGAAAATGAAGCTAGTAAGGCAACACACGTCATCACCTGGGTAAATTGAAAGAAGTAATATATGCAAGTTGAGGCGTGCGAATTTAATGCAGAATAATGTGATCGTGTTTTAATGTCATCATGACATTCTTGATTCATTAATGTGGTGCAGTGCCGTCAAATGGAAGTGCTAACCAAGTATTTAGTGGTTTCCATAGAATTTAATCAGAAGGGTGGTGACTAATGGTTCTAAATTTAGATTTAAATTTTGTGATTCAATTGTTTGTTGCTAAATTTTAATTTATGCATATTTTTTAACATATAGCGAGTTGCAGTTAGCTAGGATTTGGCATAAATTGGTAAAATTTAGCCAAAAATACACACCAATAGGGAATTATTAAATGAATTTTTGGGAAGTAGTGAATTGATGAAGGGGTTTTCATTGAATGAAAAATCAAAAGGTAACCTTCACTACCACTGTAATTCCCAACTTAATAGTGGGATTCATTGTTTGAGAGTTGAAAAATGAGCTATTATTGAAATATCAAAAGAGAAAATGAGCTATCATTGCAATATCTAAAAAAAAATCAACTCTTTAGGCTATCCAAATATCTCTACTAGGGCTATGGATGTCTGGCTAGCAGTAGAGCTATGTTTGGGGGAAACTACGGAGGTAACCTTGTCGAGGCTATGGACGCTTGACCGGAAGCAAGGCTCTATCCCTTGTTGGCTTTGGAGGATTACCATATTATGTAGTTCAATGTCAATGAACTGATTCTTTTCATTGAATTCTCAAAACTAGAATTAATCAAAGCACACACAGATGTTTCTAGGGGAGTTTTACCTTTTTATGCTAGAATCTGGGTAAAGGTAAAAGTTACTATTTTAAAATATGCATAAATTATAATTTACAACTAGCGATTTAATCTCAATTTTTGGTTTAAATTTGGTTTTATTGGTTGCAAATTGTTGTGTGGTCTCACAACACACCCAAGGCTATAAAATTTGGGGACCCAAAATAATTTTTTTAACTGTTATGGAAGGAGCTAGCTAGTTGAAAAGATCACCAGAAGTGAAGAGAAAAGAGAAATCTTTAATAAAAGAGTACGTCGTAATGTAGTCTACAAGGTACTGGATACCGAGAACTAGGAATTCTTGAAAATGGGAAAAAGGTAATGCAAATCTGAGCAGGATGTTTCAGTCTGATAGTTGAGGTACAGTAAACTAGAAGTTCCAGTAAAACTAAAGTCTATGGAAAATTCATGGTTAAAGCTGAATACTGGGTAGCAATTTAAAGTGAATTTTTAAATTCTTATGGTTATCCAATGATTATGATATTTTGGTAATCTGATATATACAAGATAATCATGCAAGAATTCATGATATGCTAGAAAGCATGTTATTTATGAGAAATTTATCTGATAGCAATTGAATGATGGTTTTATTTACATGAGATGTTTACAAATAATTTATTTCTTTTAAAAGGGATTTAATGAGTGGAATTTGTGATTGTAGGAGATGCAGAGTTTGGGTATGGATGGTTAGGAAAATTTGAATCATGGATAGAAATAGATCCAAATCAGGTTAAATACTCTGGGAGGTTATAAGGTAGAAGGATTTGAGTCTACCAAAATATTGGAGACCCTAGTATTGCACATGTGGTGGAGACAAATGCCAATCTTCAAGGAAGACCATTCCCAAGAGTAGCAAGCCCAAAGTAGAGAAGAGTGTAGGAATAGGGTGATAAATTAATCATTCTGAATATATGGGAAAGTTCTTGCACACTATCTTGATTCAAGTTATTTTCCTAGCGAAATTAAAAAAGATTAAATCTCGAAGTGCTTCAACATGTGATTGGAGTTGAACTTCATTGACTTTGATTACAATTATCTTACCAGTCACTACATTCCATGTGCCTTGATGTGATTCATTCCTTTTATTTCCTCTCATGTATTTGTCTTATCCTATTTGTTCCTTAGTTCTATAAAAGGCTAGAGGATACTTCTTTTTAAGATAAGTTCAGAATTTGTGGATTTCAGAAGAGCCAAAACTTCTCTAAGTTTTGTTCTTTTTTCCTATTTTTTGAATCATTCTAGTCTAAAAACTTGTATGCACATAGATATTAATCAATATTGAATCCAATTTGATAGCTACCTATCTCATGAATCTTTGTAGCTAGTTTTGTTAGTTCAGTCAAACAAGACTGTGTGCTGCACTGTTTAAGGGTGCATGCAGAACCTACTCAGTATCCAAACTAAAACCCATCTCTTTAAAAGCTCGCACTATTTTATATGTAGCTATGAAACAATCTGGTGACATATAAAGTGGTTTACTTTGATTTGGTTAATTCTTTGGGGCATGTGTAGAGAATAACTGGGAGAAATTTTAATTTTTAGTACTTTTTATGCTTTATTTTAGAATAGATGTTTAAATTCTAAAAAATGTTTCAAAAAATGGATGATTGAATGGAAATTTATAGAAAATATTTCATTTCCTATGAAATTGTTGAATGCTTAAAGCTAAATCTACTTAAGTGATAGCAAAAATTGTTGATATTCATGAAATATTGATTCAAATCTTTTGATTTCATGATATTATTTTACGGTCTAACTGAAAATTTAGTGTCTAATACATATGATTTCAAACAAACATATTCCCTTTGAGATTAACAACAATATCACATCATACCCTGAAGTGCACCTAGTACTATCAAGACTTGACTACTGGAGACTTGGGATTGAGCTGAGCCAACCTTTATCCTTTTATATGAATCCCCTAGGGTTTCCTTTGGTTAAGTATTTCAAGAAGGATAGGCTCTTTGTGGTAATTTGTATACGAAGAATTTATTCACCTTATTGATGTGAGTAAAATCATCATCAACAATTTTTTTGTTACGTTCTTTCCAAATTCCCCACATAGTATGTGGAGTCATAAACTCTCAAAGCCATTGAAGAATAGAGGAGGTGGAGGGAAACTTCCATTGGTCAAAAAAATTTCCAAGGGAGTCTAGGAAGACCCAATCCAGATTCCAAAGACCAAGAAATTTACTCCAGAGAATAGAGGAAAATTCATACCCAAGGAAGATATGGAAAGCACTCTTAGCATCATCTTCACAAAGAACACATTTGTTCTAAATTGTAAATCCCCTTTTATAGAGATTATCTTGCTTTAAGACTTTACCTTGCATAAGTAGCCAGAACAAGACATTCACCTTAGGGATTAGCTTCTTGTTCCATAAATTCCCCCAAAAAGGAAAGGAATCAGGATTTTCTAGTGAATTAATGAGGGAAAAATCCACCAAAAAATTATCATTAGCACAGGGATCCCCAACAACCCTATTCATCCTAGGAAAAATGGGGATACAAACATTGCTCAAGAAGTCCTTTAAAACCTTCAAAGACAGGTCCTAGTCCTAGAAGTTCTTCCACTCCCCATTCTGATAATAGTTTGCCACCCTAATGCAAAAGAGATGTTTTCAAATAAGAATAATAGGAGGAGCCCAAGGGAAATTGATAAAAGGTTTAAAGTCAGACCAAGTATCCTCCCAAAAAACAATTCTAGAACCATCACCCAATAGCCACCTAACACCATTTTCAATCAAATCCCTGCAAGGAACAATATGCCTCCAACAAAAGAACCACAAGGGATATCATCAAAAGTCAAAATATTCCAAGATCTTCCAAATCCATGCAAATATTTGTTTCTATCTAGGGAGGCCCATCCAACTTCCCCACTGAGGAGCCTCCAAACATTTTTCAACAAAAGTTTCTTATTGAAAGCTTTTAAATTTCTGATTCCAAGGCCACCCCATTTCTTTGGTTTGCAAACCAAATCCAAAGCCACAAGATGAATTATGGCTTTGGTTTCAACACCCAAACACATAAATCTTCTCATGATCTATTCCATTTTCTCCTCAAATTTGACAGGAATTCTAAAGAGACTCATTGCATATAGAGTCAAATTTTGAAGAGTAGAGGAAATGAGTTATACCTTCCCCGCCTAACTAAGAAGCACTCCTTTCCAACCCACCATATTTCTACCGAACTTGTCCAACAGATCTAGCCAGAAGGTATCCGGGATCTTAGAAATACACAAGGGAAGCCGCAAGTAGGTAGACAGGAGCTCACCCTTGTTGCACAAAAGAATCTTGGAAAGCTTTAATTGTAGATATTTAGCAGTATTCATGAAAAAATTGACTCTTAGGTAGATTAATACGTTGTCCAGAGGCCTTCTCATAAGCCTCATTTAGCCCCTTCATAGTTCTGACTTCACAAATAGAGGATTCACCCATCATGATAGTGTCATAAACAAATTGTTGATGGGTTACTGGATCACATCTAGAAGAAGGATATAGGCCCTTTAGTAACCTGGTTGACAAAATCCTTTTGCATATTTCTACCGAGAGCCTTCGCCATCAAGATGAAAAGCAACAGAGAGATAGGATCTCCCTACCTCAAACCACGTGAACTCTAGAAAAAAAGGGAAGGAGAACCATTCACTGGCACAACAAAAGGAGTAGAGATGAGTTGATCAACAAGCTAAAGAAAATTTTGACAAAAACCAAAGTGTTCCAAAACCTCCAAAAGAAATTTCTAGTTAACCCTATCATAAGCTTTGAGAAGATCCAGCTTCAGGAAGAAACCCCGCCTCTTGTTAGCATTAAGGGAATGAGCAAGTTCATGAAAAATTATTATAGAGTGCAAGATCTGACAACCCTTAATAAAGCCACTTTGTTGTTTTGAGATTAGATTAGGGAGATATTTTTGTAGTTTAGTGGCATGCACCTTTGAAATTTTTTTGTAAATGGAGTTACAGAGACTAATCAGATAATACTCACCAAAGCTATTAGTACAATAGGGTTGGGGATCAAGACAATGAAGGTTGCATTTAGCTCTCTGAGTAATCTTCTAGAACCAAATAATTCCTTAGTGGCATTAATCACATCTTCTACAACAATCTCACAACACGACTAAAAGAACTGAAAAGGAAAGCCATCAGGCCCAAGGGCCTTATTCCCTTCAAAAGAAAAGATTGCATCCTTGATTTCCAGAGCAGGGGGGATGAAAATAAGCTCCCTATTCAAATCCTTTGAAACTAGATGGGGGATACCTTCCAAAGAAGCCTCCACACTATTTTGGTCCCAAACCAAATCATCCCTAAGCAGATGCTTAAAGAAATTAGCAACTACTCTCCTAATAGCCTCCTCATCCTCCAATAAAAAACCATTAGCCATAACTAAGGAGATCATATTAGATGACTTATGCCTAAGGGAAATAAGGTGAAAGAACTTGGAGTTGTGGTCCCCAGACTTTAACCAAATAGCACGAGATCTCTGCCTCCAAAAATCTTCCTCTTTTGCAACAATGTTATGGAGTTGAGTGAGAAGGCCATCCTCCTGCAACTAGAGGTCCTCCGATAAACCATTCAATTGAATGGCATCCTAAACACTATCCATCTTTTGAATAACTAAATTATTAGATTAAAAAATATAACCAAATGACTCCTTATTCTATTTCTTGATATTTCTCTTCACAAAAGTCAACTTTTTGGCCACTTTGAACATCGCATTGCCATCAATATTCACTCAAGCCACCACTTCTTAATAAAATCCATAAGCCTTAGATCCCTCAACCACATGGATTCAAACTAAAAAGGAAAACACTACTTACCCCCAAGCCTATCAGCCACAAAAGAGATAGGGAAATGGTCAAACTCACATCTCATAATAGTGGATAGGGAACATGCAAAATCCACAAACCAAGAAGTCGATATCAAAGCTCTGTCTAGCCTAACTTGAATATTTTTAGCACCAAAATGCCTGTTGGACAAAGTAAACTTGGCCCCTACCATCTTCACATCAATAAGAGCATTGTCATCAATGGATATTCTTAAATCTAGATGGCTATCAGGATTGGCCTGCGAACCATCCACTTTCTCATTATCACAAGGGGGGGTGTTGAAATCTCCCATAACCAACCATGGTCTATCCAAAACATTAGTCTGAAGACACCCAATATCATCCCACAACTTCTTCCTAGCCTCTTCAAATTAGGGGCATACACATTGGAGATAACCCAAGAGTAAGAATCCCTAATCAAAATAAACTTTGTCTCCACATGGTTAAAACCCTCCACAATTGGGAAACCTTTAATCATCCTAGCATTCCAAAAAGTATCAATGCCACCCAAATCTCCCTCAGATCTAACCCCATGGCAACCATAGTCCTTAAAGAAGAGGTTCTTTAAGGATTCCAACTTACCAATTTTCATTTTTCATTTCTTGGATCAACAAAAATTTTGGCTTATGGTCCTAGACTAAGTTCTTTAGGAGGTCTTGTTTGTATGCATTATTCAACCCACTAATGTTCTAGGAAATAATCTTCATTTGCACGAGGAGGGGGTGCCCTTTGAGCACAATTCAAAGATGGTTTTTTGAAACCATTCTACAATATCCTACTTGCAATCCCTTTCCCTACTTTTTTTGCAAAGAGGGTCTCCCCTGACCCCTTTTTTTAGACCCACAGTTCACTTTTTCCTTCTCGTGGTAACACCTCTATGGGGTTGAGTGGGAGAAGAAGCATAGGAATTCTTCTTTCTTCCCTTCACCAGAATGAAACCTTCTTCATCCTTACTCCTAGTATCTAGGACTTCCTTCTTCCCTTCACCAGAATGAAACCTTCTTCATCCTTACTCCTAGTATCTACGACCACCAGAGCACCACCTCCAACCATTAGCCTAGACGCACAATTTAGTGGGGAGGACAGAGAAATAGTAAACTCTAGAATGATACGTTTAGGGGAGCAAAAAGTATCTAAAACATGATCCACATCATATTCCATAGATTGGCCAGCAGCCTCGTCCACAATTTCCTTAGTCTCCTTGTCAACCTCAAGATGAGGGATATAATGATTTTTAATGTTAGCTTCACCCTCCATGATTTTTCTAGCAACTGAATCATCCTGCACCCATGGAAACGAAGTCCCCTTGGCCTCCTTCACCTTCCAACATTTAGTTTGAGGAACAAACTTAGGCAGATCCACCTTAGCAAGGAAGTCCTTAGCCTAGTGACTCACTTTTTTACATTTGAAGCAAGCAAATGGAAGATTTTCAAAGAAAATTTGTTGCTTCTAGGAGCCCACCTTTGAGTTAAGATGAAAAATTCAGGCATCACACCATCTTGATCTATAATGACACAAAATCGTGCTACAACAAACCTCCTTCTAGAGAGAGTGGCATCATTAATAGAGACTAACTATCCAAAAGAGTTAGCCACTTTCTTAAACACTTCTTCATCCCAATATTCCAAAGGAAGGTTCAAAAAATTCACCCACACATTGGATGAGTGAAAAAGGAACTTGGAGAGATCCATCCTGGGCTCTTAGGGGTGTAATAACAAAGTAAGATGCCCAAAAGACCATGGTCCTTTTGTAAAAAGCACTCTCAGGTCTTCATCACAGGGAAAAGCAAAGGAAAAGAATCCTTTAGTGATTTAATTTATGATCTATGATGATTACTTAAAGAATACTTTTACAATGATTGATTAAACTTAAACATATGAAATAACATATAAAATTGATTAAATGAACATAATGTAATAAAGATGATGAACTGAAAGAAAGATAAAAAGATAGAAGATCAAACACAATTTGTTAACAGAGCTCACCAAAAGGCTATATCTCTAGGTCCCTCTCCAACAGAGTGACCGATCTGATTATTTTGCTCCAAAATCAAAAATTAAAAATGCGTCATCAATCCATCCCCTTTCAACATGACAGGATTACGTTCCTCCATCATACAAGAATGGCTTCAACAGATCTCCAAAGTGTTGCCTCCTTCACGTCACCTGACTTGAATTTCCAAATCACCTACACCCCTCCTTTTATACATAAAATAAGCCTAATCAGGATTAACCACCAAAATAAACAACTAACCCCCCTCTAAAAATTCGTATAATGACTATTTTTTCCTTTGGGGGCCTTCGGTTTGAATGGTTAGGTGTCTCTTTTGCCACCTAGGCCAGTTTGGTTAGGCTCAACCTAAGATTACACAATAAAAACAAACTACCCCATACATGTTTTAAAATCCATCGATGGTGTATCAATGGCTATACATTTTAGTCATTGGTGGGTTGGAAGTTCAACCCTTACTGACCACCTTTTACCAAACAATTTAAACAAATAACTCAACAAAAGAAACCTGCCAAGCATAGTAGCTAAGGATGCGGCTGGTGACTTAGTGGCCAAGGAAAACCATTGGGAATTGACCAGTGGGGTGTTTGACCCCCACCAATAGGAATTATTTTGTTAGACCATTCAAACCCTCTCACTGACTGGAGGAGTGTTTTGGGGGTGCCATGTGGTACCTTGTGATTGGGCCATGTGGAACCCTCTAATTCGCCTATCAGAGACAACTCATTAGACAAATCATATGTCACATGTCCCATGCAAACAATATGGACTGCCATGTGTCCATCTTGAAGGCTACCACGTTGACTTCTATACCATATGGACTACCATGTCATCATGCTGACGTCAGCATCCATACAATCAAATTCAACCCATCCTTGCAAACTTTGACTGACCATATCTTCGTCAACCAAGCTCCATTTTTGATGAAATGAGCAGCGTCGAAATCGTCTCAATGAGCGCTTTGATGTGATACTATTTTTGGACATCTTGGTGATGATCATTTTTTTCCTTTTTTTTTGCCTCTGGTACCTTAGTTGACCCAACCTTTGACTACACATAACTTGAGCAAACAGACTCCTTTTTGCTCCATTCAAGTTGCATTGGATTTAGGATTCCAAGCTCTTTCTGATGGCACTGAATTATAGAGAATTGGAGACACTTCAAATTTCACTAAAAAAAGTATCCTCTAGATCAGTTAGCCATAGTCACAACTTCAACATGACCTTTCAGATCCCACTTCTTACCAACCCAGGTGTAGACCTCCTCAATGTTAGGTTGAGGACCTAAAAAATTTCCTACCAGAGAAAATTCCATTCTAGCAATATTTTTGTCCACAAGAGAGTCTAGAATGAACAAGGCAAAGCTACCTTCAATGTTAGAATAAGAAACTGATTCAGATGCAACACCTTTTCCTTTGAGTTTTGAGGAAAAAAGGTCAGCCCATTTCTACCCAAGAAAAGAAGACTACCTTGCTAGCCAACTATTTCCCACTGGTATGTGTTCAATCTAGGGACTTCTTAGATTAGCCACAGAATATTCCCTAGTTGGGGTCCACTCATTATCACCATAAGCCACATGACCACCAAGAGCCTTTGGAAGCTCCTCCAATGATGGAAAACCATCACATGATTCCTTGGAAGCCTTAATCACACACTTACCCTTAGAGAATGCATCTTTGACCACATCCACACCGCATGACCCGTCCTTCCCAGCTACACCAACAAAGAGAACCAACACATCCACACCGTATGATCCATCCTTCCCAGCAACAATAGCAGAAAGTCCCAAATCCATAGACTAACCAAACTAGAAGTCACCATGATTTCTAGGGAGTGATTTCAAATTAAAATCACTCAAGCCCGCCACCAAATCAATCTTCTCACCAACAGTCGTATTTCCAACAATCTGTTCCATGGAACAAATATAGTTGGGAAATTAACAAAAATTTCTTTCTACCTTAGCATTCACATAATTGTATCAAATTTGTGCAAACATCAACAACTCTTTTTTTGGCCTCTTGAAATCCATCTTTTCTTTCATCTATAAAAAAAATTTCGGGTTGAATTTTATAGGAAGGTTTCTAGATCTTTTATCCCTGAGTCTTAGCTTTCCATACCATTTTATGGATTCAAATTTCATTAAGATTTGTAAAATTTATTGTTGTTTTTAATTTTCTATTTTCATTAAAGAGGTTCTTTTTATGGTGTTTCTAATCTTTTGTTTGCAACGTATGGCTTTTTGGGAGAGGACATTTTTAAAATACTAATCCTTTTTTTGTAGGATTTTGTTTTTCTTTGTTTAAAATAGGATATTTTTGGTTTTTGACACATCTCATTGGATTAAAATGAACCAAAAATTGCATCATTCACTCATTCAGTCTAAAAAGATCAAAAAAATTTCATCTTACACTCATTTGGTCTTAAAGGAACAACAAATTCACATGTTCACTCATTGGTCTAAAATAAAACACAACTTGCATTTCACATTCATTGGCTTAAAATAAACCACAATTTGCATTTCACATTCATTGGTCTAAAAATAACACAACTTGCATCTTTCACTCATTGGTCTAAAAAGAACAACAATCTTGCATCTACATTTATTGGGCTAAAAAGAACACAACTTGCATTCACACTCATTGGTTTTAAAGGAAAAAATGACTTGCATCAAGTGTCTTTGTAACTCACACATTTCATTTTGGGGTTTAAAAAGAACCATTTTTTTTCATTTTCTTGTGATCTTGTACTTTTTTTTATGTGTGTATTCTCTTCCCTTGCACTCTAAGTGGCCTTGGGAATCAAAAACAATTCTTGAAATTTTCATTATCACACCACACATTTGGTTTTGTTTAAGGTTAATGAACTCTTGCTAGTGTGATCCAAGTACATTGTGCATGCTCTCTCCTAGCACCTTGAGTGATCTTGGAGATCAAAAACATTGTGTTTGTATTACTTTTTTTACCCCTTTAGATCAGCCTACCAATTGAGACAAATCCATATAGAGAACTCATTGGTGACCCAAAGCGGTTTTTTCCTTAGACTGGTATATAAAAGGATTAGATGAAAGTCAAGTCCAAACTACCATTAGTTTTTGTCATATAGTTCCATTCAAAATGGGGAGGTACCTTTGAGTATAAGTTCCCCTAGTAGGAGTGGTTAAAGTCTTAAGTGGCTTGTTGGATGCTTGTGAGGTGGTAAGTCCCTAAGTTGCGACTAAAATACAAACTAGTAAGAGGCCCATCCTTTATTATTGAGTTTTTATTGGCATTACACTCAGTGCAATAGATGCACATCATGCGCTAAAATCTACTCACCAAATGGATCCCTCAAGATGAGATAGAAATCCATGATGTTCTATAAGTTAGTTGTTTTTACTTGTTGCTTTTCGAGGAGAGGATGATTTGGGTTGTCCTTCCATTCCAGGAGACCTCTATCCATCCTCTCTCAAAGAAAAGAGTGCAAACACCCCGTAAAGTTGTCCCTCCACTTGAGTCGACGAAGATTCCAAGTTGTGGGCCTAAGTGTCATGCCATTAGCCATTGACCTTAGGCTAGGAAAGTGTTTTATGTGTGAATTGTCTTTTATTTATGTTATACCCATAGAAATTGATGTGAATAACCTCTAAACATACACATAAAGATCACAAATTTTGACATTTAGATAGCCAAGACACTGTTTTTATATTGTTTGTTGTGTTTTCCATCAAATTTCATAAAAACCAAAATGAAAATTAGTTAAACTAGGAAAAAACATGACTTTGTTCACTGCATTTGTCACTGAAAATCACAATTGCTTCTCAAAACACCACATCTTCTAAAAACTAGTGCACCGCATTTGTATCTCTGAATGACACATTTGACAAGTTGTGCACCGCATTTGCTACTTGATAAAATGTTTAGGTAATTTTGGAATAATTCTATTTCTATTCAATTTTTGGCTATAATTTTTGTATCAAACCACATACTTTCCAATCCCATATCTATCATTTCACTCCATTAATTTATCTTTCCATCACATTAGTTGCATACACCATAGGTAAAACTTTAGGTCTCATTAGATTGCATACACTTTTGCAGACCTTATGATTAGTATAGTTTGAGGCCACTTTTTCAATCATCGCCACTTTAGTCTTAGTCTTCTTTAAGGTCTTGACAACTAGATTTACCACTTGGGACTATCTTAGTCTGGTTAATAACCTTGTTTTAGGTCAACCACAAGTGACATTATCACATCTCAATTTCATCTTTTTTCATAAGTGCATTCTTATTTGGCATTTCTTAGCATAGTCCCCTTGCATTATCCATCTTAATTCGAACTCACTACCATGTCTTCAATTTACCTTGATGTGTGTCGTAGTCAAATTGAATACCAATTACTCTACAATGGTCAATACCAACAAGCCATAAACTTCAATAGACAATTCGTCAATCCTCCATACCAAGCACCCACAGTCTTGAGTCATCTATCCATCTACCCATCTTACCAACCATCCATAAGATCTAGTCCTCCATTTATCGACCCTCACTATCAAGAGTAACTTAACACAATCCATAACATTGATACCCAACAAGCATCCATTAATCTTCCTTATCCTAACTTTGACAAGGGAAACCAACTTTCCACTAATCCATTCCAAGCCTCCACATCCTATCATAATCCATCATCCACTAATCCATTTCAATCCACTCCATCCCAATCCATGATCCCATCCAATAAAAATACATTTATTCATGCAAGTTCTATCATTGTCCAAAATCACATCCCATTGCCTAAACCTAGGGATATATCTCAAAAGGAAAATTCCAAAGCATGACATCATAGCTCCCCCTTTCAATCAAGATCGAATTATTTCTTGTGATCCCATTCCATCCCATGATCCTATCCTTAATTCCATTCAAGAAATACTTCTAGATAATTGTGGAATCCAAGATACACCTATCTTTGATGAAGATCCTCCCCTTGAA
Source organism: Sequoia sempervirens (assembly GCA_007258455.2). NCBI lineage: Eukaryota > Viridiplantae > Streptophyta > Pinopsida > Cupressales > Cupressaceae > Sequoia > Sequoia sempervirens. The sequence goes on from VDFB02000015.1 coordinate 179,755,120, forward strand.
CAAGAAATCCAAAATGATCCTCTCATTGACCTTTATACCATTCATTATCAAACATTTGAATTTGATCCTATCCAAACTCCAAAAACCTCCATTTCCCAAAAGGAGACACTTTCCTCCTTTGTACACATAGATGATCAAACAAATGACATGAAAAAGGCTACTAGGGATCAAGAAGAACATAAAGAATCCATTATTGATCAAGTCAAATAAGAAGATACATGAGCTACTGTTGATCTAATTGACATCCCAACTGATCAAGCAAAAACAAGCATGATGAATGATAAAGCCAAAATATCCTATCAACTAGGATCATCCACTTTTATCAAATCAGGCTTCCTCATAGAGGAGAAGATTCCAAGCAACAACTTCCACATCAAAAATAGAATATTTCAGAACATGTTGCTTTCAAACATGTAGTATCAAGGAAGAGGGATAGGCCTACATGAGCAAGGCATTATAGAACCAATACAATTTTATGAAAATCCTCGACATCAAGTTCTTGGATATTCTTCAATCATAAAATCAAATGATGTTCATGATACCTCCATGACATTAGGGGACACTTTATCAATACAAACATCAAAATGGGGGCCATGAGTAGTTCTTGTCTTAAGATTGTTTCCAACACTCCTTCCATCCACACCATAAACCATCATTTCATCATAATTAAACCCATCAATTCAAACCAAGAAAAAAAAAAGTATTACAAGTATAAAGTCTGAAATAAAATGTCAAAGGCCATTGAATACAAATATCCAAGTGGATAAATGAACTAAAAATGGATTCCAAATAAAAATGGATCAAGTAAAGAAAAGAGTTCAACTTCAATATCCAATCAAAATGTGGAGACACAAGAAAAGAGGTATCCCACATATAAAAAATTCCCACCTCATTCAAAATGGTCATCAAAAAAGGCATATAAAATTGATGGTTCCAAACACTATCCCAATCCAAATTCCAAACTCCATCATCAACCATCCCAAGTTTGGAAAATAAAAATGGCTACATCGAAACATCCAAATAATCCTTCAACATCTACCATCATCCATTGTAATCCACGATCTTGTCCACATTCCAAAACTCCTACTTCACAAATCTATCACATCTTGGTAGCAACTCTTTATCATTTGGACTCTCATGGAACTCTATCATGTTTTGCATATTTCGATAAATCCAAACCTAGTATCAGAAAGGATCATAATGACATGGATCAGTTGTATGCAAGTGTATGATCCTGACAAGACAACTACTCCATAAAGGTAACTATTGGCATATAATGACACCAACATCTATGTCAACACCATAAAAGGATTCAAAATAATTAGTGCTCATCCAAAATATCAAGTCCATATTAAAAAAAATTGAAAAAAAAATGTCATCTTGCTAAAAACCTGACAAACAAGCATCTTGGTGACACCAAAAAAAAAAAGAAAAAGAAAAAATATTAAAGAGAAAAAATTCATCCAATGGTGAATGTCAATGATGATCTACACCTAGCTAAACATTGACAAACACAAGAGCATTAGTCATTCAAATAAGCATAAATATCATTCCCTATGAGATTCTTGATCATACTAAATGATGAAAACATGGAACAAAAGCACAAATACAAAGCAAATGAAAGCATGTAAACAAAAAATATATCAAACCTCCATCCCATAGGGGGGTTCGTGTCACTCTGATGTGGAAAGTGGCCCTTCCCAATCCCAAGTTGATAAGCTCCAAGATCTTGATGTGAAAATTAGTGATTTTGATGCAATGTAGTGATGGATTCAAGCTAAAATGACACAGAAAGCATGTGATTATGGATGAAAGAATGAGTAGAGTAACAATGCATGAAGTTTTGGATCAAATGGATGTGATAAATTCCAATTTACCTCAAATATAGTGATAGAAATTGGATTATTGATGGATGAAATGAGAATAATGAATTTGCATGAGATGATGGATCCATATTGTGTAGAGAAAGCCTCTACTTATAGGAGTGAAGGGTTGAAGAGAGAGTGAAATTAGTGAATGTGGGACTAAAATGGGGACCAATAGCATTGTGGCACTTCTCACAAGGCTAATGAAGTTCATGGGGATATGTGTGGAGCACATTTTGAAGAATGTGTAGAGTTAAGGTAGGTAGATGGATTTGTAAGAGGATGTAAGGGAATTGAATGAATATGGTTGAGATGTAAGAGGGACAAGATGGCATGTAAGTGCAATTAAATTCCTTTGTAAGGGGTATTTATGAGTTTGTAAGAGGCTTTAAAATCCATTTGGAGGGAAATTGAATGAAGGGGTGGTTGAGGGGAATATTCCTAATATGCCCTTGTGAGGAAAATTAGTTATTTAGTTAATTAGAAGAAATTATTTTCATGTGCAACTTGGTTAGTTGACAATGGGTTTAGTTGACCAAGGTTGAGTAAAAAGCTAGAGAAATGGGTAATGAGGAGGAGGAGATTAAAGTTAATTAATTAAGAATTAGATCAACTCAAGTGGGTTAGGGGATTTATGAGATTTGATTTAAATAATTTGATTTATTTAATCAAATGAGAGGATTTTAGGGCTTTAATTAAATAAATTGATTTATTTAATTAAATAGGATGAACATTAGTAAACAAAAAGTGAATTATATGATAAATTTAATTATTTGATTAATAGTAGAAATTGATGAATTTAACTAAATAATAAAGATTATTTAATTAAGTGGTTAGAACAAAAATGATATAGGAAAAAATGATGTTAATTAATTAGACTCAGATGCATAATATTAATCAGGATTATTTAAGTGTCTACATTTTTTCCCTCTTTGAAGTGAGGTACCTGCTATGTTGGTTCAAAAAATAACACTATCGAGATCAAAATTCATAGATTTTCTAATTTTTCAAATGCCCCACTATTGCCCCAGTGGAAGGAATTATGCTACTACACTGCCCCCTCGAGAGATTGGGCAAAAATTTCAATTTTTTGGGTCGAGCTCATGATAAAGATTTAAGATCAGCTTAGCTTGAAGAGGATTAGAAAGATCATATGTCTAATGTAGAAAAAATTGATGATATATAGACAGTCATCGGCCATGGGTAGCCTCATGTATATTTTGATATATTACACATTCAATAGTTGGATAGAAATGTTAGTAAAGATAGAAGAATAAGAAGAATGAGAGGGATCAACCCTTGATTATGAGAAGATTCAAAAGTCCAACAAATCTATGAGTCATCAAGAATTTATTAGATATGATGATGAGTGATGATGATGATGATTTTCTTATCCAAGGATTGGGACAAAAATAGTACAACTTTCCTTATGTTTGATAAAACACATAGATACAATGCATCAAGGTATGTACAACCAGTATGACATTGTATCTAGTGTGATGGACTTTGACTTGACAAAAAGATAGGAGTATTCTTGTTCACACCTGACATACAGAAACCTTGCTAGGATGTAGTTCAAATTTTTTTTAAATCTCAGACTAAAACACAGGAAGGCATAACTTAACAATGTAATATTCAACAAGTTGTCCAAAACACCCTCCATACACACCTACAAAAGCAAGTATTCACCAAGTTATATTACAAGAACATCCAACAAGCATAGTAGAAAAAAGATAATGATCAATGCCCCAGTCCTTTCTCTCTAAATATTTTTAGATAGACATCATCGAGAGGTCATTGGAATGGGAACAATAAGATAAATCACAAGAAAAGATCAAGTGAACAAACAAGTCAATGTTCTTCGTACCTCTAGCCAAAGGGATGTGTTTTGTTTGGGATAAGTATCCAAAGCGATTGCCAAAGGTAATTCCCATTGGAGGAAGGATGCATCCTAGGACATGTTAGTGGATGGTGGCAAGTTGATAGGTTTTCGAAAGGTCATTGATATAAGGTTGATTGACATATTTGTTAAAAAGATCAAGAGTTTGATTTTGCATTTAAAAGTTTGTTGTTTCAATTTTGATTTTACATTTGAAGTTTTCTTTTGTTGTTTGTTGTGGTTGTTTCTTTTTTTTTTCCAAAGGATGAAGGTGGCAATTGATTTATTACGGATGATTGATTATTGTGGATGAAGCAAAATGAGACAAATGGATTTTTTCAAATATTTGGATGTTTTTGATGTTCTTGAAATGTTATGAGGCTATTTTTTGGGTTTTTTGAGATTTATGATTTTTTTATGCTTTTTTGTTTTCTAAGATTTTACCAAGAACCTAACCTAAGGACCTATCCTAGGGGCCTCATGCATTGATTTAATATTATCCTTCCCTACGTTATACATGCAAAGTCCATGTAGTTTGACTGACATGGACTCATTTATTGATGGGATATGAATAATGTTGGATTGTAAGTTTATTATGGTGGACACCTAAAGGCCCTAACCTAGGGGCCTGGGGGGCTGATCAAATATTAGCCTTTCCTACATTATACATTCAAAAGCCTCATAGTTTGACATGGTAACTATGTTTTTGAAATTTTCTATTTTTGACCTATTTTTAGATTTTTGATATATTTTGGATGTTTTTGGATTTTTTGGCTTTATGAATTTTTTTTTGGATTTTTGCATGATTTTGATGATTTGGATATGGATATGTGTGATGATATCAATGATCTATTTTGGGATTTTGTTGAAAACCAAGCTAGGGTCGATTGATCTGATTGATGGATTGATGATGATAACATTGTTTAGGATACAACAATGCAAGGATAGTGTTAAGCAACACGAGTGGGAATGATATCCCAAGATGATGATGGATTGATTGGATTTGATTATTCAAGATTATGAAGCTCGGTTTGGAACAAAATCTATTTGAATAATTTGATGTGGCATTGAAGTGTAAATTAGATGCAACTAATATTGATTGTTTTGATTGATGCTCGATGAAAGATAAAGATGGATAAGGAACATATTATCATCAAAATATGTCATGGGATAGTGATTTGGATTTTGGATCACAAATTCTTTGACCAATTTTTGTTTCACATTTTCCAATTTTTGGATCACCACATAAGTTGGAAGATATAGATCAAGATTTATTCTCGAAGCAAGATGTAAATATCTACCCCTAGTGTCTAGCAATGTATGGAATTCCATGGATATATTCTTGGATAGATGTATGGATGGATGGATATGGTAAGCACACAAAGGATTCCAAGGATTATCTTGTGACAAGATAAGGTGTTCAAATAAAGAATGCTCATTTTGATAATGCTTTATGGCTCAAATAATGCTAGGTAGGATAGGATCAATGAAAATGGCCTATGTCAAGATGTTTACCATAAGCAAGTGCAAAGTGTACACCAAACTTTTGTTAAGATCAAGATAATTTGGAAGATGGATGTAGATGGATGAAAATGGATTGGATAAATAGTTTATGGATGAATGGATTTATTATGGATAAGATGGATGGAATGCTGGAGTTTATTATGGATGGGATAAAATGCTTTCACTAAATTAGTGCACGTAGATGCTCAATTCTACACATGATTCCTATTTACCAGGTTTTCATCATGGTACTTGTCCAAAGCGCTACCATTGTGGTTTTCACTAGAGGATGATTTTTTATTTTTACTATTTTTGTGATTTTCTTATTTTTTATTTTTGTGAAAGATTTTAAGTTCATGCTAAACCACATGGTAGTGTCAATGTAGATGCTTATGTCATAACGTGCCATTGATAGCCTGCTTGAAGAAGGTTATTTACCAATATACATGCACTTGAATAGAACTTTTGAGATTCCTAATCTACTTTGTTGATACTAGAGTTAACTTTGTATGTGTGCACACATTGTGATAGAGTGTCTTTTGGATCCTTATGATGAAGGGTGGATACCAATACATGGTCAATATGAGAATTGGATATCATGCATGGAGGAGTATGTTTAGGAATAAAAGATGCATTGGTTGATATCTTGGAACCTTTGACTCTCCAAACTTGGGAAGATGAGCAATGGTGGGTGGATACGAAAGTGTGTGTGGAATTAGGACCAACTGCTTGATATAATTTTTACGTTACTTGAGAAGCCTACTTTTGCATTTGTGGATGTCTTTGATGGATACTTTTCCCTTTTTGAATTTTCCCCATAGTTTCTTTGACTAACAGAGTTTGGTAGGGATACTCTTTCTTTGTATTCTTTGGTATCCACTTGTATTTTATTTTTCCTTCATGCTTTACAACTTATTTTTCTTTGATAATGTTCTTTGTGCTTTGATTCAAATCTTTCTTTTGATATTGTTCCCGATTCATGGATGGGGTTATGGGTGGATGGAGATTTGTGATATGGTTGGTTGTAGTATTGGAATTGGTTTCATCATAAGGATTCTTCGTGCTCCCTATGTTGATGTTTTCTTGAGATGAAGTTGCCCCCAGTATTGTGGAAGTAGTACCTTCATGCTTTGATTCTGTCTGTTTTGATATGTCTTATATAGCAAGCATTCTTTGATAAATAACCACTGCAGATAATGTTATTACAATTTACTGCTCTGGTAACTCTGAAATATCTTGTTTGGTTTGACATGTTTCCTTGAGTAGATAATGTTGGATTTCTTCATACATGATGTCCTCAATTTGAATTTGGGTTATATTTGATCCTAACATTGATAACTCATCCTGATTGTAGGAATCAATAATCTCTTGTTCTTGTGTAATAATGTCAAGAGTAAATGAATCTTATTATAAATGAAGATAATCTATGTGTCCATTCAAAGAAATCATCTCATGGGTATATGGAGGAGTATGTGCTATATGAATATGATTATCATTTGCAAAATATTGTATACATTGGAGGATACCCCTTAGATCAATGTAGCATCTTGAAGATATAAATTCTTGATCTTAATTAATTTTAGAATTGCTTTCGATGTGCTTTGGATCAAGTTCTTGACATAGGTCAATTTCAAAGGATGGATTTCTTATAAAGGGTTCTTGGGTATCTTCATTAGGCATGGGAAGTGGCTCAATACCCTCTTTATCTTTGAGTGGATTTGGATCAAGTGTTGAATTGAGGATTCCTTCAATATCTGAAGCCATGAGGTCAAAGGATGTCAATATTTCTTGGAAAGGACCATTGCTAGACTTTGGTGAAAGATGTTGATCATGATTTGGAATAAATTATTCAGATATGTCCTCTAACTCATTAGGTGATGAATAGACATTGTCAACATGATTATTGGTAAATGGATAGAAAAATATGTCATCAACAAGTGTATTGGAGATATTGTCAATGTTTTCAACCATAGGATAAAATGATGTTAGCACTCCTTGAAATGGATTATTGTGGGATATTGTTGATGGGTTTTGATCATGATTAAAAAGTGACTCTTGATGTATGTTGATTTGATCATTTTATGAGGTAGAAAAATATTCAAGGTTCTCATCAATGGATAGATATTGATTATTGTTTTCAACAATTGTGGTGGAGAGACTGTCACTGCTATCACTAGTGGTTGAATCTTTATCATTGTCCTCAACAATTATTTTTCCTTGATCAAGAAGGTCTTGGATGATATTTTTGAGTTGAATACAATTTGATGTTTTATGAATATTTTCTCTTTGATACTCACAATAAGATCTACCCTTATTCCAAGGGAATTTTATGATAGATTTGAAAGCACTTACTTTTGGAAGAGTGATGAGTTTTGCATTAACTAGGTTTTTTAATGCTAATTCAATTGGCTCTCCCAAAGGAGTGCATTCATGTTTGTTACCTTGTGAGATTTTTAGTTTTTGAGCTTGACCTTATGGTGATTGATCTTGGAGATGTGGTGATTGGTCTCATTGTTGATGTTGTTGATCTTGATATCCAACCTCTTGATATTGGAGACGTTCTTGGTGTGGTTGTGGACACAACTCAATGTTTTGATGACATGGTTTAACCAATGAGGGAGTGTGTCATTTTTGGGATGAAAATGTCTCTTGCTGCAATGAATCAAATTGTAGACAAATAAAAATGACCTAGGCCTACAAGCTCTATTTTTAACTACTTTCATCCTAGCATAATTATGACATTTAATTATGTCCTTGGTCCACATTCGACTATTGATTAAATAATTCATAATTATTTATTCAATTCATGTCTTTTTAGTCTTCATGATTATTAAATAAATAAATTATATTTATTTATTAAATACGTCATTAATTATCCAAGTATTTCCCCTAATTAAATAAATTTCTTAATTTATTTAATTACCTTTCTTCATTTATTTCTTCTTGATTATTAAATAAATAAATTTTATTTATTATTTGATGCCACTAATTTTCATAATTAAATGAATTGATTAATTTATTTAATTATTAGTCTTATCTGCTAAATTAAATAATTATCTTTAATTATTTAATTACCAAAATTAATATTCCTCTCATTTTAAATAAATGAAATTATTTAAAATATCATCACATTTTTAACTGATAGTCCATTTTGGTAAATAATCTGAAAATCGATTATTTAGTATTTCACAAAATCCATATTTTGAATTAATTTAATTCAAATTGGTAACTTTCCTCCAAAAATCAAGTAATCAGGTAGATTATTGATTTTTCAAATCTGATCTTCAGTCCAACTCTTATCTTCTTGATTTTTCGAATCTCACAAATCAGGCAGTCTTTATCTTATTGATTTTTGAAAATATTTATTTTTCTAGTTAATTCTATCATTTATTCTCCACCACTGATTCGATTCTCTCAGATGAAATCTTGATCATTCACTTAAGGATTTCACCCTAACCCTGATTAGAGATTATCAGGTTTAATCTCGTCCTCTGATTTTAGGATCAAAATTCAATCTTGTCTGTCCATTCAAAATGGAATTTTCTATAAAATGCTATTTTGTTCTCACTTTTAGATTACACACTGACACACTTAGGCATTTTACAGGCATCATAGCATTTATTGTGATATTTCATTAAGTATTGGCATATTTAGGCATAGGCATTTCTAATCACATAGTCATAGGCATTAGACTTTGATCAAATCCTTCAAAGCTTGTGTAGGACTTCATCAAATATTGCTCGTGTGTTCGATTTGAGGGCAACACATCAACCAACAAGTTAGAAGGTGTTACGAAGGTGAATCATGGAAGTCTCGATGATTAGCTGGTATAATCATTTTGTTTATGTTTACTTCCATAGTACTTTGTAATTTCTTTGGGTTTCTTAGTCTTTGCTAACCTCTAATCTAACGTAAATTTAACCCTTAGTTACACAAATATTTTGGTAAGTGATGCAATTTGATGTCACAAAATTTGATCTTGATTTTTATTTTGACACCTTGATATAGTTGATTTGGTTGCTAGTCAAGCATATTTGGAATATACACTTGTGGTATTTGTCTATGATCATGCACAAAATAATTTTGGACAATGTTTTGATTTGGGATGATGTTTAGATTTTGCATTATAAGTGGATATTGAACATTATTTTGGTTTTGAAATACATTGCTTTGATTTTGCATGGTGTTACGTTGACTTGGATCAATATATTGAGTTGTCAATATATTGCTTGGATTTTGAACAACATTGGTTTGATTTACAAACATATCTATCCAATAATTTACCATGTGTGGATTTGATATGTTAATTTTTGGTAAGTTTTCACTTGGTATATTCATATTTGGCATGTATTGATTTGATGGGATAATGTTGTTTTATTGAAAACTCATGTATTGATCATGTGGTTGATAGGTTGGAAGGTTTTGACTTTGATTTAAATCTACCATAGGGAAAGGTGATCCAACATTTATATTGGGATTACTCGCATTTGTTGTATCATTGAGGTTGGTAGGATATAATGGCCCCATGTGTGAATTGTATAAATGTGAGTTTTCACAATTGATTGGTATTGTAAAGCTTTGATAGTTTGGTTGATTTAGATCACTCATGATGTATGAATCAAGTTTATATTCCATGTTTTTCTTGTGTTTTGATCTTGTTGAAAAAGTGACCCTCTAAGGTGTTTAGGACCAATGATGAGATGAAAGATGAAAGGGTGAGTGATATGGGTGTTTAAACTTTTATGAACTTTGGTCAATACTAGACGTAGGGTTTAATTTTAATTCTTGGATTTTGGATAATGAACTTTATAAATCCTAGGATAGAATCATGATCTTTGGATAAACTTAGTTCAGAGGATGCTAATTTAACTAAATGTGTGAGAAAGGATTCATTCCCATACACCTAACTAAACAAGCTTATTTTGACTTGGTTTAGGATGATTTTCCAAAGTCTAGAATAAGGGTGTTTCCAAAGTTCTAGAAAAAAATTTGTGAGATGGATTTGGATAAATGTTTGGGGATGGATGAAGTGTTTCTTTTTATCCTAAGTGAACCTAGAAGGATTTCGTTTACAAGACAAAGATATTGAAGAACATGCTTTACCCTATGAGTAACTCAAACCAAAAGACCAATGTTTTGCATGGAAGGTCATAAGAAAAAGGATAACAAACACATGTGTGGGGTTCAATTTGATTTAATCTTTGATTAATGACTTGATTTTACCACATCCACTTGTCTTGATTAAATTTCAAACTAAATGTCTATGTCCAAAATCATTTTCATTCCACAAGGTCCATCATATGAAAGTCAAAGAGCTAAAGCTATAGTTTCCCTAGGTTGACTTTGAAGAGAGTGAATTGAGATATGGGCCCAAATATTTAAAAGCATGTAAGGATGAGATCCTTAAGGACAAGCAGTAATAATTGGACTCTTCAAAGGTATACACTCTTTTTAAAGGGTTTGAAATTTTGATGATTGTTAAAAAAAAAATTAAATGTTTTAGAATGAAGCAAAGTGTTCAACTAGCTTGCAAAATGTACAACCCTAGGCTGAAGAGATACTACTTGTTGAGCCCCCACTTGAATTTCTCCAAACACTAAGACAAAGTAAACAACTATGAGATTTGGTGGCACTACTCCCCCTTACACAACACACTTCTCGAGTGCACCAAATCTCAGACCCTGAAGACCCGAAGATCCAAATGATTTTTTATTTCTATAATGAATAGTGGAATGTGGGGTAGCTTCGAAATGACCGTTTTTGCACCAGCAAGCATAAAGGTTTTTAGTCACTACAACAAGTTGGTTCTTAGTTCAGATATTCAAGATAAAACACTGGTGACATACATGTGGCAAGATTATCTCAATTAAGAGGTCTCCCAGTCCCTTCGTAAGAAGAGATTTTAACATATCACAAGAATACTAGGAGTGGCACTTGGCAGTATGGGACAACAACACCAGCTCGTTGATGACTTTAATCACCACTATTTCATTTATATAGCAGACCAAATATGAAAGCACTTCTTTGGGTTGTTCCCTCTCTCAAGTTGGGAGACATGCCCTTCTAAAGGTAACACTTTGACATGATAATAAATGTGCAAAAAGAATCAAGATGTTTTTTGTGACCCAAGATCTCCAAAAGGCACAAAGGGAGAGGATACACACCTTGAATACACAAAATAAAGAAAATAACACTTTGAGTGTTTCTCTTCACCCAAGATCACATGAAAGTGCAAGGGGAGAGGATACTTACTCAAAGTGTGTCAAAGAAAATATCACACAATTCAAGCACTTGTTCATTTTAACTTTTAAAGCAATGGTGGATTCATTTTAAGCACCAAACTAAGTGTGAGTTTTCATTGTTCAATTTTAATCCCTCATTGCAATGATCTAGTAAGTTTGTATGTTCAATTTTATCCAACTTGAAAGGCTTAATTCAATGACTAATTTTAAGCCCAAAGTAATGCTAGTTGGTCCTAAAATAGAAAATAAAGAGCAAAATTAGAAAGCCTAAATTATTACAATGAGCATTAAAAAATGCTTTTAGTTTTCCAAGTTAATATCCCTCTTCAATCTACAAAGGTGGCACTAGGAAATAGAGGTGGTGCTATATTTGTAGCAAAGACAGTGCTGAAAGTGAAAGCGATGCTCTAGTAAATTGCAAAGGAAACACTCTATAGTAGACAAAGAGCACAAAAGTGGTGCTTAATCAAAAGTGATGGTCTGGTTGGAATTTGGAAAATGGTAGTTTGACCAAGAATACAAAGGTGACACTCCAACAAAGGTGGCATGACAGAGCATTGCAATAGTGGCACGATGTGACAATGGTGGCACTATATGTGGAAGTGGCACTATACCCATAGTCAAAGGTAGCACTGAAAGAAAAGGTGGTGCTCTATGGATCCAAGGGCGACATTGTCTTCCTGTAGTTGTGAAAAACATTAATTTCAAGCCAAAATATCAAATTTTGAAAAGGTTAGCCCTCCTTCTAGTGCCAAAATGTGAATGATGATCTGCACCTAGCTAAACATAGATAAACAAAAGAGCATTAGTCATTCAAATTAGCATAAATATCATTCTCTATGAGATTCTTGATCATACTAAATGATGAAAATATGGAACAAAAGTGTTATGTGGTCTCACAACATGCCCCAAGACTATAAGATGTGGGGAACCCAAGTGAAAACTAATGCTTATGGCAGGTGTTGGCTAGTTGAAAAGATCACCAAAAGTGAAAAGAAAAGAGAAATATTTTTGAAAAAGAGTACTTTGTAATTCAAGTGTTTTGTGTACCAAATATTGAGAACTAGGAAAGCTAGAAATGTAAAAGGTAAAAAAAACTGTTGAGCAAAATTTTCTGGTCTAAGAGCCAAGGTTTGGTAAAAGCTGAACACCAAGTACCGGGTACTAGTTAACAATGTAAAGTAAAGTTTTAAAATTTTAGGGTTATCCAAGAGGTTTGATGGTCTGGTAAAAAAGATAGTTACGCGAGAACATATGATTTTCTTGAAAGTGTGTTATTTATGATGGATTTACAATGATAATGGATTAATGATGGTTTTATTTACAAGAGATTTTTATAAATGTTTTTTAAAAAGGATTTAATAGGTGGAATTTTTTATTGCAAGAGAAGCAAATTGCAATGCAAAGTTCGGGTATGGATGGTCAAGAAAATTTGGATCACATATAAAATCATTTCCAGATCAGGCTATACATTTTGGGAAACTATGCAAAATATGAGCTTGAGTCATCAAAATACTAGGGATCCTGGTATTTCACATACGACGAATGAAAGTGCCAACCTCTATGGAAACCCAATCCCGAGAGTAGAAAGCCTGAGGAAGAACCAAAGTGTAGGAACATGATGATAAATCAATCATTTTGAATATATGGGTAATTTCCTACATGCTATCTAGATTCAAATTATTATCTTGGCAATAATAAAAGATGAAACACCCGAAGGACATCAATGTGTAGATGAAGGTTGACCTTCATTGACTTTGTTTACAATTCTCTTACAAGTCATCTTATTCGATGTGCCTTGATATGACTCATCCCTTGGATTTCCTCTCATGTATTTATCTTATCCTACCTATGTCTTGCTTCTATAAAAGGCCAAGCGATACTTCTTTCTAAGTTAAGTTTAGATTTTTTGGATGTCAGAAGAGCCAAAAATTCTTTAATTTTTGTTCTTTTCTCCTATTTACTGAATCATTTTAGATTAAAAACTTGTATGCACATAGAACTTAATCAATATCAAAGCTAATTTGATAGATATCTATCTCATGTATCTTTTGTAGTTGGTTTGTTAGTTCAACCAAACAAGACTGTGTGTTGCATCGTTTAAGGGTGCATACAAAACCTACTCGGTGTCCAAACTAAACCCCCTTCTTTAAAAGATCACACCATTTTATGCCTAGTTGTGAAGCAATTTGGTGAAGTATAAAGTGATTTCTTTGATTTGATTAAATCTTGGGGCATGCATGGAGAATACCTGAGAGAAATTTTACTTTTTAGTATTTTGATGCTTTATCTTAGATTAGATGTTAAATTTCAAAAAAAAATCCAAAAAAGAGATAAATGAATGGAAATATTATTAAAAATATTTTGTTTCTATAGAATTGTTGAATGCTTAAAGCTAAATCTACTTAAGTGATAGAAAAATTGTTTGATGTTCATGAAATATTATTGCAAATCTGTTGATTTCATGAGATTATTTTATGATTGAACTAAAAATATTTTATCTAATGGTTATGATTCTTAAAGACACTAGATATAACCATAGACCCCTTGAGATTAACAATAATATCACGTCATACCCTCAAGAAAACCTAGTATGGTCAAGACATGACTACTGGAGCCTTGGGATTAAGCTAATTGAACCTTTTCCTCTTTACTTGGACCCTTAGGTTGCCCTAGTTCAGTCTTTCAAGTAAAGATAGGTTTTCCATGGTCTACCTGTGAGGATTTTATCTACACTATTGCTACAAGTAACATCATCATCAACAAGAACTAACATTAGAAGGAGGTCACTCACTTTTCATATATATCTTTCCCTTTGGGTTTTGTTTAGGAATATGTATTGGTTCTATATTTAAAAGTAGCTTGCAAGAAAAAAGTTTATGCTAGTTGGTATTTCAAAAATGGAAGTTGAAAAACTCTAAAAAATTCTTAACCAGAGATTATATCCTTTGAGTTTATTCACTTTTGGTAGGGTCACCGAGTGTAGAATTCATGATACAAGTGATCACGGTGAACTCAATTGTGAAATATTTTTAACTAGGGTAATTTTGGCTTGTATAAGGTGATTTCATTAATGGAAAATGTTTTAATTGCTAGAAGAAAGGAACTGTTAATGAAAAATATTTTGAATTCTGAAAAAAAGTATAACCCTAGTGGAACTAAAAATGTTAAAAAATTAATCGATATATCAAAACAGTTTTTTAACTACAATTTTTATGAAGAAAATCTTAATGTTTTGTAGGAAGATAGGCGAGAATGTCAAGACACAGAAATATGACACCAAAAATTAGGAAACAACATTGATGAGTCATCATTATTTTCACACATGGAAAATGTTAGTGAAGAGGAGCGGGAAAATTGAGCGAGAGAAGCGTGTTTTTCATTCCAAACTAAAAATTCGCAAGCTAAAAAGGAAAATTTTCTTGATTTTATGCAAGATATAGAGTATCAAGATTTTACTTTTTATGTCTCTAATAACAATATAAATTGTGATATCGCTTGGTCTAACAAAGTTCAAATTGAAGACAAGGCCGAAGATGCAAAGAATTTTGGAGGAGAAGAAAATCAAGAAATGGACATAGTTGTTCATGGAACAAAATAGAGTAAAGAAAAAAACCATGAACCAAGACTGAAAGAAGGTAGAGTATTGACGAATCAGCAAAATTTTGTGTGATCGACCTTTAATGAGGTCTTTTTCATACATATGAGCCAATTTATTGGTAAGTAAACCTTTGAATTTACGTTTGTTAAATGCAAAAAAAATGAAGAAAATCATTGTTACAATAGGAAATTTGAAATTTATTCCAATGAATTTATGGATAAACCTATTGTAATTTGTACCAAAACAACAATGAAAATAGTTATTGAGCGTAAAATAAATTGCTTTGTTAGGGTTAGTCATTTTTTAGGGTAAATTTTGGTTAGTTAGGGTTAGTTTTCTTTTGTGGGGATTGATTTCATTTTCTTGTTTTTTCTTTTTTCTATTTGGCCCTTTTGCATTAGCAAATACTGCTTAACTTATCATACATATGAGAGTTAATTCAAAAAATTTATAGCATTGTGCTATGAAAAGTAAAACAATAAAACCATACACAATAAATACACACTTTTAAATGTATGATAAAGATAAATATATGTGTATATCATGTATATACATGGAAGTAATAAAAAATTCTTGTTATAAAAGATCAAAAAAGCAAAAAGAGGGAGCTAAGCTATAGAAAAGAGTAGTCATTCAGTCAATCTAGGATGCCTCGTCCATCAAGGGTAAATACCCTATGTAGGAAATTTCCCAGTGAACTTAAAATTTAGGAGTATGGAGGTTAGTCAAGAACGGTTGGAGTGGAACTACTTCCCCATGTTCCAAGAACTAAGGAATATCATCCATGGAGAGGATTCCAATGGTCAGATGTGCAATAGACAAAACAATATGTAGATTCTCCAAATATTCAGGCCAAACTATCATATTTGTAGTTGAGTGAACATCTTCAATAAGAAGCCTAATGTCTAGGAGTGATGCTACAAAGTGAGAAGCCAAGTTGGAATAAAACTGGTGGTATGTGCAAGATCATGATGGGCCAAAAAGTGGCGATATGATGGGTATTTGTAGGGTGCGTGGCTGACGACTTTTTTTTACCCAAAATTGATGAAATGAAAAGGGTTTTTAAAGGAGATTCTCAAATTTCCACCAATATAAATTATGCTTTAATTTGAATTTAATAAATAATTATTATTCATTTTCTATTTGAATTACTACTAAAGTCTGATTGATAGGTTGATTGAAAAACATCTATAGCTTTCAAAATTATCACATTTTTGAATCCAAAACATGTGTCACATTCTACACTTGGCATACTATATGATTAAAAAAACTGAATTTCATGAAGTTTTGACCAAGTTAAGGTGGTTAGACATTCGAGTTTTTATATTTTTTAAAATTTGTAATTAAATATTCATAATGAATTATTTACTTGGAAAAAAATTACAAAAAATATGCATCACATCCACATGAGTCCTCTACTTATATCTAAAATCTTATAAAAAATATTATTATTTTATTGTGGTTAGGTGGTTAGAAAATAATACTTCTTCTTTTCCCTAAGTTTATGTACTACTGCATTGAAATTTCAAATTTTCACCAAATAGATTAAAAAAAAAAAACCCTAGTAGTTTAGAAACTACATTCAATTTGTTACAAATTATATTCTACATATTTTTGAAATAATATAGATAACTTATTCAAATTTTTATGTCAATTTGCCTAACTCTATTTTTTTGAATTTTTTTCCACTTAAGGGCTTATTTTTTCCATGATGATCCTGCATATACCCCAGTGGTAAGCTCTAGATTCCACATATTGTTCCTCAAGGACTAAGTACAAGTTTGGAACAGTGAAACTAGTAGTCTGAATGAAGAAAACCTTTTCAAGCCTTTGAGTCATGATACAACCCATGAAAACATTCTAGTAGTGAGAGTAGGTCAAGAAAATTGGAGTGTCCATGGCCTAGAAGCAAGCAAGCACTAGCAGAGAAGAAATGCAAAATGATAATTGAAAGCAAAACAAAGGTGTGAAGAATTCGAGAGAAGTGCAAAATTTATAGAAAACTATGAGGAAGTTGTGGTACATAGTTTGCTGGATCAAAGTCTTGGATATCATAAGTGAGGTGGCAACTAGATGAGTTTCTCTAGAGCAGAATGTTAAATCAAATTAATTCTTACACAACTGGTGACAATTTGTTTCAAATTTGGCTAGTACAAAGATTGTGAATCAAGCAAGTTAAAGGTTTTGAAATTAATAGTGGTCATTTCATTGTGTTTTTATAAATTTGTATTAATAATAAATGTGCCCATGTGTGCAAAGAAAAAAGAAAAATGAATTTGGTAAGGTAGCACACATCATCACCTAGAAATTTGAAAGAAATGATACATGCGCATTGAGGCATGTGAATTTAATGCAGAATAGCATGATCATGTTTAAGTGTCATCATGACATTTTTGATCTATTAATGTTGTGCAAAGCCGTCGAATTGGAATTTCTAGCCAAGTATTTAGTAGTTTCCATAAAATTTAAGTGGAAGGGTGGTAACTAATGGCTCTAAATTTATATTTAAATTCGGTGATTAAGTTGTTTGTTACTAAATTTTAATTTATGCATATCTTTGAACATATAGTGAGTTGTAGTTAGCTAGGATTTGGCATAATAGTGGTAAAGTTTAGCCAAGAATACACACCAAAAAGGAATTATTAAATGAGTTTTTGGGAAGTAGTGAAAAGATAAAGGGATTTGCATTGAATGAAAAATCAAAAGGTAACCTTCGCTACCACTATAATTCCCAACCTAATAGCAAGCTTCATTGCTTGCAAGTTGAAATGAGCTATCCATGAAATATCAAAAAAAAAAATGAATTAGCAATGAAATATCAAAAGACATATATATATATATAAAAAGTCAACTCTTTAAGCTATCCAAATATCTCTTCGGGGCTATAAATGTTTGGCTGGCAGTAGAGCTATGTTTGGGGAAATTACAAAGATAACATTTTCAGGGCTATGGACACTTGACTGGTAGCAAGACTCTATCCCTGGTTGGCTTTGGAGGATTACCAAATTATGTAGTTTAATGTCAATGAAATAATTGTTTTACTGAGTTTCAGAAACTAGAATTAATCAAAGCACACACGAATAGTTTCAGAGAAATTTTACTATTTTTATGTCAGAATATAGGTAAAGTTAAAAAGCTATTGTTTTAAAATATGCATAAATTATAATTTATGACTAGTGATTTAATCCCAAGTTTTGGTTTAAATTTGGTTTTATTGGTTGCAAGTTGTTGTGTGGTCTCACAACACGCCCCAAGACTATAAGACTTGGGGAGCGAAAATGAAAACTAACACTTATGGAAGGTGCTAGATAGTTGGAAAGATCACCAAAAGTGAAAAGCAAAGAGAAATATTTATGAAAAAGAATACTTCATAATTCAAGTGTTCTGAGTACCAAGTACTGAGAACCAGGAAAGCCAAAAATGTAAAAGGTAAAGCAAAGTGTTGAGCTTCCAGTTCGAGAGCCAAGGTCTGATAAATATGGAAGTTTTGGTAAAAGCCCAGTTTTGGGAAATCATGGGTAAAAGTTGAACACCGGGTACTAGGTATTGAATAATAATGCAAAGTAAAGTTTTAAAATTTTAAGGTTATCCAAGAGGTTCGATGGTCTGATAACCCAATCTAAAAGATAATTATGCAAGAATATATTATTTTCTTGTAAGTGTGTTATTTATGATGGATTTCTAATGATAATGGATTAACTATGGTTTTATTTACATGAGATTTTTATAAATAAAAAAATTAAAAGGGATTTAATAGGTGGAATTTTTGATTGCAGGAGAAGTAGATTGCAATGCAAAGTTTGAGTATAGACGGTCAAGCAAATTTGGATCACAGATAGAATCATATCCATATTAGGCTATACATTTTAGGAAAGTATGTGAAGGAGGAGCTTAAGTCATCAGAATATTATGGATCCTGGTATTTCACATATGGCAAAGGAAAGCGCCAACCTCTGGGGAAGCCCATTCCCAAGAGTAGAAAGCCTGAGGTAGAACCAAAGTGTAGGAGCATGATGATAAAGCAATAATTCTAAATATATGGGAAAGTTCCTACATGCTATCTGTTGATGTGTTTTCATGCACTTCTCAACCGCAGTGATGCAGTAGGTGCACTACCTCTCTTGAAAGACAATCTTCCACAATCAAATTGCATAACACT